>OU795038.1:1079812-1798253 GCA_917208275.1 Patella pellucida
TTCTCCTGTATGTGTTTTATCATGTCGCAACTTATCGCTTTTCTTAACGAATTTCATTCCACATACATCACATTTAAACGGTGCCACGCTTGTATGATGCCACATGTGTGTCGTTAACTGACTCTCCGTGGCAAATGATTTACTACAAACATCACATTTTACGAGACGAGAATGAATTACCTTGTGTTTGGTTAGATTTCCAACGTGATTAAATGATTGACTACAAACATCACTTTGATAAGGTTTTTCTTCAGTATGAATTCTTAAATGCGATCGAAGCGTTCCTTTCTCTGTGAAAGATTTATTACAAAAATCACATTGGAAAGGCTTTTCTCCAGTATGAGTTCTCATGTGGCTCTGTAGAGATGTACGCGCATTGAATGATTTACCACAAACATTACATTCAAATGCCTTTTCTTCCTGATGAATTTTTTGGTGCAGGTTTCGACTTGACTCTAAGGGAAATGATTTATTACAAACATCGCGTTTATATTGTCTGTCCGCGATGTGATTCTGGATATGTGTTTGTAGATGTTTATAGGAATCGAACGTTTTACCACAAAATACACAAATACATATCTTTCTACTTTCACTTTCAGCTGATTGTAGGCCTACATCACTAACCTGACTGTCAGCTGATTGTAGGCCTACATCACTAACCTGACTGTCAGCTGATTGTAGGCCTACATCACTACCCTGACTGTCAGTTGATTGTAGGCCTGCATCACTACCCCGACTGTCAGCTGATCGTAGGCCTACATCACTACCCTGACTGTCAGTTGATTGTAGGCCTGCATCACTACCCCGACTGTCAGCTGATCGTAGGCCTACATCATGAGTCTTACAATGTTTCTGCAAATCTGTGTCAAATTTAAATTTCTCTTCACACAAATTACACTGATAAACAAGTTCTACATCATCAGTTTTCTCTTCTTTAACATTACAATATTCATCTACATCATCAGTTTTCTCTTCTTTAACATGTATTTTATTGTGTTTTTCTAATTCATCATATTGTTCAAAAATCTCATCACAAACAACGCATTGATGAAATGTTCTAACATCATCAGTTTCCTGTAATATATAAAAGATATAACATCATAAATTCCCTGTAATATATAAAAGTTATAACATCATTAATTTCCTGTAATATATAAAAGTTATAATGTTATTAGTATCCTGTAATATATAAAAGTTATAACACCATTAGTTTCCTATAATATATAAATGTTATAACATCATTAGTTCCCTGTAATATATAAAAGTTATAAAATCATTAGTTTCCTGTAATATATAAAAGTTATAATATCATTAGTTTCCTGTAATATATAAAAGTTATAACATCATTAGTTTCCTGTAATATATAAATGTTATAACATCATTAGTTTCCTGTAATATATAAAGTTATAACACCATTAGTTTCCTGTAATATATAAATGTTATAACATCATTAGTTTCCTGTAATATATAAAAGATATAACATCATTATTTCCTGTAATATATAAAAGATATAACATCATTATTTCCTGTAATATATAAATGAAATGAAATGAGGGTAATTTTTCCCAGACAGTGGCACTATGGCCTACTCTCAAATGTATATTAAAGGATCTGTTACATGCACACAGGACCTTGTTTTCTTCCTTCCATTCCAACAACTAGACAACTATCCTTGTCAGGCGCTGTTCAGTCCTGCAATATTAACGTGGGGGAACCACGTTGGAAAACCTCAATGAACACAAGAGCTCCAGGTTAGGTTAGTGAGCCAACACCTCACCCACTGAGCCACATGGCTTCCCAAAATGCATGGATCGAACGTCAGAACTCCAGGTTACCTGCTGAGCCACGTGGCTTCCTAAAATGCTACATGCATTTATAATGAAATTAGATTTGTCATGTGAAACTTAAGCCATCCTATCATAGATAAAAACGAAACACACCAGTTTATAGCTACGAGAACTTAGCTAAAAACTGATGTGTTTGTTTTTAGCTATGATTGGATGCCTTAATTACTCATTTGTTCCAAGTGGCAAACTCAACTTCTTTAATTTTATACTATTAGTATGGTACTTATTGCACATATGCAGTCCAATCTACTGCATTCATATATTGACAATAAAGTAAATCAAGCGTTGTTTTTATCAAAGTTGATTCGGACGTTCATAATTACGGCGTATTACTACTTGTAGTACTATACCGTATTTCCTGGACTTCTCGTTGTGTATTTTAGTGATCGTCGTTAAACTAGTACCACAAGTTCGTTCAGCTTCAAATAACTTTATTAAAGCTTACAATACAGTATGACTCGGTTCTTAAAATAATAATAATGGCTGGTTCTATAATGGTAGTTGGAATATCTCTAAACTTTAATATGGATCTAGCCCCTATATATACCTGTTTGACTTTCACATAAAATTACATCATAAATTGCCGAATTCTCATGCAAACAAGTGATTAATAATACCTTATTTGAGTAAGAACCAAAGGTTAATAACCACCCATTATTTGATGGTTAATTTTGACAATTTAAGAGTTTTAACTAAAACATCACTGTTTTTATGTAACCATGTATAGCCAGGCCACTCAGTACATGGGAATCCAACATGAGAATTTATTTGCCTGGTCTAAACCAAAAGACAATACTATACATCTTGTATTGCCTTAGAGGCTAAAGTGCTACATTCCTCCCACCGCTAAGACATGTTGATACTGCAGTATCAGCATGGCAACAAAAAAAATATGTATGTACTATGGGGAGGTGAAGAGAGTTTGAGAACCCTAAGCAAAAATAAAAGTGCATTAATATAATATAATTTCATGCATAAAAATACTTGAATAAAAAAAATTCAGCACTGTCATGCAAAGTCCTATCAAAATTCACTTTAAACTAAACACAGAAAACACAAATTGTCTTTTTAAATCTTCAAGTGTCCTAATTCCAAAACATCATAACACATCACGTAATATTTTCAAAGTTCAGTTTCACTGTAATTTAACTAGTGAGAAAAAAAAACAAAACAAAAAAAAATAATTTAGAAAGTTTTTGAATTTTGAAGTGTCCTAATGTCAACCACATTCTTATAAAAGAAAACACTAACATCAGACATAAGTATTGTTTCCAAGTTTATCGTTCACATCATTCCAGTTCAATTCAGTATCAGCAAAAACACCACACTTGATAGTCAACTGTTTTCCGGTAGGTAACAATGAGGAACAAAGTTCGTATACACTATACACCATACAACGAAGTTCAGCTCTACCGTTTGTTTGATAAAACCATCACAGTCTGCACGCGTAGTGTCACATATTTGACCTCTGACTGCCAAAAAATAATGAAAGTTTAAATTGTGTTGTTAAAGGTAATGACAGTTTAAACACACCACAACTATCGCGCAGCGTGTAGATTTACTCATCATATCCATCATAAATAAGTGTGACTATGGATATAAAACAGTCTGAATATATATATTGATTATAAGAGTACTCATAAAAATAATAAACACGTGCACACAGTAACTGAGTGTCGGGATATTCACCCAAACACATCACATCAGTAAATGACTGTTTAACATAACACTTCTTTATATTATGAAGTCACACGGAACATCTCCCTTAAATCAGGTACTATAAAGTCGTTTGGTAACTTTTCCGTGAATTTCCTTTCCTTTGAAACTCTATTTCCAGTAGTGACAGGAACAGTTGTCCTTGCTGTCGGAGTGGGTGTACCAGATACGGGCGTTGATTGGAGGATGTCAGCTCGGGTGTCTATGGTTTCGAATTTCTCCCCGCTAGATGGTAATTCGCCCCTTCTTGACAGAACCATTTCATTTCTTGCACTGATCTCATGCCGACTTTCACAATTTTTCCTTCCAAAACAATGGCTTAAGAAATTTCTAAATTTTGAGCTGCTTTTATAGCAACATATAAAGCCAATAAAAATTACAAGTGTTGAACCAATAACTATTATTATATAAAACCAAAATGGCCAGGTTTTGTCTTTCTTCAATTTCCTCAAACCATGTAACTCATAAATTAAACTATCCATTGAAATTTCCCTTAAATGCTCCAATTTTGGTGGTAGTTTTAGCAAGGGTATAGTTACTGAAAGCCATGTGTAGAAATTCCCCCCCCCCCCTTGAAAATGTCTAAAGCTTTTTAAATGATTGATTTTTTTGTGAACAAAATACAGTCTACACATCGCAGAAACAATCCAATCAAGGGAAATCGTTAGTCTGGTAAGTCTCCGAATTTAAGTAACACTACTGTCTTTGGCATTCCTAGCTAAAATCGTCTCAGTTAATTAGTCATTAACATACGAAACTAAAAAAAAACTATAGCATACTAGCAATAAGTTTTAACAACTGCTTTGTCTTTTTATTCTGCGATTTTTCAGGTTTTACTTGACCATCGCTTATTATATCGCAATTATGGACATCGACGTTCCCGTCATGTTCATCATCAGAGGTATCACTTCTACTTGATGGTAAACTATTCGTGTCCTTTATATTTTCATTATCTTGATCATCACGAGCTCTTAGACGCTTGGAAACCTCCAATAATGGGACATCTTCCCCATCTGACGCGCTTTCCGATCTTTCCCGCCTAAATCGCGTAGCCAGTTGTGCCAATGGTACATTGTCATCGGGGTCACTGGTTTCGTTTCCTGAGCTAGAATCGGAGCTCGAGGGATCTTCAACATAGTGTGCTTTCCGCAGTAACTTGCCTTTATCGGATTGTTTTTCCGGAATTTTCCAATTATCAAGTTTTGCTAACCGCAGATCTTTGGCATTTGACTTCGTCGTTCGGCCTGTTAATTGATTATGTATTATAAAAGAAACAGGTGACGTTTGCTCGATTATCCGATAGTATGGAGTCCATCTTTCCTGTAATTTATGTTTCCGAAGATGGTTTTTATAATACACTGGGTCACCCACCTTAAAAAGAGTATCGGTCGCCTTTTTGTTAACATATTCGGCGTTTTTCCGCTGTACTTTCCTTAACCTCTTGTGAACTAAAAGAAAAGCCTGATGCTGATTTTGCAACGCTATTTCGTGAGGATCAGTCCCCAAATATTTCCGTCGAGGTTTCAAAATGTTGTCCAATGGCAATACGGGATCGCGATTATACAACAAGTAAAACGGAGAAAACTTCGTAGACTCATTAACATTAAAACGGAGCGCGGCCAGAGTCTGATTTAAGTGGACATCCCACGTGTTATAACTGTCTGTGATCTTTTTAGACAAGATGTCGTGCATCACGCGGTGCATCCTCTCAACGCGAGAATTTCCTTGGGGGTGGTAGTACGACGTAAGGACATGTTTAATATTCAATTCTTGAAGTGTTTTCTTCATTATCCTATTATGTTCTCGCTACCGTTGTCTGTTACTAATTCTAACGGCGCACCATATCGAGGGAAAATTTCCTCTATAAGTAAATGAGCGACATTCTCAGCACACTTACTTTTTACTGCAAAGGCCTCAACAAAACCCGAAAAATGACAAATAAAACCTATTATATACTTATTTCCCGAAAGAGTTGTTGGATACGGCCCCGATAGGTCTAACCCTATCTTCGCAAAAGCATAAGGTGGTAAATCATAGAACTGCATAGGTGGAATTTGTTTCGTTAGGGACCTCGATTGACATAACACGCATTCATTTACATGATTATGAATACGGACATACATGTTTGGAAAATAGTAATGTCTTTTAATAGTATCATGTGTTTTATCTATGCCTAAATGTCCGTTATTATCATGATATTGTTCTATAACAGTATTTTGAAGATGTTGAGGAATGTATAACCTCAGTGACGGGTCATCATCAGGACTTGAAATGAAATACAACACCTTATCTATAAGAAGAAACCTATTTTTCGACTTACTACCACCTGTATTTGTCGTTAAATGTTTAATAATAGTTACAATTTCCGGATCTTCACTTTGTTCTTTTTCTATGTCAAAATTATCCACATTTAAATCTATTTTATCCGGTAGATCTTTATCCGGAACAGTACATTGCGCATATGTATGTGGATCAAATTCATTTGAATTGAATGCACTAATTTCAAACATATTATCACTGGTGCGAGGTTCAATTATTTCACCAGAAGCGTTTTTATCATTCGCCGTTTGTTTTGACGGAACTCGAGAGAGAAGATCAGCTACAGAATTCTGTTTCCCGGGAACATATTCAATCGTACAATTAAATCCGGCGATTCCCAAAGCCCATAGCTGTATTTTCTTATTTTGCATAGGTGATTCTAAAAGATATTGCAACGGTTTATGATCCGTTCGGATCGTAAATTTGGCATTATGTAAATAATAATCCAACTTTTGTAACGCGTAATGGATGGCATAAGCCTTGCGCTCTACTACACTCCACTTTACCTGAGACTTAGACAACTATGTGACAAAAAATAAATTGGTCTTTCGACTTTTTCTCCATTTCCATCCGCGTGTACCTGCACTAATGCTGCGCCTATAGCTGTATCGCTTGCATCAGTATAAAGTATATACGGTAAATTAGGATCTGCGTAAGCTAATAACGGAACTACCGTTAAACTTTCCTTTAAAAATTCAAAAGCAGTTTGACATTCGGATGTCCATTTAAATTTTGCATATTTTTTCGTCAAGTTGATTAATGGTTCAGTTATTTTAGAAAAATTCGGAATAAAACGTCTATAATAACTACACATTCCCATAAAACTCCTAACTTCTTTTAAAGAACGAGGTTGATCCATACCCTTAACAGCAGAAACCTTATCCTGATCTGTTTTAATTCCTTCAGGAGTGATTACGAAGCCTAAATATTTAGTTTCTTGTTGAAAAAAATTACATTTAGATGGTTTTAATTTCAAACCATGTTGTCTCAATCTATCAAATACCAACTTAATATGTTCATAATGTTCCCGCTTCGAACGAGAATAAATTAATATATCATCAATATATGCAATTGCAAAATCTTCAAGTCCTTTAAGAACGCGCGCCATTAAATGCGAAAAAATACTTGGACAGTTATTAATTCCAAATGGCATAACATTGAATTCAAACAAACCTCTATGGCATACAAACGCTGTTTTTTCCTTATCTTTGTCATCGACCAAAACTTGCCAATACCCTGATTTCATATCGAGAGTTGTGAAGTATTCTGATTTATCTAATCGTCCTAACATGTCCTCAATGAGGGGTAAGGGCCAACTGACGGTCTTAGTAATTTTATTAAGCTTCCGAAAGTCGACGCAAAATCTTTTCGTACCGTCTTTCTTGTCTACTAAGACAATAGGGAATGACCAAGGACTGTGACTTTCTTTAATGATGTTATTACGCAACATATCATCAATGGCCTCATTTACGACAGGTCTAGACGTCAAAGGAGTCCGATATGGCCGTTGCTTGATGGGTAAATGGTCACCTGTGTCAATAGTCATTGTTACAGTATCTGTATGTCCTAACTCTGAATCACTTACCGCAAATAAATCATGATTTTTCCTCAAAAGGTTAATTAATTTAACGCGTTCCGTATCCGGTACATTAATTTTAGCGAATTTTTCATTTAAATTAGCATCAGTACACTGCGAAGCACCCCTTAAAACCTGATCCACCGACGCTATGGTCCCGTCAACCGCTTCGACAGCGCGACCAATAATACAGCCGCTTTTTAACCGAAACGTTTTATTTGTACCGTTTACGATAAAAACTGGGATTCTTTTTCCAAAAGACTTAGCCCGTTCCATGCTGAACAACGAATTGCTGACCATAAGTCCAGGTTCGCTACTCACAAACCCTTTTGTTGCTTGTTCAACCATGAAAACATCTTGTCCCCTGTCATAACCATGTCTTTTCAATTTCGCATGAATAACGTATCTCGTCTGAGGTGTTAAAACTACCTCATTTGCTATTCGCAAGACAGAAGAAATTTCCGCGTCATTATCCAAAGAAACATACATTTTACCAATTTTCATACATCCTAAATCAAAGAAAAGCCTACAGCCTTGTGAAACAAGAAAATCCCTACCCAAAATTACATTTCTATTCATATTAGAAACAACATGAAATAGATGTCTTAACTTTTTACCCTTAATTTGAAATTCCAAACTTGTAGCACCTACCATTTTAAGTTCTAGTCCATTTACTGATTGTAATATAATATTACTTTTATTTAATTTCGGTTTATATTTTAAAGAATCATACACCTGTTTACTAATTAAAGATACTTGGGCTCCGGTGTCAACTAATGATCTAAAATTTCGTTTTTCTATTTTAATTAAACAAGAACTAGAACAGCCAGAAACATTTATATTAGATGAGGGCTTATGATATTTACTCCTTCCGTTCGCCCCACGAAAAGAGTACCTTAGTTTTCCTGTTTCCGTGGATTGTTAGACTTAACTGGTGCATCCCGCCATTTATTTCTTGGATGTGATTTACACCATTCGGCAAATTTCTTACAGTCTCGTTTAAAATGCCCCTCTAAACCACAAAACCAACAAGTCGTATTTCTCTGAAAACTCGCTTTAACTTCATTTATACCACGCCTTTGACGGCATTCTCGGCTTACGTGACCACGACGAAAACATATTCCACACGTGCGAGTTCTTACATAATCGACATCCATGGGTTCGTGTGCGCTATTCGTATATACCCGCTCGTGCTGCCCGCCTAATCGTAACGCAAATCTTTTTCTAATATTTTGTTCCCCAGTAGCCAAATCTACCGCTGCAGTGAAAGTTTTCGGGTCGTCGCGTAAAATTTTTGTTTTGATACTCGCGTGCTGAAGCCCGTCTACAAAGAAATTAATTAATTGCCTGTCAAATTCCCGCTGTCCGGCATATCCTGGAAATGCTTCCTTGGCTAACGATAACATTTTCTCAGCAAAAACTTGCACGTTTTCTTCAGGTTTTTGTCTGATTTTTGCCAACATTGCCAAAGCTTGTTGTGTGTCAGTAATTTCTGAAAAAGTGGTGGTCAAATCTTGTTTTAAAGCATCCCATGTTAAATTGTCGTCAGCCGTTAGTTTCCTTTGTATAAACTGCGAAACGACTCCCCTACTTGATTGAAAAGCAACTAACTTTACCCGATCCGTAGTTACTGTGGCAAGAACACAGTATTTTTCGATGTTTTTGATCCAATCCTTAAATAACTTGGGATCCCCTTCATATGGTTCAATTATTTGAGCTACGGAGCTAGTTGAAAGTGAAGAAGACAAACCTATCAACTGTGCGCCCAAATTTCTATAGAATTCCTCAGCCATTATTTAACAGTTAGATAATAGTGAATAGATCGAAACAAGATACTCACGATGAAATAGAATTTGGCTATTCTAACTGCCGCTGGTCTCTAAAGGCACCAAATTGGACTTGTAGTACTATACCGTATTTCCTGGACTTCTCGTTGTGTATTTTAGTGATCGTCGTTAAACTAGTACCACAAGTTCGTTCAGCTTCAAATAACTTTATTAAAGCTTACAATACAGTATGACTCGGTTCTTAAAATAATAATAATGGCTGGTTCTATAATGGTAGTTGGAATATCTCTAAACTTTAATATGGATCTAGCCCCTATATATACCTGTTTGACTTTCACATAAAATTACATCATAAATTGCCGAATTCTCATGCAAACAAGTGATTAATAATACCTTATTTGAGTAAGAACCAAAGGTTAATAACCACCCATTATTTGATGGTTAATTTTGACAATTTAAGAGTTTTAACTAAAACATCACTGTTTTTATGTAACCATGTATAGCCAGGCCACTCAGTACATGGGAATCCAACATGAGAATTTATTTGCCTGGTCTAAACCAAAAGACAATACTATACATCTTGTATTGCCTTAGAGGCTAAAGTGCTACATACTGCGCAACTCTGATCAGATTAGTGCTTTGATTTGTTATTGCACACAAGGCCCTGCCTTTATGTGTTGCAGACATAAATTTAAAATGTCGTAAAAAAGCCATCTATTGTCGCTTTGATACAAAAAAGTGGGAATTTGTACCCGTGTCAGGTAGGGTTATATGCTTAATTGTAGTTGGGGGTGTCAAAATATTATAAATATGAATAATCAATCGTTGTTTTGATGAAAAATATTGTCAATTTTGCTTAAAACTAGCGGGAGTGAATCACTTCGGGATGTGTTACGTTGAAGTTAATGGGACAAACTTTTATCTCGAAACACAGAGGTTTGAGAGATGAATGAATGAATGAATGAAATGGGGTTTAACGTCCTACGCTTAAGCACCTAACCTGGGCCAATTGAAGACGGGCATACGCCATACAATGTGCTATGAGGGACATTTTTGCCCGGGCAGCGGCGCTACGGCCTACTCTTATATCGAATTCCAACTGCCAAGGGATCTTTTACGTGCACTCCAATGTGTACACGGGACCTCGGTTTTTCGTCCCATCCCAACGACTAGGCAGCTGTCCTTGTCAGGCCCTCCATCTGCATCACTGACTAGGGGAAATCACGCTGGAAAATAGAGATGAACTTTCTCGGCCTATGCAGGGATCGAACACTCGACCTCCAGGCTAGCGAACCAGCGCCTTATCCACTTAGCCACCGTGATCTCCTAGCTACTACGAAAGAAAGACCGTATACAACTACGTCCGTAGTTTGATGGCGCTACCCTTTCTGCCCGCCGACCACATGCTAGCCGCCTTCGACAAGTTGTGTCTGATGGCAAACACAGACCCTTTACGGGAACTCATTTCTTATATCAGACAGACCTGGTTCGAGTCCTCCGTTTATTCCCTCAACAACATTAGCGTTTTCATGATGGCTTTCCGCACTAATAATGATTGCGAAGGTGAGTTAATTTAATTATTTACATTACAATAAATTAATTTTCAATATTATTTACATTCAATATTGTTTTCAATAGTATTTAATATTCTTATATTCTTATTACATGTTGAAATTCTTTAATATGATATTAATGTTTTTCAGGATGGCACAGACGACTTAATGGGAGGTGTATGGGAGCAGGGCTCAGTTTTTATGTATTGGTACCAATTCTAAAAGAAGAAGGAGAACTGATCGACATGCAATGGACTATGGTAGAAGAGGGAGTGAGCTTTAGTAATTGTAGAAAGAAGTACTGTAGAATAAACACAAAGATATTCGAAGCCTGGGGGCAATATAGCGAAAAGTCAATCACAACCAGTGCATTTTTAAAATTAGCCGGTTATACATGTATATAATTTGTATGGTCATAAATAAAAATACAAAAAATGTACAAAAAAATTTAAGGAATTTAAGCCTACATATTTAACTAATATATTTAACAAAAAGTAAACACATTTATTTAGTAAATACATTTATTTATAAAGAAATTTAAAATAAACATTTAAGCAGTAAATAGATAATTTAATGTAATCAAAGTATGATTTACGTATGAAATTTAAGCCGTAAATAGATAATTTAATGAAATCAAAGTAATTGCTTTATGTATGATTTATGTATGAAATGATTTGTGTATGAAATGATTTGTGTATGAAATGATACAAATAGTATTACTAAATTAGCCATGAATTGTTATTGATGAATGAATAAAATATTAAAAATACGTCAAATGTGTCTATTTATTTGTGGGATGAAACAGCCCTATATGTGGGATGAAACAGCCCTATATGTGGGATGAAACAGCCCGAGATGAAGTTGGGATGAAACAGCCCGGGGTGAAACGGTTTTGGGATGAAACGACCTGCTCCCCCCGTCTTCCACTAGCCCAGGTTAGGTGCATAATAGTAGGACGTTAAACCCTGTTTCATTCATTCATTCATTTTATAGGCCTACCGAGGAACATGGGGGATTCGCTGGGATAATTTCAAAATCCTGTAAATCTTACCATTTTGGAGAGTGAACACAAAATTAACTACTGTAAAGTTTTACCGGCTTCCTTATTTGGATAGAAATTCATCTGTTTATAGACAGAGAAAAAATCAAGGAAAAAGACTTATAGTCTCTTTGCCAAGAACACTACAAGGTTCCCATTTTTTTAGTTTGGTTGAATTTAAAACTTTCTACCACCGTAAGACAAATTTTGTGAGAGACACACAAACTGGAAGTAGATTTGAATAAGTAAATATCCGTCCGCTGTACATTTCGACGGAATTAACCAATTAACTCTGCTATCCTTCCGCGTTCAAATTAAGAAATAGTCACCAAAACATTGCAGAAAATATAAATTAAAACTCTCTTTTATGCTTCCACGCAACATTAGTAGCAAATATCACAATACGAAAGGGCAAATAGAGATAAAGACTAAACACAGAAGGAACTACTTGTGGTCTCAGGTCGATATCATTCGCGAGCGTCTTTCATGATTATCTTGATTTTGGACGTGGATCAACCAAACACGAGTAATCCATAATTATGTATCAAATATTCATTTCTTCCAGACATTATCAATACATAGCTATTATTTGACATATCCAAACTAATAGTTTTAATTATACCCACATTTATATTTTATTTTACTTTCAAAGTCACAAATGAAATTAATTTTGATGATCCCGAACATTGGAGGCTACATCCGTTGTTCTTACACCCAGAAGAGGAGGGTTAAAGTTACAATTTCATACTTTAAAATTATATTTTTAAAATGTATTAAAATAAAGCCTTAAAATAGATGGTATTTATAAACAGTCCTACCTTGTTAAAGAATGCTGAGAAATTGGCAAAAATAACATTTTCAACTTCAACAATGGTCGTATAATAGTGAGTTGACAACCTATTGAGCAAAAGACATAGAAATAATTATGTTATGAAATTCTCGCTTTAAAGACTGCAAATTATTTAACGGCTATATGAACCCCTTGTAAAGCAGTCCATAGATTTACCCAAAACAACCCAAAAAAACACGTATTTTAAATAAAGCAACACATTATTATTTTTTTATCTTTCTTTTTACATGTATAGATGAATAATATTCATGAGGCTACATGTTTAAATAAATGGAGGATAAAAAGCAAGAAATATTGTTAGTAGTTTCCGGCAGTGGCCATCCCAATTTTGCTAAAAATGACATAAAATTTATGGGGGAGGGGGGAAGGATATGGTTAAAAGCAAAATGGTCATGCTCGTTGAATATCCCATCACCACGCATGACGTAGAAGGTTTGAATTAAGAGGAGATTGCGTAGGCCTAAAACGGGTGTGTCCAATAGCTGGAGAAGCAAAAAGGGCGAGGCTAAAAAAATTTTTTCAGAATGATGGTGATAATATAGAATGAATGAATGAAATATTGTTTAATGGCACTTGAGCTCCAACCGGGCCATATTGCGCCAAACAAATATATGGTTTCTCGAGACAAACTAGAAATGTATAATCACATTAATAACTATATTCACATAAATAAAAACAAATATCACAGTAAATTTCAATAAAAATAAACATAAACTTTATGTAAATATATTTAAAACATTAAACGATAATTCAGATATTTACAATTAAAATTTTCGATAAAAATTTGTCTCTTTTAAAAAGTCCAGCGCTTTATAATATAGACCCGGTTGGGCAAACAATTGATTGAGTGATTGGCAACGGTAATGCCGTAATCTTATATCTTTGAGATGCTTGCACTCAATCAAAATGTGTTTCACTGTCAAAGGAACATGACAGTGTTCACATTCTGGTTGAGGCTCTCGCTTTAAGATGAAAATATGTGTTAAAAAAGTATGACCTAAACGAGAGCGACACAAAACAACTTCATCTCTCCTGTTGGTTCTATAGGAGCTTGGCCAATCTCCTAAGAGAGGCTTAATGTGATGAAGTTTGTTAGTGTCTGCAAGATCCCAAGACCGTTGCCAGCGGTCATAAATGTAATGATTTATTGATGCTTTAAAATCTTTAAATGGTATTAAAAAGGGTGATTGGGGAAGATCTAAAGCAGCTTTGGCAGCAAAATCTGCTTGATCATTCCCCCTTATATCGACGTGACTGGGGAGCCAGCAAAAGACAACGTCTTTGCTTTTCAGCTCATAAGATAGTAGCAGACGATAAACATCTGCTACTAATGGGTGTTCAAGCTGTTTATTGTTAATTGCTTGAAGTGAGGACAGAGAATCAGTAAAGATGATATGCTTTAATGATGAAGAGGATTGTATGAACTCCAGGGCCTGAAGAATGGCCTGGAGCTCAGCTGTAAATATTGAAGCAGCAGGTGGAAGACATACAGAGATGGTCTCAGATGGAGTCACGGTAGCCGGAGCTACCCGATCACCATCTTTAGAACCATCAGTGTAAATAGGAGCATAATCACCATACTTAGACCGTAACTCTCTAAAGAGAGACTGGAACACCGTCGAGCTAGTATCTCTCTTTTTGTGTTGAGTAAGATCGAAATCAATCTTTGGGGGAGATACAGCCCACGGTGGAGTCTCAAAGAAAGAGGTATTCGCAATACCGTCAAGGCTGATACCAGCCTCCGACAAAAGGGGTTGAATGCGAATACCGAAAGATGGAATGACTTTAGTCTTCACAAGATATAAATGTTCGTGAAGAGGTCTAAATATGGTGTTAAATGATATATGGTTTGGAAGTGATGCAATTTTCGTAGCATACTGCAGGGCCAGTTTATCACGTCTGTTGTGCAATGAGGGCTCATGCGCCTCAAAGTATAAACTGTCCACTGGAGATGTACGAAATGCTCCTAAACTGATTCTAAGTCCCTGGTTGTGTATGGTGTCAAGCTCTTTGAGATAAGACTCGCGGGCAGACCCATACACAATACACCCATAATCGAGTTTAGATCTTATTAATGCTCGATATAATCGGAGCAAGACCTTGCGGTCTGCTCCCCAGTCAGTATTTGATAAGACTCTCAATATGTTGAGGGCTTTCAGACATTTCTTTTTTAGGTTTTTAATATGGGGGATAAATGATAATTTCTTATCAAATATCAGCCCCAGAAATTTGGTTTCATCCACAACTGGAAGGCGGTTGCCATCCAAGAAAAGTTCTGGATCAGGATGCAAACCTCTTTTCTGACAGAAATGCATGCAGACAGTCTTGGACTTCGAAAAACGAAATCCATTTTCGGTTGCCCATTGTTGAAGTGAATTCAAACAAAGCTGCAACTTACGTTCGATTATCCGCATGTCTGTAGAACCATAGCACATCTGAAAGTCATCAACATAGAGAGCCCCGTTTGTACCTGGTTTAAGGCACGCTGGGATAGTATTAATTTTTATTGCAAATAATGTTGGAGACAAAATACTTCCCTGGGGAACCCCCATTTCCTGAGGAAATGGGTCAGAGAAGATTGATCCCAGTCGTACCTTAAATGACCTATCTTCCAGGAAATTTTTTATATAGATAGGTAAGCGACCTCGTAGGCCGAGGTTATGGAGGTCGCGCATGATACCATGTTTCCACGTGGTATCATATGCTTTCTCCAGATCGAAAAATATTGCAACTAAATGTTGCTTCTGGATGAAAGCGTCCCTGACGAACGTTTCAAATCGAACGAGATGATCAAGAGTGCTCCTTTGGGACCGAAATCCACATTGGAGGTCTGTAATGAGGTTGTTGGACTCAAGGTACCAAACAAGCCTTCGATTGATCAATCTCTCCATGGTTTTGCAAATACAGCTAGTTAAAGCGATTGGACGATAATTTGTAGGATTCGTATGATCTTTTCCCGGTTTAGGGATGGGAATTATTGTGGCTTCGTGCCACGAAGGAGGGAAATTGCCATCAACCCAAATCCGGTTGAAAAGATCCAATAAAATTAAGAGAGTGGAAAAAGGTAAATGTTTTATAATTTGGTAGTGTATTTCATCTGGACCAGTTGCAGTATCTCGAGCTCGCTTTAGCGAATCCCGAAGCTCTGCAATGGAAAATGTGTCATTATAGCATTCATCATTGCGGGACTTGAAATTAAGTCGCCTTTTCTCCTGTTGTTGTTTAATGCCTCGAAAGGCATCAGAGGAGAAATTGGATGATGAATTGTATGTACTGGCCAGAGAATTAGCAATATCAGGAAATGTTGTTAAGGTGGTATTATCAACATTGAGATGGTTAACTGATAATGTACTACTTTTACCTTTAATCCTACGAATCCTATCCCATACCGATTTGGAAGTGGTACGGGAATTGATCCTAGAGACGTAACCTTGCCATGAAGACTTCTTTGCTTGGCGTATGGTTCTACGGGCCTTCGCCCGGACCATTTGGTATGCTGCAATATTCTCCATGGAAGGATGATTCTTTAGTCGTCTAAGGATACGATCACGCTCTTTAAGAGCGGATTTGCAATCGTTATTAAACCATGGTTTATTGAAACGTTTTGGTTCAGTCGTGGTTTTTGGAATCGCCTGCTCAGCTACATCTTGAAGAATAGAAGTGAATAAGGCCATGGGCTCATCTGCATCTTCTAACTCTTTTGCATCAAAAGAGAAGAGACACAAAGATTCAAACAGAGCCCAATCAGCCTTTTGCAACTTCCACCTCTGAGGTCTTTCGACCGGAGAGGGACCATTATTTTCAATCAAGATTGGAAAGTGGTCACTGCCACATAGATCTTCATTCACTCTCCATGTAAAATCCTGAAACAGGACCGGAGAGCAAATGGTGAGATCAAGAGAAGAAAAAGAAGCTGTGGCAGGATGTAGATAAGTAGGCGAGTCATCATTTAATAAACACAAATTATTAAGATTAATGAAGTCCGCTATTTGTTTACCTCTGTTGTTATCATCTGGACTACCCCAGAGTGAATGGTGACCATTGAAATCTCCCGTAATAATAAACGGGAGAGGGAGTTGTGCAACAAGGTCATCAAGATCTCTGGGATTAAGATGTAAACTTGGTGGAAGATATACAGAGCAGATTGTTATAGGAATATGCAAAGTCACCCGGACTGCAACTGCCTGTAAAGGCGAGTTGAGAGTGACTTTACTCTGAGGAATGTCGCCATTAAGAATAATGGAAACACCCCCATGAGCTCTACCATCACCAACAGCGTGGTGATGATAACCAACAAATTGTCTAAAAGACAATGTGTCAGAATTCCTCAAAAAAGTTTCCTGTAAACAAATAGCTAAAGGATTATACTTTTGAATTAATAATTGAACTTCATTAAAATTTGGTTTTAAACCACGACAATTCCATTGAATAATGGAATTCGCCATCGTCAGGGATAATTTATTGGTGGTATCTTACCGCCGATTGGGTCATTACTGGCCCCCTCTACGGTAATACCGTCCATTAGATCTTCACCATATTTTTTGAAATGGACAATAGGGTCCAGTGAACCCTTTTTACCCTTTTCACGCAACTTTGCTAATTTCCGTTGTCTTGAAGAAATATAAATTTTGTCTTTTTCCTGTGAGGGTGGGACAACCGATGACTGCGATCCTGACCCAGAGGACCTGGGATCAGGAGTTGCAGCTTTTGGTGTATCCAATGGAGGTGGGTCCTTGCCGTTCTTGGAGGAAGTATTGGGAATGACCCCAATAACTTCAGTTAGTGGCAAGGAGGATGAACCCTCATCAGGTAAGGGCAAAGTTGTTTGAATCGAGCTCTCACGTGATTGAGAAGAGCTCGAGACCCCTATTACATGAACTGATGTTTCTGGCAAAGTCTTCATTTCCTGTTCATCAGGCCAGGTTATGTAAGTCTGAACAGAAATAGATCTAGTAGATGTCTTAACAACACTCGAAAATGATTTCCCCTGTGGTGCAATGGGAATGAGTGAAGTAAGTTCTACTTGCTTTCTAGCATCAAAATATGGAATCTTCCGTTCAGACATTACCTGTTGAACTTTTTTCTCTTTCTGCCATATTGGACATTCGCGAGAGTAAGCAAAATGTTTACCCTTGCAATTAACGCAACAAAACTCAGCCTGGCAGGCAGCGCTCTCGTGGCCTTCATGACCACAACGAGCGCAAGTGTCTTTGCCTCGGCAGACGGTCTTGCTGTGTCCAAATTTCTGACATTTATAGCAGCGAAGAGGATCGGAAATGTAAGGATCAACAGGTATATTTAAATAACCTGCCTTGATTGATTTCGGTATGTCGGGTCGATTAAAAGTGAGGATGTAGGTGCTTGTAGCAATCACCTTATCTCCTCGGCGTACACTGATTCTTTTCACATGTGAGACGCCTTGAGATGAAAGGTACTGCACCATTTCATCCTCACTGCTGCCCTCAAGGTTCCGACATCTAATAACACCTCTACTAGAATTTAAAGATCTGTGTGGAGACACCTTGATAGGAATGTCTGCCAAAAATGTTGATTTGAGAAGCATATTAGCATGCTGCTCCTTGACACATTCTATCAAGAGTGTTCCATTTTTCAATTTTTTAATAGCTTTGGGCTCTCCGGCCAAACCGGTAATGCCCTTAGCTATCAAAAAAGGTGAGACTTTAGATAAGTCAGTAGAGGTGCTCTCAATCAAGAGAAACCTCGGCCATGACTTTGCCATTTTATTTTTAAATATATTAGAAACGCCCTCTGAATTAGGACGTTTCTGCTTATTTTTTTCATTTGTTGGTGTGGGGGGGATTAGGGAATCCATGAAAGTAATTTATTTTTATTCACCCCTCGTCGTCCCCCAGGTTACTTCCCTGCCTACTAGGGGGGGGGGGACTAGCACGGGTCACCAGTGCATGGCCTCAGGGCTCGACGAGGGGTATACTCAAGCCAGAAGTAAAACAAATTATTTCCAACCAGATTGACCCAAGCCGCCGCTCTGTAGAATGTACTAAGGACACAAAGGTAAGTAGTATGCTGAGTGAAACAACGACAGAGCATTAAACTGGAAGGGGTACATTCTACAGAGCTAAAGCGACCAGAGCCGATTGATCAGAGTGGGCCACTCTGACCTCCCGTCTAGGTGAACCATGGGCCAAAGTAATGTGTTGCAGGAAAAGGGCTCGCAAGCCAAATCCCCACTCAATTACCAGGATTCCACTCTCCACCGACACGGGTCGCAACGCACGGCAAACACGTTGCCCCATTAAAGGGATCCTTTTAGTCGCCTCTTACGACACGCAGGACATACGAAGGGTATATTCTTATCACCCCCTACACCCCAGGGGGGGTGATAATATAGACATGTAAAAATAACAATCTGTTTTGGTGTGAGGCATTTTTCCAGCTCCATTTATTAATTAAGATTATACAACATGATAGTAATAAGATCTAAAACAAGCCAGAGCTTATATAAATCAATCTGAAGAAAATATTTACAAAAATATACGAATACATTGTTTAAAAATTAATTTTGGTAATAATGGATTTAACTTATTTTCATTTTAAAACATAATCTTTTGTTATATTTACAGAGTGATAGGACTCAAGAACCAGTGGAGTGGCAAGCCAAACAGAAACAGAATTGTCACACGATATTGGTATACGACTTCAAAATAAAATTCTGGAAAATGAAAATAAACTGCTGGAGACAGGTTTAAAAAAAAAGCAAACTGAAGCCAAAAAAGCCAGTATAAAGCCTGGCAATGATAAATTAGTATAGATCAAATTGAAACAAAAAAATGATGAAAAGTGCAAGTTTTTTACTGGTTTGGTATGGCTACAGTTTGTGCAATTTTGGTCATTTTTCGAACCAGCTGTATGTCATTTACAATATTGGAACCGTGGATCACCGAAGAATGCCCTGTTAATGACATTGATGCGTCTCCGACAAGGATGTCTTGCGAAGGATTTAGCGTACAGCTTTTCTGCGAGCCCGTCAACAGTATCCAGTATAGTATTAACATGGATACAGTTTCTATACGAACAATTCACCCCACTCAAGGAGCAAATGTTTGCAACCAGACAACAAATCAGAGAACACACTCCCTTATCATTTAAAAAGTACAAGAACATACGTTGTATAATTGATTGTACAGAGTTTTTTTCACAGAGGCCTTGCAACTTCCATAGACAGGGTGCTGATCTGTATTTTAGTTATAAAGCCCACACAACATATAAAGTTTTAATTGCCATTGCACCAAACGGTGGAATTATGTTGTTAGTGATACGTTTTAAGGCTCTATATCAGACAAAGACATTGTATTAAAGTCAGGGTTTTTGGATCATCTCGTGCCTGGTGACGTTATTATGGCAGATATGGGGGTTCAATATTAAAGACGTTTTGAACACTCGAAAAGTAGATTTGATAATTCCCCCCCATTTCTTGCTGGCCGGGAAAAGTTAGCACCCCAAGAAGAAGCCTCGACAAAAGACATAGCCAAGCACAGAATACATGTTGAGCGGGCGATAGAGAGATTAAAAAAATTCAGAATATTACAAAAAATTATTCCTCTAGGTTTGATGACTCAAATTGTTTTTGTAGGAAGTTGTTTAGTTAATTTTTCAGGAGCCACCCGTGACAAAACCAATGAAAATTTTGAATAAAGATAGGTTGCCAGGCAACGAAACATACGGCCACAGCACCTAAATCGTCCGGGCAGTAAACAAGAGTTGTCGCATATTTTACTTTTTTTCAGTAATGAAACATTTATAATACACTAAAATCATATAACAAGTAACAAATCATTATGTAATATATTCGGTTCATATTATGAACCGCGGATGACGTAGATGATCGAAATAATACAAAAAACACAGAAATTTAGTGGAGTGGAATCCGTCAACCGATGAATTTGTATATACTCTCGAGAAAATATCTCAGTTAGCGAATTCAGTTCTACCAACAAAACGCAATGTAGTTAGCATTAGTGCTAAATTCTTCGATCCTTTGGGGTTCCTTCAACTTCTAATCAGATTATAACTCTATCAGTTGTTGAAAAAAATTAGTATCCTACTCCTGGGAAGGATAACCCCGCAGATCTGTCATCTCGAGGATGTTATTTATATCAGTTAATAGACAACCCTTACTGGCTAGAGGGTCCGGAATGGCTTAAATGAGGAACTTAGGACAAAATCCAATCTTGGTCGAAACCCGCGTGTTTGAAGCCACAAATCGAACACAACATGAATTCGATCAAATTGAAGCGGCTTTGAACTCGAGACCAATTTCTTACGTTTCGTCCGAGGATTTTGAGGAACCGTTGACTCCTTTTCATTTAATGCAAGTGTAACCTGTCAATAGATGTAATGTTTCCAATTCGTGTTTCCATAGACATGAACGCAATCTGCTTCCATACAAATTGTTTAATTCAAATATCGCGCACTGCGAACTATATAGTGTCATGTGACCAGTTTATCCAATGAGAAGTTGTCACTAATTGATATTCAGTGAGTCTAAAGCGTTCGAGGGTGGCACGAAATATTGTAACCTTGATCGTATTTTCTTGTGAATATAGTCAGTGGTTTATTATTTAATTATAAGGTATAATGATGCATATACCGTAGAATGTGTATATATGTCAATCAATAATCCATGTTGCCGATTGGGTTAGCTCCGGTATGCTATAATGGACTAACCCATCTGTGACGTTTATTGGTTTAGCAGTTCTGCACGTACAGATTTTTAGGGGTATTTAGTCCCGTGGCAGGTTTAGCTCAGCCCTAGTTTTCCCTGTGAATGGAGAGAACAGAGCTACAGAGTTGCATAGTACAGATAATCAATCGTGTTTTATTGGAATACAAGATAGTATTCATTGGATTTAGTTAACATATACCAGAGCTACATATATATGAATCATCATAGAACAAAAAGTACTGACACGCCCTGGTGTTGTATTTGGAAACAGTTTCACAGTATATATATAGTATTCCTTAGATTTAGTTGTAGTAAGTAGAAAGCTTATTTAACCTTTATTTATGGCTGCTTAGCGCAAGTGCATGTGACTCTGTAGGGGTGTGTGTAGCTTAGTGGCATGGGCTGTGCTTATATGTAGTATTTATATCTATATGTGTTTATCAAACGTACGTATCGTCGTCCCGTCTTGACCCCTCGACCCATATAGCCTTCCCACTCGGGCTCACACAGTTTAGGTGGTTAACCCGGTGGGTCAGATAAGTATATAGACCCGAGTTTACAATAAAATGAGCAGTTGCCACTAATTAATATTCAGTGAGTCTGAAGCGTTCGAAGGTGGTACACCATTATGTAACCTTGAAGGTAATATTTTGATCGTATTTCCCTCTTAATATAGTCAGTGGTTTATTATTTTATTATTTTAATAATAAAGTATAATAATGCATATACCGTAGAATGTATATGTCCATCAATAACCCTTTTCCAAATGTATACATATATATATGATACCATGTACACTTATAACATATTCGGTAGTTGTATGCTTGGACTCTGATAACAAATTAAAGGGGTAGTGACACGTAATATATTGTCGTATTCTTGCCACTGATAGATTAAGTGAATTCAGGTGTGTGTTCAGGTTATTTACTTGACAAGGTGTTGATCAAATAAAAAATTCTTTGTAGGGTTCCGTATGAATAGTTGATGTAGTTGTATTGCGTCTGTGTTCCTTTACTTAGGGTAAGATGTTTACAATATTTACATTCATATAATTATGTATTTGTATAGTGTATGTAGATAATAATGAGGTTTTCTATAGCGTCTTCTCCATGTTGACCCCTGCTCAAAACGCTTTTAGTACTGGCTCTACTGGTAACAATGTCGAAACAGGAAAGTTTAGTCCAGATTTAGATTTTGTTTAAATGTCTGATTCTTGATCTGTTATGGAAGGATGAGTTGTGTATAAAATGTAATGAATCTTATCTGTATATATTTTTATAACATTTTTATTTAGATGATATATTTGTATTTTTCAGAGATTGTTGTCTCTGTAGTAATAAATGAACTAATATTAGTGTTTTTTTCGGTTACACAAGAATTCAGACTTTTACAGACTCTTACTTGCCGGATCAATCTCAAGATGAATTAAACAAGAAAGCGATCTATCTTTACACATTGTTGGATCATTTCTGGGGACGTTGGACTAACGAATATCTTTTAGATAAAGACTTTAAGTGTAGAAGTTTTGAAGTAGGAACCGGAGTCTGGAGATGGTATCCTCAAGCCACGGGGATAAAACTCTCGTTGGGATGGACGGGTCCTTATCTAGTTGTAGATAAATTAACTGAACTTACGTATGTTATTCAACAGTCAGAGGTAAGGCCTAAGGTTTCGGTACACATTAATCAGTTAAAGATTTACGCCGGAGTGAGAGCCCCTGAAAGTTGGCTGGTAGATACTTCGGATGAGGTGGAATCCATTTCTGAGGGTACCGAGTCTGATATGTCTGAGGTTGAACAAGAGGATTCGGTAGTGCAGGAATCGTCACCTCCGGTGCGTAGTCGCACTGGTCGGATAGTAAAGCCGAAAACACCGTATTCACCTTCGGGAAATAAGTAGAATAATAGATAGGTACACTGGGTGGATTTGTGAATAGTTTGAGGATAGTTGATAAGTTAATAGTTCCCTCTTTCTATCTATGTTAAAATCGGTATGGGTGCTGTACGGTTATCTAGGTAGCTGACTCTAGGTCGGATGGTAAAGCCGAAAGAACTGTACTCAAAATAAAATAAGTAAAATAAAATAATAATTTCTTCGGTATATCTATATTGAAGTAGGTGATTTGTTAGGGAGTAATGTTTCTGTTATGGGTGCTGTATGGTTATTTAGGTAGCTGACTTTAGGTCGGATAGTAAAGCCTAAAATGCCATATTCACCTACAGAAATTAGAAAGGTGGATTAATGAAATGTTATAGTTATATACCATGGGTATAAAATAGAAAATGATTAGGCTTATATTGTAAATTGCTGGACTTTTTAAAAGATTTTATAATAAATTTTAAATGTAAATATATCATTTCATTTTTTATGTTTTAAATATTTATATGCATAACAGATTTATTTGAATTTTTAATCTTATTTACTGTGATATTGTTTTTATTTATGCATATAAAACTTTTTCTGTGATATTTATTTAACTTGTCTCTTATAAATCGCTGTAGGTTTGGCGCAATCTAGCCCGGTTGGTGCCAAAGTGCCATAAAACCACATTTCATTTCATTTATATAAATTTATCTGAGTTTTGTAAATAAAGGTAGCTATCTCTCGATGTACTTTGCTGTAGATTAGTAAAATTGAGTAGGCTGTGCTCTGTAATTTCAGCTATAGTAATATGGAAATATTTGTAGATCAACAGGAGCTTGCCCAATTTCAAGAGAACATTAGGGAGTCTTTCCCAGAGGGTGGGATGCCATGCCCTGTGTCCGAGTGTGGCATACTATGTATTTGACATTAAAAAAGTATAGGCGGCACTGGAAGAGTACACATGGAAAAACGTGTAGGTCTGAGATGTTCAGTGTGCCATATATGTATGGGGAATTCTGTTCGGGGTAAGCGCCATGTTCGCTTACACCATAAGGGAAATGCTATTCTGCGGGAAAGGGAAGTAAGGAATCCCGATTACATTTCACCCTTTGATGTGCTGCCACCTAATAGGAACCTGCGAGCTGAAGCTTCTCGGGCACGGGGCAGGGTAGTTCCGCATCCGTTGTTGGCTCTTGGACGAAATTCCATACCCAGGGATAGTCGGTTAAGGATGGTGGAGGAAAATGGTAATATGGTGTTACAAGATGAGTCGGGGAGACCAGTACCACCGCCGGAGAACGAGGTGGATGCTATTGAATGGTGAATTTGTAAAGTCGTAAAAGATGTAATTATGTAATTAAATGTTAAAAAATGGAGAAATCACTTGGTTGTCATTTGGTTGCGGCACTTCGTTGTCCCGGTGAGGTCTCTCTGTTCTCACGCCTCATTGTGGTCCGGCGTTCGGTTTTGACGTTGGGGGAATGTGGGGGTTTCGTATTTTATGGAAGCTGTCCTGTCTTTCTTACCAACTTTCTGATTGGATGGCGGCGGTGACAGCCAGCCAATGGGGAGCGAGTTCTCAATCGGGATTTGCAGGCTTGGTCAAGGGTCATGCACGTGCTTGACGCAATGCGGGACATGTAGGAGAGTATATAAGGTCGCTATCTAGCCATTTGTAGTGAAACGGTAGGGGGTTGCGGACCTCATCCGGAATATTCACATATTTCGCTCTGCGGTAAGCATTCCCAAAGGAGACTCTGTTTCCGGTGACTAACGAGTTCCGCTGGAATAATCACTCGTTTCGCTCGGGGCAAGCTGGTTCTTCGGAGTAGAGTTTAGTAGCGTTTCGAACTTTAAAGGGGGTAGGACTCTGTTTTCGGTGACTTACGAGTTCCGCTGGAATGATCACTCGCTTCGCTCGGGGCAAGCTTGTTCTTCGGAGTAGAGTTTAGTAGCGTTTCAAACTTTAAAGGGGGTAGGACTCTGTTTTCGGTGACTTACGAGTTCCGCTGGAATGATCACTCATTTCGCTCGGGGAAGCTGGTTCTTCGGAATAGAGTTTAGTATTGATGTGGTGGCAAATAAGCCAAAAAAAATTATAGCTTAAATACTCGAGGATTATTCTTGCACAGAGACAATATGTCATTAAGGCAACAAATTGCCAGCCAAAGTGCAATGATTAATGAAATCTTTCCAGTCGACATTGATGCAGACCTGGAACCATTAGTGAAAGAGGAACTGCTGAGCTACAGAAAGAACCGCGAGTCTTTCGATTCGAATATAGAACAGGTTCAAGAAGATATAGACAAATTCACGCTGAATGATATTGTCCTGCCTCGGAAGCGGAAGGTTCCTCAGCGGCTGCTGGGAGGATGCGGCGTTTCAAACAGCGGTGACACGATCGCAGAGATCTACCACCCTGGCTTTTTCGCAGTGATTGATTCGGCCATCAGCAATCTGGACATGTATTTTACCTCAACCGACCTCGTCGCATATGGTTAATTATGCTGACTTCGGGACAGATCGACGATGAAATAGTAATAAGATCTACTGCCATGATGGTGGTAATGTTATACTACTTAACGGGCTTACAAAAATAGCAACAATCATAATTTGAGAGGATAACTGAAATAAGGTTTTAAGGCACGTCAGAACCAACCAAATGTCATTAATGTCACTCTATACAATATATTCTCAACCAGTGTGCCACGTAGTCTTCCCAAGTGTGCCACCACAAGCCTACTGACCTATTAATTTCTATTTCTCGGTGTACTAGTTTTAGATGATGGGTCTGTTTTACCAGGCGTTTATAGTTTCTAGAGGGTTATAATTACATGCACACTAACAGTGGTCTGTATCCCTTTATTGATATGGTCAATGAGAGTTATCTACTCCAATATGTCAGCCCCCATTGTGTTGTAAGCTGGTTCATAATGACTGTGGTCATTGTTCCATTACTTGAATAAATACAATGTGAACAAATAGACTAATAATGATTCGATATGCGTTTTTATGTGGAAAAATGGAATTCTGAACACTGGCCGCTAAAACAATATTTTTTTTGTTTCAGCAGTTACTGCAAAAGATACATGGACAACGCACTACAACGCATGACAAGTAAATCTGGTGATGGGGCTGGAAGGTCGAAGTCGGTGGTTTTCATGAAAGGATGAGTTGTAAAGGAAAAAGGTCCACGGCGGGAAATCTGAGTAGCAGCCATGATGTTGCCAAAGATCTGGACGAGTCCGTTTGTAGTATTGACGACAGCACCAATATATTGGATCGGGCAGTGAGAGGATCGGGTATAATTGATGAGAGCAGATGATGAAGATAATTTGACTGACCCACATCAACATTTGTGACAAAGTAATTTATACATAAAACTTTGCTAGATTTGACATTATATTGGACGTTTTCAACTATATACAACTTCTGCTAATTGCGTAAGTACTCTGGTCATTTTATGGGACATATTGTACCATATCTTAATGCACAACAACAACGAACCAGACAGGGGGATTCCAGACTGTAATAGGATATGCATTTGAAGCGAAGTTTGCAGTTACAGTGTTTACAATCATCAAATTAGCCATGAAAGATACAGACCTGGAAATAGCACATATAATCATGAAGTGTTGGAAACAGTGAACTTTTTGACATCGAAAGAGTGTTTTTTTATAGATTTTTTTAAATGTGTTTTATAGTATAACCACATATTCATATTGTATATCGTATTGTTGCATGTATATCTGTGTATTTATATTGTAGAATTTTAATTGCCACATTTAGAGCTTTACATATATATTGTATTGTATTTAATGAATGGTGGATCGCAACGCTCAAATGGAATGGTGTCGGCAGATACCGAAGACGGAAATACGTTCCATGGAATAGATGATTCCGCACCAGCACTACGACATAATCCAGTGACTTTAACTTTGTCATAAGTTTGTGAAGAAGGATGCCAGTAAAAACTTTAATAGTATGATGTCAGTACCAGAATATAATGGTAGCAGGAAGTGTACACTTAGAATGGTATCGTCCTACAAAAACTTCTAGGACCCAGGTTGTTCCAGCCTTGTACTATAAATATATATAATCGCGTGTGTTTTAAGTCTATCATATGTATTGTTATTATTTCATGTTTGCTGTATTATATCGCGTGTGCTCTTCCTAATTCGTGTGTAATGTAATGTTATTGTGTGAAACATAAATGTATACAGATGAAGACGGTGTCTCACATGTGAGAACTGTGTTTGTTATGTCCTTTTGGTACATAACTCATGGGTGATGAAGGAATGTGACAAAGTAATTTATACATAGAACTTTGCTAGATTTGACATTATATTATATTGGACGTTTTCAACTATATACAACTTCTGCTAATGTGTTCAATATGTTATTTACAGGCAGCACACGAATGACCTCTGCTCGTTTTGACAAAACGCACTATCTCATTAAATATCTTATTTATTCATATGTTATTTATAATCTACACATGTTCTATGTGTTTAACACTCAGCAGAACTTGGCGACTTTAAAGGAAAGATGCGGTGCAGTTATAGAAACTATAATCTCAATTCCAAATAAGTTAATCTGTCATGTATCATTATTCTTAATGACTGTATGCTTTATAAAGCCAGAATTAACTGACAGTAAGTCAGACTTGAATAGAGCTCCTTCCGATCTATGTCTATTCTATGTTCTCAATAAAGATCTACCAACTATGCTGATCGTCTGTTGCACATTATCAGACCTCAGGCCGACTTCAAATGAAAGCGTCGTCAAACGGGACAGCAGTTCAAAAACGTCGCACAGAGGAACCCGAAGCAGCCTTATTCCAATCATTACAAAGAAGTTTGGGTAAAAAATCTGTTTCTCGAGAATGTCCAAGAATGGGATTCTTCAAATTATTAATGCCAAAAATACAATCCCTTTAACATGACCTGTCGTGTGGCTAATGTAGCCGTCTCTATAACAAAGGAAATTTGATATCAGCAACGAACCGCACTCTATTTCGTCTCGCACGAAAAGACACAAAATGCGAGTTAGATTAATGAAACGGGTAATTTTACTTTTGAACAATTTTATAATTAATGCGATTTTATTTTTATTATTATTACCATACATCTTTTTTTCCACTTTTGGGAATATCGACGAAGTCGGAGAGATTTTGTATACGACAGCGTCGTTGATGCTATGTGCTCCTGCAAAGTTAAGGACATTATCGACGAGACATATATTGGAGAGAAAAGTGACCTGTTTTCAGAATGTGAACCATTAGAGAGGAACGGATTTAGACAAATATATCTTACAGTACAACATGTGTTTGTTAAAACAGATGTGATCGCGTGATCTGTTTAAAATAGACGCGGCTTATTTAAAATTGGTGATCACGCACGACTCCTTTGTTTAATGTTTATGTTTCAGTCTTTTGGGGTCAATGTGTGACCCCTGTGACTGATATACTTTTTAAAACTTTTCCATTGACCTCAATTCATCTAAAATGCAAATGAATTGTGAAATAAACAACTATCATTGGTTCTCTAGGTCTGACTTTATCATGCATGCAAATGATTTGTGACATACACTCACCCATTGCTTCAGTTAGATGACCTTTAAACCATCTGAACTGTACATGTCAATGACCTTTGTTTCTGTGGTATAAGACCTTTTTACCATTTTTCAAACTTGTGTATCAAATGAGGAGTTGCCGTATTGGTCTTTTACGATTTTTTCAATCTATCAAAGGAGGAGCTGTGGTATTGGTCATTTTAAACAGGTATGTTCAAATTCATCTTTCTTAAAATACTCCAAATTATTTATCATTTTGATAAATGCACGAATGAAATATGGTTTAACGTTCTATGCTTCTGCGCCTGACATGGTCTAATTTAAGACAGGGATACCCAATGCCATGTGGTATGAGGAAAAAGATTAACTTTCTCGGCCAATGGAGGCATCCAACAACCCACCTCCAGGCTGGCGACTCCGCACCTTACCCACTTAGCAACGCCATCCCTTATTTTAATCAAGTATGTTGATAATCTTTAAAAAAAAAAAAAAAAAAAATCGTTGTTGTTGTTAAAAGACGTTTTCAAATTGTGAATTTGGTTAAAAAGTTAGTTTTTCACGTGTCTGTTTGTTTGTAGCAGAATGTCTGAATTTGAAGAATACAACCAGCTACAATGGGGTGAAATTCTAGAAATATCAGACGAGGAATTCGATTTTTGGTCACCCCAACAGGTACAGCAAGTTTGCGATATTCTTGACAAAATCGACACAGATAATCAAGCTGAAATGAACCAGCTGTTAAAACGAACATTGTCTGATGATACTTTTGATGATGATGACGATAATGAAATTAACATTGAAGAGGGTGGCGACCTGTTTTCGGAATGTAGTGAACTTTCAGACTGTGAACCCTTAGAGGTTAGGAACCATTTTACAACGCATATTGTCAATAGTTAAGACGTCTTAACATCAGAGGCCTTTAAAGACTAAAGTTAATATACTTCATTTTTAGATTTGTCAAGACTGTAACAATATGACCTTTGTTACCTTTACAAATTAGTGATTCTAAATTCATAACCGTTGTGGCCTTATTACTTGTTTAATTACATGTGTGTACGGAGCTATATACACCCGAAACAGGAATTGAACTAAGGGTCAAGGAACACATTTATAATATGAGGCCATTTTAATGGAATGTTGTTTCTGACTAAATTTGGTAAGGAGCTCTACCCGATGCGAGGGGTAGAGTATGCCCGTTCCATATTTGGAATCGGGACGGTGGTCAGTTTCTGACGTAATTCAAAAGGGGCGGGACATTATAAAATAGGCTGCACCGATAGAATTTGGGAGAGCTTACGTCGTCTCTCAGACCAGCCATATACTTCATTTAGTCAAGGAAGAATTGTGAATAACTAACGCTTCCAGCTTTATTAAAGTAAAACATTTTAGAAAGGACCTGAATTGTAGTATTGTTATTCGTCACGGCCAAGAAGACAACGTGAAGATAAAAGACGTCCGAAGTACTACAATTAGATTTGGTGCCTGACCAGGACAGATTTTTAGTAAGTCTGTGAGTATCGCAAAAGTTTTATCTAAAACAATGGCTGAGGAACTTTTTAGGGATTTAGGTGTACAATTGACGGGCTTGTCTTCGTCAATTTCTACCAGTACTGTCGCAAATATCATTGAACCATACAGGGGGGAGCCTGAAAAATTTAAGAAATGGGTTAGGAACGTAGAAAAATATTGTGTTCTCGCTACAGTTCCCGAAAACGGGGTATGTTAGTAGCGTTCCAATCAAGTAGGGGAGTGGTGAGTAATTTTATTCAAAGGAAGATGACGGCAAATGATAATTTGACATACGTTTTCGGAAATTACTGATACGCAACAAGCATTGGCGATATTACGGAAAATCAGACAAAAACCCGATGAAAATGTACAGGTTTTCGCGGAAAGGATTTTAACACTAGCAAGCGAAGCTTTTGAAAATTATGGGAGGCAACCGGAATTCGATAGGCAATTAATTAGTTTTTTCGTTGACGGGACTTCAGCAGGAGTACATAAAAACAAAAATATTGAGTGAAGATCCGCAAACATTTATCGCAACAGTTGAGATGGCTAGACAGGAACAAAATATTAGAAAAAGGTTCGCTTTGAGATTAGGAGGACAACACATGCAACCAGGTCTGAATAGTAGGGAACATGAACCCATGGATATTGGCCAAGAAGACAACGTGAAAATAAAAGACTTCCGAAGTACTACAAGACGCTCCTCGAGGAAATTTAATGTGGCCTCGGAAGTTTTACAGTTGGAGATTGTTAACAGCAACACATCACTTGACCCCGACTGGTTAGATCAACTGATCACCGAGATATAACACCATCATAACCAATTTCAACATACAGAGGCAGGATAGAGTTAGATTAACCATAAATCACCCCACTAGCGTTTCGGCCTTTTAAAAAACTAGAGTCGATTCTGAATGAAGTTCTAAAAATTATGCAGTCAAATAAACCCTGGACCCCGACTGGTTAGATCAACTGATCACTGAGATATTAAAGTGGCGGCGTGTTCCCATATCGTGGGCGTATAAAAATGAATTGAAAGCAAAACAGTTACAGCGATCAAACCCAGAATTCAGAGAAATAGAAAAAAGAACTGAGCAGATGTTAAAGAAGTCAAAACAGTCAGACCAAATCATATGCTGCCTATATTGACAAAACCCAAATAACAATCAAAAAGATTGGCAATTATATCAGATTCTAAAACTGATACTGAATTTGAGGAAGATGATTTATCTTTTAATAGAGTAGAAAATATTGTTGCTTCCAACCCAAAAGACAAAAATCTTTGTATTCCAGAAGAATATCTTACCCCAGAAAGTGTTCTTGCTTGACCCTTTGAATATGTTGTTGCTTCTGCCCCAGATGAAACTTTTGTTGCTTCTGCCCCAGATGAAAAAACTGCATTTATCCCCTGAAAAAAATATTACTTCTCTCCTGCTTCGAGTTCAGACTCTAAAAACCCTGATTCAGATACTCAGATGCTGCCTATATTGAAAAAAAACCCCAAACAAACAAAAAGAAAGTATGATTCAGATGTCTGATTTTTATACATCTGTAAATAGTAAGAATCTATGATATATTTTTTCTTGTTTCAGCAAAAATATCTACCTCAAATTTTGATTCATTGACTGAATCTGAAGAATTAATCACGACTGTCCAGAAGATGAATATTGAGGATATAAAAAAACCCAGAAACTCTAACCATGATGCAACTGATCACCGAGATATTAAACACCAACATACAGAGACAGGATAGAGTTGGATCAACTGATCACCCATCTTCAATAGGAAGTTTTACAGTTGGAGATTGTTAACAGCGACACATCACCGGACCCCGACTGGTTAGATCAACTGATCACCGAGATATTAAACACCATCAGGACCAATTTAAACATACAGAGGCAGGACATATACCACTAGAGTTGATTCTAAAAATTATGCAGTCGAATAAAACCTTCATTTTCGATAACGAAACCACTATATATATGAGCGTGTTTGTTTTAGTCCCCAAATGACCTAGTTGTATTGAGTGGACGTTAAACCCCATTTCCCTCTCTCTCCTACAACAAGTGGCGGCGTGTTCCCATATCGTGGGCGTATAAACATGAATTGAAAGCGAAACAGTTACAGCGATCAAACCCAGAATTCAGAGAAATAGAAAAAAGAACTGAGCAGATGTTAAAGCATTAAAAACGGTCAGACCAAATCATATGCTGCCTTTATTGACAAAACCCAAATAACAATCAAAAAGATTGGCAATTATATCAGATTCTAAAACTGATACTGAATTTGAGGAAGATGATTTAGCTTTTAATAGAGTAGAAAATATTGTTGCGTCCACCCTAAAAGACAAAAATCTTTGTATTCCAGAAGAATATCTTACCCCAGAAAGTGTTCTTGCTTGCCCCTTTGAATATGTTGTTGCTTCTGCCCCAGATGAAACTTTTGTTGCTTCTGCCCCAGATGAAAAAACTGCATTCATCCCCTGAAAAAATATTACTTCCTTTCCTGCTTCGAGTTCAGATACTCAGATGCTGCCTATATTGAAAAAAAAACCAAAACAAACAAAAAGAAAGTATGATTCAGATGTATGATTTTTATACATCTGTAAATAGTAAGAATCTTAATTATGATATATTTTTTTTGTTTCAGCAAAAATGTCTACCTCAAATTTTGATTCATTGACTGAATCTGAAGAATTATTCTCGACTGTCCAGAAAGAAGAATATTGAAGATATAAAAAAAAAACAGAAACTCTAACCATGATGCAAAGTGTCTTAAAAACTGTTGCTTCTAAATTTGACAATCATAGTCAATTTTTGAAACAACACACCACCCTAATTTCAAAATTTGATTCGGGAATTTCTATCCACAAAAATGACACTTGTAATAATTCGACTTTGATTAAAGAAAATAACTGCTTAAAGTTAGAAAAGGAAAACCTGCTAAAAAAAACCTCCTAAAATTGATGCAGCAAAAAAATAAATGAATATACTCAAAGGTCCAGTGAAGTAAAAATTAAAAGAATTAAAACAAGTAAAACAGCTGTTGTTGACAGTGATCCTGCAGGTAATATGGAAATAGCTCATTTCAAAAACAAATCAGTTAATATATCTAAGAAGCCATTTATTGAAATAATCAGTAAAAAAAACACGATTTGAACCTAAAATACAACAAATGACTGCTGCAGATATTATTTCGCATGCATTTCAGTCTCGTAGATTGAAGCGTGCTAGAATTTTTGAAAACAGAGAACGCATTTAGGAAAAGGGATATAAAGTAGAAAGAAAAGCTAAAATTGCATTTTTAGGGGGTATTAACAGCCAAGGTCGGCTAGTTAATAGGAAATTAGTCAATTGGTCAACTGCCACCAATATTATCATTCGCTGCAAACCTACTGTAACAGTAGATAAGGAATTGAAAAGGAACAGAATTTCTTTACCTGCAAATAATTGTGTACGAAAAACTATAATAAGTTTTGGATCACATGACATACAAAATATGAAACCAGAATTAGAGAAATTTCACGATAAGTCTGAAGAAATGTTGAAATTATTAGCTTATGATAGATTAGTTGCTGTTATGTTACCTGGATACCGAAAATCACTTAACAGTGACTGGATTAAAACACATAATTTACATTGTAAAACATATTGAAAGAAAGTAATATTATTTTTGGAGACATTTCAGAAAATATGAATAACTATTCAGACTGCATGATTAGATCTCTTCAGTCGAATAATGAATGAATGAATGAAATGGGGTTTAACGTCCTACGCTTAAGCACCGTACCTGGGCTAATTGAAGACGGGCATACGCCACAGTGTGCAATGAGGGAAATTTTGCCCGGGCAGCGGCGCTACGGCCTACTCTTATATCGAATTCCAACTGCCAAGGGATCTTTTACGTGCACTCCAATTTGTACACGGGACCTCGGTTTTTCGTCCCATCCGAACGACTAGGCAGCTGTCCTTGTCAGGCCCTCCTTCTGCATCACTGACAAGGGGAAATCACGCCGGAAAATCGAGATGAACTTTCTCGGCCAACGCAGGGATCGAACACTCAACCTCCAGGCTAGCGAACCAGCGCCTTATCCACTTAGCCACCGTGATCCCCCGCACAGTCGAATAAAACCTTCATTTTCGATAACGAAACCACTATATATCAGCGTGTTTACATTCCCACAACAAGTTTTAGTCCCGAAATGACCTAGTTGTATTGAGTGGACGTTAAACCCCATTTCTCTCTCTCTCCTACAACAAGTGGCGGCGTGGGCCCATATCGAGGGCGTATAAAAATGAATTGAAAGCGAAACAGTTACAGCGATCAAACCCAGAATTCAGAGAAATAGAAAAAAGAACTGAGCAGATATTAAAGAAGTCAAAACGGTCAGACCTAGAATTCAGAGAAATAGAAAAAAGAACTGAGCAGATGTTAAAGCATTAAAAACGGTCAGACCAAATCATATGCTGCCTATATTGACAAAGCCCAAAAAACAATCAAAAAGATTGGCAATTATATCAGAATCTAAAACTGATACTGAATTTGAGGAAGATGATTTATCTTTTAATAGAGTAGAAAATATTGTTGCTTCTACCCTTAAAGACAAAAATCTTTGTATTCCAGAAGAATATCTTACCCCAGAAAGTGTTCTTGCTTGCCCCTTTGAATATGTTGTTGCTTCTGCCCCAGATGAAACTTTTGTTGCTTCTGCCCCAGATGAAAAAACTGCATTCATCCCTTGAAAAAAATATTACTTTCTCTCCTGCTTCGAGGTCAGACTCTAAAAACCCTGATTCAGATACTCAGATGCTGCCTATATTGAAAAAAAAACCCAAACAAACAAATAGAAAGTATGATTCAGATGTATGATTTTTATACATCTGTAAATAGTAAGAATCTTAAATTATGATATATTTTCTTATTTCAGCAAAAATGTCTACCTCAAATTTTGATTCATTGATTGAATCTGAAGAATTAATCTCGACTGTCCAGAAAGATGAACATTGAGGATATAAAAAACCCCAGAAACTCTAACAACCATGATGCAAAGTGTCTTAAAAACTGACTATCATAGTCAATTTTTGAAACGACACAATACCCTAATTTCAACATTTGAATTTCTATCCACAAAAATGACACTTGTAATGATTCAACTTTTATTAAAGAAAATAACTGCTTAAAGTTAGAAAAGGAAAACCTGCTAAAAAACTAAAATTGATGCAGCAAAAAATAAATGAATATACTCAAAGGTCCAGTGAAGTAAAAATTAAAAGAATTAAAACAAGTAAAACAGCTGTTGTTGACAGTGAACCTGCAGGTTATATGGAAATAGCTCATTTTGAAAAACAAACCAGTTAATATATCTAAGAAGCCATTTATTGAAATAACAAGTAAAAAAAACAAACGATTTGAACCTAAAACAACAAATGACTGCTGCAGATATCATTTCGCATGCATTTCAGTCTCGTAGATTGAAGCGTGCTAGAATTATTGAAAACAGAGAACGCACTTTAGAAAAGTGATATAAAGTAGAAAGAAAAGTTATAATTGCATTTTTAGGGAATAATAACATCCAAGGTCGGCTAGTTAATAGTCAATTGGTCAATTGCCACCGATATTATCATTCGCTGCAAACCTACTGGAACTGTAGATAAGGAATTAAAAAGGAACAGACTTTCTTTACCTGCAAATAATTGTGTACGAAAAACTATAATAAGTTTTGGATCAAATGACATACAAAATATAAAACTAGAATTAGAGAAATTTCACGATAAGTCTGAAGAAATGTTGAAATTATTAGCTTATGATAGATTAGTTGCGGTCGTGTTACCTGGATGTCGAAAATCACTTAACAGTGACTGGATTAAAACACATAATTTACATTGTAAAACATTATTGAAAGAAAGTAATATTATTTCAGAAAATATGAATAACTATCCAGACTGCATGATTAGATCTCTTCATCAAGATGGAATTCATATCAAATTTGATTATTTTTGTCATCTTTTAAAAATGATAACTGGAAATTGAACATTTACTTTCAAATACCGTCAGACAAATATAATGACGTAAAAGGCTCATTAAAAAATTAAGCCAATGCAATAAGTGTGAACAAAGGGGTCACTTTATTTGCAAATTTTTCCACACCTAAGCCCCGCCCATTCTGACCTCTGATTAGTCAATATTTTTTGGGGTCGATTTCTCGAAAACTAGTGTCAATTATTTAATATCATTGGGCATCTTGAACCGGTTTGTTTTTCGCATTTTGTAAAATGCAAAACATGTGGAAAAAATGACGACTTTGCTGCTGATTGTACAGCCCAGTCATTTTATATCTATAATCATTTGAGTTTAACTTTTAAATAGTACACACAGACCAAGATTACAGGGGCATCTGGTCAAAAAATTAAAATAAGATTGTTAAAAAGATAGGTTATTGTATAGTTTTTAAGAAGGCAGTCAAAAGAAACAAAATTTAAGCTATATTAATCCACGAAAAGTTTGAAATGTGTAATATATATATTTTTTCTACAACTTTATAATTAATAAGATCTTATTTTTATTCTTTTTTTTTAAATTCTTAATCTCTCGTTTATCATTATATATTTATATGTCTTTTTTTGCTCTCCGGAATATTGACGAAATTCGGCAGGTTTTCATTACAACAGCATCATTGATGCTGTGTGCTCCCAACCATGGATATTCTGGTATCGTCAAACACTCTTCTTCCATTCTAGACCAAAAAAAGAACAAATGAAGGCCTGGATTTAATCTAATATATGTGCATCCCAACGTCTGATGTCCCGCCCCCCTCCCGGTCTGATATTAAAAGGTTTTACAGCAAAGTTTTTTTCTTTTCGTTTTTTCAATTTCATGTGATAGTGATGCATCTGGTGACAACGTTTCACTTGCAAACGTAAGGGAGCAAGCTAAGCAGCAAGTAAAGACCACAAAACGGCCGCAGTTTCGATCGACGAAAAAGCCCTGACACTGCCTTCGCTTATCAAGCAATAGTTCCTCCTACAAGTATGGATGTCGTCACCCCAATGGGATACTTTCGTCGTTTCATAACCGATGAGATCTTGGAACTCGCAGTTAAGAACACTAACCTCTACGGTGTACAGAAGTCCGGAAAGTCAGCTGACACGACCAAAAAGGAATTTGAATATGTCCTTACCTCAACCTATTGCTATTCCTCCACCCCCAACGCAGGGTAGGCCGCAATTATGATACAGTCAAACATGCATATAGACTGAGGCATATAGACAAAAATTTAGAAATTCAATCAAAGTTAATGACTAAACACATGTAGAATTTTCCAGAGAACCCCGCCCCCCACTGTGACAAAGTAATTTATACATAGAACTTTGCTAGTTTTTACATTATATTATATTGGACGTTTTCAACTATATATAACTTCTGCTAATGTGTTCAATATGTTATTTACGGACAACACACGAATGACCTCTGCTCGTTTTGACAAAACGCACGATCTCATTAAATATCTTATTTATTCATATGTAATAGTCTACACCTGTTCTATGTGTTTAACACCCAGCAGAACTTCGCGACTTTAAAGGAAAGATGCGGTGTAGTTTTTATTTATTTTTCCAAGAGGCATATCAAACATGACAATAGAGTTGATTATATAAAGTTTCATGATAATAAATAATAATTATTATTTATTATCAAGTAACTTTATATAATTATTATTTATTATCATGAAACTTGATATAAGTTATAGAAACTATAATCTCAATTCCAAATAAATAAATCTGTCATGTATCATTATTCTTAATGACTGTATGCTTTATAAAGCCAGAATTAACTGACAGTAAGTCAGACTTGAATAAAGCTCCTTCCGATCTATGTCTATTCTATGTTCTCAATAAAGATCTACCAACTATGCTGATCGTCTGTTACCTGTAGTGTTACATTGTATGATCTCACAATGGTGGTAACAAAGGCTCATTACATGATTCGTTTGACAAATGCAGCTAAGGCAGACTTGGAAGTTTGGTATCGTTTCATGCAGAGCTTTAATGGCCGTTGCATGTTTTTAAATGATCACATTAGGCTGTTTTCGGATGCGGCTCAATCAAAAGGCTTTGCAGCAGTGTTTGGCTCTCAATGGTTTTATGGAGCCTGGTCACCTGACATGAGAAGCCTGAATATTAGTGTTCTTGAGTTATTATTTCCCATTGTTTTGGCTATTGGGCATTGGGGCCACTTACTAAGAAATCATAAGGTTCTGCTGTTAACAGATAATGAGGAAATTGTTTTTGTAGTAAATAGATCTTCATCAAAATGCCGCCTACTCATGTCCTTATTACGACGGTAAGTGGCAACAGCTATCTAATTGAATCTAGCGGGCGCCCTTGTTGGATGCGATCCCACAAAAACTGGACCCAACCTCTTTGAAGATCTGACCCCCACGGCAGTACGTTTGTTAGGTGCTTGCCCGGCTCCTTCATCTAGGACGTCGTATGCAAGGGCTTGGAAAAAGTTCGAATTCCTCATTTCCATTAACAAATATTTTAACTATTTAGCACATTTATTTGAGACTGTTTTCCCCCAGCACCATTGCTACTCAAGCGTCGGTTTCAGCATTTGTACCGAAATCCCTGGGTTATTCGGATTCAATTAACTCCTTTTTGTTGAAAAATCTGCTAAAGGCGCTCGAAAGTGCCACACTTCTTTTCCATCACCTATGCCTTAGTGATGTTGACGTATAAACTCTTGATAACTCCTATGAAGTGATGTTGACGTGTAAACAATATCATATATGATTATCATCTCGGCTAATTGTTGAAGGCTTTATAAGCAGGAGTTCACTGGGACTAAATCAGGCTTTGAAATAGGGCTCCCTTCCGATGTATGTCTTATTTTCATGTACTCAATAAAGGTCTTATATACACTATGCTGATAGTCTGTTATATGTAAGATAGTGTTACACACCACACTTCTCCATCACGTCTGCCCATTACTAGTACTATTCTGGAACAGTTATCATCTGTAGTTCCAATTGTTATTTCCATAAGAACCCACCAGATTTTGCTGAAAGCAATTTTTTCACTCGCTTTTGCGGGTTTTTTCCGTATGGGTGAATTGGTTTTCAAGTCGCAGGGGGGTTCGCATAATATTCTCAAAACTCAGAATATAAAAAAAAATTCTCAGCTAAACATGACAATTTTGATGGAAAGTATCAAACACAAATCTGATAAAACGCCTCTCGCCCATTCTCCGCTGCCATTGCCACACCGTCAAACTGTGCAGCTTGCCGTGTATTCGAATGCGTTTGAGGTTGTCCACATACAGTGGGTCCTTTATTTCAGTTTCCCAACATTTCCCAGGTATCTTATGCTTTTTCCAATTCCCGCCTAAACAGACTAATTGCCTTTTTTGGTCTGGACACAACCAGGTTTAAACTCCATTCGGATAGGTGCCGCCACCCCAGCTTTTATGAAATATGTATTTCCGGTCTTAACCTAAGGTCAAGGCTGTTAGGAAGACACTGCTTTTATTCATATTTTCAACGTATTAATGAGTTTATTTATTAACAATTCATAACCGTGTTGAAAACCTCTTCATTTATCTTACAAGTTGTAAGTACATATAAAATAGCGAAATGAAACCAATATATATTTGTTTTAAGAATAATTTTGTAGTCTACATTTTTATGCATAATTTTCACGTATGTATTTTAGATACGAAATTAGTTCTAGAAGACGGAACTCCAAATAATGCGGGGAAAGCGCAAGTAGCAGCCACATTATGCAGTATTATGGGCATGGATTGTCTGAAGATTTTAAATACCATAGATGGTGTGACAGATGCTGATAAGCGTGATCCAGATATAATTCTTCAGAGGTTAGAAGCTGAATTTGTGCCAGATACGCATATTCTATTTGAGAGAGTTAGATTGTAGAAAAAACATTCAATATTCAACGCCCATTCTAATCCTTCAAATGAAATCCGTAAGATTGTACTCTGCCACCTTGATGCTGAGTGCCCCCACGTTTGACAGCCTAGTATCAACGTGCACGTTAAAATCAATGCTAGAGCAGGTGGATGAATTGATCCACATAAGATAAAATAAGATGAGTAAGTTACATTAAAACTTTGTTTACATCTTTTAGATCATAGTTCAACTCCATTTCAATAATTCGGTTGTCTGTAGGGCTGTTTAGTAGTAATAGGAAACCAGTGAGGATAAAACATTTATTGTCACTTCGTTATATTTTACATGTGTGTTTGATGCCAAGTGCTGGGTTAAACCCTATAAGACATGCCAAGTGCTGGGTTAAACCCTATAAGACAGAGGCCACAAAAATCGCAGAAAACTGTGGCGGTAAGAAAATTTGAAAACATACGCTTTAACACATGGATAGTCTCCACAAAAATCGCAGAAAACTGTGGCGGTAAGAAAATTTGAAAACTTACGCTTTAACACATAGATAGTCTCCTTTCACTGGCGAAACTATACACTGTAATCGCTTTAAAAGACGACACTGTTTCGTCATCAGAGAACATCTCGGGGATGTTTGTACGAGAAGGAAACCAGTGAGGATAAAACACCCTACTCTGTTTAATATAAATATTGCTTTATTTAACAGATACTTATTTTTGGGGGGTTCTTTTTCTGGGAAATAATTATCAGATCTTATTCTTTTTTTTAAAATTTGTTTAATCTCTCTCATTTATTGATTATTACAAGTCTTTCTTTTTTTATCAGCCCCTACACCCCAGGGGGGGGGGGGATTGTGAATGAGGAAAATGTTTTAAATGGAGTACATAGATAAGTAGAGAACTTTCATAAGTATTGGATATTGTCAGATTAAATTGAGGTGAGTTTTAAAACAAAAAATTATGTATAACATTTTTTTTCAGTTTTTAAGCAGACAGTACGAAGAAGCATGAAATTAAATCATGAAAAGTTTAAAATGTGTAATATAGATCTTTTTCAACAACTTTATAATTATTAGATCTTATTTTTATTTTTTTTTTAAAAATTGTTTAATCTCTTTCGTTTATCATTATATATATTTATTGATAATTACGTCTCTCATTTGTTGGTCTCAGGAATATAAATGAAATCCGCGAGATAGTTCTCATAACTGCCAACTTGATGTTATGTGCTCCCACCTGGGGCAGCTTATTATCAGTGTGTACGCTGAAGACAATAATTCAGCAGGCGGATGAGCTGATCCGTGGAGTGGGGGCAATAATACCCCTTGCCGCCTGCAACGCCAGAAGACACAAAAGAGGAGTAAGTTATATTAAAACTTTTATTTACATTTTTTTAAGACCATAGTTCAACTCCATTTCAATAATTCGGTTGTTTAGTAGTAATAGGAAAACACCCTACTCTATATCACATACAACCGTGAATGGGGAATTGTAAAACAAAATGTGAAGAAGTGCGTGGGTAACCTATGCATTCTTACATGTTCTATTGAGACTAATTTCTGTTATAAATAGAAACAATAACCAATTTATTTATTTATGTTGAAAAAAAAGCAACATCCCCTTTAAAATACTTAAATATAGGCGCGTGCCATATTTTGTGTTTGTTATGGTAATCTTGTCGATATCATGTTCTAACAATATATCAAACATGTGTGGTGTCAAGTTACGGTGTGTTTGATAAACTAACAACTGAAATTTAGATTTAAAAGAGAATACAACATGTACAGTAACCACAAATATATTTATTATTTTTTTTACTTTTTAGGTTGCTTCGATATATAGCGTACATAAATTCAAGAGATGGGCCGGCATTTACTATATTATATGAAATGCTCGATGAGTACAGATTAAAGGTTTTAAGATTTCTGTAACCCCTTATGTTTTGTTCATTTTTTTAAAAAACATTTGACCAATATGAATACTACAATTAGGAGGTCATAAGAATATGGAAACAGTCAACGAACAAAGTATTCCAGAGTTAATTGGTCTTATACAATGTGAAGTCCTAGAAGAAATCCCTAGATGATCGTATCACGGACCGTTGTCTAGAAGTTCCTGATTACACATCTGGTGGGGCCGCGACACAGGATAGTGTCGCAGAGAGGGACGATCGACATATCCAGTATGCAACAACAGATAGAGACGGACCATCGGCTGCGGGAATTGGTGGTGGTTAAAAAATTTGCATCCGATGTTGAGTGACCAGTTGACCCCCTCCGCACCTGACATGTAAAGGCTAGATGCAGTCTAAGCATGAGTACATTGTTTGAAAATCACTGTGGTAATACTGTAACAACATTACAGTCGCAACATTGTTGGAAAAGTAGTAGATAAAGAAGGGAGAAATACTGTTACCTTTACAAATTAGTGATTCTAAATTCATAACCGTTATGGCCTTATTACTTGTTTAATTACATGTGTGTATCCGTACATGTGTGTACGGAGCTATATACACCCGAGATGACATGATACAGGAACACATTTATAATATGAGGCCATATTAATGGAATGTTGTTCCTGACTAAATTTGGTAAGGAGCTCTACCCGATGCGAGGGGTAGAGTATGCCCGTTACATCTTTGGAATTGGGGCGGTGGTCAGTTTCTGACGTAATTCAATGGGGGCGGGACATTATAAAATAGGCTGCACAAATAGAATTCGGGAGAGCTTACGTCGTCTCTCAGACCAGCCATATACTTCATTTAGTCAAGGAAGAATTGTGAATAACTAACGCTTCCAGCTTTATTTAAGTCAAACATTTTAGAAAGGACCTGAATTGTAGTATTGTTATTCGTCACGGCCAAGAAGACAACGTGAAGATAAAAGACTTCAGAAGTACTACAATTAGATTTGGTGCCTGACCAGGACAGATTTTTAGTTAATCTGTGAGTATCTTTTTTATTGAATTTCGCAAATTTCTATCCAAAACAATGGCTGAGGAACTTTTTAGGGATTTATGTGTACAATTGACGGGCTTGTCTTCGTCAATTTCTACCAGTACGGTCGCAAATATCATTGAACCATACAGGGAGGAGCCTAAACAATTTAAGGAATGGGTTAGGAACGTAGAAAAATATTGTGATCTCGCTACAGTTCCCGAAAACGGGGTATGTTAGTAGCGTTCCAATCAAGTAGGGAAGTGGTGAGTAATTTTATTCAAAGGAAGATGACGGCAAATGACAATTTGACATGGGATGCTTTAAAAACAGAATTAACTAATACGTTTTCGGAAATTACTGAGACGCAACGAGCATTGGCGATATTACGGAAAATCAAGACAAAAACCCGATGAAAATGTACAGGTTTTCGCGGAAAGGATTTTATCATTAGCTAGCGAAACTTTTGAAAATTATGAAAGGCAACCGGAATTCGATAGGCAATTGATTATTTTTTTCGTTGACGGACTTCAGTAGGAGTACATAAAAACAAAAATATTGCGTGAAGATCCGCAAATATTTATCGCTACAGTTGAGATGGCTAGACAGGAACAAAATATTAGGAGGACAACACATGCAACCAGGTTAGAATAGTAGGGAACATGAACCCATGGATATTGGCCAAGAAGACAACGTGAAGATAAAAGACTTCCGAAGTACTACAAGACGCTCCTCGAGGAAATTTAATGTGGCCTCGGAAGTTTTACAGTTGGAGATTGTTAACAGCAACACATCACTTGATCTCAAATGGTTAGATCAACTGATCACTGAGATATAACACCATCATAACCAATTTTAACATACAGAGGCAGGACATAAACCACTAGAGTTGATTCTGAACAAAATTCTAAAAATTATGCAGTCGAATAAAACCTTCATTTTCGATAACGAAACCGCTATATATCGGCGTGTTTACATTCCTACAAGTTAGTTGTATTGAGTGGACGTGAAACCCCATTTCTCTCTCTCACCTACAACAAGTGGCGGCGTGTTCCCATATCGTGGGCGTATAAAAATGAATTGAAAGCAAAACAGTTACAGCGATCAAACCCCGAATTCAGAGAAATAGAAAAAAGAACTGAGCAGATGTTAAAGCATTAAAAACGGTCAGACCAAATCATATGCTGCCTATATTGATACAACCCAAATAACAACCTAAAAGATTGGCAATTATATCAGATTCTAAAACTGATACTGAATTTGAGGAAGATGATTTATCTTTTAATAGAGTAGAAAATATTGTTGCTTCCACCCCAAAAGACAAAAATCTTTGTATTCCAGAAGAATATCTTACCCCAGAAAGTGTTCTTGCTTGTCCCTTTGAAAATGTTGTTGCCCCAGATGAAAAAAAATGTGCATTCATCCCCTGAAAAAAATATTACTTCCTCTCCTGCTTCGAGTTCAGACTCTAAAAACCCTGATTCAGATACTCAGATGCTACCTATATTGAAAAAAAACCAAAACAAACAAAAAGAAAGTATGATTCAGATGTATGATTTTAAACATCTGTAAATAGTAAGAATCTTAAATTATGATATATTTTTTCTTGTTTCAGCAAAAATGACTACCTCAAATTTTGATTCATTGACTGAATCTGAAGAATTAATCTTGACTGTCTAGAAAGATGAATATTGAGGATATAAAAAACCCCAGAAACTCTAACCATGATGCAAAGTGTCTTAAAAACTGTTGCTTCTAAATTGACAATCATAGTCAATTTTTGAAACAACACACCACCCTAATTTCAACATTTGAATTTTTATCCACAAAAAGTGACACTTGTAATGATTCAACTTTTATTAAACAAAATAACTGCTTAAAGAACTAAAATTGGTGCAGCAAAAAATAAATGAACATACTCAAAGGTCCAGTGAAGTAAAAATTAAAAGAACTAAAACAAGTAAAACAGCTGTTGTTGACAGTGAACCTGCAGGTCATATGGAAATAGCTCATTTTGAAAACAAATCAGTTAATATATCTAAGAAGCCATTTATTGAAATAATCAGTAAAAAACCAAACGATTTGAACCTAAAATACAACAAATGACTGCTGCAGATATCATTTCGCATGCATTTCAGTCTCGTAGATTGAAGCGTGCTAGAATTTTTGAAAACAGAGAACGCACTTTAGAAAAGTGATATAAAGTAGAAAGAAAAGTTAAAATTGCATTTTTAGGGGATAATAACATCCAAGGTCGGCTAGTTAATAGGAAATTAGTCAATTGGTCAATTGCCACCGATATTATCATTCGCTGCAAACCTACAGGAACTGTAGATAAGGAATTAAAAAGGAACAGACTTTCTTTACCTGCAAATAATTGTGTACGAAACACTATAATAAGTTTTGGATCAAATGACATACAAAATATAAAACCAGAATTAGAGAAATTTCACAAAGTCTCAAGAAATGTTGAAATTATTAGCTAATGATAGATTAGTTGCTGTTATGTAACCTGGATGCCGAAAATCACTTAAACGTGACTGGATTAAAACACATAATTTAAATTTGTAAAACATTATTGAAAGAAAGTAATATAATTTTTGGTAGACATTTCAGAAAATATGAATAACTATTCAGACTGCATGATTAGATCTCTTCATCAAGACGGAATTCATATCAAATTTGATTATTTTTGTTATCTTTTAAAAATGATAACTGGAAATTGAACATTTACTTTCAAATAACATTAGACAAATATAATGACGTAAAAGGCTCATTTAAAAATGAAGCCAATGCAATAAGTGTGAACAAAGGGGTCACTTTATATGCAAATTTTTCCACACCTAAGCCCCGCCCATTCTGACCTTTGATTGGTCAATCTTTTTTAGGGTCGATTTCTCGGAAAACTCGTGTCAATTATTTAATATCATTGGGCATCTTGAACCGATTTGCTTTTCGCATTTTGTAAAATGCAAAACATGCGGAAAAAATGATCACTTTGCTGCTGTTTGTATATTCAGCCCAGTCATTTTTATATCTATAATCATTTGAGTTTAACTTTTAAATAGTATATACAGACCAAGATAGCAGGGGCATCTTGTCAAAAAATAATTATAGATATAATTTTTAAGGAGGAAGTACGAAGAAGCATGAAATTAAGCTATATTAATCCATGAAAAGTTTAAAATGTCTAATATATATATATATAGAAAGACACCAAAATATTAATTTAAATTTCGAGAGCCAAATTTTTATAAAATGAATGTTTTACAACCATTAAAATACTTATGATAAATGAAAATGTAGAAATTTTGAAATGTTTAGGAGCTTTTATATACAATTCGTTCATGTCTATGTAAAGAATGTATGTTTATCTTATTATTATGTACATGCAATGTATCCTTTGTTTGTCTCTCTTATATTATAATTTTATCTATATGTGCACATAACCTTGTAAGGTTTTTTATGCAATAAAGTTTCTTTCTTTATATATTTTTTCATCAACTTTATAATTAATAAGATCTTATGTTTATTCTTTTTTTAAAATTCTTAATCTCTCGTTTATCATTATATATATGTATATGTCTTTTTCTTCTCTCTCCGGAATATTGACAAAATTCGGCAGGTTTTCATTACAACAGCATCATTGATGCTTTGTGCCCCAACCATGGATATTCTGGTATCGTCAAACACTCTTCTTCCATTCTAGACCAAAAAAAGAACAAACGAAAGCCTGGATTTAATCGAATATATGCGCATTACGTCTGATGTCCCGCCCCCAGCTCATTTAGTTTTTTTTATATTTTTCAATTTCAAGTGATAGTGATGCATCTTATGACAACGTTTCAATTGCAAACGTAAGAGAGCAAGCTAAGCAGCAGGCAAAGACCACAAAACGGCCGTAGTTTCGATGGACGAAAAAGCCATTTGACAGCCCTGACACTGTCTTCGATGTTCCAGCAATAGTTCCTCCTACAAGTATGGATGTCGTCACCCCAATGGGATACTTTCGTCGTTTCATAACAGATGAGATCTTGGAACTCGCAGTTGAGAACACTAGCCTCTACCGTGTACAGAAGTCCGGAAAGTCAGCTGACACGACCAAAGAGGAATTTGAGCAAATTATTGGCATGTTTTTTCATATGGGGTTGGTGCAGATGACCAGGGTGAGAATGTATGATACTGGAAGAATTTAAACATTGTATACATGTTGATATTAGAACATTTCTAGACGAACACAAAGTAAGCACACTAAGTGGGGCAGCTACAATGGCTGATGAATATTCACTTACACATGCTTTCATTTCTACTAAAGTAGATGACTTCTTTTTTTAGGTCCCTAAAATGCTCTGAATCCTTACAACCTTTACCTAATGTCGCTAGCCATTTATTTGTCAGTTCCAATTAAAGCATATAGGACTGTGCTACCAACAAATAGAATTACCAATTATGGAATAGAGGACAAAATTCGTCAGACGCTTCAAGAAAAAAACATGTCCTTAAAACAGTTACAATCGTTGCTCGGTCTCCTAAATTTCGCAACCTTGGTAGTTGTACCAGGTCGAGTCTTTTTACGACGGTTGTATGATCTCACAATGGTGGTAACAAAGGCTCATTACATGATTCGTTCGACAAATGCAGCTAAGGCAGACTTGGAAGTTTGGTATCGTTTCATGCAGAGCTGTAATGGCCGTTGTATGTTTTTAAATGATCACATTAAGCTGTTTTCGGATGCGGCTCAATCAAAAGGCTTTGCAGCAGTGTTTGGCTCTCAATGGTTTTATGAAGCCTGGTCATCTGACATGAGAAGCCTGAATATTAGTGTTCTTGAGTTATTATTTCCCATTGTTTTGGCTATTGGGCATTGGGGCCACTTAATAATAAATCATAAGGTTCTGCTGTTAACAGATAATGAGGAAATTGTTTTTGTAGTAGATAGATCTTCATCAAAATGCCGCCTACTCATGTCCTTGTGGCGACAGCTATTAAATATAACATTTTGCTAAGAGCTAAACACATTACTGGAAAATCGAATCTAGCGGGCGCCCCTGTTGGATGCAATCCCACAAAAACTGGACCCAACCTCTTTGAAGATCTGACGCCCACGGCAGTACGTTTGTTAGGTGCTTGCCTGGCTCCTTCATCTAGGACGTCGTATGCAAGGGCTTGGAAAACGTTTACTGCATTTTGCTTTCAAAAAAATTCGAATTCCTCATTTCCAAATATTCTAACAATTAATTATTTAGCACATTTATTTGAGACTGGGTTTTCCCCCAGCACCATTGCTACTCAAGCGTCGGTTTTAGCATTTATACCGAAATCCTTGGGTTATTCGGATTCAATTAACTCCTTTTTGTTGACAAATCTGCTAAAAGGCGCTCGAAAGTGCCACACTTCTTCTCCATCACCTATGCCTAAGTGGTGTTGACATATAAACAATATCATATGATTATCATCTCGGCTAATTGTTGAAGGCTTTATAAGCAGGGGTTCACTGGGACTCAGACTTGAAATAGGGCTCCCTTCCGATGTACGTCTTATTTTCATGTACTCAATAAAGGTCTTATATACACTATGCTGATAGTCTGTTATATGTTACACACCACACTTCTCCATCACGTCTGCCCATTACTAGTACTATTCTGGAACAGTTATCTGCAGTTCCAATTGTTATTTCAATAAGAACCCACCAGATTTTGCTGAAAGCAATTTTTTCACTCGCTTTAGCGGGTTTTTTTCCGTATGGGTGAATTGGTTTTTAAGTCGGAGGGGGATTCGCATAATATTCTCAATAGTCAGAATATAAAAAAAAATTCTCAGCTAAACATGATAATTTTGATGGGAAGTATCAAACACAAATCTGATAAAACGCCTCTCACCCATTCTCCGCTGCCATTGCCACACCGTCAAATTGTGCAGCTTGCCGTGTATTCGAATGCGTTTAAGGTTGTCCACATACAGTGGGTCCTTTCTTTCAGTTTCCCAACAATTCCCAGGTATCTTATGCTTTTTCCAATTCCCGCCTAAACAGACTAATTGCCTTTATTGGTCTGGACACAACCAGGTTTAAACTCCATTCGGATAGGTGCCGCCACCTCAGCTTTTATGAAATATTTCCGGTCTTAACCTAAGGTCAAGGCTGTTAGGAAGACACTGCTTTTATTCATATTTTCAACGTATTAACGAGTTTAGTTATTAACAATTCATAAACGTGTTGAAAACCCCTCATTTATCTTGCAAGTTGTAAGTACATATAAAATAGCGAAATCAAACCAATATATATTTGTTTCAAGAATAATTTTGTAGTCTACATTTTTATGCATAATTTTCACGTATGTATTTTAGATACGAAATTAGTTCTAGAAGACGGAACTCCAAATAATGCGGGGAAAGCGCAAGTAGCAGCAACACTATGCAGTATTATGGGCATGGATTGTCTGAAGATTTTAAATACCATAGATGCTGATAAGCGTGATCCAGATATAATTCTTCAGAGGTTAGAAGCTGAATTTGTGCCAGATACGCATATTCTAGTTGAGAGAGTTAGATTGTAGAAAAAACATTTAATATTCAACGCCCATTCTAATCCTTCAAATGAAATCCGTGAGATTGTACTCTGCCACCTTGATGCCGAGTGCCGCCATGTTTGACAGCCTAGTATCAACGTGCACGTTAAAATCAATGATAGAGCAGGTGGATGAATTGATCCACCTGAAGATAAAAACAGATGAGTAAGTTACATTAAAACTTTGTTTACATCTTTTAGATCATAGTTCAACTCCATTTCAATAATTCGGTTGTCTGTAGGGCTGTTTAGTAGTAATAGGAAACCAGTGAGGATAAAAACATTTATTGTCACTTCGTTATATTTTACATGTGTGTTTGATGCCAAGTGCTGGGTTAAACCCTATAAGACATGCCAAGTGCTGGGTTAAACCCTATAAGACAGAGGCCACAAAAATCGCAGAAAACTGTGGCGGTAAGAAAATTTGAAAACATACGCTTTAACACATGGATAGTCTCCTTTCACTGGCGAAACTATACACTGTAATCGCTTTAAAAGACGACACTGTTATTCGTCACGGCCAAGAAGACAACGTGTAGATAAAAGACTTCAGAAGTACTACACTACACATGTAGTTGACCCTTCGTTGACCCTGACATGTAAAGGCTAGATGCAGTCTCATCATGAGTACATTGTTTGAAAATCACTGTGGTAATACTGAGGAGATGCGAAATCGTCTACCAAAAAGCTTGGAATCCACTATCACGTGTTACGATGGTGACGAATGATTAGCTGCATCCGATGTGGAGTGACTAGCTGAACCTTTGCACCTGACATGCAATCAATTGAGGTATTGTTATAATGCAAAATTCAATGACATATTTCCAGAAGAAATCGAGAAAATACTGAGCCGAAATTTAAACACCAATTTCAACATCCTTGTCGAATTGTCTCTGGAAATGCAGCTTATTGTTGATATGTTCACCAACAGAGATTCTCGTTACCATAAAAACTTTACAGAGAATGATTGTATTCTTATTGAACTGGAACAGCGAGAAAGAGGGGCAGGCCCTCTCTCCAAGATGGCTTTTCGACCATTCCACCAAGAATGGTGCGTGTTAGACCTTGCAATGATTCGCGTTTCGACAATGTTGCGCATTGGCCAATAAAGGAGGACCAGCAGCGTTGGTGTGCAACGACCGGAAAACAGATACATACTGTGAAAGATGTGCAGTTCCCGTTTGCATCAACAAGAAACGAAACTGTTTCAAGGACTATCATAATAACTAGTGTTACATAGTGGTAGGAAAATGATTATAATTATCCCATATCAGCATGTGTAATAAACTCTCCGCCGATCTCTAATTGACCACATTGTTTCATTTAATAAAGAACCAGATGCTGCCATGTGTATAATGGTCAAGTCAGATAATCCGCTGATCACTAATGACGTTTACTAGCGTTAGCTGTCACACATCAATTGTTCTGTAGCCTGCCATATGCTTATAGTGAGATAATCTATCAATGACAGATGATTTAATTATGTAGTCTTTACATAAGTCCTTTTGTTCCATATTATTAATTACCGGTGTTATCAATGTGAATTTAGTATAAATTGGCTTTAGTTTTTCATGTAAATCAGACCAGCCTTGGTGGTTGACTAGATACGTCTTTGTAGTGTGTTGCATCCAAATCATGTTTATGACTGTTAACTCAAACTGTGTTACAATCATAATTTGGTGACCGTGACCAGCGAACAACTGTGGTTGTATGGAAAGATACAGAATAGAATAGTGGCAGCCGAATTCTCTCCAGTTTGAACCAAGTACAGAACCAGTCAAAGTCAGAAATGGAGGCGACTGTTTTTACAAGGAATTTACACGAAAAAAACAAGACGTTACGGGCGGTTGTTGACTAGATACGTCTTTATAGTACATGTATATATATAGAATAAAATGTTGCATCCAGATCATGTTTTATTTCTGTTAACTCAAACTATGTTACACTAGTGCCAGTCAGAACTATGCAAGAACAAATGCAAAATAGTTATTAGTTACTGTTTCAAAAGTCTAACATTGTTTGAAGTGTAATTCTTTGACACGATTCTTGCTTGAAAAGGTTTCCCCAAGTACCCAGTGGGTCAAATCCGACTCCAATCTCAAATAAGGGTAAAAGGGTTAATTTGAATAAAACAAATTATTTTTGTGTTAATTGAGTCTACGGCTATCACTTCTCGAGGAGATCATATTTTTCTAGGGTTCTCTAGGGCTGAGTGTTTAGTCAGCTACTTCAATCAACATAGGTTGCCAGGCAACTTAACATACGCCCACAGCAGCTAAATCGTCCGGGCAGTCAACAAGAGTTGTCGCATATTTTACTTTTTTCGGTAATGAAACATTTATAATACACTAAAATCTGATTAAAAGTAACAACTCATTATGTAATTATCAGAAAATCATTGGAATTTGTTTGGCTTTAATAAAGTTCTCCTCCATGCTGTTTAAGTTATCCAAATTCATTGAAATACTTGTTCGTCTCATGACCTTCAACAATTTGTATAAATTTAAAGCCAATCGGATATTAACTTTAACCTCTAGAGCGTCCACAAAATTTTGAAAGTGATCAAGGGCCATAACTCAGTCAGTAATTATCGGAAACGCTGAAAATCAATAGGCTTCTTCATTTTATGACCCTAAACACTTTGTATAAATTTAAAGTCAATCGGATATTAACTTTGGCCTCTAGAGAATCCACAATTTTTTTTGATGTGATCAAGGGCCATAACTCAGTCAGTAATTATCGGAAACGCTGAAAATCAATAGGCTTCTTCATTTTATGACCCTAAACACTTTGTATAAATTTAAAGTCAATCGGATATTAACTTTGGCCTCTACAGAATCCACAATTTTTTTTGATGTGATCAAGGGCCATAACGCTGACAGTAATTATTGGAAATTGCTGAAAATCAATAGGCTTCTTCGTTTTATGACCTTAAACACTGTGTATAAATTTAAAGTCAGTCGGTTATTAACTTTGGCCTCTAGAGCGTCCACGAGATGTTTTTAAGTGATCAAGGGCCATAACTCGTGACAGTTATTAGAAATTGCTGAAAATCAATATGATTCTTCGTCTCATGACCTTAAACACTGTATAAATCTAAAGTAAATCGGATATTAACTTTAGCCTCTAGAGCGTCTTCAAGCAATTGTGGACGCCGGACCGACGGACGGACGGGGGCGACAGCAATATACGACCACATTTCAATGTGGGCGTATAAAAACCGAAATATCGATTCAACGACATCGTTAAGATTAACGGAAAGATAACTCCCACGGCAAAACCAGTTCCATATGTTCTTGGGCCAGGCCAAAAATGAAGTATCTAAGAATTTACATCCGATACATGACTAAACCCCCGACGCAGTATTTATCAAATAATTGCTGCGGTATATTCAGAAAAGTTTGTCAAGTCCCAGTTCGTTGATACGCTTCGATGCACTGCCATATTCAATACATCAATATGCCAACGTGGCTCACTGTTCTAATAAAGGTCACCATTTTTCTTTGTCTTGATATGAGTTATAACGGTAGTAAGGAATGAATTCCAAATATAACTATGATTTACTATCATTTGTGAAACGCATTCAGTTATCCCTTGTGTTAATTATCTTTAACATTGTAACTATGTTTTTTATAACCAACAGTGAGATCCATTCAGTTATTTTCTTGTGTGAATTATTGTTAACATTGTAACGATATTTTTACTACCAACAGTGAGATGCATTCAATTATCCCTTGTGTTAATTATCGTTAACATTGTAACTATGTTTTTAATACCATCTGTGAAATGCATTCAGTTATTTTCTTGTGTAAATTATCGTTAACATTATTGAGTGATAGACTCAGAAGATTAACAGTGGTTGCTGAGCGTTATAACCTTTTGTAAGTTATTGTTAACATTATTGTGCGATTAGACCTCGAAGCCTAACGGTGGCTGTTGAGCGTTATAACCTTTTGTAAATTATTGTTAACATTATTGTGTGATTAGACCTTGAAGCCTAACGGTGATTGTTGAACGGTTGTTTCTGAGTGACCCAAATGAAAAATCCTTTGTTGAATCGGTCTATAATAAACGTTAACGTATCTTTACAAAGAAAGGGAGATAATAAATAGGTCAATTTATTGAAATCCAATTTAAATTAATAAACATCGACTTGTGGGTAACTTGATTACCTGATTTTATTTGTTTAACTTGTAAAGCGATTGCGTCTCATTTAATTGTTATGATTTAATACGCAATTAGTAACTTGACCCAATTATTGCATCTATCACAATTATCTCCCTTACATCTGAGCGGTAATAATTTATAACTTGTTCATTCAAGGGAGATAATAAATAGGTCGATTAGTGAAATTCAAATATACATGAAACAAACCTGATTAAAGCGATTCTGAGGTCTCAAAATTTCATTTAAATTATATTTTACTTTGTTATCGAACCGTTTTTGTTATTATTAGATACGTATTTCTTACATTGACCTAATTAATATTATGTATCGGGTGGTTACCTCCCCTTCAATCGATTTGGGCTCACACCAGCGTAATGTTGTAGAGGGAGAGAGGATTGATGTTACTAGGGTAAAATATATCTTCCAACGCATTCCGCACTACTCTATATTATCAATTTAACTTTAAACTGCAGACTTGACCAAACAATCAACCAAAATAATGAAGGAAAGGTATTTAAAGTAACAATTAGCTTTAAATGTATACAATTCGGACAATGAAAAGAAAATATAAGTCTTAGTCCATCTGGCATCTCTAATTTTAATTTAAAATCTTTATCTGTGATAAAGCAATAGAAATACTTAGAATAGAACGTTGATAAACCATGGCGGGGAAGAAAGAAAGAAAATCGTAATATTGAACAGAGAATAGCCGTGATAAAGCTAAGGGAGACCAGGACACATTGAGCCAGTTTTTGCATCTTGCCCTTTCATTCCTCACCATGTAGTATTTTGGCTTAAATTCACACGATGATGTTAAACAATAGTGTAGCTTACTAGCTGGTAATATTTCAATTAATATCGATTTAAATCTTATTTAGATCATTGAATTTATAGTCCAACCTGAACAACGCACGGGGTTCACGAACCCCCTCGAGGGGCACACTGAATCGTCTTAGATAAAAAAATAAGTGACAAAATGGTTTATCAATAAACATTTGTACTATTTGCACTTAAATTTTTCCAAATTAATAGGTAAATGGACAAGGGACGATAGGTTTTTTGTGCCACCCGAGTTCATGGGTTCGGGTAGGCACATTACAATAGATCTTTTATCAATTGCTGAAATGTCCTCAACAACAGGTTTAACAAATGGTCCTGGCCATACTGGTTGCTTCTGGTGATTGAAAGCTCAATTTTTCCTGTCTTTTCATAAACCCGGACATCTATTCAACTCCAGGCACTTGTCTTTCATTCCATGAATCAGGAATATCTTTCTTCAGGTTAATTGCAGATTCACATGCAAGACGTCTTACTTCAGAGTAGCCAAGACCTTGAAACATATGTAACACTACAGGTAACAGACGATCAGCATAGTTGGTAGATCTTTATTGAGAACATAGAATAGACATAGATCGGAAGGAGCTCTATTCAAGTCTGACTTACTGTCAGTTAATTCTGGCTTTATAAAGCATACAGTCATTAAGAATAATGATACATGACAGATTAACTTATTTGGAATTGAGATTATAGTTTCTATAACTGCATCGCATCTTTCCTTTAAAGTCGTGAAGTTCTGCTGAGTGTTAAACACATAGAACATGTGTAGATTATAAATAACATATGAATAAATAAGATATTTAATGAGATCGTGCGTTTTGTCGAAACGAGCAGAGGTCATTCGTGTGTTGCCCGTAAATAACATATTGTAGCACAAATAAGAAATTTCCTCGATTCTGATTGGTCGAAAAGTGTGGTCGAATGGACAATAAACCCCCTCTGAATTATCAAGGCGAATTACTGCGTATAAATATTCCAGTGTACTTTTTTTCATTTTTGTGCTCCATGATCTTCCTCAACTCAAATCTTTATTGGCAAATATCTTCAAGAAATTCTGCACATATGACTAGCACACCATTTTAAAACATCATCTTTTATGAAAACACATTTCTAAAATACATAAAACAGTAGAAAATCAGTCCATATATTTATTAAAACCGTTTTCAGGTATCTAGGCCTAAATATATTCGTAACTAGGCTGTCACAGTATGGACATTTTTTTCTTTTTTGGTAGGATATAATAATAGCTTCACTCACCAATCAATTTTTACTTAATCACTCATTCAGGTGGATATTTTTTATTAAATCACGGTTTGATCAAAGTCTGGCTAACATGATCTACCTAATAATAAGTCATTAGTCACAAGAAACCGCTTACAAATACAATAAGGGGGCGAAAATAGCAGCTGAATACAGAATATCTAAACATGCCAAAATTGACATTTGTTGACAACACGTCAGGATAGTATACACAGCAACCACTTGAAATCTTAGGCTAGCCACCACTGTCATAGTTTTATACGGTATTTTTGAGGATGTAAGTACGAAATGCAATTGTTTGAACACGAACAAGCCACTGGGCTGTGGTAAAAGTCTGCAAATAAAATAATAAAGACTGAAAACTTACATGAAACTCACGAAGCGAAGAAACCTTCGTGCCAAGAGTTACCCCTCTTTTAGTCTCGGATAGCAGGCCGGAATTATGTCTATTACGCTAACACCCGTCTTTTAAAATGCCACAGTAAGACTAATTTCCCGTTCTTTTAAAAAATCTTCAAACGTTAAAAAAAAATTATATCGATATCCGAATAACATTTTCTTTCATAATTCATTTACTAGAATCCAGAATTTTAAATTTGAAGGAAAGCCAGGACGGCCTAAATCTGTGTTAAAATATTTTGAAAAATGAACGCAAGCACGTTGGCAAATAACGGCTTTTTAAAATAGGTGTAAAAATGTTTCCTAAATAGTTCCTAAGAAAATCCCTAAATATTTGAGTTACAATATCGATAAACACGTTCCTGTTACGTATTTATCGGGGGTTTATTGTCCATTTAACCATGCTTGAATTATGCATTAGAACAACTCGACGCTATCGCGTCTCGTGTTCTAATGATTCAAGCATGGTTAAATGGACAATAACCACCCTCTAAATACGTAACAAGAAGTGTTTATCTCCTAATTGAACACATTAGCAGAAGTTGTTTATAGTTGAAAACGTCCAATATAATACAATGTCAAATCTAGCAAAGCTCTATGTATAAATTACTTTATCACATTCCTTCATCACCCATGAGTTATGTACCAAAAGGACATAACAAACACAATTTTCACATGTGAGACATTGTCTTCATCTGTATACATTGATGTTTCACACAATACATTACATTACACACGAATTAGGAAGATCACACGCGATATAATACAGCAAACATGATATAATAACAGTACACATGAAAAAAATAACAGTACATATGATAGACTTAAAACACACGCGATTATATATATATATTTATAGTACAAGGCTGGAACAACCTGGGTCCTAGAAGTTTTTTGTATGACGATACCATTCTAAGTGTACACTTCCTGTTACCATTATATTCTGGTACTGACATTCTTTTTCACAAACTTATGACAAAGTTAAAGCCACTGGATTATGTCGTAGTGCTGGTGTGGAATCATCTGTTCCATGGAACGTATTTCCGTCTTCGGTCTCTGCCGACACCATCTCCTTATGAGCAGCATACGTTGCTCTGACTCTGTCATTTTCGATTTTATGGCTAATTTAATGATCGTAAACAATGTAACTGCAAACTTCGCTTCAAATTCATATCCTATTACATTCTGGAAGTCCCCTGTCTTGTTCGCTGTTTCTGTCTTAGAAATACGTCTGGAAATTTCATCTCCGTCCAAGAAATTCCTCCAGGGTCCCATTCGGATTTTACCAAAACCATTACTGCTGTCTGCAATCAGTGGCCCATGATCGTCTTGAAATATAATTCTGAAGATCATTTTTTTCAGCCTTAATGAACACTAAACGACTATTGTAATGTGGTTTCATTATATCAGAACTCCCATGTTGCCCATTAGCTTTTTTTTTTTTAACATATCTGACCTCACAGACCTGACATTATTCACTTCTTTAACGGCCCTACTCATCAATTCACCATCTCGCTTCCCGTATAATTTCGTACCATATCTATAAAAAAAGAAACCGATATTATAACAAATTGAGCAAACAAAAGCTCTTTAATAATAATAATAATTTCATTATTTGGGGTACATTGAACCAATGTACCCCGTAGATTATGGTTGAAACTACCCCGAGTGGCTAATTTTAAAATTTCCTTAACCCTTTGTTGCATGAAGCACTTTTAAACCTCCTATTTGTTTGCCATTGCTAATTTGGAGTTGATAGGGGTCCCATATTCCAAATATCCAACAATTTTCATTCCAGTTGCCAAAATATGTGCTGTGGCCCATGGTTACTATAGTTACCATCATGCATTCATCAGGTTTGGTAACTTCAGTAACCATATTAGTAAATATGCATTTACAATAATTTTTGATGCCTTATCAAACTGGGAACCATGTTTTAGGATACAGAACAATCAAAGAAAGACTTATATATAGAAACACAATACAAAATCTTTATTTATTAATGAAACAGTACTTATCATCACAACAATAAGAGGTCATCCAGTTTTTGAACTACAATATCATTCTAAATTGTTCACACTCACAATAATAATGATCAATTGACCAATTTCTACAATGCTCATGCACGTTTTGGTTCATTTAGTGTGGAACATGTAGAAACAATCGCTAAATTTATCCACACACAGGTATATTTTGCATTTCATACAAAGAAATTTTGAGCGCCTAGTACAGCCTGGAAACTTGCACTGTTTTTTTTACAGATGCCTCTTGTTTGGGCAGGTGCATCCCATTGTATCGGACATAATCTGGGATATGACAGGCCCTAGTATATTCCGTGGTTGCCCCAGCATTACCAAGGTCTTCCTCAACTGCCTGATTATTTGATGTCATCAGACCATGAGCAATATCCAGCTTGAAATAGACAAGCTGCTTTACATTTTGTACATTGGCCCGGATCAGTGTCCATGCGTTACACACACACAGATCAAATACGTGGAAAATTATTCTTTTGTACCACTTTCTGGATTTTAGCTTGGTTCTATACAGTGCCATCAACATATCACAGCGATCGACGCCGCCCATACTTTTATTGTATGCTTTTATTACATTTGGGCAGGGTACCTCAATGTAAGCCTTGTGCTTCTTATCCCACCTTCTGGACATTTTCATGGGTTCTACAGGATACTTATTAGAGGCAATTGTGACGACTTTGTTGTTCTACCATTTACAGATAAGAACACCATCACTGCTTTTATAATCAACTGATCCTCTACCGAGTTTTTTCAACTCTTTTTCAGTTTTCAGTGGGCAACCCCCATCTCGACCTTTTCTGAGAGTGCATGTACCATAGGCCTTGTGTGTATGCAATTTCTGAAGTAGTTCAGGCGAAGCAAAGTAGTTGTCAAAGTAAATATTTGTATTTTCTGGTAGACCATCCACTAGATTCAACACAACTGCCCCACTTTTACCAATGCCAGGAGGAATCTCCGGATTATCCGGAACCAAGTTATCCCCATATAAGTAAAATTTATGTACATATCCAGACTGTCCAGCGAGCGCCCATATTTTATAGCCCCATTTATTAGGCTTGTTTTTGTTATATGTTTTCAGGGAACTCTGCCCTTTGAATGGCACTATTTGCTCATCAACAGCATAATGACGCTCAAATTTTGCATATTTTACAAAAGTTTCAGAACAAATGTTGAGAAGTGGACGGACCTTGTACAATTTGTCGTAACCACGTTCGCCTTGAGGTTTCTGTAGCTCATTGTCACTGAAGTGCAGAAGGGACATTATCTGTTCAAACCTATTCACTGACAGTGCATTCGCAACTACAGGCTGTCTGGATGTTCTGGCCCAGTACATTCTCCGACGGGGCAAGTGTTTAACAGACATGTACAATATAATTCCAAAGAACTTTTTTAGTTCAAGTGGGGATATTTGTTTTATTTTGTCTTTACCTAGTTGGAATTTGAGGCGAATAGGATTCCTGGGCAATCAGTTCAAAAGTCTCATTTCCTCCAATCATCAGTAAAAACATCTCAACTGCATCAGAAACTGTCGACGCTTCATTCCTGCTTTCAAAGGTATTGTCTTCTGGTTCTTGTTGCGTTAGGTCAGCATGAACCCATGTCCAGTTTCTACGGCCTCTGAAAAATACAGAAGACAGAAAAACTGAATAATAATTGTAGGGTTTACTACCAAGTGATAAGTAGCACAGAAGCAATCAGTGAAAATTTTTCAATAAAATAGGGCCATATCTTACGTTTTTGGATCAGTTTTCTTCTTTGTATTCTGTCGCTGCTTCTTTGGGGGTGGTGGACAAGATATTTCCAAATGTCTTTATTAGGTCAGGTGTAGGACAAACAAGACTTTGCAAGATTTTCTGACGTTTAGCCTTCTCTGGCAACGATGTATCCAGCGAAGATTTGTACATTTCCATCACCTAATTGTCTAGCTGATTGTAAAACACTTGGGGCGAATTGAGCATCGTTTACAACGTCATAACGGCTAGCTAATTCCTGTTTAACGTCATTCCAGGGGGCATCGAGATGTTGGGGGATATACCGTGATAAATAGTCACTGACTGTTCTACTGCTAGCTTGATATGTAAAGTATTTAATTTTTTCGCCATCTAGTGACCCCTTTCCCTTAAACCCAACTCTGTAAATCTTTCTTCTTTTGGACAAAAGCTAACGGTGCGTTGCTAACGGTGCTTTTTCAACGCCTAGTTTAACTTGATAAATCTTGAGTCCAACAAGAAAGACCTACACTTGGTTGGCAGATTTAGCTCTTGTATAATGTATGTTAATGGGATAGTGTTCTTTTCTTTTCGTGGTGATCCTTAACTATTAAAAATAAAAATAAATCCATGTTAAAAACCAAACTTCATTTACCTACCCAGTTTAATATAATAACACTGCCAACATATCTTGTTTTACGGTTCGCATAATTTCCTTTTTATGGTTCACATAATTTCCTTTTACGGTTCAGATAAAATGTGCATCTATCTGAATATCACGTACGAGTTAATACCTTGCTGAACATGATCTGGTGGCTGACATAATTTCCTTTTTACGGTTCACATAATTTCCTTTTATGGTTCACATAAATTCCTTTTACGGTTCACATAATTTCCTTTTACGGTTCACATAATTTCCTTTTACGGTTCACATAAAATATTTTTATGGTTCACATAAATTATTTTTATGGTTCACATAATTTCCTTTTACGGTTCACATAAATTCATTTTACGGTTCACATAATTTCCTTTTACGGTTCACATAATTTCCTTTTACGGTTCAGATAAAATGTGCATCTATCTGAATATCACGTACGAGTTAATACCTTGCTGAACATGATCTGGTGGCTGACATAATTTCCTTTTTACGGTTCACATAATTTCCTTTTACGGTTCACATAAATTATTTTTATGGTTCACATAATTTCCTTTTACGGTCCACATAAATTATTTTTATGGTTCACATAATTTCCTTTTACGGTTCACATAAATTATTTTTATGGTTCACATAATTTCCTTTTACGGTTCACATAAATTATTTTTATGGTTCACATTAATTCCTTTTACGGTTCACATAAATTATTTTTACGGTTCACATAATTTCCTTTTACGGTTCGCATAATTTCCTTTTTATGGTTCACATAAATTCATTTTACGGTTCACATAAATTCCTTTTACGGTTCACATAAAATGTTTTTACGGTTCACATAATTTCCTTTTACGGTTCACATAAATTATTTTTATGGTTCACATAATTTCCTTTTACGGTCCACATAAATTATTTTTATGGTTCACATAATTTCCTTTTACGGTTCACATAAATTATTTTTATGGTTGACATAATTTCCTTTTTACGGTTCACATAAATTATTTTTATGGTTCACATTAATTCCTTTTACGGTTCACATAAATTATTTTTACGGTTCGCATAATTTCCTTTTACGGTTCGCATAATTTCCTTTTTATGGTTCACATAAATTCATTTTACGGTTCACATAAATTCCTTTTACGGTTCACATAAATTCATTTTACGGTTCACATAATTTCCTTTTACGGTTCACATAATTTCCTTTTACGGTTCAGATAAAATGTGCATCTATCTGAATATCACATACGAGTTAATACCTTGCTCAACATGATCTGGTGGCTGACATAATTTCCTTTTTACGGTTCACATAATTTCCTTTTACGGTTCACATAAATTATTTTTATGGTTCACATAATTTCCTTTTACGGTCCACATAAATTATTTTTATGGTTCACATAATTTCCTTTTACGGTTCACATAAATTATTTTTATGGTTCACATAATTTTCTTTTACGGTTCACATAAATTATTTTTATGGTTCACATTAATTCCTTTTACGGTTCACATAAATTATTTTTACGGTTCACATAATTTCCTTTTACGGTTCGCATAATTTCCTTTTTATGGTTCACATAAATTCATTTTACGGTTCACATAACTTCCTTTTACGGTTCACATAAAATGTGCATCTATCTGAATATCACGTACGAGTTAATACCTTGCTGAACATGATCTGGTGGCTGACATAATTTCCTTTTATGGTTTACACAAATTCCTTTTACGGTTCACATTATTTCCTTTTACGGTTCACATAATTTCCTTTTACGGTTCACATAAAATGTGCATCTATCTGAATATCACGTACGAGTTAATACCTTGCTGAACATCATCTGGTGGCTGAAAAAACAGGAGGAATTCGCTAGTCCACCGCTAGAAGAAATACTATAAATGTGGGTATCCTAACCCTAATAATAGATAGAGTAATGGACACTCGCCCTAATAATAGATATCGGTGGACTAATGAACCAGCGGACTAGTGAGTATTTCCAGACGTGGACAGTTTTTTTTTAACTTGACCTGATATCAGACCCTTGATATCACCCACCAGTTGATGTAATGCCTTGTTGCTCCTCTGTGTCCCTTCCTTCTTGTGGATAACATTTTGATAGTTCATCTATCAGTACCTTTTATAGACATTTGTTTATCTATCACATCCTGTATTACAGTTGGTATTACATCCTATACCTTGTCGATCGTCTGTGGCCTTTCTTCTTGTCCATAACACTTTTTAACTTGTCCAAATAGATCAGTTAATATTGTAGTTAATATATCCTATACCTTGTCGATCCCCGGTGTCCTTTTTTTTCTTGTGGATAACATAACAGTTTTTAACTTGTCCATATATTGAATCTTTATATCAGTTGATATTATGCTATTTCTTGTCGATCCTCTTTTCTTTCTTGTGGATAAGTTTCTGTCACATGATCTCGTAGATAGAATGGACGCCATGAGAAGAAGGTAACATAGCATTAATTATAATCATAATAATAACAATCCATGATTATTAATACACTTATGCTACTGATGTAATTAGCATTTCTGTTGGTCGGGAATATAACTTTTACCAGTGTCTCAACAGTTGAATTCAAATAATATATCAAAATGCACGGCGAAGTCATTCTTGACATAAAAAATTGATCAATCAGTAGAAGACTTTCTGAACGAAAAGCAGTACTATTAAATTGTGATGGCTGATTGCGCTGTCGTCGAACCTGCCCCCCGCCTAATGCTGTAAAGCATTAAATACAGATAAAAAAATATAATTACGAAAACCGGTATAAAATAAAAAAAAAAACATATCATCATTCACACAAAAGCGCTGAATTACGAATTTCATACCACTTAAACTTGTAACACGCTTTTCTAAAACTGTATTATGTGTAACACTATCTTCGTGATAACAGATAACAGTTTCGTAAATAAAGAATTTATTTACATCAGGTATCTAAAACAGCTTCGGTTACATACATTCAACATGAATACAACAGCAATACATAATACTGGAACTATTACTACTACGGGAACTAGTCTTCTGCAGCAACACATCTACATAATAAAAAAAACCAAGTACGAACAACATTTACTATTCTGTCCCTCTGCCAAGGCAGCGGCTGTACTCAGCCAATAATTGGTTAGAACGTTTTACGCTATTATGCATAATTCGTTTAAATGAATCCCTAACTTTAATCTTAAGTTCACTGGCTCCTGTGTGGTTATTAATAAGTCCTAGTATAGTCTGTGTAATAATTACACAGATTTTCCATAATGGTGAAACAATCCTGTACATTATTTAAATTATCATAAAACCTCCTCGCTCATCGTCTGTGGAGCATAAAATCTATGAAGTTTAAGTTGTTTTTATCATCTGAGAGGAACGGGTCCTACAGTTAGAGGTGGAATTGAAGACAATTACGGCAAATATCGACTGCTGGATGACCAAATTCTAAATTAAAATCGTACACAAATACGCTGTAGTATAGAGCGTATAAAAATCTGGTGCCTCTTTTTCACGCTGGTGTCACTTGGAACATATTTCCGGTCTGGAGCTCCCCGCGGTGAATAATGGCTGGTACTACAAGCAAACTTCTTAATATGGTCCTGAATCGCTGTCTTTCTCGCAAGATTTCGTTCCGCACTCCTCCGCGATTTTGCCAACCGATCTTTCTTGACACGTGAGTGCACCAAGAAATAAAATCAAAAGCTATAACTTCATAGAATAACGTCGTCTCAAGTAATAGATGAAAATGGCGAGGTACCTATGTCATGACAACTCACATCACCGTTTCACCAAAAATGCTCATGAAAGAAGTATTTGGCACTTACGTCTCTTTCATTTCTCTTGCTTACATAAGCTATATTCCGTCGCCTCCTTGAACATTTTTTAATATCCATATACGATAGCAGGGTAGCATCCTGCTTAACCTTGTCCTTGCATTAATATAGCTGATCGTGTCCTCATCAGACAACGAAGTGGCCATACAAAATCCAATTTCATTGTTGACACACGAATTGGCTGCTACTTTTTTTTTTAGAAATTACGCGAGCAGAACCTGTCGGGTTAACTTTTTTTTACGCCCAACAGCCGAAACAAGGACTGGTTCGTCAATATCTTCGAAGTTATCCATTATAACGGCTGCCATTTCCAGAAATAAACAAGTCTCACATCGATTAAATTTATAGAGACACGGGCGCTTCCATCTTGATGACGCCACGAATCCTGACGCGCTGATTTGTTAAATTGATCTGTCGGTCTATGTAAACAATGGAGCATGCGATCTGTCGGTGTTTGAAAACATGGGATGTGTCAGGTTTGATAATCAGAATAGTGTTTGTCGGTTTTTGCGACTAAACCCTTATATTATAACTGTCGAAAAATATGATAAAAGCCAGAACTAAATTGAAATACTACACCCCCTCTCGTTTCTTAAAAAGTTATATTATTTCAATATGTAGCTTTTATAATGAGTGTGTCTGTCGACGTTTTTAATTTCGGCGTTGAAGTGCTAGGCTTGAGCCCTTGACTATAGGCCAACTGCTTACTCCTTTATTCTTCTCCATTTCACCAATCTCCATGATTCCCTTTTTTCCAAATTTTCTTCACACGACGTTGACTTTCTACGGCTTCCGTAGTATATTCTACGACAGCAGTTTCCACTTCCTTAACTACCGACATCTCGTCAAACACACAATTTTGAATATTAGACATTTTCAGTGAATTCTATTCCCAGTGGGGTAAACGTTACAGAGCTGATAGATATAAACAAATTATCAACTAGTAGAAGACTTTCTGAAAGAAAAAATAGTACTATTTAATTCAAGTAATAATGACTGATTGCGCTGTCCCTGAACTTGCCTCCACCTAAATTTTCTGTGTTGTTACAGTTATTTTTTTTAAGCGATGGTTCTCTCCAAAATTATAACAGAATCTGCCACTTTGAGTTATAGTTTAAAATTTACTTGCAGTGTCTCTTCTCTTTGGATTACTACCCTCGGTCAAAGAGTTAATTTGGGCTTGCATACTCCGCATCCTTCTCAATAATTTAATGTTGATTAATGGCACATGCGCTCCAACCGGGCTATATTGCGCCAAACATATGGGCATCCTTCTCAAATTTGGGTGATCTCAGATCCAGGACCCAGAGTTGCTACCTGTGATTTGGGGTTTTCCCGTCTTGTAGAGCCGTTGTACACATCGGTTGCAAGAAGATTTTTCATAATATGGTTCACTGTGTACAGGAAATCGTTGCCACCTAATCACCCGAGTGTTAAAAAAAAAACAACAACGAAGAAATAGGTTTTTTTTCGTTTTTAATTATATTTACTGTGATAATTGTTTTATTTATGCATATAATACATTTTCTGTGATATTCATTTAACTTGTCTTGTATAAATCATTTGTTTGGCGCAATATAGCCCGATGGGTGCTCATGTGCCATAAAACCACATTTCATTTCATTTCTTGTAGAGCCGCTGTACATCGGTTGCAAGAATATTTTTCATGATATGGTTCACTGTGTACAGGACACCTTTGCCACCTAATCACTGGAGTGTTAAAAAAAAAAGAAAAAAAAACAACGAAGAAATGAGTAAGTGTACTATATATTACCATAGAACTAGAATACTAACGGGAATGCCAACCGTGTGACGTCACTACCTTATGTGACGGCGGACCTCTGGCGATGACATAGGGTACAACGTACTTCCGGTTTCTGCTGACACCAACAAAATGCCTGTGTTTTGTGCGGATGTTCCGCCTGTAATAAAAGAAATCGCGGCTTATCTTTTCATCGTTTACCAAAGAACAACACGGAGTGGAAGGAGAAGCCTTTAGGCATAATACGATCTACAAGAGCAGACCCGATTAATGAACATACATTAACAATATTATGTTTAAGACACTTCGAGTAGTTCGAGCCTGATTGTTTCGTTAAAAGTAAGTGAAAAACTCAGAAAATTAGATCCAACCTTACAACTACTAACTACCCTACACTTCAATTATAATAATTACATACTAGCCGAGAGTCTGTATTCTCAGGTCTTCCCGTTAATTTGTATCTGTTCAAAGAAAGTTGCAGGCATGTGGTTTGTTTATAACAGTTCCGTTTCGATAGGCTACTTTCAGTTTGTTATGAAATTACAATTTACCAGAAAAGGGATTCCCCAAGTACGGCTAAACGTCACAATAATTATTTATATGCAGGCATAATTCTCTGGGCATTTATGAAGATTTGTAAAAGTAAAATAATACTAGGCCTTGTAATATAATAGGCCTACATATTTCTATAAAAAGGTGATAAGTCAGCGGTCAAAAGAAATAAATTGTGATGTGCAGGCAGAATATACGTCACTGCATTTTGTGAAAATTTGTAAATGTAACAGACCTATTAGTACTAGGCCTCATTATATAGCCTTGTCTATTTCTAAATACATTCATAGGCTGTCAAAAAAAAAACAATATGCTGGAAGAATTCTCTGCACATTTTATGAAGATTTGAAAGATTAAAATAATACTAGGCCTTGTAAATATAGGCCTACCTAAAAAAAAGGTGATCAGTCCTCAAAAACCGCCATGATAAGCAGGCAGAAATTGTCACTACATTTTGTAAAGATTTGCAAAATTAAAATAATATAGGCCTTCTAGCCCTCATTTTTATATATGCCTACCTTTTTCTAAAACAGTGATCAGCTGTAAAAAAAAGAGTCAAAATATGCAGGCAGAGTTCTCTGAGCATTTTATGAAAATTTGTAAATTCAAAATAAAATACTACCAGCTCCCAGAAAGTCATGTGATGAATTAATTGACATTTAAAGGAGACTTGGATTTTGATTCAGATGTATGTTGAGAAAATTGCCTGTTTCCCCCTTTTATAAGTTGTGTCGCTAGGAATTTCATTTTAAATTTTTACATTTCAGGTAGCATTGCATATACTGTTCATGGAAGCATTAAGGAGTGCATAAATATCAAGATTAAGTTTGGATTGGCACCAAGTACTGTTAACAGAATGAAATAACTTTTTCTTTTTTAAAATGGAAATAATAAATTTGAAATATGAAAAGTTGTGGATTTGAACGTTTATGTGTGTATTTTTAATATAATAGAGACATACAAAATCCAAAGACATTACTGTTCTGAACTATCCTGACAATGAAGTGACACTATGTGAAGCTAATGTTTTGGGGATCTCGAAAATTTGCCCAAGAAAATATACCATAGTTGCATTGCATTCACATTGAACCTTAAATTTGTATAAAATTAAGACAAGAATTGTTTCCACATTCGTTGATCAGAGAAAAACATTGTCAGATTTATGCCAGAAACAAAGTTAGATATATTTTCATTCAGTCTATTGTCAATTGTGATCTGTGTGTAAAAGTTACAATAAATGGTTTTATGCAATCATAGAGGGAGTTGTAAATTTTACAGTCTACTGAATACGTCTGTACCGACAAGAGCTGCATGAATTGAATATAAATATTCAGTTATATGATAGAAATATTTCACAATAATCCAATGATTTCATTCATAAGGTTTATTGAAATTATTTCCAAAAAAAAGAAATGTGTAACTGAAAGTGTATAATGTATAGTTGATAGCTAAGTGTATTACAATTCTTCACAAGAAATATATTTCAAAGTCTTTCAGGCACTAGCATAACAGCCTGATTTTCATTCCGTGCAACAATATTTTTTTAAATGAATGAATGAAATGGGGTTTAACGTCCTACTGTTATGAACTTAACCTTAGCTAATTGAAGACGGGCATACACAATACAGTGTGCTATGAGGGAAATTTTTCCCGGGCAGCGGCGCTACGGCCTTCTCTTATATCGAATTCCAACTGCCAAGGGATCTTTTACATGCACTCCAATGTGTACACGGGACCTCGATTTTTCGTCCCATTCGAACGACTAGGCCACTGTCCTTGTCAGGCCCTCCTTCTGCATCACTGACAAGAGAAAATCATGTCGGAAAATCGAGATGAACTTTCTCGGCCAATGCAGGGATCGAACACCCGACCTCCAGGCTAGCAAACCAGCGCCTTATCCACTTCGCCACCGTGATCCCCATATTGTTTTAAAGTTAGGATTTAGGGATGAATGAACACCTTTTAGGTATTAATTTTTATTGTCCGTCTTCCATGATATAGAGACAGCTGCCTAGTCGTTCGGATGGGACGAAAAACCGAGGTCCCGTGTACAAATTGGAGTGCACGTAAAAGATCCCATGGCAGTTGGAATTCGATATAAGAGTAGGCCGTAGCGCCGCTGCCCGGGCAAAATTTCCCTCATTGCACACTGTGGCGTATGCCCGTCTTCAATTAGCCCAGGTACGGTGCTTAAGCGTAGGACGTTAAACCCCATTTCATTCATTCATTCCATGATATAGAAATTCCTTGTGCACATTAAATGAAAGTTCTTCATACAATTAAATACAATGGCTTTTGTATTATTGGTCTGAAATAACCAGTTTTAGTTATAATATAATTTATGCATAAATTAAAAAGGAAGTTGGCGTCAGATTTTACAGACTATGACTTTACAGATGGGTTTATATTCAAACCATACTCAATAAGAAGCAAGTACCACCGAGTTCACCTAATGCCAAGGGAATGGGCACAACAAGAAAGGCTTTCTTCAACCAGCATTATTCACGTGATACATGTAGCTGTTTTAATTTAGTCAAACAAGGCCTTAATTTATATAAAAATCCACTCCTTCAATGACACAAATCGGATATCCTCTTCTTCTTGATTACAAAGAAATAATATTCAAATTAAAAATCTCACTGAGTGATATTGATATTCTGATTAGTTGTACATTTTTCTTTGAATTAGATCAAATAATTTAAATTTAAAGACAAAATACCAGTAGGCCTATTCATTATTTTGTACTTTTATTTTATTAGTTCCCCAACATTGTAAAATTATAGTTGTGCTCACTGAAATATATACAACTTTTTGAAATTCATTTACATTCCGGACATATTTGGTGAAAAAATGGTTTATTGGATTAATATTCAGTTATATCTTTAAACTAGTTATCTTGAATAGTAAATGATGATACACTTATTTTACTAGAAAATGCACAGGCAGATGCATGTACTGATGAACAGTTTTGATGTATACTATTCCATTTTGGGGTTAAACTGGATTGAGATATGGCAAATCCTTGAGATCATTTTTCATATACTGGTACTTGAACTTTCTCTTTAATTTTAACTGGATTAGTTTGAACCTTAAAAAGAAAATAAATAACAATGGAAAAAACTTGAAAATAAAAACCAAACAAAACCAATAACTATGAATTAAAATTACCATTGTAAATCTGTACACAACCAAAGACAGGATTGGGGTTTTTAATTTTCCTCACAATTTCTTCTAATTAGGGAGCTTGATACCAATTTGATACAGTTCTTTAAAGTTAAAGCAAACATTATTATGTTTGGAATCAATTTCATGTTTGAGAAGAAAAGATCCATTTGTTACGGACACTACACTCGACAATAGACTAGATCTAAAAAAGAATAAACTTACGGGTGCTACTGAAACAACGTCAATAGGATACGTTTCGAAAAAATCGTCAGCAAAAAAAGCTGTAAAGAATAAACATATATATATGAAGTTTTATAAACAAAATAAGGGGAAGGGGGAAAACCACAGCTCTAAGTGTAAAGTCAAAACTGGCACGGGTAAGCCAAAGCCTGGCAACAATACAAAATATAATAAATAAAAACAATAGTTAATAAATAGATACGATAACGAATGATGATAGGCCTTTTTTGTGGAGAATGTCATGTGATATAGAGAAAATGATGGAAACACTGCACGCGTGTTAGGATAATTTAACGTCCAAAAATAAATGGTTTATAATCCCAATGGTATATTAGATACCTAATTTAAAAAAAATCATTAAAATTATGAAATAACTTACATCTATTACACTGTCAAGTTCTTGAAATTCCAAGACGTCGTACGCTTCTGCAATGTTGACAGAAGGCCGGAAGTTACTTGTGCCCTAATTACTACGCGCATGCGATGTACAACATAATTATGTCATCAACGTTAATACGTCACACGGTTGGCATTCCCGTTAGTATTCTAGTTCTATGATATTACCTTCAAAAATCTTAATTAAAACATACAGAAAAGTTATCAAAGAGAGAGTGAGAAGAGAGAAATGGGGTTTAACGACCACTCGACACAAACCAGGTCATTTCAGAATTAATAGCAGTTATCGAAAGAAACCATTTCTTCCATACTATGTATATATAATGTGATTATTTCTAGTTTGTCTCGTAACATCATCATATGTTTGGCGCAATATAGCCCGGTCGGAGCTGACGTGCCATTAAACAACATTTCATTCATTCGAACGTACCTGTCACGAATAATACATTATTCCTGAACTAGTGAAGTCTGAATTATTATATACATACTGTCGTCTATTTCTGTGCTCATGCTGTCTCTAACTGGAGTGATGGGGCAAGAATCATAAGCTTCTATATGATTTCTTTTTAGAGTAGACTGTTTAGGATAAGTTGGTGGCTTTGGAGGAACAATTGTTTCCTTGGTCTGTTGTTTTCTTGGTCTCTCTCTTTCACTGTGCAAACACAAATTAATTTCAGTTATTTTATAATTAATACTGACAACAGATATCAATTTCATTAAATTCTATTTGTCCATTAAAACAATGTTCAAATTTCTTTTCTTTTTTTCATAGACATGTTTAATTTAGAAAAAAAAACTTTTCTCTATAACTCTCAGAGATATTTGGTATCTCTTTGGCTCTCTAATTTTAGATCTTTTTTGTCCATTACCAGATTCCATGTTACTCGTGTTTTCTGCTCTCTTCGAGAATGCCACGGCTTTTTCAAAATCATAAAGCAATCGGTATCCCGGTAATTCTTTCAGTTTCAACACATAAACATATACAGGTACAAATAATCCAAAAAAAATACAAATATCAAATAAATATCAAAATAATCCACTGGGAAGGAATATAAAATAAATAAGGCACTTCACTATAATCCAATAGAGGACTAAAATGGACACAAATCCTATGAAAGGCTTACTCCGAGTTATCAACAGAGTGGGAGTCGGTTATGCAAAAAGAGGAAGGGACAACCCCAATCCACAAATGTAATCAACCCACTGCCGACGTCCACGCGTTGTACGATGGCCAAAAAAATGGCTTGAGACACGTTCGCGGCCACCCGCTGTATCCAAATAGAACACACGGGCGTACAAGTATCGACCAACGTATGAGCAAAAGCCCAAATTATGGTCAAGGTAACTTGAAACACACGGCCCAAGAAATGGTCAGGTATCCAGACATGAGAAGTAACACGCGACCTCTCACCTTAAAATCATGTATCTGAATCCGAGACAGACTAGTTGTCCGTCTGCAGTGAGACGAGAAGGAAATGGACTAGATTACCTAGACACAATACAAGAAATAGCGAACGATAAAATAGAAGGATTACCGATAAAACAAATACAATGAACAATGATGACATTAAAATTAGACATAAAATTAAATAACTGACGAAGCCGTAGGCAAGGTGAGACACAACTAACCAAAGAGATTTTGAGAAACCAAAAGAAAACCGTAAATAAATTCAAAGCCAAATTTACATAAAAACGTAATACTATTACTAGTTACAGAAATGTCGGATCATCACATTACCCACGCCTCCGTCCAATGCGTCCCGCATTGACCTATTGGTAAAAAAACGAAGTATACGAAACATGATTAAATACTTAAAATAATGCAATACAGTTTACACCGGAAAACGGTTCAGTTCAGCTTCTTGTCTGATGCTGTGTTCTCGCTGTAAGTAACCCTCGACGTCATAGGGTCAGTCCTCCCGGATTTCTACAGAACGAGTTACTCCACCTCCCTCCTCTCACTTCATAACGGTGGATTCTTGTAAAACGCCCCATCACTACCTGTGTCTCTTTATCAGCTGTCTGGGGCGTAACCTGCATCCCTTTCTCAGTCTCTTCAGCGCATTCTTCATTCTTCTTCACAGCAGACTCCACCTCCAACAACCCCCCTGGGATGTAGGGGGTAATAAGAATATACCCTTCGTAGGTCCTGGCTGTAGGGGATCACTTGGGATGTGGACTTGCTGCGCAAAATCGAAAGAATAATACATGTGAAAATTACGTGACATGGGTAGATTAGGCCTCAGCTTCAACGGTGATTAATGGCACATCAAATTGACCCCGATCTTTTGCGGCCCTCGCTTCTCCAGAGACAGCCTTTTTGCTTTGAATGTCAGGATTATAAAATCGGCTAGGTAAACATTCACCATTATCGTTATTACACAAGAAATCATCGGCATCAACTCCTACAATATGATCTCGTATTGCAGTAGCCCGCTCCACTAGTTCGCTATCCCTTTGTAGATCCGTTGAAATGAGAAGAGGCATAGGAGGTGCAATAGGAGCATTTATATATTTTAGATATCACAGAGTGTATATAAAAAAAAGTAGTAGATGTACAGTTTATGCAGTAAAAAACATACAACTACATTCTAACGCGTTTAACAGATACTGAAAGTCTCAGGCAGCAAAGGGAAATTACAGATATCCGCGCTGTTAAACAGCATTTAGCACCAATTGCACCACCACCTACAAAAGCTTTAGTCAAGTCAAGGAAGGAGATTAAGAGTCTAAAGCATCTGGAAATTTATCTCAAATTGCCAACACACAACCGCTTGGAATCACCACTGACCCCTGACCCTAAAAATCCAAATTGCCACAAAACATATTGTCTGTATGCCTGTTGGCTCTATTAACGTCCTCATCAACGGGTAATACAAGTACGTCTCGATATAGTAGACGAGCTAATGATAATAATCCTTCATCTGTTGGCTCTGTTAATATCCTCATCAACGGGTTATACAAGTACGTCTGGGTATAGTAGACGAGCCAATGACAATACTCCTTCATCTAGAACTAACACTCGCATATCCGGAAATAAAGAATTCATTAACTTAGTCTTGTATTCGTGAAGGTTGGGAGGCCGAAAGATCATAAGGGCTATTTGAATCAAATGGAACAGAGTAGTTTTGTTTGCCCATGATTATACAATGTAAGCTCTCTGGGTGCTCTGTTTCACCTCATTGCAAAAGACCATGTGCAAGCGAAACATTGAACCATAGTTTATTAATTCCAAAATGACCTAGTTTGTGTTAATTCTCTCTCACACACTGTCTCATAACATGAAATATAATTGTATTTGAATTACAGGTAACAAAGATATACAGTTTTCCGGAGTTTGCCCACAGCAAACTTTCTGTTCGGTCCTAATCTGTCTGTATACTCATTTGAATTGGTGCTTTCAATTACATTTTAAAATATATAATGTTGGCATGATAATCCAATTCGCCAATTCCTTTAAATAGATTTTTGTATTCATTCAAAACGGATTCACGTGAGAGTGGAATCGTTGCTTCTTCGAGAGAAAATATGAATTTTACCAACTTCATTTTGGTTAAGAGAGGCAAGCCTAGTATGGGAGGACCTGTGGTATTTATGATGTAAAATTTATCAGTGGCTGATTTGGTTTTATAGCTACACTGTAAATCTATGAATCCGTGGACTTTTAATTGTTGTCCTGAGTATCCGGTGAGTCGCTCTTCTGTGTTCTTCAATAGAGGGGGCTTTGGAATTTTCTGGAAATGGTCGAATGGTATTGACTTGAGATCCTGTATCAATTTTGAAAGTTGTTGTTTGCCCTTGACCTATTTCCAATTTTACAAAAGCTTGGTCTTTTGGTGTCCCTTTGCCCTCTATAGAGTCAATATATAACTCGCTGACATCAGTATCCGAGTAGCTGTCATCATCCTGATCTATTGTGTGTATCTTTCTGTGATCTCTGTAATTGAAAGAACCAGAACGGCAAACAATTGCAAAATGATGCCATTTTCTGCATTTCGAACACCGTGATCCTTTTGCTGGACATCTTTGATGTTTTCCGTGCGGTTGACCACAGAATGAACAGCGTTTATCAAGTTGTCTGGAACTCTGATGTGATCGTTGCCTTTGGCCTGTCGGTGTGCTTATGTCGGAACTTTGAAATAGCGTCTACTGTTTCTAGAGATTGCTGTGGCTGTGCTTTCTTACAGACACAGTCGTTACTCTTCGTACAGACAGTTTGCAAGATGGTGTTGGGGATACCTTGAGAAAAAAGTTCGAGTGGTACTACCTTCCTGTGTAGTGACCAAAATTAGAGAAAAATTTCCATCCCAGGACTTAAAAGGATTTATACAAATAAAAAACTAATTCTGAACTTTTTAATTTATTTATTTGGAAATCGTGAAGTTTTTAACTTCGCAGCGTCTTCTTTTATTGGTCGAACATTACCAGAGCATAATGGTGGTGTATGGTGGCCTAGAGCTATCAAGTAATATTTTAATAAAAATTGGACAACAAAATGTTTTGGAATCAGTTTCAAAAGAGATTTGAGAAATTCTTTCAAATTAAAACTATTTTAAAAAATTAAATTAAATGAAATTAAAATCAATTCACTTCAAATTGATTTCAAATTAAAGTCGTTTATAAAAAAGATTCATTTAAAAAAGAAAAATTTATTTAATAATAAAATTTAAATAAAAAGTAAAATCATTTTTATACCAGCCTACAGCTATCAAGAAATCGTTAGCCGACAACTATCAATTGAGTCTGGATAAGCCCGAGATCACCGGTAATAATAAAAAAACCACACCATGTCTTCCGAGTGGGCTAAATTTAAAAACAGAGTGAAAACAAAAAGAACAAAATCGAAGCAGCCGTCCGGAGAAGAACATGTTATCCAGGAAGAATCCCTGGGGGTTCAGAGGTTAAGTGCCGGTGTGTCGGGGAAAGCACAAAAATACACGAGGGTAGGCGCAAGGGAATTCGTTGCTTTTCCCTATACTGAAGTCACAATTGGCAACATAAAAGAAGCTTGCAACAAACACTTCTCAGATTCTGTTGGGAGAGGATTTGTGTGTGATATTTTAGCATCAGACCAAGGCCCATCATGTCATGCAGTGAGCCAAATACCGGATTTTAAAGTGATTCATGTACGATTTATTGAAGATGTACCTGTAGTCGTAGACGTAGATAGACCCAGACCTTCAAAGATCACAAAAATGCATTCTGATCATAGCGGCAGCATCAACTCAACAGGGAGTAGCAATGAAAGTGATAGACCTACCAGTAGGCCTATAGGCACAACAAAAAGTAAATTTATCCCAAAGAGCTTATCAGCTGTGGAAATGATGAAGCTCGGCAAAGTTATAACAAAAACAAAAACATCAAAGCAAATTCAAGTGTCAGAATTTCTAATTGATGGAATGTGCTGGTCTTCACCAATTGTTGTTAATTTTGACATTGCTAGTGAAGCGTTTGGTGAAGGGGGATTTCGTCTGGCCTACAAGGCCAATAGTAATGAATCTAAATTTTGTGAGAAAACTTGGGTCTTGAAGAGATATAATCAAAAAACTGTAAAAGAAATTGGTGAATTAAATCAAACGGTTGAACAGCACACACGTAAGCAGGTCCAGATGCACTGTCTGGCCAGGAATATCACTGGAAAATTGCAAGAAGAATTGAGTGTACTCGATGGGTTTGGTGAAACATTTAAATATAACAAAATATATCTTGGTTTGATTGAAGAAAACGACTATGTAACCATTGAAGAGTTCATTCCTGGGACTTTTTCAAAATATATTAATAATGATGGTTGTGTATGTGAAGAAAATGAAAAAGAACTTATTGACAAGGCTCAGTGTCACTATTCTGTTATAAAATCTGAAAAAGAACTCGCTATTGTTGATATTCAAGGATGTGGGTACTTTCTTTGCGATCCAGAAATAGCATCAAGGACTATTTTCGAAAAAGAAGAACATCTTTTTACCACTGGAAATCTGTCAGAATATTCAATCAATAATTTCATAGAAAATCATGTCTGTAATTCATTTTGTAAAATTCTGTGTCTTGATTTGTTATAAGTTTTATTATTCTTGACATATTTGTTAACTGACCATATCTCCGGTAGAGACAAGTTTTTATTTTAATTTATGATATCCTTAATGATTTGTTTTTATATGCCCACGTGAAAAAATACATATGTATGCTTCAATAATCAAAACAACTAGTTAATTAGTATTTTTAAAAACATTGTGCATCTGTCAACTGCTCTTGTGTGTTCAATATTTATCATATATTAATCAAATCAAACTGTTCTGACTTGATTGAAGTTGTCAATTTTGTCTATATATACAATTTTTAATGAAACTTGATATGTATATATGTATATATTTTTGTTACTGCTTTCAGTTTTTCAAAAGCCTACGTGGGGTGGGTATATTCTATGTTGCCGTCAGACTGAATCCATCCATCCAGCAAATTTGCTTGTGTACACTCTAGAGACTTGATTGATATTACATTTCTCCTATGTAGACAGTATAAAATTTCAATGACATTTAGGAGTAGGTAGAACATAAATATTAACACTATTTTTTATGGTATAATACTACTTCTAATAGGAATTTTGTTGAAATGTTGTGAATAAATTCCAATTTGAAGAAGTATTATACCATAAAAAATCGTGTTAAAGGGATTGTAAAGAGGTTTTTTAGCCTTTTTGTGTGTATCAGTGACACTTCCAGCTACTATTTGAGCCATTCAAACCTTCCGTACGATGCTTGTGGTTCCTGTTATTAAAGAAAAACGTAACCGGATATGACGATGCTGTCAGACGAACTAGGCGTTATACATAGAGTTATTATAACTTATAACAACACTCATGGTGTCAAACATGATATATCAAGGTATATCATTTAACGTCATGAGTGTTATTTTAAGTTATAATAACTCTATTTTTCCTCTCTACCTCTACTTTCTATTTATGTAAGTATTAGCATTTTTATTTTCATCAATGAAAACAAGGGAAGCCATCTTTAAGTGTAATGTAATTTTAAGTTAAATAATCATGTGTAAAGTAAATTTATACTAAAGATCCATACCGGAATGAACATTAAGATATCCATTGGTTGCATTTTGCTTTTATCTAATATTGGTCTTTAGTACTCTTTACTATGTTAAAACTTTCATAAAGTATAGGCTACCTACTTGATTTGATGTTGATTTGCCATATAAAACTGTGTCAGTAGGATCCATTTCTATTTCATGGTGTTGATGTAGAAAAGCATGAATTGTAGCGAGTACTCCAGTTTCCGTACCTCTGTCCATACGTATGTATGTTGGCATCATTTTGGTTTCATACAAATGTTCAAGATACCACAATCCAACCAAATTTGGATCACTGTTGCTAGTCCACACTTTAAGCCACATAAGCTTCCTACTAGCTGTGTCCAAGCAGCCATACACTGCCAAGGGAAATGTGCTGTTCTGGAAGCCCATGAGCTTGTCATGTCCATCTAGTGAATGGACCCAATTTGGACCCTTTGATATAAATGATTCACGTTTTTTCTTTTCTTGAAGCCAACAGCTCTTTCCCTTAATCCGGTTTCATCTAAATCAGTCATTACAGAATAACCAAATCACGCGGAACATTTAGCCGATACTGCTGCCTGATTTTGGTATGCATTGCACGATATCCGAGAAGTCGACCTGGACCTTCTATTTCAGTTTTTACTGCCTCCTTTACCGTGTCTATATCAATACTCCTGTCTGTATACCTTATGCCAAACCATCGGAGCCGTCTGTCCAGTGTTGGAATACTCCATTGAAACTGTGAGAAATCCCTCTCTACATAATTTAGAATTTCCTTTCTCTGGTAACCTTTTCTCACATATTCAGACAAACTTTTCTGAAGGTCATTGTCTTGTTTCCACATATTATGAAGTCTAAGCTTTGTTTTACTGATTTAATCCATGGGGGCTGCCATATTGGGAAGGGAAATAACTAGGTTCAACAAAACAAGTCGGGCTTATCCAGACTCAATTGATAGTTGTCGGCTAACGATTTCTTGATAGCTGTAGGCTGGTATAAAAATGATTTTACTTTTTATTTAAATTTTATTATCAAATAAATTTTCTTTTTTAAATGAATCTTTTTTATAAACGACTTTAATTTGAAATCAATTTGAAGTGAATTGATTTTAATTTAATTTAATTTAATTTTTTAAAATAGTTTTAATTTGAAAGAATTTCTCAAATCTCTTTTGAAACTGATTCCAAAACATTTTGTTGTCCAATTTTTATTAAAATATTACTTGATAGCTCTAGGCCACCTTAGTGGTGGGACTCTCAATAGAATTGCAGTTCTGTTTTGATGGTCACACTTTTCCGCTGCATATTGAATGAGGCTTTTAACATACTCCCAAAGAAGACAAGACTAGTATTGTTGTTTGTTTTTTTTTATCAAAAAGTAAAATCTTAAACAACACATTAAAAAAAAGTAACTGTCTTCAAAAGCCCAGTTAGAGCAGAACATTAGAATGTTAAACCCCCATTTCATTTTCATTTCATTGAAAGTAAAAATCAGTATTTTTATTTTTCAGCAAATTACATAATAGGTGACTTATTCCTGTAATACACACTATGGTAGGGTTTTCGTCGTTTACTCGAGTCGACTCATTGCCGAGATTACCCGGGTGAAACATCCCGAACGGTCCGAGTAGTCTGAGCAGTCACATGACATCAAAACAAAACGGCGAGACACCTTTAGTTATTTTGTTTTATGTCATCGCAATGGCTGCCTCAATTCGGAATCTTGTTTTAATTCAGGAACTGTTAGAGGACGAAGAAGAAGAAGATTCCGAAACAACCGATTTACCTCTACCTCTTTTTGTCTATAGGACGTCATTTTGTCACGTGACGAACCCTTTTACTCTCCGTTCAACGGGGAGTAAACGGGTTGGTCACGTGATGCGACTCGAGTCAGTCATGTGACCAACTCGATTCAAAACGCGAACGGTCTGGTGTCGACTCGAGTGACTCGGGTGAACAACGAAAACCCTACCTATAAGATGTTGGCTCTTTGCACTGCCTTACTATATATAATCTCCTTTATTATATTTTGGATAGACTACATCAAATTTTGGCCTACAAGCTTTGGTAACAGCTTGATATCGTTAACTTTTTTTTCGTTGTAATTAAAAGTCTAAAACAAAGAATAATAAACTGTTAAATTAGAACTGGGAATTATGGCAAATAATATTGTAATAATAAAGGAGACATACAAATATTTTCTTTCCAAAAGACAGATTATGACTGGCATCTATATCCCATAATAAGTATTTGTAAATTTCGAAATGTTGACAAAAAAAAATCTTAAAGGAAAACCTATTTAAAGCTTCGCTAAAATTTGATCGGCAAAATGAGAGATTGATTTGGTATCTCTCAATATAAATAATTTCATGGAAACAGTACATTTTCTATTTTTTTCATAATTGAAATATAGAAATGAAATGAAATGAAATATTGTTTTATGGCACGTCAGCACCAACCGGGCCATATTGCGCCAAACATTATGGACTCAACGAGACAAATTAAAATAATATCACAGTGATGTATTTATATATGTAACTAAAAACAAATATCACAGAAAATATAACTAAAAATAAATATATAAATTACATTACATATATAAATAATTAAAAAGCAATATACGATAAATATGTACAATTAAAATTTGGAATAAAAATTTGTCTCTTTTAAAAATGATAGTATTTGATCATAAAGCTCCGGTTGTGCAAATAGCTGACGTGCTGACTGGCAACGGTAGTACTTAGATCTAATATTTTTGAGATGCTTGCACTCAATCAAAATGTGCTTCACTGTCAAAGGAACATGACAGTGTTCACATTCTGGTTGAGGCTCTCGCTTTAAAATGAAAATATGTGTTAAAAAAGTATGACCTATGCGAGAGCGACACAAGACAACTTCATCTCTCCTGCTCGTACGATAGGAGCTTGGCCAATCTCCTAAGAGAGGCTTGATGTGACGAAGTTTGTTTGTGTCTGCAAGATCCCAAGACCGTTGCCAGCGGTCATAAATAAAATGATTTATGGAAGATCTAAAATCTTTATAAGGGATTAAAAAATGTGATTGGGGAAGATCTAAAGCAGCTTTGGCAGCAAAATCTGCTAGATCATTCCCCTTTATATCAACGTGACTGGGAAGCCAGCAGAAGACATCTTTGCTGCTGAGCTCGTACGATAGTAGCAGACGATAAACATCTGCTACTAATGGATGTTCAAGCTGTTTACCCCCCTGGGGTGTAGGGGGTGATAAGAATATACCCTTCGTATTTCCTGCGTGTCGTAAAAGGCGACTAAAGGAATCCCTGTAATGGGGCAACGTGTTTGCCGTGCGTTGCGACCCGTGTCGGTGGAGAGTGGAATCCTGGTAATTGAGTGGGGATTTGGCTTGCGAGCCCTTTTCCTGCAACACATTACTTTGGCCCATGGTTCACCTAGACGGGAGGTCAGAGTGGCCCACTCTAATCAATCGGCTTTGGTCGTGTTAGCTCTGCAGAATGTACAACCCTAATTCCAATGCTTTGTTGTTTTTTCACTCAGCAAATATACCTTTGTGTCCTAGGTACATTCTACAGAGCAGCGGCTTGGGTCAATCAGGTTGGAGCAGTATTTTTACTTCCTGGCTTGAGTATACCCCTCGTCGAGCCCTGAGGCCATGCGCTGGTTATCCGCGCTAGTCCTCCCCATTAGTAGGCAGGGCAGTAACCTGGGGGACGACGAGGGGTGAAACTTTAAAAATAATTATTCATGGATACTCCAATCCCCCCCCACACCAACCATGAAAGAAAATAAGAATAAACAGAAACGTCCGAGTTCAGACGACGTTTCTGATTTATTCTCAAATAAAAATAAAATGTCAAAGTCTTGGCCGAGGTTCCTCTTAATTGAGAGTCCCTCCAAAGACCTTTCAAAAGTATCACCATTTTTGATATCCAAGGGTATAGCTGGCTTGGCCGGTGAGCCCAAGGCTATCAAAAAAATTAAGAATGGAACACTCTTAATAGAATGTGCCAAAGAACAGCATGCTACCATGCTTCTTAAATCTTCATCTTTGGCAGACATTCCTATTAAGGTGTCTCCTCATAGGTCTTTGAATTCTAGTAGAGGTGTAATACGTTGCCGGGACCTTGAAGGCAGCAGTGAGGAAGAAATGGTAGAATACCTTTCTTCTCAAGGTGTACAACACGTGAAACGAATTAGTGTTCGTCGAGGAGATAAGGTTTACCTACAAGCACCTATATCCTCACTTTCAACCGTCCCGACATACCAAAGACTCTCAAGGCAGGTTATTTAAATATACCTGTGGATTCATATATATCCAATCCTCTTCGTTGCTATAAGTGCCAAAAATTCGGACATAGCAAAACTGTCTGCAAAGGTAAAGACACCTGCGCTCGTTGTGGCCATGATGGTCATGAGAGCGCTACCTGTCAGGCTGAGTTTTGTTGTGTGAATTGCAAGGGAAAGCACTTTGCTTATTCCCGTGAATGCCCAATATGGCAAAAAGAGAAGCGAATCCAACAGGTCATGTCTGAACGAAAGATATCATATTTCGATGCCAGAAAACAGGTTGATTTATCTGCACCGTTTCCCATTGCACCACAAGGGAAATCTTATGCTAGTGCAGTTAAAGTTTCAACCACATCGATCTCCGTTCAGACAGCAATAACCTGGCCAGATAAGAAGGAAATGCAGACTTTGATAATACCAGATTACATTAAAGGGGTTTCGAGCTCTTCTCAGTCATCCGAGAGCTCGATCCAGACATCTTTGCCCTTGCCTGATGACGGTTCACCTTCCGTGCCCTCAACTGAAGTTATTGGGACCATTCCCAATACTTCCTCCCAGCACGGCAAGAAACCATCCCCATTGGATAAACCAAAAGCTGCAACTCCTGATCCCAGGTCCACTGGGTCAGCATCGCAGCCAACGGTTATCCCACCCTCACAGGACAAAGTATATCTTTCTTCTAGACAAAGAAAGTTAGCAAAGTTACGTGAAAAGGGCAATAAGGGTTCACAAGACCCTATTGTCCATTTCACGAAATATGGTGTTGATCTGATGGATGGTATTACCGTAGAGGGGGCCAGTAATGACCCCATCGGCGGTAAGATACCACCAATAAATTATCCCTGACGATGGCTAATTCCATTATTCAATGGAATTGTCGTGGTTTAAAACCAAATTTTAATGAAGTTCAATTATTAATTCAAAAACACAATCCTTTAGCTATTTGTTTACAGGAAACCTTTTTACGGAATTCTGACACTTTGTCATTTAGACAATTTGTTGGTTACCATCATCATGCAGTTGGTGATGGTAGAGCTCATGGGGGTGTTTCTATTATTCTTAATGGAGACATTCCTCAGAGTAAAGTCACTCTCAACTCGCCTTTACAGGCAGTTGCAGTTAGAGTGACTTTGCATATTCCTATAACACTCTGCTCTGTATATCTTCCACCAAGTTTACATCTTAATCCCAGAGATCTTGATGACCTTGTTGCCCAACTCCCTCTCCCGTTTATTATTACGGGAGATTTCAATGATCATCATTCACTCTGGGGTAGTCCAGATGATAACAATAGAGGTAAACAAATAGCGGACTTCATTAACATTAATATTTTGTGTTTATTAAATGATGACTCGCCTACTTATCTACATCCTGCCACAGCTTCTTTTTCTTCTCTAGATCTCACCATTTGCTCCCCAGTCCTGTTTCAGGATTTTACATGGAGAGTAAATGAAAGCTGCTTTAGATCTTCCCCTATCACCGTTTTTAATACCATATCAAGATTTTAAGTCATCAATAAATCATTTCATTTATGGCCGCTGGCAGCGGTCATGGGATCTTGCAGGCACAAATAAACTCGCAGGCACAAATAAACTCCATCACATCAAACCTCTCCTTGGGGATTGGCCAAGCTCCTATAGTTCCAACAGGAGAGATGAAGTTGTTTTGTGTCGCTCTCGTATAGGTCATACTTTTTTAACACATTTTTTCATCTTAAAGCGAGAGCCTCAACCGGAATGTGAACATTGTCAAGTATCTTTGACTGTGAAGCACATTTTGATTGAGTGCAAGCATCTCAGTAATATTAGATCAAAATATTACCGTTGCCAGACATTACATCATTTATTTGCTCAACCGGAGCTATATTGTAAAATGCTGAACTTTTTAAAAGAGACAAAATTTTATTATAAGTTTTAAATTGTATATATTATGTATATCCGTTTTCTTTTAAATGTTTATATTCATAAAGTATTTGATATTTATTTTTAATTTCATACATTATCTGTGTTATTTGTTTTTATACGCCCACATTTTCATGTGGACGTATTATGTCGTCGCCCCTGTCCGTCCGTCCGTCCGGACGTCCGTCCGTCCACAATTGTTTGTGGACTCTCTACAGGTCACAATTCTTGTCCGATTTTGACGAAACTTAAAATATAGGTTTATCCCCAAAATATCTCGGCTGCTTTCGATATTGGCATGTATCGGATCAAAACTTCATGGATTATGGCCCCTGATTGTACGAAAAATCACGTTTTTAGCTTGTGGACCCTATAGAGGTCACAATTTGGAACCGATTTTGATGAAACTTTATATGCATGTTTATAACCCAAAGATCTTGGTTCCTTTCGATATTTGCACCTATCGGAACGTAAATTCCTGAATTATGGCCCCTGATTGTCCGAAAATTCACCTATTTTAGCTCTCGGTACCTCTGGAGGTTACAATTATTATCCGATTTGACAAACCGTTCGATTATATCATCGTTACACCCTAAGGAAGGTTGAGTTCAAATTTCGGAAAAATCGGACCAAAATTACCATACAAAATGGCCGCCGTTCGTACGCAAATACTGTTAAAAAATGGTATATCAAGGTTGTGGACCCTGTAGAGATCACAATTTTAATTCGATTTTGATGAAACTTGAAATGCATGGTTATAACCCAAAGATCTTGGTTCCTTTCGACATTTGCGCATATCGGATCGTAACTTCCTGAATTATGGCCCCTGATTATACGCGAAATCGTCTTGGTTTAGCCTGTGGTCCCTCTGGAGGTTACATTAATTATCCGATTTAAAAAATCGTTTGATTATATCACCGTTACACCCTAAGGAAGGTTGAGTTTGAATTTCAGAAAAATGGGACCAAAATTGCCATACTAAATGGCCGCCATTCGTACGCAAATACTGTTATAAAATGGTATATCAAGGTTGTGGATCCTGTAGAGGTCAAAATTTTAATTCGATTTTGATGAAACTTAAAATGCATGGTTATAACCCAAAGATCTTGGTTCCTTTCAATATTTGCGCATATCGGATCGTTACTTCCTGAATTATGGCCCCTGATTATACGCAAAATCGTCTTGGTTTAGCTTGTGGTCCCTCTGGAGGTTACAATAATTAACCGATTTAAAAAATCGTTTGATAATATCACCGTTACACCCTAAGGAAGGTTGAGTTCAAATTTCGTGAAAATTCGGAACAAAATTGCCATACAAAATGGCTGCCGTTCGTACGCAAATACTGTTAAAAAATGGTATATCAAGGTTGTGGATCCTGTAGAGGTCATAATTTTAATTCGATTTTGATGAAACTTAAAATGCATGGTTATAACCTAAAGATCTTGGTTCCTTTCAATATTTGTGCATATCGGATCGTAACTTCCTGAATTATGGCCCCTGATTATACACAATATCGTCTTGGTTTAGCTTGTGGTCCCTCTGGAGGTTACAATAATTAACCGATTTAAAAAATCGTTTGATTATATCACCGTTACACCCTAAGGAAGGTTGAGTTCAAATTTCGGAAAAATCGGACCAAAATTACCATACAAAATAGCCGCCGTTCGTACGCGAATACGTTAAAAAATGGTATATCAAGGTTGTGGACCCAGTATAGGTCACAATTTTAATTCGATTTTGATGAAACTTGAAATGCATGTTTATAACCTAAAGATCTTGATTCTTTTCGATATTTGCGCATATCAAATTGTAATTTAATGAATTATAGCCTTTGATTGTAGGAAAAATCACTTTCGATTTTGCTTGTTCTCTAACCATCTCTCGAAAATGTGGGCGTATCCTGCCTGGCAGTGCCAGCTTACTATCTTTATTTATGGATATAAATATATTTCTGTGATTTCGTTTATTTTGTCTCGGTTTTTCAACATATGTTTGGCGCAATATAGCCCGGTTGGAGCTGATGTGCCATAAAATCACATTTCTTTCTTTATGCTCCTATTTACACAGATGGTTCGAAAGATGGTGATCGGGTAGCCTCGGCTACTGTAACACCATCTGAGACCATCTCTGTGTGTCTTCCACCTGCTGCTTCAATATTTACAGCTGAGCTCCAGGCCATTCTTCAGGCATTGGAGTTCATTCAATCATCGCATATATTACAGCACATCATCTTTACTGATTCATTGTCCTCACTTCAAGCAATTAACAATAAACAGCTTAAACACCCATTAGTGGCAGATGTCTATCGTCTGCTACTATCTTATGAGCTCAGCAGTAAAGACGTTGTCTTCTGCTGGCTCCCCAGTCACGTCGATATAAAGGGGAATGATCTAGCAGATTTTGCTGCCAAAGCTGCCCTGGATCTTCCCCTATCAAACATTTTAATACCATATACAGATTTTAAAACTTGTATAAATCAATTTATTTATGGCCGCTGGCAACGGTCTTGGGATCTTGCAGGCACAAACAAGCTTCATCACATTAAGACTCTCTTAGGAGATTGGCCCAACTCCTATAGAACCAACAGGAGGGATGAGGTAGTTTTGTGTCGCTCTCGCATTGGTCATACTTTTTTAACTCACATTTTCATCTTAAAGCGAGAGCCTCAACCAGAATGTGAACACTGTCATGTTCCTTTGACAGTTAAGCACATTCTGATTGCGTGCAAGCATCTCAAAGATATAAGATTACGGTATTACCGTTGCCAAACACTTAATCAGTTGTTTGCCCAACCGGGTTTATATTGTAAAGCGCTGGACTTTTTAAAAGAGACAAATTTTTACCGAAGATTTTAATTGTAAATATCTAATTTTCCGTTTAATGTTTGAAATATATATACATAAAGTTTATTTTTATTGATATTTACTGTGATATTTGTTTTTATTTATGTATATACAGATAATATTGTGATAATATATTTCTAGTTTGTCTCAAGAATTCATATGATATGTTTGGCGCAATATGGCCCGGTTGGAGCTCAAGTGCCATTTAACAATATTTCATTCATTCATTTTTGTCTCCGTTTAAAGACGCTATGAATTAGGGCACGGGGTGTATATACGTGAGAAGCAGGAACCGTTGCATTCTACTTCTAGCTCCCATAGCTTACTGCACGTACTTATTTGGTGAAGGTATTGTGTTTTTTTTATTGTCCGCTGCAGTGATTAATTTTCAACGTCTTTACTTGCTTATTTCAGAGGTAACTTTATTATAATGTGTGCGGTACAAACTTTTCTATTACGTAATTACTAAATTTAAAATTAGTTCCGTCTCGATATGGCAGCTTAGATCGCAGTTTATGTGTTTACTCCGAGGTATCTTGGTTACTTGGAAACAATAGCCCCCAAGCGTTGCCATTCCTTCCCGCAGAGCATATAGAGGGAATGTTTTATCATTTGAAGAATAAATGTCCGGAAGGGTTCGAGTCCATAATGAAGTATGTAGAGGAAACCAGGGCCCGATTCCTAGAAAATTCTTAAGCACGTTCTTGTGCTTAGATTTTAGTTGACTTTGCATTTAAGTAAACTTACCTTATTTTGTGTTCCCAGAAAATTCTTAAGAACGGTCTTGTGCTTAGATTTTAAGTAGACTTCATTGTAAGCACAAGAACGTTATTATGCGTTCCAAGAAAAAACTTAAGCACAACTTCGTTCTTAAACATAGCCAATCTAAGCACAAGTCCCAAGCAAGGTATAGGGCTTGCTTACCAACCTTAAGTCTGTTTCTGCTTCAAAAAGATGGCTGACCGCACTCCGTAGACTTATTCGACGGCATTTCCGACACCTTTTGATACCAAAGAGACAATTACAAGACAGAGAAAATCCTTCTCCACAAGAAATTAGAATGCTATAGAAAATTTCGCATCTAGGGCCTTATAGGCCTACCCTGAAACCAATTCCTTTATTTGCCAATTAGTAAACAATAGGCTACAAACACACAGGCTACTTTAAGATCAGGCGCTCTCACAATTATTCAGTTAGTTTGTATGTGTCTGCGTTGTTTTTTTTTTTATTACAATAGTTACTAAATACTGTAACTCATTTTAACAGTGTGTCGGAGTAAAACAATCACATTTTTTTTTTTTTTAAGCGTGCAACCAAAATGATGAACATGTAGAACAAAAGAATCCATCACCAAGTCATCCAACTCTTACAGAAGACTGTAGGTCCCATGAACCACCGCATCCTACCGATGAGACTTCTTCAGGTCCCTCAATCGAAAAGACATCAAGACCAGACGCGACACATTTTGACATTGCCAAGGTAGCAGACGGAACGATGAATAATGCGGACGACGAAATGAAGACATCCTTGATCAAGAATCGGCAACCATGTAAAACATTCCAGTTTCCAGCCAAAAGTTTTAAGGACAAACGCAGCAAATCGGGTGTGTTCAACCGCTATTGTAAGCATGAGTGGTTTGAAAAGTTTAACTTTCTTTCATATTCTGAATCGTTGGATGGGCTTTTTTGTGTGTGTTGCGTTTTGTTCCCGATGAGAGCTCATCAAGGAGGTCGAGCAAAGCTGCTGATCAAAACGCCTTATCGCAACTGGAAAGACGCATTGGTCGATTTGGAAAACCATTCTGGGATGGAATATCACAAAGATTCAATGACGAGGATGCAGGCCTTTCTAGGTACTGCAAAAGACCCTTCCATTCGCATCGAACACATAATCTCAGCCAGCGCTGCTGCTGCTGTTGAACGTAATAGGCGATTTCTGAAGTCGATTTTAAGGGCGATAGAGTACCTTGGACGACAGGGCCTGGCTCTAAGAGGGGGTCATGATGATGGGGCATTATTGAAGGATACTGATGAGGAAGTGATCAACAAGGGAAATTTCCGGGCCTTGCTGAGTGTTATGTGTGAGACTGACGAAGCATTGCGAGAACACCTTGAATCGTGTGACAAGAGGGCGTCATATATATCAAAGACGACACAAAACAATATTTTAGACTGCATTCGGGACTTCATCCAAGAGACGATTGTAGACGAGGTAAAAAGTCAGAAATGTGGACCATACTTCGGTATAGCGGCTGATGAAGTCACAGACAGTGCGAACTGGGAACAACTTGGCATTGTGATTCGTTATGTACGGAATAACAAACCAATAGAAAGACTTGTTGAGTATGTTAAATGCGAAAACATAAGAGGGGCAACAATTGCAGAATACATTGTCGCCTGCCTAGAAAAACTGGGACAAAATACTGTCGCTCTCAAACATACGATGGTGCTGGAAACATGGCTGGATATCAAAATGGAGCCGCTAAGAACTTCCAGATTATGACAGGGAACGACAAAGCGGTTTATTACCATTGCGCCTCCCACGAACTCAACCTTTCACTCTCTAAGGCTTCAAAGGTGGCTGAGGTGTACAACATGGTGTGCCTTCTACAAACCATAGGAAGATTTTTCATCAACTCCGCCAAGCGCCAGGGCCATTTTGAAAAGACAAAAAAGGTTGATTCAGATGACATTACAGCACCAATAAATTAAAATATAATTTAAAACTACACTTTAATATTCAAAGTAGAGATTGGGGCATGTTTATATGTTACAATAGGCCTACAACTAAAGTGGGATTGTCTCTTTACTTTAGGCTGAACTTTATTATTAATTAAAATAACAAAGATTAAAAATTAAAACTCTTCTTATGTTCTTCTTTGTCGTTTTATCTTGTCGCGATTGTATCTTTATTATGAGCGGATTTATAAAACTACTATACTAGTGATTGGGTGAATGCAAGTCTTAGTCTTACGATTTTATTAATTAAGTCCACAGAATTGCTTCTTTGAAGTATGAATTCTGAAAAATTTTCTTGGACGAGGGTAGGGGGAGACCCCCTTTCCCTCGTGCACCCTTACCCCCTTCAACTGGATACAGACCGGGATAATCCTCGGGCTTCGCCCTCGATCTCATCGGGCTACGCCCTCATCCCGCCCCCCTATCTCCAAACCCTGGATCCGTGCCTGCTAAGGCATTTCATAAATTTATTAATAAAAATATTCGGGGAAGAAACTCCTGGGTATCGCACGGGCGATATTGTTCAATTAGCAGTAACTTGTAATGAAGGCTTGGAAGTTTATGTAAAGGCTTATTGTATTCATAATTGTTTTGTAGTTTCGTTAGTAATTAATGCACTCATATTGTAATGGATAAATATCCACAATTACATGGACTTACAATTGCCAATCCAGAACTCCTAATCTTAATGAAGATGTACTTATAGGGGCGGATTATTATTGAAATTTATTTTATGGAGACCTCAAGTCTTGTTGCCCTTAATTCTAGATTAGGTTGGATAATATCCGGCCCTTTGAATAATTTTGGAATTTCTTTTATGGAGACCTCAACTTCAGTTGCCCTTAATTCTAGATTAGGTTGAATAATATCAGGCCAATTGAATAATTGTACTTTGAATAATAGTTGTACAGGGGGTGGGGGGGCTCTGGTAATGGATAACATTGACTTTCATATCAAAGCAAGAAACATGACACTTGATCATCAAAATCAAAGTGAGCACGATGTGCAAATTATGACTGTCATCGATAGAGTTTTAGTTGACCATTTACCAAATGACCACCGGATTGGAAATATTAACGAGCTAGATTGTGCTTTTCTGCCAAGCACTGAAGATGTCAGTTCCTTAAGAGCGGATATGATACATGTCGTTGCCAATATTTTAGTGGAAAATTTGGAGGCTCTTAAATTTTTCAATAGAATTTACAATACCAATATAACTGGATGGAAATGAGTGGAAAATCTTAATTTTGTTTATTACCTTTTTATCCTGGTGATTATGAGCTCCTTGGCTTTACAGTTTTGCTTGATCACCAGCTCTTGTATTTTGCAGACATGTGTTTACCTATGGGATTAAGTATGAGCTGCCTAACCTTTGAACGTTTCAGTACTTCTCTCCAATGGATTATGGAAACTAAGTATGGCGCGGTTAGGAGTCACATGATTGACGATTTTTTCTTTGCTGGTCCGGCAAATTCTTCTAAATGTTTGGAGTTTCTCAATACTTTCCTTTCGTTAGCAGAACATATAAGTAATCCTATTAAGGCCTCTAAACCCGTTTTACCTGCGACTAATTTGACCATTTATGGTATTGAGGTGGATTCTGAGTTAATGTTGGTTCGTGCGGCGATTACATCGCTTAAATCATGTCGTAAAGTCACGCTCCGGACCGAATATTTTAAGTGCAGAGTGTATCTACTAATAATAAAATTGGTTGATGTATAACATGTAGACATAAATATATTTTATTGTTTGTGATATAATGCATGTTTTTTTTTTTAAATTTGCCTCCGAATGATGAGCTGACGCGACCTTGGCAACTTTGGACCCCCATTGGAAATAAGAAACGGACGTTATACGTCAGCCTTTATGGGCTATCCTAAGTAAAGGTCTCTTCATGACATCATAATTATCATATTTCTCTAGACCAGCGTTTCTCAACCTTTTCTCACCGTTCACCCCTAAATTAATTCCCAACCGACCCATTTAACCCCCCCCCCCCGATTTTTGAGGAGATTACTGACCGTCGTCCACCGAGGAGGGTTTGGGGCGGGTCTCCCCCAGGAAATTTTTAGAAATTGGAGCCCGCAAACATGTTTTCCAGCCATTTCAGGCCCTCTTCCAGGCGTTTCGGAGGAACTTGAAAATGGCGCTTTTCTATAGAAGCCATCCGACACGAACCACGGATCCTTGCACGGGCCTGCACCCCCTGACCACATTAACAAAACAATATTGAATATGGAATGAATACGGGTCGAAGTTAGAATTCAATGAACACCAAATTTATATTTTAATGAAAATAGTTGTTTCCAGTTCAGTGCGAAATTTGCTTCTGGTGATTTTGTCACATATGACCATTTTTGAAGTTACACTGGGAGTGTGGTCATTCACCCCCTGGACGCGAGCCATTCCCCCCTTGGGGGTGAATTCACCCCAGGTTGAGAAACGCTGCTCTAGACTTATCCCTTTACAAATTTCAATTATACAATGTAGCAGTTCTTATTTTCATATATATCTGTATTTATTGTTGTCACTTTCTAAGTCGTGCAATTTGCATTAATAATACATTAATTTATTGTCATGTTGTAACCTTTACTTAAAGAATAAATAAATAAAATAAATAAACTGTAAGGTAGGTAGTGCAGGACTATGTGCTCTACTCTACACACTCGTAAAGACCAAAAATACATGCACATCAAATGAGTGAACATGGAACAGACCCAGACCATTACAAAGAAACCGACTCAGACCATTACAAAGAAAACCAAGTCAAATTAGGGTTTACGATATAAACTTTTTTAAGACTGAAAAGGATATGATTGTTGGAAAGGTGAAGCCTTACCCGGGTTCATACAATACAATACAGGACCAATACAATACAGGACCACATTAAGACTATTCATTTTTAGATGAAAATATGCCCCCGATCGACTGTGCTAGGGGCAAGAATTTCTTTTACCAAGTATTAAAATGCGACAAGGCATTAAAAGGAATCGGACAATTATATGTATCAAGTACAAGGACAAATGGATGTGTACGAACTGTCTTGGGTAGACTTTGTTGTATATACAAAAAAAAGACATCAATGTTGAGCGCATTAGATTTTCTATATCAACTTGAGACGTAATGTGAAGACCCGAGCTTTTGATGAGAGTTTGATGATACTGAAGAAATCACAAATCCTGGGTACAATAGGAGCTGCTGACAATGGCAAAAGTACGCTTACAAAGATGATTGCCAACGAATTTATTATAGAATAACCAACAATATACACCATTACTAATATATGAACCAAGTGATTTGGGGATGATAAGTATTTTTTAATCTTGTATTGTGTTAACTTATGATTAGTATTACTAATTTTGTTAACTTTGGGGGATAAGTATTTTTTTTAATCTTAGATGACATCTATGGTAAATATAATACTAAGCGGGATCAATTGCGTCAACAATTTGAAAATTTTCGAATCCGAAGGGAAAGGCGTTTATTTATATTATGAGGGATTATATTTACAATTCTTCTAAATGAATTTAAAGGAGTTCAGATTATTCTCTATCCAAACAGAACTTACACTTAATTCAGCCGAATTTTCCTTTAACTATAATGAAAAAAACGAAATGCTGCAGTTTTATCAAGTACACAAAGACAGAATTTTGGTTACTTACAATGAAAAAAAACCCTACTTTTTTATGCCTAAAGAAAAGAAAAATCTGAAAGAACATACACGTACAGACTCTTAAGTTTCAAGAAGGAAATATTCATAGAAATATTACTTTATTAAAGGTGAAGATAAATTAAGAGTGTGTAAAAACGTTAGATGTGTCAGAGGTTCCAACACTACAACTACCATTGTCCAGTCAGAAACAGACATGTTTACCATTACATTATTGGTCAAAGGGCACCGGTCCTTTTTGAGGACATAAAAGCAAATATTAAAATCATGATTAAAGATGTACCTTATCTTAACGAACAGCTGTAATACTTTAGTGGAATTTTTGCTTCTAAGATTAACTAACTATTAAGATGAAATTCAATTATATTATATTAACTATTGATTTGACAACTTGGTACGTTCACACATACTTAATTCAACTTAAGAGTTTGGGTGACGTGTTGTGCTGTGAAAAACAATAATAGCTAATAATATTACCTGGTTAACAAAATCATTTTGTTAGTTACGTCAGTTCAAGGCTAATGAGCACGCACTGGTACGCGTGTCTAACGGAGTTCTTAATAAAATAGCCATTTGTAAAGTTTTAGTTCAGACTTCAATTAGCTGCCAGAAGGGTACGATGTAAGGTATCCTAGCTAGGTTTTGAGAAGAGTTTAGCTAGTATTGACGGTACATTGCTTGTATGTATACCTATATCTGCTACATAAAGGTAAAAACGAACGTCTTAAGAAACCAGTAAAAATACACAGCGTGAAGGAGAAGGAAGACAGCTAGAGACAAAATTCTAGACGATCACAAGGCTAACAGATATGTGTAGCATGAGGCGTTTGAAAGATTTGGCGACCGGTTTTGATAGTTTTCTGCTCTCCATGTCAGACAATAATAGCCCATATTGCTACACAGCAACGCCGAACCAGATAGGGATATTCCAGTGTGTAACAAGATATGGTTGTTATGTGACCTACCTGATGATTTAAAATGGTCCTCTGATCTGAGAGATTGGTTGTCAGATTTATGCGACATTATTCGTATCAAATTTACAATGACACAGAGATATGTCAGCCACGGGTGTCTCTCTGTACATGACGTGGCTTTGGCAGCAGACATGGTGTTTAACTATGGGTTTATTCCAAAGACATTGCATTCAAATTACCCGGAGATTTTGGAGACCATTTTTCAAAGAAGGGGGTAGCAGAAATTCAACATCAGCTGACAGTCAAAATGAAGACAATGACAGGTGATAGAGTTTGTAAAAGTCTTCCAGTCTAAAGAAAGCATGATCCACCGGCTTCATGACTAACAACTGACCAGCGACTGGAAAGCTTACAAAGTTTTCTTGTATGATTTCTGGTTGGTCAGCAAAGGGGTTAAAATCAATAGAACTTAAAAAAATTCAGGACATGTTTAAATGCTGCTAAAGTTGATGAAATCATTTCTGAATCCTCCAAGAAGGCTGCTGCTTAATATGTGAAATGTGCCATCCACAGGCAAGCCAAACTGTCTCTAGACAATGGACTATTGAGAGCTTTGTCCTGTATTGATCCTGCAGCCAAAGGGCATACAGTTACTGCAGTGGGGTTGAAGAAGCTGACTGCAGTCCACATGAGACACTTCTTGGTGAACGAGGGGCAGGCAACAGTGGGTCATGAGGAGTTGGCGTATCAAGTGGATGCCAAACTCCTAGAGTTCGAAGGTCAGGAAATTGGTCAGTGGTGGGCCAAGATAGGGCTCAGCAAATATCCTGGACTGTGCAAAGTTGTGTTTCAGGTCACATATCACTCAAAATGTGTGGAAAAGCCAGTTTTTGAAGGTTAAATGTCCCCAAAAGTTTAGGGGGGGGGGGCTTAAATTAGAATGTCCAGGCTGATTCAAGACTATAATAAATTCATAGGAGGTTGTGACGTAATTGAACAAGACAAGACGTCATTATCGGTGGCCGCGCAGACTATTCATGAATTTCATAAAAAAAAATTATGTGGGTTCGATATTCAGGAATTTTTTTATGTGGGTTTGCTATAATGCATATGTTCTTAGGTTATTATCGTGAACATAATCCTAACCCTTTGCGACATTTGCCTACAATTGGTTAGCATGTATCGCAGTGGCATAAAGCGTCGTGAAGCCGACATCTCTGGGGTCGGTTGCTCAAAACTAAGTTGGGTCGACCGCAAACAAGTAAGAGTTGTCTACATTTTGTGTTGCTACCACAGTAGAAAAGGAAAAATATGATAAGTCAAAAAAAAATATTCCAAGTGCGGTTGTTACATATAATCAAGGAATGGGTGGTGTCGATAAGGCGGATCAGTTGGCCGAGTGTCCCTTGGGCCTCAACTAGTCAGACATACCGCTAGGCATTTTTTGTCTAAAATACCCAACAGCAAAAGAAAATCTTGTGCAGTGTGTTGCAATTACAAGGCAGATAGTTATAAAGGATCGAGAATATCTACATGGTGTGAAGAATTGCTGTGGGACTTTGCAAGGGGGAATGTTTTAAGTCATTTCATACAAATTAATTGTAAAAGTAAGACAAAGACTTATTCAGGTCCTTGTAATAAGGATTTATGTGTATTTTTGTATGGATAATCGTTAGATTCATTTTTTAATGAATAAAGTGTGTTTTTATACAGATAGTCAAATTTAATTCACCCAGCACCACATGTTCCCAGGATTTTATTCAACGGTCAAAGGGTTAACGATCCGTTAAACTCTAACGGGCATATCTTTTTGACGTGTTGTTTGCGTTAAATTTACTATAGAATACTTTATTTTTTCCTTTAGAAATATTCGCATTAATCTGTAGGAAAAATTGCACCACAGAATGTTCGGGGCCTTTATTTCCAGCAACAATCTTTCCCTCCGTTAAAGTTAACGGATCGTTAAAAGATAACGGACCTTTGAGCAACCGGCCTCGGATCGACTTCAAAATGCCCGAAATCACTTTGCAGAGCGGCCAGAGGAGGCAACAAGGAATAATATATGTGTTGTGTGTGCTTACAAGCACAATAAATATATGAGATACAATAACTGCCAATCAAAGGAAGACAATCCGTTCCAACAGACAAAAACAACATTTAGGTGTCCGGACTGTCGACGTTACTTCGTCGGTAGGTAGACGAGTCGACAGAGAACCTGTTGAAGATACGTCACTTCTTCTACCCACCGACGACTTGTGCATTCGCCAGGGATCGACCGCTATTATAATTTAGTAACACTAACACACGAAAAGACCCACACAGTTGACAGCCATGCCAAAAAGGAAACAGTATCCAAAGGAACTGGAGAAGAAAAAATGGCAAATAGAGGTGACTTTGATCATCGCTGCAGGGACAGCATTGTGTGCATGGTATGAAATGATCGCCGCCTCATATCCAGCAACCAATAACCAATAAATACCCATACCATTACTTGTAAGTAAAGAAAACTAATATAGCTTCATGGGTGGAGTGTAGAGAACGCGACGACATTATCGCTGGCCGAGGAGACTCTCAGTGAAGATCATTTTTGGGGCAATCTACAACTCCTATGTAATTGTTTAATCCCTAAAAATCATAGATATTTTCGGGAGCAGGACAACTGCTGCTCGTCGTGAAAACAAGGAACGCGACGTTCCAGCTCGCTCACAAAACGTCGTTCTCATTATACCCATTATTTTAGGGTTTATACATATTATATTAATATTACCCTTATTTTGTGTATATATTAGAAGAGTTTGTATGTATTTGGTACCCTGTGGTGTATGTATTTGGTACCCTGTGGTGTATGTATTTGGTACCTTGGAGTAATAGTTTAAGACCGATCAATCGATTATTCTGTACTTGTCTGTTCGTGACTTTATACTTTGAGTACGTATCATTTCTTTTTTGTATTAAATTATTAATTTTACTAACTGTGATATTGGTTTTATTTTTGCATATAATATATTTTTCTGTGATATAGGTTAGCCCGTCTCGAAATATTCACCATATGTCCGGCGCATTATAGCTCGGTTGGCGCTGACTTGCCATTAAACAACATTTCATTTCATTACGGAAAAAAGTAAAGATGGAGATGGTGGTGAAACATCATTAATTTACTGCTGCCAGATGGTGGTGAAACATCATTAATGTATTGCTGCCAGATGGTAGTGAAACATCAATAATGTATTGCTGCCAGATGGTGGTGAAACATCATTAATGTATTGCTGCCAGATGGTGGTGAAACATCATTAATGTACTGCTGCCAGATGGTGGTGAAACATCATTAATGTACTGCTGCCAGATGGTGGTGAAACATCATTAATGTATTGCTGCCAGATGGTGGTGAAACATCATTAATGTATTGCTGCCAGATGGTGGTGAAACATCATTAATGTACTGCTGCCAGATGGTGGTGAAACATCATTAATGTACTGCCGCCAGATGGTGGTGAAACATCATTAATGTACTGCTGCCAGATGGTGGTGAAACATCATTAATGTACTGCTGCCAGATGGCGGTGAAACATCATTAATTTACTGCTGCCAGATGGTGGTGAAACATCATTAATGTATTGCTGCCAGATGGTGGTGAAACATCATTAATGTACTGCCGCCATATGGTGGTGAAACATCATTAATGTATTGCTGCCAGATGGTGGTGAAACATCATTAATGTACTGCTGCCAGATGGTGGTGAAACATCATTAATGTATTGCTGCCAGGTGGTGATGAAACATCATTAATGTACTGCCGCCAGATGGTGGTGAAACATCATTAATGTACTGCTGCCAGATGGTGGTGAAACATCATTAATGTACTGCTGCCAGATGGTGGTGAAACATCATTAATGTACTGCTGCCAGATGGTGGTGAAACATCATTAATGTACTGCCGCCAGATGGTGGTGAAACATCATTAATGTATTGCTGCCAGATGGTGGTGAAACATCATTAATGTACTGCTGCCAGATGGTGGTGAAACATCATTAATGTACTGCTGCCAGATGGTGGTGAAACATCATTAATGTATTGCTGCCAGATGGTGGTGAAACATCATTAATTTACTGCTGTCAGATGGTGAAACATCATTAAGGGTAAGCCTTATTCTGACAAACCAAGCAGATATTCACACTCGTGATAAAAGCGGAAAAGATGCATTACACTATAGTTGCCTTTATAGTCAAGCAGGACCTGTCAAGATCATAATGGATGCAGCTGTCAACGATGAGGACGACGGTAGCGGTCTGACATCTTTGTTTCATTGTATACGATCAGGAGTGGACAGAATAAAAAAAGATGAGATTGATTTCTAGTCGGGCAAGTGATATTCGCCCTGACCAGCTGCTCCGTAATATTCAAGGAAGGGCGTCATATAATTCCAGATAAAACTTTCGTTAGCAATCGCAAATTCAGCCAGTAATACCATGTTTTGGCAGATCATGGAGATCGAATAGAAGGCACTGACCATCTAATGTTTCCCAGTTAACCATCGATAGTTTAAAAGAGGGTATTCAAGGACACCAGTCTGTAGAAATAAACACTACGAGGGGGCAGACAACCTCGGACACCTGGTATGAAGCACATTTACTTGAGTGACTGCTTCAAATGCAAAAACTGTCACGACAACCAAGTCCAGTATAATTTACTCAAAAGACTTCTTTGGAGTAAAAAAGTGCTGGACCTCAAAGCGCTAAGATATAGACGGGACAATTATACAATTTCAAGAGGGACATTTAACACCTAGACATACCGTGACCAAGAGTGGTTTTTGGGTAAACCCAAAATATCCAGAATGAGGTTGTAGCCCTGGGACCGGTTGCTCAAAGCTCCGTTATCTTTAACGATCCGTTAACTTTAACGGAGAGAAAGAATGTTGCTGGAAATAAAGGCCCCGAACATTCCGTGGTGCAAATTTTTACTACAGATTTATGCTAATATAAAGAATAAAGTATTCTACAGTGTTTTCTATAGTAAATTTTAACGGAAAGTTAACAAATAACAGTCACCAAAATATGTCCGTTAAAGTTAACGGATCGTTAAAAGATAACAGAGCTTTGAGCAACTGGCCCCTGATGGTTTAATCCGAGATTGTAATAAAAAAATAAATGGGTGGGCTGGAAATAAAGTTTTCCTCCGTGTTAGAAAATAGTGGACCGAACGATTTAGAAAACTTATCAAAAACAATCTGTGGTATAAAATAGAAAATGGAGAATTAGTTCTGAAACGAACACATTTTTACTATTTTCAAATTCAAATGCAGATTGCAATCTGTGAAGTTGAATTTTGCGATCTTAACATTTCGTCTCCAAAAGGGAATTACATCCAGAGGATACAAAGTGATGTTGAATTTTGGAATGCACTTTTCCAAAGCTTATAGATTTTCACCACAATATTTTAGTTCCAGGGTATTTTGAGCAGAGAATCCCCCGCCGACTGTTTCCAGTCAATTTAAGCCTAGATCAGACCAGTGATAAATAGAAGCATAAAACTATTCATTTGATTGTACATACTGTATTTTACATCTTTAATTTAAATTAACTTGTTTGATAATCAAACATTTAAAACTTGTAATAGTGTATTATTGTTACACACATGCATAAAATGATTTTTTTTTTTGTGAGAAATATGATTGATTATAAAATCAAAACAATGTTAAATTTCTTTCTAGGAATGCAAAATGTTAAAAAAAAACATTTTATTTTACTGATTATCAAAACAATGTTAAATTTCTTTCTAGGAATGCAAAATGTTAAACAAACATATTTTACTTTACAAGTGGCTCTTGATAATTAACCAAAAATTCAATAATATCCACAATCTGAGATGCAACTGGCTTCAAAATTAAGTGAAAGTCGAGATCCTATGATTTTAAATTTTGTCATTCTTTCGATCACCCTCTCCACATGAATCCGCACCCTGGCTATTCTTTTTGTTAAAGTCTCCTCTTGTGGCGTGATTTTTTCTCTGCCACAAAGAAATGGCGGAATGTTCAGTTCAACTTTTCGTGACTGGAGAACTTCTTTAATAAGGAATCCTCTGTCGGCTATTACTAAATCACCCGGGTTTAAATATTCCAGCAATTCAGACTTCATAAACGTCAGACAAGAACGAAAAGCCACCTGTTGGAGCAATTCCAGCCAGACATTTTAATGTGGAGTGATGTTTATATGGCGAGTACAAATTCCCTTGTTCTGCGAAGTTCCATGATGACTGAACAAAAATCTCGAAGCAGTCTATCACTCTAAAATTCTTAAAAGATTTAAATGATGCTGGAAGGTGTTCTCGCATTAATTCCCTGGATGGAAACATTGTCTGATACAGACAGTCTGTTTATATAAAAACTGAATCCATGTGTTGATTATTTCAGACACCGAGCTTATACTCCAAATCAAATCTGTAAGCTAAGTCGAAGTTTCATCAGGGTTAAGAGCAGTTGATTGTTTGGAGTTATCTTGCGGGTGATTAGTTTTCTAAATTTTGTGTTTTGAACGTGTTTGTTTTCCTTTCCAGTATATAAGATTGTTAACAGTATCGCCAAAACAATTAAATAAATGGGCAGCTGTTAGCCCTGAGTAAAACTTAAACCTTTTTTCACTTTTGACAATTTTTTATAATTAAATTTTTGCAAATGTTTACAACTTGATGTTTTACTTTTAATAGATGAATTATTTTGTTAATTATTTGATGTGTTTTTCCAGCAACTATAACACTGCAGGCATACGTTGTTTGTGTTCCCGTAGATTCTCTGTTGCTACACATTAAGTTTGTCGTGTTGTCTGCTAGCACCAAATGATGACACATTCGTTACCGAAGGGCCAATATCCTGAAGAGACAATAGAGCTTCCGACACCTCAAATAGCCGATTCTTAGAAACTGGAGCATATCTTGGTGTTGGTGCTTTCCTCTTCTCTGAAACGAGACTATACTTAGTATGTGACATGTGCAGGCCTATTATTATAAAAATCCAACACTAGTAAAATATAGCGAAGCTCAAACCAATGCAAGGGAAGGTAATCAATGAATTAGGTCAATGTAAGAATAACCATCTAATCATTAATAAAATATTCTAAAAGACATTTTGAGACCAGAAAATCGCTGCAATCGGGTTTCTTCCATGAATTTTATGAAATGGGGTTTATCGCCCTATTCTTCTTGTGCTTATGGAAGACCGGTGAAATTTTAATAATCGACCTATGTATGCCAACTATATCGTTGAAATTCGAGTGAGGATATCCACAATAACGACACCTCACTTTACTGTAAAAGCGAAAATGTAAAAGAATCTTCACATGATACGAACAGAGAAATCTAGGTGACGACAGTGCAGCTGAAGTTTTTGAAGTATACCCTATGGTTCAGCTTCTTACAACAGAATATGCTTTCGTCGATCTTATTGACGATGAGATCACATTCAAAATTAATCAGTGTATCGAACATCCACAATTACACATCATAAATTTGCCAACATTAAGCCGCCCGAACAGGGAAAAGGCAGATGAGATTTCCACAGATAATGCAGCCTGTATTATGACAAGACTGTTCTATACATACGTCGGGGCAACGCATTTTGCATATTGATAGTTTAATGGCCAATCAAGCTATTTTACCAAGATCTCGCCTAACAGATTGGATGCAGCTATGGCATACCAGCAGGGTAAGCTTACTCTTTCGGACACCCGTTACCACTGTGTGTCGTGTATTTTGTACACGGGGAGCAGTCCATTTGCTGATTACACTATTTTGCCTATAACGTTTTTTAGAACTTCGAATTTCGTCTTACGGTTTGGATCGTTCGTACTTGGTTTTTATTTTTTTTGATAGATATGATCAACGCATTCAAAGATAAATCTATCATGAATAAACCACTGATAAAACGTGTGTCATAAAACGGTATTGTAGAAGCCGGTGATGACATGGGGGCGTTTCGAGGGATTGTTTGTCCGAATTTTGGACTTTTGGACTGACTTTTATGAAAAATGTACTAGTGGTAATGTTTACAAAATACCACAATTAAGAAATGATTTCGGTGAAGTTAAATGGAAATCCATTGCAGGAATATTAGTAATTGGGAGGTGGGATAGTAGTCAACACCATTCCTGTACAACATTATGCTAGTGTGAGCCCAAATCGATTGAAGGGGAGGTAACCCCTCGAAACATAATACTAATTAGGTCAATGTAAGAAAAACGTTATCAAATAATGAAAACGGTTCGATAACAAAGTACAATATAGTTTCAAGAAATTTGGATACCTCAGAATCGCTTTAATCAGGTTTGTCTCATAAATATTTGAGTTTTATTAATCGACCTATTTATTATCTCCCTTGAATGCACAGTATAATTTATAACCGCTAAGATGTAAGGGAGAAAATTATGATAGACGAAATAATTGGGTCAAATCACGAATTGCGTATTAAATCATAACAATTCAATGAGATGCAACTGCTATATTAATTACAGAATTAAAATCAGGTAGTCCAGCATGCCCTGAGTTAAGATTTTTTTCAATTTAAATTTGATTTCAATAACTTGACCAATTTAAATTTGATTTCATTAACTTGACCTATTTATTATCTCCCTTTCTTTGTAAAGGGTACGTTGTTAATGTTACATTTTATACCAATTGAACAAAGGATATTTCATTTGGGTCACTAAGTAACAACTGCTCAACAAACACCGTTAGGCTTCGAGGTCTAATCACACAATAATGTTAACGATAATTTTATAAAAGGTTATAACGCTCAGCAACCACTGTTAAGCTTCGAGGTGTAATCACACAATAATGTTAACGATAATTTCCACAATGGGATCACTGAATGCAACTCACGGGTGGAAGAAGTAAAACATCGTTACAATGTTAACGATAATTAACACAAGAGAAAATGGTGACCTTTAGTCGAACGGTGAAATGAAATGAAATATGGTTTAATGGCACTCACCAACTGGGCCATATTGTGCCAAACCTACAAGCATAGTTAGTCGAACGGTGAGCCTAACACATGGGTCCCAGGTTTTCCACTACAGATTTACCTGGGCTTATCGGGGGTTGACGGTAAGCAGGCACGATTTCAAGAGATGGCAGGTTTTGGTCAGGCTTTTCACAATAATTTGAGTATGATGTTTAATCTTCAAAGCAACATACAGGCTTACATACAAATAAAAGTATTACTTCATATCTCAAAATAATTATAATCATTTTCCTACCACTGTCTCTCACACTATGTAACAATTGCCAACAGTTTGCTATAATCGCCCTATCCTAATGGGTATAAAATAATAATATATATATGAACAAAACAAATTATTTGAAAAGTTCTTCTGAAAATTGTTATAATGATGATCCAATTTGAACACATTGATAGTTCACAGTGCACACTAATTATCCACGGAATTAAATAAAATACACACAACAGCAACAACAGGATCCACAAAATTATCGTCACATCTATTTAAATCTTCTATATACAGGCCCGTTCAACGCTTATTCAACAGGAACTATTTATATTTCCTATAACTGGAACAGCCAGTTTATTCCGTATATCAGTTGTATCAACTTTCTTCCTCTTACGATAAAGTTAACGTTGGATAAATTAACTTTTCTTTTGGTGGCGTGGAGCTAATATCTTCTCCTTGTAGCGTAATTTCGCCCTCGGTCTTCGCCGACACCATCTTTGTCAGAGCAGAACACGTTGCCCCGACTTCTTTGTTATTTTCGAAAAATTTGGCTGATTTCTCATTTCTTTTTTTAATACATTTTACTAGTAAGTAATTACCAGTAATTATTCTTAAAAGTATCCCAAAACCGCTTACAACAAAACTTAAATGAGGCCATGGCTTGTCAACACTTCCGTCTTCAATTAGCCCAGGTTAGGTGCTTAAGCGTAGGATGTTAAACCCCATTTCATTTCATTTGTCAACACTTATCTTTATAACGCTTCTGGGTTGATTTGCTAAATCTTTAATAGGAATATTTATAATGTTTTTAAGTTTAGAGGAAATCTTTGGAATTGTGACGTTTAGAAAGGCTACTGTTAATGGCTTCCATAATTTAATGCTTGGAATGCATATGTATATTTCGAATAGAATTTTCAATGACATATTTACTTTCCTTCGTATAATATGGTAGTAACGAGATATATTCATTAGATGCAGAGCATGACATATTTAATTTTATAATATCTATGGGAAGATGTGCAACTAACTTGTGTCCAGAATTCGAATGTTTACTATAAAAACAAAGAAGAGAAAACCTTAAAATTTCTGTAGTTGATATAGGCCAATAACCATCCGTTAAATATTCAGCCAATGGTAGAATTATTCGGGGTTTAATATTAACATTACTCACTTGTTTTACAAATTTAGAATTTTGCATAAACAAAGCTATAATACATAATTTACTTAAATTTATTGGATAAAGAGGACTTTTAATAGGACAACATTTTACAACCCGATTTTTGCATTCTTGAACTTCATATTCAGATAATAGCGCATACTGAGTTCTTTTAGCATTAACATCAAACATTTGACTTTCTAGTTGATAGTTAGCGACCATACTAGATATATCAGATGTTTTATCAATTAAATGGAACAATGTGGTCAATTAGAGATCGGCGGGGAGTTTATTACACATGCTGACATGGGATAATTATAATCATTTTCCTACCACTGTCTCTCACACTATGTAACACTGTCTACAGGTCTGCGTTACAATGAACAAGCCTGCCATTTTCATTAATAACATTTATCATTTTCATTACATAAAATGTTTTTAACCTCTGAATAAGTTCATGTACGTAGGTTTTATCGTAATCAACATTAACAATAATGTTATCACAAGTCCTTTTCCATATTAAAAGTATACACTTCTTTGAATTAGCACAGTATAAAGTTAGTTGAATTTGCATGTAGAAGCCACGATTACCCTTCACTTTTAATTCGTATGTGTTGTCTAGAGTTTTAAAACTAACCCTTTTCTTCGGACATACCAAGCAAGTAGTTAAAGAAAAACAACTCAAAAACAACTTGCATTTCTTTTTCCTGGCTGGGTGAGGTTCGTATAGCGGGTATGTACGGATTGTGGGTTGCTAACAAATTCTCAGTGTCTGCCAGAATATCTCGCAGTTGTAGAACTAAATCCGGTGACCCCTTTTAAATTAAGGCAGGGTGCCAGCGTGCACATCATTAGTGTAATTATACTTTGTAAATATGTGCGAACCCTGGACAAGATAGGGATATAGCTAGGCAGTTTAGTTTCTGAAAACTATTTGAAAATTCACTTTTAGCCCAACTATTCTAGTTTTGTCACAAATATATAAACTTACAGCCTGATTGAGTGGCAATAACTGTCTCTTTTTTGTTGCCCTTAGCAGGATCTCGGCGGATGATTTCAGCTTTCTTCTGGAATTGTTTTTTTTTTCGTCACTGAAAAGATTTTTCAACTCATTTGACACTGTTTTTAAATATGATCTTCCATCCATTGAACTGTAATGAAATAAACAATCTTTAAACTAACACATAAAAAATCTTTAAACTGAAGATAAATTAACACATAAAAAATTATATCCTAAGAATGTATTGCTTATCTAAAAATGCAATTGATTTACAGGTTCTTAGGTAGTAAATTCAGTTAAGCAATCAATGATTTTAAAATAAAGACTTAAAACATTTTGCTAAACGGAACTGGTAAAATACTTTTGCTGTGCAGGAAGTATAATAGAATGTAACCGGGTGATTTAAATCCGGGCACTAATACATTTTGTAACAAAAATATAACAAAGTTGGAAATCGGGCTAATTCGAGGTTAGGATTATCCCTTTGAAAAATGAAATAAAGGGAAAATATTATTGAACGAGCAAACAGAGCATGACTATTAGGTCCTGTTTTATATGTTGATTTTTTAACGTACACCTTTAGAGTTAGCTGTTTTATTCCAGATCCAATTCTAAAAATTATTAAAATACAATAAATAATATTTCATGTTACTTCAGCATTGGAATATTTGAACCTGACTATAAGCTAACATTTCAGGTACACACCCCTTGTTCGTTGTTTTACACATTTTGTTTTGTTATCGGTATACGATTAAATACACTGTTAATCTTTTTTATGTAATAGAAATGCGTTTCCATTAAATACAATCTTATAACGGGTACACCGGGGGTGACGGTACCCTGGAATATGACACAGTTCGCAGCCTGGCCTCCATAGATGATAATTTGATATTCATATCAAGTGTTCTTGTAAACGCACCATTCGACTCGCCGATTGACTGGAATTGTAATGGGTGTGGAAGAATCATTTTGCATTTTAACCTTAACACATTGAGAAGAAATATCAAAATTATTACAGCGAATTAAACCAGGAACAATCTTTAAACTTGGATGTGAAGAATTATAATTTGTGGCCATATATTGTTTAGACGAAATTGGCTTAGGAAGACGTGAAAATCCGGATATCGAAATACACGAATGAGCTGGTATGGTCGATGAAGATGTAGATTTCAAATCATATACCTCATTACTCTCTTTTAAGCTGATTAGAGAAATAAGCAAATGTTGAACTCCATGAAGGGAAATACGTCACATCGATAGTTGTTTGATCGTCAATAACTAGTCTTTATATAGACTGCATAACTTTTACAATTTCATCTAAAATTGATTCCAAAGTTAGTTCTTCGCAAGCTCTGATTATCCAAATCAGTGATTTAATTGTATTCTAACTCCCTCATTTGGTTTTGATAGAAACATTAACATTTTCTCAATAGTGACCAATAGTGACTAATATCCGAGTAAATAGACTTTCTAACCAAACCGGGGGGTTTTGTTCATCCGTGTTTATAATTTCCAGTCGCATCAATTCGGCCGGAATGTTAAATTTCGTGGAAAAACGCTGCTCCACTGAAATAATCAGATCAAAAATATCTATTGCTTTGGCATCTTATTTGCCCATTTTCGACAATAATGATTGGAAATTAGAAGGGGTGATTAACGGCCCAATCGTTTTGTTTTTAGAAGATGAGTCGGCTACATTACTTTGAGGGTCATTTAAAACTGTAAATATTTTGCTCATCTGTGACGGGTCAAGGTCCCTATCATTGTCTGAAAATAATGGCGGGGTCCCTCTTTGCTTTTTTCATCATCCCCAGATTCATCGTTGGACATCTGGCGTTTAAACGCGCCTTCTGTTTGATTTCCAATCTCGACATCGCCAAGGGCTCCATAACTCAAGTTCATCCGTGAGCACTAAAAATTCATCCCATTTCTCAGTCGTGTAGCTTCCAAACGGCCCCAATGTATTCGTACCCCATGCAGCCATCTAGATACGACCCTGACTTGAACGAGGGCATTTATCATAAAAAAAAATACACATAATATAACGATTCCCACAAATATAGAACATATTTTATTTAATTCTTTAATAACTGGATATAGAAATACACATAATATAACGATTACCACAAATATAGAACATATTTTATTTAATTCTTTATAAACTCGATATTAAAATACACATAATATAACGATTACCACAAATATAGAACATATTTTATTTAATTCTTTATAAACTCGATATAGAAATACACATATTGTATTTCCAAATTCAAATAATTCCGTGAAATTTTACGTAGCGAACACCCAAAACTCGCAACACCGCGATCAAAAGCAGTTCTTTTTTTTTATTTTCAGGCACCATTGGCAGGCTCTTGTCCCCCTTCAAACCTTATAAGGTCATGTCCTGGCATTACATTTCTTTCAACGACTTTCTGTATTTCTCCCCCTTTCCACGAACATCTACGCTTGCGGGAACTTAAATTATCTGCTAATTGTTGATAATTCTTAGCTTGAATGTCTTCAAGGATCACTGTCGTTTTTTTTTGGCATCCTTGACGAGTACCGCAAAATATAGGCGTTCACAACCGCTATATTCAGTAAAGCAAAAACTAGATATTTCCACCATTTCCTACAAGCACGTCCAAGGTTGTAATATGCTCGGTACTGATCCAGGGGATCTACATTGTACACCTCCCATTTCCTTGGTATAATCCACCACCATGGTTGGTTTGTGAAAAGTTTCGTCTTGGCGATGGCGTGTTCGGGGCTTCTCTGTGTCAGAACACATTGTTCCAAAAGACAAGGTAGACAATCCCGTTTGTTTTTTATACGCCCACATTGAAATGTGGTCGTATATTGCCGTCGCCCCCGTCCGTCCGTCCGTCCGTCGGTCCGTCCGTCGGTCCGGCGTCCACAATTGCTTGTGGACGCTCTAGAGGCCAAAGTTAATATCCGATTGACTTTAAATTTATACACAGTGTTTAAGGTCATGAGACGAAGAAGCCTATTGATTTTCAGCGATTTCCAATAATAACTGTCAGAGTTATGGCCCTTGATCACTTTTAAAAATCTTGTGGACGCTCTAGAGGCCAAAGTTAATATCCGATTGACTTTAAATTTATACACAGTGTTTAAGGTCATGAGACAAAGAAGCCTATTTATTTTCAGCGATTTCCAATAATAACTGTCAGAGTTATGGCCCTTGATCACTTCAAAAAATCTTGTAGACGCTCTAAAGGCTAAAGTTAATAACCGATTGACTTTAAATTTATACACAGTGTTTACGGTCATAAAATGAAGAATCCTATTGATTTTCAGCAATTTCTGATAATTACTGTCAGAGTTATGGCCCTTGATCACTTAAAAAAATCTTGTGGACGCTCTAGAGGCCAAAGTTAATATCCGATTGACTTTAAATTTATACACAGTGTTTAAAGTCATGAGACGAAGAAGCCTATTGATTTTCATCGATTTCCGATAATTACTGTCAGAGTTATGGCCCTTGATCACTTCAAAAAATCTTGTGGACGCTCTAGAGGCTAAAGTTAATAACTGATTGGCTTTAAATTTATACACAGTGTTTAAGATCATAAAATGAAGAAGCCTATTGATTTTCAGCCATTTCCCATAATAACTGTCAGAGTTATGGCCCTTTATCACATAAAAAAATCTTGTGGTTGCTCTAGAGGCTAAAGTTGATAACCGATTGACTTTAAATTATTTACACAGTGTTTAAGGTCATGAGACGAACAAGTAGATTGAGTTTCGATGAATTTAGATAACTTGAACAGCATGGAGGAGAACTTTATCAAAGCCAAACAAATTCCAATGATTTTCTGATAATTACATAATGAGTTGTTACTTTTAATCAGATTTTAGTGTATTATAAATGTTTCATTACCGAAAAGAGTAAAATATGCGACAACTCTTGTTGACTGCCCGGACGATTTAGCTGCTGTGGGCGTATGTTTCGTTGCCTGGCAACCTATGTTCCATCTACAGAAGACAATCTCCCTGTCAAAAGGCCATCTTCATACTGTCACCAGTGTCGAAACGTGGTTCATCAATTGATTTTGGCAGGCCTTTGCGATTCTTCCTAACAGTTTCACAATAATATGTGTCGGCATCTTTCAGATCTCGAACCAGGTCAAGCGAGGTAAAAAAAAAGTTGTCGCAATACAGATGGTGGACTGACATATTTCCCATCCGCAATTACATTCATATAAATTTGACGGGAAAGGACTTTATTAGTAAAAGTGTATCCCGATTTACAATTCCATCAGGACTAGCTGAAAGCCAATTCTCTTTAGAAATAAACATTCCTTGAACGAAATGTGTGATTTGATCAAATTTCAGATAAATAGGCTCAGTATTTTCTTGATTTTGCCCTTATCCAGTCTGGTTCTACCAGAAAACATGTCATTGAATTTTGCATTATAGGCTGACGGGAATCTTGGCTGCTGTTTTCATTTTTTTCGGTGGTGGCGGCGTCTCTAGTAGCTCTGCCCCTTTGGGCATCGACGTGCTGGGCGCCTCTTCAAAATCGGTACTCTTCCTCTTTTTCTCAATTACCATCTGACTCGAGAAAACCTCCATCTTACTCTCGGTCTTTTCCATTTTCTTTTCCGCCCCTTTCACGCGCTGCTTCAGGCAGGCTATGCTCGTTACAACTTTCTGTAGGCTCACCATTAAAAAAATCCCTCACTCCCTGCAGACGTACCTCCATCCTCTCCTCCATCGACATAGCCTCTTCCTCTCCTCTGTCATTATCATCACTGGGTCAACCTGGCTCCTTCGATTTTATCAATAAAAATCATTTAATTCATAATCTAACAAAGTTTGTACTTACCGGTCACGACGACGTCATTCTCGGTCTTGTGTAACATAACATATACTATTTTTATTAAACAGATGTTTTTATTACTGCATAACATATTTACATAATATGGTGGTTGGATCAGGATATCTAACTAAAGGTGTTCTCCTTAGGTCACAGAAAACCCAACTGCCCCTATCTGTCGAACCACGGCCTTTATTATCCATCAGCCAAAATTGGCACGTGCTTTTGTTAGACAAATATCACGTGCTGTAGGTAGACAATCCTGATTGGTTTTCAGGTGTTCAGTTTTTTAAATAAGTGAGCTGATTGGATAACTCTAGGCGGACTCAGTATGATTGACAGGAGAGATACAATAGCTAATTTAGAATGACAAAACAATGGAAACCAATCATTAACATTTCACACCACTTTTGGAAAATGTATTTGAATATGCATTTATTTGGCCATTGTCTCGTCGCTGTGTACAATCTCTTGTATTGTGACCGAATCGATTACAAATGGAGCATCGTCGATTAGGGCGGACATGATCAATTTCCATTGGCTCGATAGTTCGCATATCCTGAGATGGAAATGCGTCAGTCTTTAACGCAAAGCGTGAACGTATATTCTGTACCACCATTGTTGACACAACTGCATCTTGCAGTGTTTGAGGATTTTCCCGGACTAATTTCAATTTTAAGTAATCCTTATTTAGACCATTATTTATTATTCTAAGATATATCAAGATTGTAATTATAAAATTATATCAAATACTATTGATAATAACTATCTGGGAACAAGCATGCTTATCCGTAATGACATTGATTTTAAAGAACACACATATCCAAAGTTACTACAAGGAAGGTACCAACATATATCATTACACATTAACGAAAAAATAACGAATGTAATTAATATATATGGTCCTCCTGGCTCGACGAAAGAAAAACAAAATTTCTTTCAAAATTTATACAATCATTTAAAGGAAATATATAATATGAAAGAATACTACATTTTAATTGGCGATTTCAATATAACAGAAAATAAGATTGACTCTAAAAATGATACATACTATTCCCAGATAGTTATTGATCTACTAATCAATATCACAAAATTGCTAGAAATATCAGATATATTCAGGAATAAATTTCCAAACAAAATACTATATACATGGTCTTATACTAGGGGTAGTGCTAGTCGTATTGACAGAACATACATATCTGATAACCTACTACCTAGTGTTAGACACTTAAACCATCACCCCAATTCAAAATCAGATCACAAAATTTTATCCTTGAAACTTAATCTAGACAGCTATAGATGGGGAAGGGGCTTTTGGAAATTTAACAACTCAGTACTCACAAACAATAATTATAAATCAACCATAACAAAATTCTGGGAATTCTGGAAAAATGAGAAAACGAAATTCAGTCACAGTAATGAATGGTGGGACAAAGGGAAAGGAGAAATCCAATCAATTACAAAAAATTTCTGTATAGCTATATCAAAAATCAAACAGTCAAAATTAAAACTTCTCTATAGCTTACTAGAAGATGAAGAACAAACCCAGAACCCAGATCAAAATGTAATTAACAAAATTAAAAACGACATCATACACATTGAAGATTATAAAAATAAAGGATATTCGATCAAAACTAGATATTAATATCACAGACAAATCAAATATTGATATTTACAAATTAGCTGAAGAAAAGAATGCTTGTAACAAAAAGATAACACAACTTCAAAATAACAATGAGGACATCCAAACAACTAAGAAAGACATACTAAACACCATACATGAATACTATAAGAATCTATATACCTCCCAAAACATAAACCCATACACAATAGACACATATTTAAACAAAAATAACATATCAAAAATTACACATGAAGATAGAAATCTAATACCACATTGGATCACAAATGAAGAAGCTTTAAACGCACTAAAGCAATTTAAAAATAACAAGTCTCCAGGCATAGATGGCCTATCAAAATCCTTCTATTTGACCTTCTGGAACATAATAGGTGATGATCTAGTAGAGGTGTTGAACAACATATATCTCAAGGGTGAACTCTCACCTACAATGAAAGAAGCAATAATAAATATCAGTTATAAAGGGAAGGGCAACTCCAACCATTTGAAAAACTATAGACCTATAAGTCTATTATGTCAGGACTACAAAATATTAACAAAAATTATCGCAAATCGATTAACACCAATGTTAAATAAAATAATATCCCCACTTCAAACAGGGGCTGGTGAAGGAAAATCTATATTAAATGACCTAATGTCAATTCATAGTATTATTACATACATGGAGGAAAAAAATATACCAGGACTACTCCTAAGCTTTTGACATGATAGAACACAACTACATTATAAAGCTACTACAAAAATACAACTTCCCAGATTTCATTGTAAGATGGATTACCATAATCTATAGGTAAATGGCTCATTTACAAAGGAGATCAATGTAACAAGAGGTACAATGTAAAAGGCAAGGGTGTTGTCTATCAATGTTGATATACTGCCTTGCCATAAATCCTGTTGCAGTACAAATAAACCAAAATAATTGCATAAAGGGAATCCATATCCCAAACACATCTGAAGAAATAAAACTATTTCAACACGCAGATGATCTCTCCGCAATTATAACAAACAGTTCATCATACACAGCAGCCGATCGTCCGTCTCGATCTGTTGATGAGGGTGATTTGGAGACTTATTTCCGTTCCGATTTTTTTTGATCAATAGGAATTACAACATGGATTGAAGTAGGTACACAAATAATCACACTTGTGTTGTATTTATTTCTGTCAATAATATCCATTAACTGGTTAACAAATACTTTTTTTATATGTTGATGGCCTTTCTTCGATACGGGTTAGCCTGACGACACACAGTTTCGGTAAGCTATGTATCCGTATCCTCTTCGATAAGGGTTAAACGTGCTAACACGTAGTTTTGGTAACATATGGGAAAAAAATTAACAATAAAAATCATTTATTTCATAACATAACAAAGTTTGTACTTACGGTGCCGACGACGACATCCTCTGTCTTGCCCTTAAACCATAGGGCGATGTAAGCATTCTGTGCATACGTTAACTTGCTCTTCGTGTCCCCACGGTTCATTTTGACGTTGAACCTTCGGATCCGGTCTGCAATCTCCGGGTTTAAGTCACTCAGGCTGACGGGAATCTTGGCTGCTGTTTTCATTTTTTTCGGTGGTGGCGGCGTCTCTAGTAGCTCTGCCCCTTTGGGCGTCGACGTGCTGGGCGCCTCTTCAAAATCACAACTCTTCCTCTTTTTCGCAATCACCATCTGACTCGAGAAAATCTCCATCTTACTCTCGGTCTTTTCCATTTTCTCTTCCGCCCCTTTCACGCGCTGCTTCAGGCAGACTATGCTCGTTACAACTTTCTGTAGGCTCACCATTAAAAAATCCCTCACCCCCTGCAGACGTACCTCCATCCTCTCCTCCATCGACATAGCCTCTTCCTCTCCTCTGTCATTATCATCACTGGGTCAACCGGGCTCCTTCCATTTTAACAATAAAAATCATTTATTTAATAATATAACAAAGTTTGTACTTACCGGTCACGACGACGCCATTGTCGGTCTTGTCCTTAAACCAAAGTGCAATGTACGCGTTCTGAGTTTGCTTTTTGTGTCGCCCCGGTTCAGCTTAACATTAGACCTTCGGATCCGGTCTGTCAACTCCGGTGTCAAGTCTGCAAGGTTTACAGGAATCTTTACGCTCTTGGCTGTTTTCATTTTTTTTGGTGGTGGCGGCGTCTCTAGCAGCTCTGCCCCGCCTTAATCCGTATCTGTCTTCCTCTCCCGGTCAACGTTCTCGATACAACGTCTAGCCTTTTTCTTTGCTATTTCCACATACGACCCGAATTAAGACTTCGAAAATTACCTTACCTTTCATAATATATAAAGCTGGGTGCTCTGAATTTTGTACGATCGTCCAAATTTTAAATTCCCAACTTCGACACAGCTATGGTTCTTTAGGTACATGTATTTAAACCACGATTAAAACATGTTATGTCTACCCTGGTTATTTCGCCCATCCGTCCCACGGGAGAACGCGCTAGTCTCATTTATACAAAAAGGCAAGGGGGCATGAATTATCAGGGCGGATCCTTGACCATATTTGGGCAATCTATGTTTTCTCACTGTTTCAAGGACGCCGTGGTCAGTACAATCTCGCGGATTTTATTTATATTCCTGAGACCAAAAAAAAAGAGAAAGATATATAATAATCAATAAATATATATATAATGATAAACGAGAGAGATTAAACAAATTTTAAAAAAAGAATAAAAATAAGATCTTAAAAAGTTGTTGAAAAATATATATATATTACACAAAGAATAAAAATAAGATCTAAACTTTTCATGGAATAATATAACTTAAATATTTTTGCTTCTATGTTTTTCTCTGTCTGCTTTAAAAAAAATAATATCTGTTCAGCTATCAAAATCATTGGATGATGTGTCGCTGTTAACAATCCCCAACTGTAAAACTTCCCAGGCCTCATTAAATTTCCTCGAGGAGCGTCTTGACAAATCTTAAAATGAAGTATATTAACTTTAGTCTTTAAAGGCCTCTGATGTGAAGATGTCTAAAATGTCTATATCAAAATCATGGTTGCATGATATACACGTATTTTGACAAACATGTCTCTTCTTGTCCTTATGGGGTTTTTCACGTGTGATACAATAATAGGCACAGTTAAAGAGACTATGAATTTTTTGGATGTGATGGAAATGGTTTTCCATCAAATACAATCTTAGAACAGGAACCCCCTGAACAGCATCTCCTCTGTATATAATACAGTTAGCTGTCTGGGCATCATAAATCACAATCTGATATCTATCTTTTAAATGATCTTGAAACTTACCCCATTCAATTTGACCAGCGGGTAATGTGGGATCTACACCCGCCTCTTCGTACAATTTCATGGTCAAATCAATCTGTATCGGATGTTTCTGGGGGTTAGTTTTCACTTGGTTATAGTATTTGTTTTGTTCCGGCGTGTGTGGTGTTTTTTGATGGAACATGTCAGTTATACCTAGAATAATTGATTGTCCGAAACATCTTTGATAGCGTGGGTATAGTACCGGTGTAAGAAATGTTCTGGCTTTAGCTTTCAAAAAAGCCTCATTTAATAGCACACGAGATGGAAATACGCCACCATTTTTTGTAGGAATGTACACAACGGATATAGTGGTTTCTTTATCTAAAGGATATAGTGGTTTCTTTATCTAAAATTTTAATTTTAAGAGTAAAAAGTCGGCTTCTTTAATTTTAATACCGGTATTTATTCAACAAATACAATTAATTTAATTAATTAATAGTTCTCCCTGAACATAACACACCAACAAAAGCTTACAAAAAACAATTTGTGTTGAAAAAGCAATGATAAATAAATCTAATAATAACAACCCCCATCTTAGTTGTTTCCTCATAATTACACTAGTTTAAATGTACACAGACATTTAAGGCATTGTAATTACGTAATATGGTAGGTTCTTCAGCAATAAAAGGGGATGTACCACCACCTCCGGCAAAATTAACACCCAAATTTTCAAAGCCGAAAATGGAGTCGTCGTCATTTACACCGCTGGTGGTAGTATTCTTAATAAAATTGTCACTAACCTCTAAGGGTTCACAGTCTGAAAGTTCACTACATTCCGGAAACAGGTAACAATCCTCTTCAATATTAATTTCATAATCGTCATCATCATCAAAAGTATCATCAGACAATGTTCGTTTTAACAGCTGGTTCAATTCAGCTTGATTATCTGTGTCGATTTTGTCAAGAATATCGCAAACTTGCTGTACCTGTTGGGGTGACCAAACATTCAATTCGTCTGTAATTTCTAGAATTTCACCCCCATTGTAGCTGGTTGTATTCTTCAAATTCAAACATTCTGCTACAAACAAACAGACACGTGAAAAACTAACTTTTTAACCAAATTCACAATATGAAAACGTTTTTTTAACAACAACGTAAAGGGATTTATTTTTAAAAAAAAGAGAAGTTTATCAACATACTTGATTAAAATAAGGGATGGCGTTGCTAAGTGGGTAAGGTGCGGAGTCGCTAGCCTGGAGGTGGGTTGTTGGATGTCTGCATTGGCCGAGAGAAAGTTCATCTTTTTCCTCATACCACATGGCATGGGGTATCCCGGTCTTCAAATTAGCCCATGTCAGGTGCAGAAGCATAGAACGTTAAACCACATTTCATTCATGCATTTATTAAAATGATAAATAATTTGGAGTATTTTAAGAAAGATGAATTTGAACATACCTGTTTAAAATGACCTATGCCACAGTTCATCCTTTGATAGTTTGAAAAAAATGGCAAAAGACCAATATTTTGAAAGATACGTATATTCGCTGATTTAACCAATCAAACTGAAAATATAGAGCGGGAAAGACATGTCACTAACCTTAGCAGTATATCACACATAAACAGATGTGCTTTCATACGGCCCGGTTGGAGCTGACGTGCCATTAAACAATATTTCATTTCCATAAACCCAGCTTTCTGGTGCATAAATTATATTCATTACACCCTAAAGTCGACATTACAGATTCTATAAAAAAAACAGCTTTCTGGGTGTTTCCATTACTGGTTGGACGTTTGATAAAAAGAAGGCCTATTATAACTTTTTACCACAAGTGGATGACGTTCTACTTCTATCTCAAGTAATAATTCTAGATCTAGAATACTAACAGGAACTGCTACCAAAACATGTTCCCAATATTGAACACAAAAAACAGTGCACAGCTATTCTTTTCTATCTATCTATTATACTATAACTATAACCCCAATAGGCTATGCCTGTTCCCCAATCCCTTTTCAGGTACAAATCTGAATAAAATATTGCTTATAAAAACAACCCTATCCTTCTATACCCCAGGCAGTCACAGTAATGAATGGTGGGACAAAGGGAAAGGAGAAATCCAATCAATTACAAAAAATTTCTGTATAGCTATATCAAAAATCAAACAGTCAAAATTAAAACTTCTCTATAGCTTACTAGAAGATGAAGAACAAACCCAGAACCCAGATCAAAATGTAATTAACAAAATTAAAAACGACATCATACACATTGAAGATTATAAAAATAAAGGATATTCGATCAAAACTAGATATTAATATCACAGACAAATCAAATATTGATATTTACAAATTAGCTGAAGAAAAGAATGCTTGTAACAAAAAGATAACACAACTTCAAAATAACAATGAGGACATCCAAACAACTAAGAAAGACATACTAAACACCATACATGAATACTATAAGAATCTATATACCTCCCAAAACATAAACCCATACACAATAGACACATATTTAAACAAAAATAACATATCAAAAATTACACATGAAGATAGAAATCTAATACCACATTGGATCACAAATGAAGAAGCTTTAAACGCACTAAAGCAATTTAAAAATAACAAGTCTCCAGGCATAGATGGCCTATCAAAATCCTTCTATTTGACCTTCTGGAACATAATAGGTGATGATCTAGTAGAGGTGTTGAACAACATATATCTCAAGGGTGAACTCTCACCTACAATGAAAGAAGCAATAATAAATATCAGTTATAAAGAGAAGGGCAACTCCAACCATTTGAAAAACTATAGACCTATAAGTCTATTATGTCAGGACTACAAAATATTAACAAAAATTATCGCAAATCGATTAACACCAATGTTAAATAAAATAATATCCCCACTTCAAACAGGGGCTGGTGAAGGAAAATCTATATTAAATGACCTAATGTCAATTCATAGTATTATTACATACATGGAGGAAAAAAATATACCAGGACTACTCCTAAGCTTTTGACATGATAGAACACAACTACATTATAAAGCTACTACAAAAATACAACTTCCCAGATTTCATTGTAAGATGGATTACCATAATCTATAGGTAAATGGCTCATTTACAAAGGAGATCAATGTAACAAGAGGTACAATGTAAAAGGCAAGGGTGTTGTCTATCAATGTTGATATACTGCCTTGCCATAAATCCTGTTGCAGTACAAATAAACCAAAATAATTGCATAAAGGGAATCCATATCCCAAACATATCTGAAGAAATAAAACTATTTCAACACGCAGATGATCTCTCCGCAATTATAACAAACAGTTCATCATACACAGCAGCCGATCGTCCGTCTCGATCTGTTGATGAGGGTGATTTGGAGACTTATTTCCGTTCCGATTTTTTTTGATCAATAGGAATTACAACATGGATTGAAGTAGGTACACAAATAATCACACTTGTGTTGTATTTATTTCTGTCAATAATATCCATTAACTGGTTAACAAATACTTTTTTTATATGTTGATGGCCTTTCTTCGATACGGGTTAGCCTGACGACACACATTTTCGGTAAGCTATGTATCCGTATCCTCTTCGATAAGGGTTAAACGTGCTAACACGTAGTTTTGGTAACATATGGGAAAAAAATTAACAATAAAAATCATTTATTTCATAACATAACAAAGTTTGTACTTACGGTGACGACGACGACATCCTCTGTCTTGCCCTTAAACCATAGGGCGATGTAAGCATTCTGTGCATACGTTAACTTGCTCTTCGTGTCCCCACGGTTCATTTTGACGTTGAACCTTCGGATCCGGTCTGCAATCTCCGGGTTTAAGTCACTCAGGCTGACGGGAATCTTGGCTGCTGTTTTCATTTTTTTCGGTGGTGGCGGCGTCTCTAGTAGCTCTGCCCCTTTGGGCGTCGACGTGCTGGGCGCCTCTTCAAAATCACAACTCTTCCTCTTTTTCGCAATCACCATCTGACTCGAGAAAATCTCCATCTTACTCTCGGTCTTTTCCATTTTCTCTTCCGCCCCTTTCACGCGCTGCTTCAGGCAGACTATGCTCGTTACAACTTTCTGTAGGCTCACCATTAAAAAATCCCTCACCCCCTGCAGACGTACCTCCATCCTCTCCTCCATCGACATAGCCTCTTCCTCTCCTCTGTCATTATCATCACTGGGTCAACCGGGCTCCTTCCATTTTAACAATAAAAATCATTTATTTAATAATATAACAAAGTTTGTACTTACCGGTCACGACGACGCCATTGTCGGTCTTGTCCTTAAACCAAAGTGCAATGTACGCGTTCTGAGTTTGCTTTTTGTGTCGCCCCGGTTCAGCTTAACATTAGACCTTCGGATCCGGTCTGTCAACTCCGGTGTCAAGTCTGCAAGGTTTACAGGAATCTTTACGCTCTTGGCTGTTTTCATTTTTTTTGGTGGTGGCGGCGTCTCTAGCAGCTCTGCCCCGCCTTAATCCGTATCTGTCTTCCTCTCCCGGTCAACGTTCTCGATACAACGTCTACTGTCTGTTCCAAACGACACTACGACTCGAAATTTGCTTACTATTTCTTCAATTTTTAATTAAAATGGTTAAAACTTAACGACCTACCTGGAATTGTCACCCCATTACTTTCTGCGTCTAGCATTAACGCCTATTAGTTTGATAAAAGCCCTTATCCTCTTGTAAATTTCACATTTTTCGACACCGGCCAGTTACACAGAACATCAACAAGTCTACTGCGCCGGTGCAAGTTGGGTCACTCTATATCATATAGGGGTATAAGGGTATTCCACAAATCGGGTGCATTCGGTTAATAATGCTTTGTGTGGGAGGATTCGCCTGTTTGATTTGTGGCCGTGCGTGCGTCTGTATATGTCTGTTTGTACGTGCGTGTCTGTTTGTGTCGAAACAACTATTTAAACATGCAATTAGGACGAAACGACCCCAAGCCAAATTATCGCCCCTGTTAGATTTGGTATATTCTAAATAATTAGGTCAAGCATGGCTGTCTTCAACACCGCGAAGTAAACAAAACACGATTTTTCACGAGTGAAATGATATATAGCTTGATCTGAAATTAGTTAACGTGAGGTAGAAAGTTAAGGGATGGCAATTCCAGGTAGGTCGTTAAGTTTTAACCATTTTAATTAAAAATTGAAGAAATAGTAAGCAAATTTCGAGTCGTAGTGTCGTTTGGAACAGACAGTAGCCTTTTTCTTTGCTATTTCCACATACGACCCGAATTAAGACTTCGAAAATTACCTTACCTTTCATAATATATAAAGCTGGGTGCTCTGAATTTTGTACGATCGTCCAAATTTTAAATTCCCAACTTCGACACAGCTATGGTTCTTTAGGTACATGTATTTAAACCACGATTAAAACATGTTATGTCTACCCTGGTTATTTCGCCCATCCGTCCCACGGGAGAACGCGCTAGTCTCATTTATACAAAAAGGCAAGGGGGCATGAATTATCAGGGCGGATCCTTGACCATATTTGGGCAATCTATGTTTTCTCACTGTTTCAAGGACGCCGTGGTCAGTACAATCTCGCGGATTTTATTTATATTCCTGAGACCAAAAAAAAAGAGAAAGATATATAATAATCAATAAATATATATATAATGATAAACGAGAGAGATTAAACAAATTTTAAAAAAAGAATAAAAATAAGATCTTAAAAAGTTGTTGAAAAATATATATATATTACACAAAGAATAAAAATAAGATCTAAACTTTTCATGGAATAATATAACTTAAATATTTTTGCTTCTATGTTTTTCTCTGTCTGCTTTAAAAAAAATAATATCTGTTCAGCTATCAAAATCATTGGATGATGTGTCGCTGTTAACAATCCCCAACTGTAAAACTTCCCAGGCCTCATTAAATTTCCTCGAGGAGCGTCTTGACAAATCTTAAAATGAAGTATATTAACTTTAGTCTTTAAAGGCCTCTGATGTGAAGATGTCTAAAATGTCTATATCAAAATCATGGTTGCATGATATACACGTATTTTGACAAACATGTCTCTTCTTGTCCTTATGGGGTTTTTCACGTGTGATACAATAATAGGCACAGTTAAAGAGACTATGAATTTTTTGGATGTGATGGAAATGGTTTTCCATCAAATACAATCTTAGAACAGGAACCCCCTGAACAGCATCTCCTCTGTATATAATACAGTTAGCTGTCTGGGCATCATAAATCACAATCTGATATCTATCTTTTAAATGATCTTGAAACTTACCCCATTCAATTTGACCAGCGGGTAATGTGGGATCTACACCCGCCTCTTCGTACAATTTCATGGTCAAATCAATCTGTATCGGATGTTTCTGGGGGTTAGTTTTCACTTGGTTATAGTATTTGTTTTGTTCCGGCGTGTGTGGTGTTTTTTGATGGAACATGTCAGTTATACCTAGAATAATTGATTGTCCGAAACATCTTTGATAGCGTGGGTATAGTACCGGTGTAAGAAATGTTCTGGCTTTAGCTTTCAAAAAAGCCTCATTTAATAGCACACGAGATGGAAATACGCCACCATTTTTTGTAGGAATGTACACAACGGATATAGTGGTTTCTTTATCTAAAGGATATAGTGGTTTCTTTATCTAAAATTTTAATTTTAAGAGTAAAAAGTCGGCTTCTTTAATTTTAATACCGGTATTTATTCAACAAATACAATTAATTTAATTAATTAATAGTTCTCCCTGAACATAACACACCAACAAAAGCTTACAAAAAACAATTTGTGTTGAAAAAGCAATGATAAATAAATCTAATAATAACAACCCCCATCTTAGTTGTTTCCTCATAATTACACTAGTTTAAATGTACACAGACATTTAAGGCATTGTAATTACGTAATATGGTAGGTTCTTCAGCAATAAAAGGGGATGTACCACCACCTCCGGCAAAATTAACACCCAAATTTTCAAAGCCGAAAATGGAGTCGTCGTCATTTACACCGCTGGTGGTAGTATTCTTAATAAAATTGTCACTAACCTCTAAGGGTTCACAGTCTGAAAGTTCACTACATTCCGGAAACAGGTAACAATCCTCTTCAATATTAATTTCATAATCGTCATCATCATCAAAAGTATCATCAGACAATGTTCGTTTAAACAGCTGGTTCATTTCAGCTTGATTATCTGTGTCGATTTTGTCAAGAATATCGCAAACTTGCTGTACCTGTTGGGGTGACCAAACATTCAATTCGTCTGTAATTTCTAGAATTTCACCCCCATTGTAGCTGGTTGTATTCTTCAAATTCAAACATTCTGCTACAAACAAACAGACACGTGAAAAACTAACTTTTTAACCAAATTCACAATATGAAAACGTTTTTTTTAACAACAACAACGTAAAGGGATTTATTTTTTAAAAAAAAGAGAAGATTATCAACATACTTGATTAAAATAAGGGATGGCGTTGCTAAGTGGGTAAGGTGCGGAGTCGCTAGCCTGGAGGTGGGTTGTTGGATGTCTGCATTGGCCGAGAGAAAGTTCATCTTTTTCCTCATACCACGTGGCATGGGGTATCCCGGTCTTCAAATTAGCCCATGTCAGGTGCAGAAGCATAGAACGTTAAACCACATTTCATTCATGCATTTATTAAAATGATAAATAATTTGGAGTATTTTAAGAAAGATGAATTTGAACATACCTGTTTAAAATGACCTATGCCACAGTTCATCCTTTGATAGTTTGAAAAAAATGGCAAAAGACCAATATTTTGAAAGATACGTATATTCGCTGATTTAACCAATCAAACTGAAAATATAGAGCGGGAAAGACATGTCACTAACCTTAGCAGTATATCACACATAAACAGATGTGCTTTCATACGGCCCGGTTGGAGCTGACGTGCCATTAAACAATATTTCATTTCCATAAACCCAGCTTTCTGGTGCATAAATTATATTCATTACACCCTAAAGTCGACATTACAGATTCTATAAAAAAAACAGCTTTCTGGGTGTTTCCATTACTGGTTGGACGTTTGATAAAAAGAAGGCCTATTATAACTTTTTACCACAAGTGGATGACGTTCTACTTCTATCTCAAGTAATAATTCTAGATCTAGAATACTAAAAGGAACTGCTACCAAAACATGTTCCCAATATTGAACACAAAAAACAGTGCACAGCTATTCTTTTCTATCTATCTATTATACTATAACTATAACCCCAATAGGCTATGCCTGTTCCCCAATCCCTTTTCAGGTACAAATCTGAATAAAATATTGCTTATAAAAAAACCTAACAAAAAACAACCCTATCCTTCTATACCCCAGGCATTCTCTTAGTTCCAGACAGTTATAATATATTGTCACCCCTGGCTGCTGCCAAGGCAACCGACATAAAAAACTACACAGTGGACATTCATTCTGAACAGTGATGACGTAATTATGTTGTACATCACATGCGCGAAATGGATTTCAAGAACTTGGCGGTGTAATAGATTTCAGTTATTTCATAACCAATGGAAATCAAAAAAAAAATGTTTTATTTCTTGTCAATGATAATCATAACGGAAAAATAAGGGGAGGTAACAACCCTCTGACTGGGCGTTCAAAAACTGTTGCTACAAGTTTGTTTGACATCAAACTGGCAGACACATGAAAGTGAGGCAACATGTGACAATCGACTTGACCAAGCAAGACTATTATTTTGTGACTTTATCATTTAGTCACATTCTCCCCTGCTAAAAACATAGTAACGTCCCTGTTACATAAACAGATAAAATAGAAATCATAAAAGTAAAAACTTAGTTATTAATATGAAAAGTCTCATCAAATTTATCTACAGATTCATTTATCCAGTAGTGGTATTGGCACCATCCTTATTGTTGGCATCAAATTGGTCTGCAGTAGTTTTGGTATTGGTACCATTCTTTTTGTTAGTAAATTGAGTATCAGTTTTAATGATAGCAGTTTTCAAATCTTTTTCATACTTTTTTAACAACCATTTTGAGGTCTTGAGTTTTTCTGGAAAACATTTAAATAAATGAAATGAAAGTGAAAAAAAATGAGGTTTAACGTCCTACTGTTCTACTCAGAACTGGGCATTTAAATAACCAAAGTGATAAGTATAGTTCTAGCCTACAGGGAGAAAACAACAGCTAATCTACATGTAATTTATATGACTGATATTTATATTTGAAGACTGGGAATTTTATTGAATATGGTAGATAATACATGTATATGGGGTGGGGGGGCTGAGAATTTATATTGATATACTCCTGAATGGTCTGGATGAATTGGTATTTAAGTTAAAGTAAGCCTAAAACATTTTTTGAATGGCACATGACTTTGCAATCTAATCTTGCTCAGGGTGAAATTGAGATTATGTCTTAGGTGCAAGGGAACTATCTATGTACTTATTCAAATTCGGGTGTCGTTAATATCACATTGTTCTTCTTGTTGAGCCATTTCTTTTACAGTTTTGCTTTGATCACTGACTTTTCTATAAACTGAAGTTTTTAGGGGAAATCATTGAAAATCCATATAATTTAAAACCTAAATACTATTTATCAGAAATATATGATAAACTAAACACCTATAAATGTGAATAAACCATTATGCAAATATATTGAAACTGAAATTGTGACCTGATATCCCCCAAAATATGACAAATGGATAAATAATATCAAAATGTGAAAATAAATACACAATATCCAAATATGAAATAATTTCAAACGTCGTGGTATCTTCTTATTAAAATCAATTATTAAAACACGTTTATTGTTAACTTTAGAACCATGAGGTGCTATCTTTCTTCTTATTAAAACACGTTTAATGTCAATTCTTTTTATTTCTTTAAGTCTACTGACTCATCAGATAACATATATACACAAACATTGTAGTTACATATATAAACAAATACAAACATTATAGTTACATACAAACAAACACAATATATACATGGCAGTTAAATAAAAACATACAAAAAGTATGGGGATGAGTGTTAATAACTTGCATTAAATTGCTAGCCTAAAAAGGATACACAAATTTAAACAAGACGGAAAGAATAAGTAAATATTATAGCCATCATAAAATTATCCGTTAATTTATTTTCTGTTCGATCTTTTAAAATGACTTTAAAATGGGGAAAATAAGATACATTATTATCATAATAAAAAAACAACAGGTAACAGTCAAATCAATGGGTGGGGAGAGGACATTCTAGTTAGAACAGGTAATCTGGCAAGTTTAATTATTATTTAAAAGAGTGGTTCTTTTCTTATCTGCAGAAATGAGAAATTTAGCCAGGTTTCGTATTTCGGATGTTGGGGTTGTACCTAATAATTGAATTAATTTAAATATATTAGGTTTTCTAAAAAAGTATGGTTTGATAAATTGGTGACGCAATTCATTATAGCAAGGGCAGCTTAAAATAAAATGAAATTCGTCTTCTATATCGTTCAGGTTGCAAAGTATGCATTTTCTTTCACTACGTTCTATTTTATTGTATCGGCCTACTTCTATGTTTAAATTATGCGCGGATATACGGAATTTGCTAATAATTTTAAGGAAAATAGGTTTAACGCTTTTTTTTAAATAGCTCTGCAGCGTAAAGTTAACAGTTAAATGTTGATAAACAATACCTTTGGCGGACGATTTTATTTTTTCCATATTTTCTTGGGCGAAGATATCATATAACCTATTTTTTATAATATGGAAAGTACTGTTATTAACTTCTTTTAAAAGCAATATATATCCAAGACCAATTCTATCTAATTCAGTTTTAATAAATTTAATCCAACTGTCATTATTTAAAATCATATCTTCATAGCATGAGTTGAGAATAACATTCTCGGTGTTACGTAGACGAATCCAATATTTAAAAATCCTACATTTTCTATCTAAAATTAAAGGGTATCTACCGAGTTCATTATAAATCATACTACTACAAGTTGTTTTTCGGACGCCAAGTAATTTTTTTGCAAAAGAATAAATGTAATTTTTCAATATCGCTAGCCGAATGTGTGCCCCAAATCTCGGCACCGTAATTTAAAATACTTTTAACGTATGTATCGAACACTGATAATTTTGTTTCTACATTAAAATGATTTTTATTACAGGTATTTGATAAGCTAAAAAGGGCTTTACGCCCTTGGTCCGCTAATCGTTTCTGCGTGTTATTAAATTTACCATTATAATTTAAAAGTATACCTAAGTAATTAACCCCCCTGGGGTGTAGGGGGTGATAAGAATATACCCTTCGTATGTCCTGCGTGTCGTAAAAGGCGACTAAAAGGATCCCTGTAATGGGGCGACGTGTTTGCCGTGCGTTGCGACCCGTGTCGGTGGAGAGTGGAATCCTGGTGATTGAGTGGGGATTTGGCTTGCGAGCTCTAATCCTGCAACACATTACTTTGGCCCATGGTTCACCTAGACGGGAGGTCAGAGTGGCCCACTCTGATCAATCGGCTTTGGTCGTGTTAGCTCTGTAGAATGTACCCTTTCCAGTTTAATGCTCCGTTGTTTATTTACTCAGCATAATTTCTACCTTTGTGTCCTAAGTACATTCTACAGAGCGGCGGCTTGGGTCAATCAGGTTGGCAAGTATTTTTTTTTACTTCTGGCTTGAGTATACTCCTCGTCGAGCCCTGAGGCAATGCACTGGTGACCCGTGCTAGTCCTCCCCCTGGTAGGCAGGGCAGTAACCTGGGGGACGACGAGGGGTGAATAAAAAAAATATATATACATGGATCCCCCAATCCCCCCCACACCAACAATTAATAAAAGACAGAAACGTCCTAATACAGAGGACGTTTCTAATTTATTTAAAAATAAAATGGCAAAGTCATGGCCGAGGTTTCTCTTGATTGAGAGCCCCTCTACTGACTTATCCAAAGTCTCACCTTTTTTAATAGATAAGGGCATTGTCGGCTTGGCCGGTGAACCTAAATCTATTAAGAAATTAAAAAATGGAACACTCTTGATAGAATGTGCGAAGGAGCAGCATGCCACCATGCTTCTCAAGTCAACAACTTTGGCAGACATTCCTATCAAGGTGTCTCCACATAGATTTTTAAATTCCAGTAGAGGTGTAATTCGATGTCGAGACCTTGAAGGCAGCAGTGAGGATGAAATGGTTGAATACCTTTCTTCTCAAGGCGTCCAACAAGTTAAACGTATTAGTGTACGCCGAGGAGAGAAGGTGATTCCTACAAGCACCTATATCCTCACTTTTAATCGTCCCGAAATACCGAAATCAATCAAGGCAGGTTATTTAAATATACCTGTTGATTCTTATATTTCCAACCCTCTTCGCTGCTATAAATGTCAGAGATTTGGACACAGCAAGACCGTCTGCAGGGGCAAAGACACCTGCGCTCGTTGTGGCCATGAAGGCCACGAGAGCGCTGCCTGCCAGGCTGAGTTTTGCTGCGTTAATTGCAAGGGTAAGCATTTTGCTTATTCTCGCGAATGTCCAGTATGGCAGAAAGAGAAAAGAATTCAACAGGTAATGTCTGAACGGAAGATTCCGTATTTCGACGCTAGGAAACAAGTAGAACTGACTTCACTCATTGCACCAGAAGGGAAATCCTTTTCGAGTGTAGTTAAAGTTTCTACAACATCCATATCTGTTCAGACAGACATAACTTGGCCTCGTAAAGAGAAAAAACCTAAGACTTTGCCACCATCAGATCATGTAAGAGTGGTCTCGATCCCCATTGAGAGATCGAGTCAAAGCACTAACTCTCTCCCTGAGAAGATTGTATCCCTCTTGCCTCCATCTGCCGATATTGAGATAATTCCCAATACTCCAATCCAAAATGGCAAGAAGGATCCTCCCTTGCGCGCCTCTAAAGCTGACACTGCTGATTCCAGTTCCACTGGATCAGGGGTGCAGTTTCAGGGTATTCCATCCGCAAAGGAGAAAAAAGTGCATACTAAAAAACATCAAAAAAAAATTAGACAATTTTAGAGAGAAAGAATCTAAGGGTTCAAAAAACCCTATCACTCTCTTTAATAAATATGGGGATGATCTGATGGACGACATTACTGTAGTGGATGTCCATGAGGACCCACTCAGTAAGCCGCCAAAATTTAAATTTCCCTGACAATGGCTAATTCCATTATCCAATGGAATTGTCGTGGTTTAAAACCAAATTTTAATGAAGTTCAACTTTTAATTCAAAAGTATAATCCTTTAGCTATTTGTTTACAGGAAACATTTTTAAGGAATTCTGACACATTGTCTTTTAGACATTTTGTTGGTTATCATCATCACGCAGTTGGTGATGGTAGAGCTCATGGGGGTGTTTCTATTATTCTTAATGGAGACATTCCTCAGAGTAAAGTCACTCTCAACTCGCCGTTACAGGCAGTTGCAGTCCGGGTGACTTTGCATATTCCAATAACACTTTGCTCTGTATACCTTCCACCAAGTTTACATCTTAATCCCAGAGATCTTGATGACCTTGTTGCTCAACTTCCTCTCCCGTTTATTATTACGGGAGATTTCAATGGTCATCATTCACTCTGGGGTAGTCCAGATGATAACAACAGAGGTAAACAAATAGCGGACTTCATTAACATTAATAATTTGTGTTTATTAAATGATGACTCGCCTACTTATCTACATCCTGCCACAGCTGCTTTTTCTTCTCTTGATCTCACCATTTGCTCTCCGGTCCTATTTCAGGATTTTACATGGAGAGTAAATGAAGATCTATGTGGTAGTGACCACTTTCCAATCTTGATTGAAAATAATGGTCCCTCTCCGGTCGAAAGACCTCAGAGGTGGAAGTTGCATAAGGCTGATTGGGCTCTTTTCGAGTCTTTGTGTCTCTTCTCTTTTGATGCAAAAGAGTTAGAAGATGCAGATGAGCCCATGACCTTATTCACTTCAATTCTCCAAGATGTAGCTGAGCAGGCGATTCCAAAAACCACGACAGATCCAAAACGTTTCAATAAACCATGGTATAATGACGATTGCAAATCCGCTCTAAAAGAGCGTGATCGTATCCTGAGACGATTAAAAAAATATCCTTCCATGGAGAATATTGCGGCATACCAAATGGTCCGGGCGAAGGCCCGCAGAACCATACGTCAAGCAAAGAAGTCTTCATGGCAGGGTTATGTCTCAAGAATCAATTCCCGTACCACATCAAAATCGGTATGGGATAGGATTCGTAGGATTAAAGGTAAAAGTAGTGCATTATCAGTTAACCATCTCAATGTTAATAATACCACCTTAACAACATTTCCTGATATTGCTAATTCTCTGGCCAGTACATTTTCATTCAATTCATCATCCAATTTCTCCTCTGATGCCTTTCGGGGCATTAAGAATCAACAGGAGAAAAGGAGACTTAATTTCAAGTCCCGTAATGATGAATGTTATAATGATCGTTTTTCCATTGCAGAGCTCCGTGATTCGTTAAAGCGAGCTCGGGACACTGCAACTGGTCCAGATCAAATACACTACCAAATTTTAAAACATCTACCTTATCCAACACTTATAATTTTACTTGATCTTTTTAACCGGATTTGGATTGATGGGAATTTTCCTCCTTCGTGGCATGAAGCCACAATAATTCCCATTCCAAAACCGGGTAAAGATCATACGAATCCAACCAACTATCGTCCGATCGCTTTAACAAGCTGTATTTGCAAAACCATGGAGAGATTGATCAATCGAAGGCTTGTTTGGTACCTTGAGTCCAACAACCTTATTACTAACCTCCAATGTGGATTTCGGTCCCAAAGGAGCACTCTTGATCATCTCGTTCGATTTGAAACGTTCGTCAGGGACGCTTTCATCCAGAAGCAACATTTAGTTCTTTGATCTGGAGAAAGCATATGATACCACGTGGAAACATGGTATCATGCGCGACCTCCATAACCTCGGCCTACGAGGTCGCTTACCTATCTTCATTAAAAATTTCCTCGAAGATAGGTCATTTAAGGTACGACTGGGATCGATCTTCTCTGACCCATTTCCTCAAGAAATGGGGGTTCCTCAGGGAAGTATTTTATCTCCTACACTTTTTGCTATAAAAATTAATACGATCCCAGCGTGCCTTAAACCAGGTACAAACGGGGCACAAACGGGGCTCTCTATGTTGATGACTTTCAGATGTGCTATGGTTCAACAGACATGCGGATAATCGAACGTAAGTTGCAGCTTTGTTTGAATTCACTTCAACAATGGGCAACCGAAAATGGATTTCGTTTCTCGAAGTCCAAGACTGTCTGCATGCATTTCTGTCAGAAAAGAGGTTTGCATCCTGATCCAGAACTTTTCTTGGATGGCAACCGCCTTCCAGTTGTGGCTGAAACCAAATTTCTGGGGCTGATATTTGATAAGAAATTATCATTTATCCCCCATATTAAAAACCTAAAAAAGAAATGTCTGAAAGCCCTCAACATATTGAGAGTCCTATCAAATACTGACTGGGGAGCAGACCGTAAGGTCTTGCTCCGATTATATCGAGCATTAATAAGATCTAAACTCGATTATGGGTGTATTGTGTATGGGTCGGCCCGCGAGTCTTATCTCAAAGAGCTCGACACCATACACAACCAGGGACTTAGAATCAGTTTAGGAGCATTTCGTACATCTCCAGTGGACAGTTTATACGTCGAGGCGCATGAGCCCTCATTGCACAACAGACGTGATAAACTGGCCCTGCAGTATGCTACGAAAATTGCATCACTTCCAAACCATATTTCATTTAACACCATATTTAGACCTCTTCACGAACATTTGTATCTTGTGAAGACTAAAGTCATTCCATCCTTCGGTATTCGCATACAACCCCTTTTGTCGGAGGCTGGTATCAGCCTTGACGGTATTGCGAATACCCCTTTCTTTGAGACTCCACCGTGGGCTGTATCTCCCCCAAAGATCGATTTCGATCTTACTAAACATAAAAAGAGAGATACAAGTTCGACGGTTTTCCAATCTCTCTTTCGAGAGCTAAGGTCTATATATGGTGATTATATTCCCATTTATACAGATGGTTCGAAAGATGGTGATCGGGTAGCTTCGGCTACCGTGACACCATCCGAGACCATTTCTGTCCGCCTCCCACCTGCTGCTTCTATTTTTACAGCTGAGCTCCAGGCTATTCTCCAAGCCTTGGAGTTCATTCAGTCCTCATCAGTTTTAAAACACATTATCTTTTCTGATTCCCCCCTGGGGTGTAGGGGGTGATAAGAATATACCCTTCGTCTGTCCTGCGTGTCGTAAGAGGCGACTAAAAGGATCCCTGTAATGGGGCAACGTGTTTGCCGTGCGTTGCGACCCGTGTCGGTGGAGAGTGGAATCCTGGTGATTGAGTAGGGATTTGGCTTGCGAGCCCTTTTTCTGCAACACATTACTTTGGCCCATGGTTCACCTAGACGGGAGGTCAGAGTGGCCCACTCTGATCAATCGGCTTTGGTCGTTTTAGCTCTGTAGAATGTACCCCTTCCAAGTTTAATGCTCTGTTGTTTAACCACTCAGCATAATACATACCTTTGTGTCCTTTGTACATTCTGCAGAGCGGCGGCTTGGGTCAATCCGGTTGGAAGGTATTTTTACTTCTGGCTTGAGTATACCCCTCGTCGAGCCCTGAGGCCACGCACAGGTTATCCGTGCTAGTCCTCCCCTTGGTAGGCAGGGAAGTAACCTTGGGGACGACGAGGGGTGAATCAATAAAAATTCATTTCATGGATTCCCAAATTCCCCCCACACCACACAATAAACAAAATAAAAATAAACAGAAACGTCATAGCACCGATGACGTTTCTGAATTATTTACGAATAAATTTAAAATATCAAAGGCATGGCCGAGGTTCCTCTTGATTGAGAGTTCCTCTACCGACCTCTCTAAAGTTTCTCCATTTTTGATAGCCAAGGGCATTGCTGGATTAGCCGGTGAACCCAAGGCTATCAAAAAACTTAAAAATGGCACACTTCTGATAGAATGTGCTAAGGAACAGCATGCAACCATGCTGCTTAAATCCACATCCTTAGCCGACATTCCTATCAAGGTGTCGCCACATAGGTCATTAAATTCGAGTAGAGGAGTTATTCGTTGTCGGGATCTTGAAGGCAGCAGTGAGGATGAAATGGTTGAATACCTTTCATCCCAAGGCGTCTCGCATGTTAAAAGGATTAGCGTACGTCGAGGGGATAAGGTGATTGCTACAAGCACCTATATCCTCACTTTCAATCGTCCCGAAATACCAAAGACTCTCAAGGCAGGTTATCTTAACATACCTGTTGATTCGTATATTTCTAACCCCCTTCGCTGCTACAAATGCCAAAAATTTGGACACAGCAAAACCGTCTGTAGAGGTAAGGACATCTGCGCTCGCTGTGGTCATGATGGCCACGAGAGCGCTACCTGCCAGGCGGATTTCTGTTGTGTTAATTGCAAGGGTAAGCACTTTGCTTACTCTCGCGAATGTCCAATTTGGCAAAAGGAGAAACGAATCCAACAGGTTATGTCTGAACGGAAAATGTCATACTTCGATGCTAAAAAGCAAGTAGAACTTTCTACACAATTTCCCATTGCACCACAAGGGAAATCTTACTCCAGTGTAGCCAAAGTTTCTGCTAGAACAATTTCTGTTCAGACAGATTTTACCTGGCATGAAAAAGAGGACATGCCTAAAATTTTACCATCAGGTCAAAATGAAGGTGTATCGAGCTCCTCTCAAACCAAAGAGAGCTCGATCGAAACTATAATTTCTTTGACTGGCGAGGGTTCATCTTCCTTGCCTCAATCTGAAGTTGTTGGGATCATTCCTGACACCCCCTCCCAAAACGGCAAGGAGTCATCTCCCTCGCCTCCCCTTGAAGCTGTTATCCCTGAATCCAGTTCTTCTGGGTCAGGATCGCAGTCAAAGGGTAATTCGTCAAGAAAAGAAAAATTATTTAAGTTTCGAGATAGAGGGAAAAAGGGTTCAAAAGACCCTGTCTCCCTCTATAATAGATTTGGGGATGATCTGATGGACGGTATTGCCATCGAGGGGGTCTATATGGGCCCTCATGGTAAGCCGCCAAAAAATAAAATTCCCTGACAATGGCTAATTCCATTATTCAATGGAATTGTCGTGGTTTAAAACCAAATTTTAATGAAGTCCAATTATTAATTCAAAAGCACAATCCTTTAGCTATTTGTTTGCAAGAAACATTTTTACGGAATTCTGACACTCTGTCTTTTAGACATTTTGTCGGTTACCATCATCATTCAGTTGGTGATGGTCGAGCTCATGGGGGTGTTTCTATTATTCTTAATGGAGATATCCCTCAAAGTAAAGTCACTCTCAACTCGCCTTTACAGGCAGTTGCTGTTAGGGTGACTTTACATATTCCTATAACACTCTGCTCTGTATATCTTCCACCAAGTTTACACCTTAATCCTAGAGATCTTGATGACCTTGTTACACAACTCCCTCTCCCGTTTATAATTACGGGAGATTTCAATGGTCACCATTCACTCTGGGGCAGTCCAGATGATAACAACAGAGGTAAACAAATAGCGGACTTCATTAACATTAATAATTTGTGTTTATTAAATGATGACTCGCCTACCTTTCTACATCCTGCCACAGCTTCTTTTTCTTCCCTCGATCTCACCATTTGCTCTCCGGTCCTATTTCAGGATTTTACATGGAGAGTAAATGAAGATCTATGTGGCAGTGATCACTTTCCAATCTTGATTAAAAATAATGGTCCCTCTCCGGTCGAAAGACCTCAGAGGTGGAAGTTGCATAAGGCTGATTGGGCTCTATTTGAATCTTTGTGTCTCTTCTCTTTTGATGCAAAAGAGTTCGAAGATGCAGATGAACCCATGGCTTTATTCACTTCAATTCTTCAAGATGTAGCTGAGCAGGCGATTCCAAAAACCACGACAGAGCCAAAACGTTTCAACAAACCATGGTTTAACGACGATTGCAAATCTGCTCTAAAAGAGCGTGATCGTATTTTGAGACGACTAAAGAACCATCCTTCCATGGAGAATATTGCGGCATACCAGATGGTCCGGGCGAAGGCCCGTAGAACCATACGCCAAGCAAAGAAGTCTTCATGGCAAGATTACGTCTCTAGGATCAATTCCCGTACCACTTCCAAATCGGTATGGGACAGGATTCGTAGGATTAAAGGTAAAAGTAGTGCATTATCAGTTAACCATCTAAATGTTGATAATACCACCTTAACAACATTTCCTGATATTGCTAATTCTCTGGCTAGCACATTTTCATTCAATTCATCATCCAATTTCTCCTCTGATGCCTTTCGGCGTATTAAAAATCAACAGGAGAAAAGGCGACTTAATTTCAAGTCCCGTAATGATGAATGCTATAATGATCGTTTTTCCATTGCAGAGCTCCGGGATTCGTTAAAGCGAGCCCGGGACACTGCAACTGGTCCAGATGAAATACACTACCAGATTTTAAAACATTTACCTTTTTCAACACTACTAATCTTACTAGATCTTTTTAACCGGATTTGGGTTGATGGAAATTTCCCACCGTCGTGGCATGAAGCCACAATAATTCCCATCCCTAAACCGGGAAAAGATCATACGAATCCTACCAACTATCGTCCGATCGCTTTAACTAGCTGTATTTGCAAAACCATGGAGAGATTGATCAATCGAAGGCTTGTTTGGTACCTTGAGTCCAACAATCTCATTACAGACCTCCAGTGTGGATTTCGGTCCCAAAGGAGCACTCTTGATCATCTCGTTCGATTTGAAACGTTCGTCAGGGACGCTTTCATCCAGAAACAACATTTAGTTGCAATATTTTTTGATCTGGAGAAAGCTTATGATACTACATGGAAACATGGTATCATGCGCGACCTCCATAACCTCGGCCTACGAGGTCGCTTACCTATCTTTATTAAAAATTTCCTGGAAGATAGGTCATTTAAGGTACGACTGGGATCAATCTTCTCTGACCCATTTCCTCAGGAAATGGAAGTTCCCCAGGGAAGCATATTATTTCCTACACTTTTTGCGATAAAAATTAATACAATCCCAGCGTGCCTTAAACCAGGTACAAACGGGGCTCTCTATGTTGATGACTTTCAGATGTGCTATGGTTCTACAGACATGCGGATAATCGAACGTAAGTTGCAGCTTTGTTTGAATTCACTTCAACAATGGGCAACCGAAAATGGATTTCGTTTTTCGAAATCCAAGACTGTCTGCATGCATTTCTGTCAGAAACGAGGTTTACATCCAGATCCAGAACTCTTCTTGGATGGCAACCGCCTTCCAGTTGTGGATGAAACCAAATTTCTTGGGCTGATATTTGATAAGAAATTATCATTTATTCCCCACATTAAAAACCTTAAAAAGAAATGTCTGAAAGCCCTCAACATATTGAGAGTCTTATCAAATACTGACTGGGGAGCAGACCGTAAGGTCTTGCTCCGATTATATCGAGCTTTAATAAGATCAAAACTCGATTATGGGTGTATTGTGTATGGGTCTGCCCGCGAGTCTTATCTCAAAGAGCTCGACACCATACACAACCAAGGACTTAGAATCAGTTTAGGAGCATTTCGTACATCTCCAGTGGACAGTTTATACGTCGAGGCGCATGAGCCCTCATTGCACAACAGACGTGATAAACTGGCCCTGCAGTATGCTACGAAAATAGCATCACTTCCAAATCACATTTCATTTAACACCATATTTAGACCTCTTCATGAGCATTTATATCTTGTGAGGACTAAAGTCATTCCATCATTTGGTATTCGCATACAACCCCTTTTGTCTGAGGCTGGTATCAGCCTTGACAGTATTGCGAATACCCCTTTCTTTGAGACTCCACCGTGGGCTATATCTCCTCCAAAGATCGAATTCGATCTTACTCAACATAAAAAGCGAGATACTAGCTCTACGGTATTCCAATCTCTCTTTAGAGAGTTAAGGTCTAAATATGGTGATTATGCTCCTATTTATACAGATGGTTCTAAAGATGGTGATCGGGTAGCTTCGGCTACTGTGACACCAACTGAGACCATCTCTATCCGTCTTCCACCTGCTGCTTCTATCTTTACAGCTGAACTCCAGGCCATTCTTCAGGCTTTAGAGTTCATTCAATCATCATCTGATTTAAAATATATAATTTTTACTGATTCTTTGTCCTCATTACAAGCAATAAATAATCAACAGCTTGATCACCCATTAGTAGCAGATATTTATTGTCTGCTACTATCATACGAGTTGAGCAGCAAGGACATTGTCCTTTGCTGGCTCCCCAGTCACATGGATATAAAAGGGAATGATCAAGCAGATTTGGCTGCCAAATCTGCCTTAGATCTTCCCTTATCCCAATTTTTATTACCATATGCAGATTTTAAATCTTGCATTAATCATTTCATTTATGACCGCTGGCAACGGTCTTGGGATCTTGCAGACACTAACAAACTTCATCACATTAAGCCTCTCTTAGGAGATTGGCCAAGCTCCTATAGAACCAACAGGAGAGATGAGGTTGTTTTGTGTCGCTCTCGCATAGGTCATACTTTTTTAACACATATTTTCATCTTAAAGCGAGAGCCTCAACCAGAATGTGAACACTGTCATGTTCCTTTGACAGTTAAGCACATTTTGATTGAGTGCAAGTATCTCAAAGATACAAGATTACGGCACTACCGTTGCCAATCACTTTATCAGTTGTTTGCCCAACCGGGGCTATATTGTAAAGCTTTAGATTTTTTAAAAGAGACAAATTTTTATAGAAAATTTTAATTGTTTATATCTAATTTTCATTTTCATGTTTTAAATATATATGCATAAAGTTTATATTTATTTTTATTTTTGACATTTACTGTGATATTTGTTTTTATTTATGTATATATATGATAATACTGTGATAATTTGATTATAGTTTGTCTCAAAATTCAACATATGTTTGGCGCAATATAGCCCGGTTGGAGCGCATGTGCCATTAAACAACATTTCTATCTATCTTTTCTGATTCTTTGTCCTCATTACAAGCTATTAATAACAAACAGCTTGATCACCCATTAATAGCAGACATTTATTGTCTGCTATTGTCCAATGAGTTTATCAACAAGGACATTGTCCTTTGTTGGCTCCCAAGTCATATGGATATAAAAGGGAATGATCGAGCAGACTCGGCTGCCAAGTCTGCTTTAGATCTTCCCATAACCGATTTTTTAACATCATTTAAGGATTTTAAATCCATAATTAATAATTTCATATATCATCGATGGCAACGGTCTTGGGATCTTGCAGGCACAAACAAACTTCATCACATCAAGCCTCTCTTAGGAGACTGGCCAAGCTCCTATAGAACCAACAGGAGAGATGAGGTTGTCTTGTGTCGCTCTCGCATAGGTCATTCCTTTTTAACACATATTTTCATCTTAAAGCGAGAGCCTCAACCAGAATGTGAACACTGTCATGTTCCTTTGACAGTTAAGCACATTTTGATTGAGTGCAAGCATCTCAAGGATATTAGATTAAATCATTTCCGTTGCCAGTCACTACAACATTTGTTTGCCCAACCGGGTCTATATTGTAATGTACTAGACTTTTTAAAAGAGACAGGATTTTATCATAAATTTTAATTGTATATATTATCATTTCATTTTTGTATTTTAAATATTTATATGCATAAAACGATTTATTTTACTTTTATTTAAGTTACTACTGTACTGTGATATTGTTTTTATTTATGCATATAATAGTTTCTGTGATATAATTTAACCTGTCTCAGAAAATCATTTGTTTGGCGCAATATGGCCCGGTTGGTGCTGACGTGCCATAAAATCACATTTCATTTCATTTTCATTTCCTAAGTAATTAAACTCATTGACAGTTTCTAAAACATTATTTTTATAGTGCCAAATTTCATTTTCTCTTGTTTTACCACCATTTCTGAAAATCATAATTTTAGTTTTTTGAATATTTACGGTTAAGTCCCAAGAATCGGTATAACTTTCGAGTGAATCTAATAATTTTTGTAAACCTTCGGGGGTTTCTGCAAATAAAACCATGTCATCTGCGTACATTAATAAAAATAAATTGATCATTTGTAAATTAATTGATGGGCAATTATCTGTTAAAAATTGATCTTCACAATCGTTCACATACAGGGAAAATAATATCGGAGATAAAACCTCGCCTTGAAATAATCCATTTGAACATAAAAACATTGTCGAGAGAAAATTATCGTGTTTGACACAGCACCGGACATTGTCATAAAGTGACTTGATTATGTTAAAAATACGCCCTTTAACGCCTTGTTTTAATAATTTGTACCATAAATGATGTCTATTTACAAAGTCAAAAGCTTTCCTATAGTCCACGAAGCAGCAGTAAAGTCGCTTTTTTTTATTAAGATATTTTCTAATTAGATAATGTAGGGAAAAAAATAGCATCAGTAGTTGACATATTTTTTCTAAAGCCGAATTGTGCGTCTGTAATGAGAGAATGTTGTGCGTCATATTTGATCAATCTTTTATTTAAAATACTTGTAAATAATTTAAGATATTTTCTAATTAGATAATGTAGGGAAAAATAGCATCAGTAGTTGACATATTTTTTCTAAATCCGAATTGTGCGTCTGTAATGAGAGAATGTTGTGCGTCATATTTGATCAATCTTTTATTTAAAATACTTGTAAATAATTTACCTAAACAACTTAGTAACGTTATTCCTCTATAGTTGTCCGCATCGTTTACATCTCCTTTTTTAAAGATTGGGACAATAGAGCCTATCGACCAACTTGCGGGAAAACAGCCTGAATCATAAACATTATTAAATAAATTCTTAAGACAAGGCATCAGGGTGATTTTACATTTAATTAGAAACTCATTTAATATTCCATCTAATCCGCTCGATTTATTAGTCTTTAAATTATCAATTGCCGAAGATATTTCTAATTCTGATATTTGTACATCTAACTCTTGTGTACTCAAGTCAGTGAGGTGGTTTTCATAATTATTCGTAAATTCATCTGCTGTTTCGTTTACTTTAACATTCGTGGAACATAGTTTTGAAAAATGTGAGTAAAACTCTTCATTTGATAAATCAGACTGTACACATCTACCAGCCCTTTTAAAATATTTATAAAATTGTCTAGGGTTATTTTTTCTTAAAAAATCCAACATATTTCCTTGCTGTATTTTATATCTATTTTTTAACGTGCGCTCAGTCCTCTTGTATTTTGTTTTGTTAATAACAAGAGTCGAATGATTTTCAAATGACTTATACATATTAAACGCATGAAGTGATTTTTTATATTCATTAAAAAGCTGTTTACATTTTTCGTCAAACCACGGTTGGTCGAACTCAGCAGACATTTTTTAATTTTAATTACTTTGTGGGACCTAGAAATTTTAATTTCACTGCAGAAAGGATGTATAATACTAACAAGCGCCTCTGAAAACTTTTCAATCGAGGTATTTATGCTACTTTGATCGCACTTTTCAATTTTACATAGTTCAAACAGATTATTAAATTCATCACTAACAGCATTAACAACATGGGCTGAGTTTTTCTCGTTCCATCTGAAAACAGAGTTTGAGTGGTTATCAGTATTTATACATTCATTGTTATTAGAATTTATACATTCATTGTTATCACAATTTATACAATCATTGTTATAAACATTATTATAAACGATATTTCTTGTGTCAACCGGGCTATAAATTGTGAAGCTTACAGGTGCGTGGTCAGAGTATTGGTTAAACATACTGCTTTGAAATGACAATATTTTTAAAAACGTTTTCTCATCACATAAGACATAGTCTATTAAACTTGTGCCTCTGGTGTTATAAAATGTAATTGCCCCGCTTTCGTCTTCAGCATGACGACCATTCACAATTCTCAGACCGGTTGTTTTACACAAAGAGAGTAAGTTTCTACCAAATTGATTTACATTTGGGTCGGTGTTATTTCGCTTACTAATAGTACATGCATCAGGTGTGTATGTAATAACTGACGACAAATTATCTAAACATGTTTTAGACAAACAAACCATATCAATGTAATCATTGTTAGTACTCGTTCTACTATTAAAATCTCCGAAGCAAACAATGGTTCCTTTTGATTTATATTTAAGTATACAATCTTCTAAACAATTAAATAGGTCTACATCATATTTATCATAGAAGACACTATTAATTGGTGGGAAATAGTTAGCTATCAAATATAATTTATCGTGTGATTCTTTATCGTGGGATATTTCTAGTACAACGATGCTGTCTTCTTTAGTTTCTAATATTGTGCAAAACTTACTAATTAAGGTTTTAATAAATATGACTATACCACCGCCCTTTGCTTTAACCCTGGGTATACAATAATGTGTATAATTATCTAAATCTAAGTAATCATTATCTTCGGGTTTTATCCAACATTCGAATAAACATACAATATCATACTGGCATATAATATTAACAAAGTTACCGTCAATTACTTTATCTTTTAGTGATCTACAAATATTCCAAGATACTACATTAATTGTATTCCTCAACACGTCCTATGCTATTTCTTATCGTAGTCTCTCTGGTGTCGATCCGTAGCGGCCTCGCTTGTGTGGTTGAGAGTATCTTTTGCTTTCTGTACTTTGTGTAGGTGCTGTCGCTGATAGATTATTTCTTCGCGGAGTTTCATCTAATATTTCAAATTCGCTGGTTTCATCTGCGTAAAGCCGGCCGTCTATAAAAAGTTTATCTCGTATGAGGCGTGTACGGTGTCCTGACAACCGAAAGCGTCTTTCTATGGGGTATAACTGTTTCCTCCTGTCTTGGATAGCTGCAGGGAATTGCTCACTGATTCCGTAAGGCGTACCTTTATGTTTATATCCACTTTCTTTATTTCACGGAGATCATTGTAATAGATGAAACGAGCTACGATCGGGCGATGTTTTCCATTCATGATTTTGCCGAATCTGTGAACATTGCCGAATTCCACACAATGGTGTATCCCTAATTCCCGGTTGATAAAATCTCTAAATTTAGCTTCAGTATCTTCAGGGTTTGATTCTCTTAACCCATTAAAAACTAGGTTGTTTTTCATTGATCTACATTGGAGATCTAAAAGTGTGTCTTTAATTGCACCGTGATCTTTAATCAGGGTTGTAATACCCTTAATCTGTTCTTTGTTTAAAGTTATTTGTTCGTGAGCTTCATCACACATGTTGTTAAGTCTCTGAGTGGTGGTCTCTAATTCTTGACTTTTTACCTGAATTTGTTGGATAATATTTTCAAGGTTTACTACTTTTGTACAAATAGTATGCAAAGAAAGTTGGATGTCATCAATCTTTTCCATATGCACTTCAATATTATCTAGCCGTTTACATATCTTATTAAGCATGGACTTTATACTACCTTTTTCTATTTCAAACTCTATATTCATTTCATTCTGGTCTGACATGATTTTCTTTTCGATAGGTTAAGTTCATAAAATCCACTACAAATATAAGTACAAGTACACAGATAATATTGCCCTATAGTTAACACATCTGATTAAATTAGAAGTTCATCATAATACTCTCTATAGTGAGGAGCTCGACTTTAACACGTCTTACTCGGCCGGCTGCACTTAACTCTGTGAACTTTAGAACCATGAGGTGCTATCTTTCTTCTTATTAAAACACGTTTAATGTAAACTTTAGATGCACAATAGTAGGACGTTAAACCCCATTTAATTTCACCACGAGGTGGTATCAGTAATGAAGTTTTGTCTCTCCCCACAGCTTTCACTTTATGGTTTTCTATCATCGGTGAAATTTATATAAATTGTCTCCCTATTGTTACTTGATGAAATTTCTATAAATTTCCTCTTCCTGTTGTTACTTAATGTAAGGGTGTCTCCGATCTGAATTGAATTGAATGAATGAATGAAATGGGGTTTAACGTCCTACTGTTATGCACTTAACCTCAGGTAATGGAAGACGGGTGTCTCCTATTAGTCAGGGTTAAAATTGAGGGAGGTGCCACCTGGAGAGGTAGAAATTCTCATGCGGTTTTTCTAGACCAGTTTTTTTATTCTGAACAAGAATATATGAGGTAGTCAGGCCAAATCCTGAGCCATTTCCCGCTAGGGCACTTTTTCAAAATGGCCGCCGAAATTTCATATACATAGTGACTGTATTGGTTAAGTAAGTAACAATGATGCATGTTTAACCACTTTTTGCATTGGTTAGTATTCAAGTTATTCCCAACGAAGCTGCAATTATAGTCCAGACTCTTGAAAGTGATGAAAAATGAGGGCGCTCTTTACGTGGCCGTCAAAAACGTAGGTAAACTGTCTATATCTTTTAATAAGCATTTATTGGGCCACGCAAAGGTCATTAAGCTTTAAATAAGCATTACAAAGCGTAATACATGTATGTTTATATGTCGAGACAATAAGTTAAAATTTGGTTAGCTGTTTCTATATAATCACCGAAAAAATGTTTTGACATCTCATTATTAAGATGGGCCATACAGAAAATATGCGTGTCTGCATATGCCCAACCCTGCTTCGTTGACAACGACTGATTTTTCCTTCTGTAAGCATGACCATATCCATCTTTAATTTGTTCGCCTCTTTAAAAAGTTCAACGAGTAACAAATAAAAAGGGACCTGTCCCCGAGTGTTTAACCGAGAGTTGATCCTATTATGCCAGCCCTCGACATCATTGTTGGTTCGTACTGACCGCATAAATACGGACCAACTCTCAATATTGAACACTCGGTTAAAAATCCACTGCCTTTGGATATAGTCCATGACACGGTGTACTCCCATTTCGACTACGTCCCATTTCGACTACAGCTTATAACAACAGATTATACGGTCTGGTGGTTTTATAATCCATACTTATATACCCTCTTTATAGATAGAATAGATTATTCCATACCCCATTTAGACTACAGCATATAACAAATTATATCAAAACAAACAGGAAAAAAGATTGAAAAATTTATATAACAAAAAAAGATATATTATTTTACAAAGCACTGATTCGATTCAATTTTAAAAGGTGTCCTATAGCATCCAAATATTGCATTGGTGTCTTTTAATCATTTATGAGTTGGGTCTTTATTCTGGTCAGTCTATTATCTATATCTTTATATATTCGTCTCCTTTTTGGTGGTGCCGCTCCTAAGGTCAATTGAGCATATTTGGACCGTTCGCACTTCTCAGTAATTCGAATTACATCAATAAATCTGTAGATGTTACTGGCTACACATGAAACAATGTTATTTTTAATAAATAAACTAATATTTCTACTTCGAAAATACACAAACTAATTGTGACTGAATTTTTTTAATTTTTTTTTAAAAAATAATTATTAACAAAATTATAATTACACCCATATATACATGAAACAATAGTGAATGATAGTGAACTTGAAGAATAAATGTATAAAATTTGAAATGAATCATCTTATATAGATAAGCAAGTATTAAACTCAATGTAATCTCTAAATATTAGGCCTACAAATATTTGTCAAAATAAAAATGTACTCTGGGTTGATATTTTTGCTTTGATGTTAAAAAACAAGCTAAAATATATAATGAATAAGCTATTTTAACAATAATCATTACCTAAATCCGATCTCTTAATCAGTGGAACAGTTCATTGCTGATTAGTTAGGGGCTCAGGGTTTTGAGGGTAATAAAATTTGTAGTCGAAATGGGGTGTAGTCGAAATAATCACCGAAAAAATGTTTTGACATCTCATTATTAAGATGGGCCATACAGAAAATATGCGTGTCTGCATATGCCCAACCCTGCTTCGTTGACAACGACTGATTTTTCCTTCTGTAAGCATGACCATATCCATCTTTAATTTGTTCGCCTCTTTAAAAAGTTCAACGAGTAACAAATAAAAAGGGACCTGTCCCCGAGTGTTTAACCGAGAGTTGATCCTATTATGCCAGCCCTCGACATCATTGTTGGTTCGTACTGACCGCATAAATACGGACCAACTCTCAATATTGAACACTCGGTTAAAAATCCACTGCCTTTGGATATAGTCCATGACACTGCATACTTTGTCGTCTGTGGATGCTATTGATAGTTGGTGAAAACTTCTGACGATGTGTTCCTTCGGAAGGAAGGGTAATGCCATCACTCGTCGCAGGAAATTGTAAGCTTCACCTCTGGAGTTGTAAGCCACCTAAAAAGAATGAAATATTTATTGTATAACATTAACATTTATTGTATAACATTAACATTTATTGTATAACATTAACATTTATTGTATAACATTAACATTTATTGTATAACATTAACATTTATTGTATTACATTTACTGTATAACATTTATTGTATAACATTTATTGTATAACATTTATTATTTATTGTATAACAATTAGTGTAGAACATTTATATGTATTAATAATATTTCGTACCTCGCTTCCTAGCTCAGCCGGATCTTCAGGCCTTGATTTCTGTCTATATCTGTTTACACATCGTACCAGGTTGGAAATTTTTGGTCGGCTGTGGAAAGGAGCTGTTTCTATTGCCAGGTCTTCATAAACTTTTTCGACAACATTAGGGGCCGAGGAGGTAAAAACATCTTTGTCGGAATTGTTCCGTACCTGTAAGTTTTGAATGAATTATAAATAAACCTTTAAATTATAAATGAACCTTTAAATTATGAACGAATTAGGAATTGTTTGATTTTACTTACATCAGCCCTGATGGCATGGGCAATATGCGTTCCAGGTTTAGCCGGATGGTTATGGTTCTGTTTTCCAGGGCGAAAATGGTCGACTGCTTGTATAACGGTGGCTTTACAATATTCTTCTCCTCGGCTTCGGTGCTTGCATCGCCAGTGCTTGTTGCCATTGACAGACTGTTTCTAAAATTATAAACATATATACATAATACTATATAATTAATATATATAGCCAGAGATAATTATTTAGATGAATGTTTCTAAATTCTAGACTTTTGATATATAAATAATGAATCAAAAAAATTCATTATTTCTTATAAAATACATACCCTAAATGTATAGGAGTAGCCTTCTCTGTCTAGCAACATCTTGTTACCCCTTTCGGATGATATATCTCGGACCCTCAGCTTCCTCTACGGCGAAGTCTGGGTTATCTTCTTGTTGTGACGTTTCTATTGCTGGTTCTGGTATATGAAATGCCTGCTCATCTCTAAATGATTCTATGGGGATAAATCCGCTACCAGTGTCCAAAATGGGATCTTCGTCAGGCATGGCGGCATCACCCTCTTCAACAACGGGTGTCAGATCTTCGTCAGACATGACGACATCCTCAACAACGGGTGTCAGATCTTCGTCAGACATGACGACATCTTCAACAGCGGGAGTACCCTAAAAGGAAACAATAAGTATATGTACAGCCAAACAAAGGTAAGAAAATATTCAACAACGCGAATTGCCAAAACGGAAACACTTTATACATGTATATACTACGAAAATTATAAATAAAACCAAGTACAAACGACCTAAACCATTATCTATTAGGCCTATAACTTACGGTATTTGTACATGGTGAACATTTCCATTGTATAACCTCTAATCCTTTAACGGCTTTTCGGTACGTTGCCTTGGATATATCTGAAAAATGAAATAACGACGCCACATTTGTTAGATTTTAAATAATAATATAATTTTGAGAATTGGCAGTAATTTATTTGTTATATTTTGTAAATAATGTATTTTCTAATAATATATGTGTCCGCGAAAAAATAAAAACATAAACACTTTAAACCACTAAAATCCATAAAATTTAGAAAATACTAGACATACCGGTACAAGTTCTATGCTGCCACAGACTACACCCATCACATTGAAGGGAGCAGGTCGTTTCATCCCAAGACCGGTTTACCCCGGGCTGTTTCATCCGGGCTGTTTCATCCCAATTTCATCTCGGGCTGTTTCATCCCACATAGGGTCGTTTCATCCCACAAATCAATAAAAAGGTTTGACGTATTTTTAATATTTTATTCATACATTTATAACAATTCATAGCAAATTTAGTAATACTATTTGTATCATTTCATACATATATCATTTCATTAAATTATTTATTTACGGCCTTTATAAATAAATTGATTTATAGAACGCACGGTAGAACGACTCGCGATGCACTTATCCATTTTAGTTAACTAAACTTGATATGTCTCTAAGATATCGATATCAAATGGTGAATGCTTCATATTTTTTTAGAATTATAGACCATTTCTAGGCTTGTGAGTATTCGAAATTAGTTTGATGTTTTATACTCAAAGATGGAATTGACAATTAATTAATTAAGCATATAATTGACAATTATTAACACTTTATTTAACACCCCCCAATCTGTTTCTCGGAGTATTACGAGTATAGTAATATATCTGTCTTTAACATGTGCTGTCACAGCACGCGGCGTCAATCATTGGCTGAATGACGCGTCCATTGTTTATATAAAACCAATAGGTCCCGAATAATCTCAAAATGCGGGTCCCGAATGAACTTGGTACCGAATCATCTAGCACCCAATATACTGATAGCAACACATACCTTTAACTTTAAATTCTATTACTGCCACTTTACTGAAACCACAACTGCACTAAAACTATATTACTATACAATATATATGAAATTGAAGAAGTTTCAACCATACAAAAACTATATAAAGACTAAACCATAAATGACAGAGAATGAAGATATCCTCGGACCTCTATGAAATCATTACAAAGAATGACCATAGTTAACAATGTTACCAAACCAAAAAAAACATCAGGTCAAAGTTTAAATAAACTACCAGTGAGCTGGAGAGTAAGAACTTGTAAGATTTGGCGACTTACTATCTTGAACCACCCAACACACAATTAGACGAGCTGAAGTAGCGACGTGTTGTTAGTTTGGTAGCTGTATAATAAGTGAAGTTTAACATGCAGTTACGTCATACTAATCACGTGACCTGTATAGAACGCAGCATTTACAACAAACTCACTGGTAACCTGAGAAAGAGCGGATAGAAAAAGATAGTTTAAAGAGGCAGTGATGTGTAACATATTATCTAAAATTAAATTAGCATTGTGACCCTATTAAAATACCAATAAAATCACTCTACAACATGTACCTACGCCCATACATTTGCGATGCGGCTACCGGTTTACTTTAAACAGAAAAACACATCGCTTTTACAAAAAAAGTCCCAAATTGCGTCTTTTGTAGAGTGTGTATACCTTAATGGAGGAGATATATTGTCTCAAGCCTGCTGCATTTATAAAATTCCCTGGTAATTCCCCAAACCCAATACCAAACGTGACGTTTGTTGATATAATACACTCTCCACAGAAATCTCCATGGGGGGGGGGGCAGCTATTCTTCATTCGGAAGCTTTGTCGAGGTTTGCCGAATGGGAGTGCTTTACTCACTATGAAACCACGGTCACACGAATTATGAGTTATTCATGTTCAATAGATTCTCATCTTAAATCAATATACAACCATCTCTTTCGCTCTACCGGAACCGGATGTAAAATACTGGACACAAAGCGCGCATTGTCGCCATTTATTTATGAGGTGTGGTAAATTACGGTGAGCATTACTCCCTGATTATATTAGATTAAGGTACGGTACACAGTTCTAGATCGGACCTGGTACTTCTTCTCACTGACTGGTATATTTTGTGGTATTGCTTCGTCCAGTAATTGTTTGGGTGGGGGTCGTTTCGCTCCAGACTGTTTCATCCCTTTGTTTTACTTTGTTTGTTACACAGTAAATAAAATAAATATGAGTAGCAAAGCAATGCAAAAGTTTTTTTATATTTTTGAATCTGACAAAAACTGAATATTTACTAGCATTCCAACCCCTCTCCCATTTAAGAAACCCCCAAAATATTTCAAAATCGGTTAAGAAATAAAAAAGTTAATGCAATTTAGGACGCCAAATTGATAGATGGATGTCAGTTTCTCCAGAGTGTCTTGAGGTTTCATTCATACATAACCTCAAGATTCCTGAAGCTGGAGCGGGGTCCGACTGAATTTGTTTGCGCATAGAGCTGAAAGGCATCCTTTGATAAATCCTAAATTCATGTCAGACAACTCATCCCAAAGACAACTCATCCCAAAGACAACTCATCCCAAAGACAACTCATCCCAGACAACTTATCCCAATAAAAGACAACTCATCCCACTTTTAAAGACAATTAATCCCAAGTCAAAAGACAATTCATCCCAACTTTATTGAGAGAGACTCGGGTTATAAGTGACTTCGAATTCATGTTACAAATAAATACCACAAATTAATTTATTACATCAACAGTTTATTAAATAGTACACATTAATATATTTATCAACTATAGGCTAATCATTTAATCTGTCAGTTTGTCGTTTAGTCAGTCCGTCCATATATCCCTACACATCTTTTCAATAGCTGGTTAGTACTTATTTCCCCGTTGGTATATAAATTCTAAAGGTCAAATAATTTGCTTTGTGTGGTTCTTGTAAGTTTTTTCTGGTATCTTCTTAATTTCCCTTCTGAAACCATTTTTATTTGTATCGGTAGCTGCGCTGCTTCTTTATATAATAAAGTTATCAGAAGATAAAACTGTAAATTCCCTTTTCTGGCCTTTTGATTGATTCGGTTATGCCAACCCTCAACATCATTATTGGTTCGTATCGTTCTGCCAAACACTCAATGTCGGGATAGGCCATATATTACTTGTCAGCCAATTATCCATAATGTATTTCATGACTGCTTTAATTTGTTCTGTATTTACTTTCTCGTTTAATTTATTAAATGTTGGCAATATATGTTCCGCAGGTAGGAATTGTAAGGCAAATACTTTTCTCAAAAACTTATACACGGTGTCTTTCTGGCTGTAGGCAGTCTACAAAAATATAAAACATGAACTATTTGTTAAAGCGAAAATTTCATTTATTTTGAGAAAATCAAAACATAATTATTTGAATGTCTTTTACTAAATAGGTTGTCAACTAACTATTATACGATCCATAGGCATCATTCTAACATTTAAAATTCAGTCACATACAAATTTCATTTATTTTCTACGCACGAGTGGGTGTTGTCTCGATCGTCAAGGTATGTGGTTAGCCAGTTAATGATAATTATGTCTAGTTGACCAAGACCGGACACCTAAAATAATAAATTAATAACCTCCTTTTATAGAGATCAGTGATTTGACCAGTTTGAACACCAATTTTCTCAACGTTTTAAAAATGAAGTTGGAAAGGATATTTTTGCCAATTTCTCAACTGGCAATTAGTGAATTATAGGATTAATAGGATTATTCACTAACAAGGTAGAACTGTTTATAGATACCATCTATCTTATGGCTTTATTTTAATACATTTTAAAAATATAACTTAAATATTTGAAATTGTAGCTTTAATTAAACATAAACAAATAGTGAGTAATTCCAGACAATTGTGAATAATATCAAATATCGTTTTCAAATTAAAATACTCAATTATTTCACCTAAATTGTGTGATCCATCTCTGAACAAGAATGACACTTACTGACAAACAATAGGAGCTTTTAAATGTGACGCACATCTGGTGTCTATTTTTAGCTTGGCCTTATTTAGCCCGCAATTTAACATGGGAAAATGCTAGGGAAAGCAGGGTTTTCCCTCTATTTCTCTTATACAAAGCATATTCTTTAATGTCACTCTTGTTGTAAGTTGCGTGTACCATTCGTAATAAATTACTGATTTCAATCATGTCTAAATCGGAAGCACGATTGACCCAAATCCACCAATATTTCAACCCATATCATCATAATTTATGTCTATATTTGATAATATACTGTTCCTTATGCCAAATGTGCATTTTTAATTTAAAATCGTAAGATTTTCGTTTTAAAAATATCCCTCAAAATGCAGTTTCCAAACAAGCAATTTTGTGCATTAAAACGAGTTATGTCCCTTGGTTACTATTTCCAAACTTGCTTGGAAATCGCATTTTGAGGGGCATTTTGACACCAAAACGTTACGACTGTACATGTAAATTAAATATGACAATTTGGCAAATATCGATATAAATTAATGTCTTATAAGTTGAAATAATGGTGGATTTGGATCAATCCTGCTACCCTGTCCAAATTAATTCTTAATCGTTGTATTGATGATATACCGTGTTGTAGTAGACGATACAATGTATAAATGTTAAGCTTGATGAAACTTGAAATCCATGTTTATAATCTAAAGATAATGGTTCCTTTTAATATTTGCTCATATCGATTTGTAACTTCATTAATTATGGCCCTTGATTGTAGAAAGAATAACCTTTATTAGCTTATGGTCCCTCTGGATGTCACAATTATTATATGATTTAAAAAATGTTTGATTATGTCACTGTAATGAAGGTTCAGTTCGAATTTCGTGAACATTTGACCAAAATGGCCACCACTTTTACGCGAATAGTGTAAAAGTATGATATTAGAGGCCACAATTTTACCTGATTTTGATGAAACCTGAAATGCGTGTTTATAACTCAAAGATCTTGGTTCCTTTCGATATTTGCGCATATCGGATCGTAACTTCCAGAATTATGGCCCCTGATTATACAAAAATCGCCTTTTTAGCTTGTGGTCCTTCTGAAGGTCACTGTCATTATCAGATTTCAAAACTGTATGAATATATCCCCATTACACCATAATAAAGGTTGAATTCGTAAGATGAAAGGACCCTTAGTGGCACTTTATTACATATAGTGGCACGAAATGACTTACTGGCACGAAACTACCCTCTATTAGTGGCACGAAACGATCCTCTATTAGTTGGATGAAATGACCCTCTATTAGTGACATGAAATGACTTACTTGGAAGAAACGACCCTCTATTAGTGGCATGAAATGACTTGCTGGGATGAAACGACCCTCCATTAGTGGCATGAAATGACTTACTGGGATGAAACGACCCTCCATTAGTGGCATGAAATGACTTGCTGGGATGAAACGACCCTCCATTAGTGACATGAAATGACTTACTGGGATGAAACGACCCTCCATTAGTGACATGAAATGACTTACTGGGATGAAACGACCCTCTATTAGTTGGATGAAATGACTTACTGGGATGAAATGACCCTCCATTATTGGGACGAAAATATGGTCTGAATTCATAAACTAATTAATAAATTAGATATAGAAATCGTTTTGAAAAAGAATAATATTCACTTTGGATTATTTGACCAAAGCACATTTCTTAATAGGTCAGACTAGACTATAACAAACCATCTTTTATTCTTAACCCTGTCAGACCGTATTCCCGAATTTTAGGAATTTAACTAACAGCCTATAATGACGGATTACCGAAAAACCAGGAATCGGCCTAGGTAGTTAGAGAATAACGCATTGTGCTATAAATAGTTAGCCAATCATCAACGTAGGTTTTTTACAAATGGCAGCCCACATGAAGAGAGCGTGAAGCCGTTTGTTTATGGAAAAATACCGATCGTTTTCGCCATGAAGCGAGTGCTCAACGGACCTAGCACTTCCAAATAAAAGAGAAATAGACGTCAACTGTTTACTGCATACTTGTAATAGAAACTTTGGCATTATCGGCTGATGAGGAGGTCATCTTCGATTAGAACATTCCAAGTATTCTGACCAATTTTCATCAGTGTATGTCCATTACTTTACATGTAATCACAAATTAAAAACCTATATATGCATTTTTAGCACTTTTACTCAGGACGTCAGGTTATGACGTCATTTTTGGGCAGGGGAATAGGTCTGACAGGGTTAACTAAATAATATATTTACTGCGAAAAAATAAAAAGAGTACTCTGCATAAGAATAAATATATATCACTTCTAAATCACATAGCTAATATAGAAAATATAATTCATAACGAGACTAGAAGTAATTGGATATGGATTTATAATATCAATATGTAATGTTGTATGGGTTTTTTTATACGCCCACATTTTCAAATGGACGTATTATGTCGTCGCCCCTGTCCGGATGTCCTGATGTCCGGACGTCCGTCCGTCCACAATTGTTTGTGGACTCTCTACAGGTCACAATTCTTGTCCGATTTTGACGAAACTTAAAATATAGGTTTATCCCCAAAATATCTCGGTAGCTTTCGATATTGGCATGTATCGGATCAAAACTTCATGGATTATGGCCCCTGATTGTATGAAAAATCACGTTTTTAGCTTGTGGACCCTATAGAGGTCACAATTTTGAACCGATTTTGATGAAACTTTATATGCATGTTTATAACCCAAAGATCTTGGTTCCTTTCGATATTTGCACCTATCGGAACGTAAATTCCTGAATTATGGCCCCTGATTTTCCGAAAATTCACCTATTTTAGCTCGTGGTACCTCTTGAGGTTACAATTATTATCCGATTTGTAAAACCGTTCGATTATATCACCGTTACACCCTAAGGAAGGTTGAGTTTAAATTTTGGAAAAATCGGACCAAAATTACCATACAAAATGGCCGCCGTTCGTACGCAAATACTGTTAAAAAATGGTATATCAAGGTTGTGGACCCTGTAGAGATCACAATTTTAATTCGATTTTGATGAAACTTGAAATGCATGGTTATAACCCAAAGATCTTGGTTCCTTTGGATATTTGCGCATATCGGATCGTAACTTCCTGAATTATGGCCCCTGATTATACGCAAAATCGTCTTGGTTTAGCCTGTGGTCCCTCTGGAGGTTACATTAATTATCCGATTTAAAAAATCGTTTGATTATATCACCGTTACACCCTAAGGAAGGTTGAGTTTGAATTTCAGAAAAATGGGACCAAAATTGCCATACTAAATGGCCGCCATTCGTACGCAAATACTGTTATAAAATGGTATATCAAGGTTGTGGATCCTGTAGAGGTCAAAATTTTAATTCGATTTTGATGAAACTTAAAATGCATGGTTATAACCCAAAGATCTTGGTTCCTTTCAATATTTGCGCATATCGGATCGTAACTTCCTGAATTATGGCCCCTGATTATACGCAAAATCGTCTTGGTTTAGCTTGTGGTCCCTCTGGAGGTTACAATAATTAACGTAAATTCCTGAATTATGGCCCCTGATTGTCCGAAAATTCACCTATTTTAGCTCGTGATACCTCTGGAGGTTACAATTATTATCCGATTTGTAAAACCGTTCGATTATATCACCGTTACACCCTAAGAAAGGTTGAGTTCAAATTTCGGAAAAATCGGACCAAAATTACCATACAGAATGGTCGCCGTTCGTATGCGAATACTGTTAAAAAATGGTATATCAAGGTTGTGGACCCTGTAGAGATCACAATTTTAATACAATTTTGATAAAACTTGAAATGCACGGTTATAACCCAAAGATCTTGGTTCCTTTTGATATTTGCGCATATCAGATCGTAACTTCCTGAATTATGGCCCCTGATTATACGCAAAATCGTCTTTGTTTAGCTTGTGGTCCCTCTGGAGGTTACAATAATTAACCGATTTAAAAAATCGTTTGATTATATCACCGTTACACCCTAAGGAAGCTTGAGTTCGAATTTCGGGAAAATTCGTAACAAAATTGTCATATAAAATGGCTGCCGTTCGTACGCAAATACTGTTAAAAAATGGTATATCAAGGTTGTGGATCCTGTAGAGGTCACAATTTTAATTCGATTTTGATGAAACTTAAAATGCATGGTTATAACCCAAAGATCATGGTTCCTTTCAATATTTGTGCATATCGGATCGTAACTTCCTGAATTATGGCCCCTGATTATACGCAAAATCGTCTTGGTTTAGCTTGTGGTCCCTCTGGAGGTTACAATAATTAACCAATTTAAAAAATCGTTTGATTATATCACCGTTACACCCTAAGGAAGGTTGAGTTCAAATTTCGGAAAATTCGGAACAAAATTGCCATACAAAATGGCTGCCGTTCGTACGCAAATAGTGTTAAAAAATGGTATATCAAGGTTGTGGATCCTGTAGAGGTCACAATTTTAATTCGATTTTGATGAAACTTAAAATGCATGGTTATAACCCAAAGATCTTGGTTCCGTTCAATATTTGTGCATATCGGATCGTAACTTCCTGAATTATGGCCCCTGATTATACGCAAAATCGTCTTGGTTTAGCTTGTGGTCCTTCTGGAGGTTACAATAATTAACCGATTAAAAAAATCGTTTGATTATATCACCGTTACACCCTAAGGAAGCTTGAGTTTAAATTTCGGAAAAATCGGACCAAAATTACCATACAAAATGGCCGCCGTTTGTACGCGAATACGTTAAAAAATGGTATATCAAGGTTGTGGACCCAGTATAGGTCACAATTTTAATTTGATTTTGATGAAACTGGAAATGCATGTTTATAACCTAAAGATCTTGATTCTTTTCGATATTTGCGCATATCAAATTGTAATTTAATGAATTATAGCCTTTGATTGTAGGAAAAATCACTTTCGATTTTGCTTGTTCTCTAACCATCTCTCGAAAATGTGGGCGTATCCTGCCTGGCAGTGCCAGCTTACTATCTTTTGGTTTTTTTTATGTATCTTTTGTTTTTGCTTTTGTTTGGGTTTATGTATTATATTGTATTGTAATGTTTATTTTGTTGTATTATATAGTTTTGTAATGTATCTTAATTTTAATAAATGCTTTAAAAAAATAAAAAAAAATAAAATAAATAAAACTTGAAAAAAAAAAAAATATTGGGACGAAATGATTTACTGGTATGAAACGACCCTCTATTAGTGACATGAAATGACACTCTATTAGTGAGACGAAACAACCGATATAAAGTTAAGATGAAACTGCTGGTGTTGAAACGGTTTTGGGATCAGATCCATTTGGGTTTTGGACATGTGGTCGTATATTGCTGTCGTTTTACGATATTAAATGTTTCATGGAGGAGAACTTTATAATAAAAGTCAAACAAATTCTAATGGTTTTCTGATAATTACTTAATGAGTTGTTACTCTTAATCAGATTTTAGTGTATTAAAAATGTTTCATTACCAAAAATAGTAAAAATATGCGACAACTCTTGTTGACTTCCCGGACGATTTAGCTGCTGTTGGGGTATGTTTCGTTGCCTGGCAACCTATCTACTTTATAAGTACATGTATAATTACCCCACCCCCTTGAACAAAAGCTGCCAGTTAGCAGTTTGTAGTTAAAACCATATCAGTTTTGATAATAACAAAATAAGCAGTAAATTGTATTCCATAGAATTTATACCTGTGTATGGATAAGGCGCTGGTTCACTAGCCTGGAGGTCGGGTGTTTTCGATCCATGCATTGGCCGAGAAAGTTCATCTCGATTTTCCGACGTGATTTCCCCTTGTCAGTGATGCAGGGCCTGACAAGGACAGCTGCCTAGTCATTTGGATGGGATGAAAAACCGAGGTCCCATGTACACATTGGAGTGCACATAAAAGATCCCTTGGCAGTTGGAATTCGATATAAAGGTAGGCCGTAGCGCCGCTGCCCAGGCAAAATATCCCTCATAGCACACTGTATGACACTACCCGTCTTCAATTAGCTCAGGTTAAGTGCATAACAGTATGACGTTAAACCCCATTTCATTCATTTCATTCATTTTACCCGTATACTCAATTACCAAATGCCATTGAAACAATTATCCTTCTATTTTATTGTTTTTATTTTTAAGAATCCATCACTGTCACTCAGTCACAGCAAATTGAATCCAATCGCAGGACGATCATACAGCTGAATCCAATCGCAGGACGATCATACAGCTGAATCAGAAAAGCAACCAAATCAACTTTGTCAGATAACATAATGGTGAGTTCTGTTTCAAGGCGGGGGTTGGAGTGCCTTAAAGGGGCCAGCCCGAATTTCAAAGAATCTGAAAATTACACGTTCATGAACGTATGAAATTTAAACGCAAAATATAGAGGAATAGTGTATTTACCTTGTCTGAAAATTTCAGTTCAAAATGTTGAGTAGTTTGGACGTGAATGCAAAAAAGCTTAACTGGACACTAGCTCTTTTAAGTTTTTCTTTTAAATTGTTATGGTCGTTTTACTTGATAAGAGCGACTATATTTGATACCAATTTTAACTTAATCAAAAGAGAGCTTTAAAAGTGAGTCGATAGGGTTAGATTGAAAGCTGCACATATATATAGACTCGTTTTATCCAGACACTTCTGTGTAATGCAAACAGAACGCAAGTCTTCAGCCACCGAGCCATACCGGCGATTGAAAGTTGTTTGAAAACGTATCACATAGCTTGAAGAAGTTGCTCGGATCTAAGTTAGAGGCTATTAAGGGCTTTTCATACAAAATTAAGCAGTTTTAACCCCCAAAATGTTATCGGGATAGCCCCTTTAAAATGGTGGCCAATCTGATAAAAATTAAAATCTACATTTCGTTTTTTTTTTTTATACTTTCGATAGCCTACACTACATGACGATCTGACCAGTTATATTGGGAGTTCACGTTGGAGGTCAAACAGATGAATTTTGACCCTATAACTTCAGTCACTTATTACCCATTTGACATTGATGTTACTAGTGGATTACCCACAGTTCCGTGCAAAACGCACCCAAAGTACGCCGTAACAGACCGTTTCATTGGCTAACCCCTCACACCATTCAAATTCCTAGGCAAATAGAAAGACATTTTGAACTATAAAAACAAAAACAAAAACTAGGATCTATGTTTAATTCAAACTGCCAAGGGATCTTTTACATGCACGCCAATGTGTACCCGGGAACTTAGTTTTTCGTCCCATCCGAAGGACGTGGCAAGAAGTAGGGTCGTCTGTCCAACCTCGTGGGTTTCCCATCGGTTAAAGCGAATTATTGAAATAAAATTAAACCATAAAGAAAATAATGATAATATAACTTTTATATATTACAGGAAACTAATGATGTTATTAAAAGATTCCATAAGTGTGTTGTATGTGATGAGGTTTTTCTGCAACTTGATGATTTTAAACGACACAGTAAAATACATGTTAAAGAAGAGAAAACTAATGATGTAGATGAATATTGTCATGTTCATTTTGAAGAAGAGAAAACTGATGATGTAGATAAATATCGTCATGTTCAAGTTGAGAAAACTGATGATGTAGATAAATATTGTCATGTTCAAGAAGAGAAAACAGATGATAAGGAAGCTGTTGATCGGTATAAATTGAGTGATGAAGAATTTAAATTAAAAAGGGAGTTTAAAAAACACAGTCAAAGACAACAGGAGCCATTCTTTCACGATAATGATGAAACAGAAATACAACGTCAAAAAATAAATAAGTACCCAGAAACGGGTGTTAGCTGCGATATTTGTAGTAAATCATTTATTAACAAATTCTACCTGATTAAACACATGAGAAATCATGTCGAGGCAGTGAAACCATATAAATGTGATGTTTGTGGTGAATTATTCAGTCATGACATTGCTCTACAGAGACACATGAGAAATCATGTCGCGGCGGTGAAACCATATAAATGTGATGTTTGTGGTGAATCATTCACTCACGACATTGCGTTACAGAGACACATGAGGAATCATGTTGAGGAGGAACCTGCCGTTTGTAGTGGATCGTTAGATGAGGATGAAGATTTACATGGAGACACGAAAACTCACACTGGGTTCACCGAGGATGACAATGAAGATTTACAGGGACACATGAAAATTCACACTGGAGAAAAACCTGGCATTTGTAGTGAATCATTGAATGAGGACGCGGATGCTGACTTACAGGGACACGTGAGCATCCCTATTGATGATGATAAACCCTTTGAATGTGAGATTTGCAGTAAATCATTCCCTCTCGATGTAGCTCTACAGAGACACATGAAAATTCATTCGGGCGAAAAACCTTATATATGTGGCGTGTGTGGCAAGTCTTTTTCGCGGAGCTCCAGCCTCACCGATCACATGATCATACATACGACGGAGAAACCTCACCAAAAGCCGTACGAATGCGTTGTGTGTCGAAAGTCGTTTTCTCGGCGTCGCAATTTACGGCAGCACATGATTACCCATACTACCGATAGGCCTTACGAATGTGATGTTTGTGGTAAAACATTTGCAAGAAATGGGAACTTGAAGGAACACATGGTCATCCATACCCTGGAAAGGCCGTACCAATGTGATTTCTGTAATAAATCGTTCTCCAGAAGTGGAACTCTGCAGACACACAGGAGAAGAATTCATACTGGAGAGAAACCCCACCAATGTGATGTCTGCGGTAAGGCGTTTGCTGAAAGTTTCGATCTGCTCAGCCACATTAGAATTCACACGGAAGAGAAACCTTATAAATGTGATGTTTGTAGTCGAACATTCGCTGAAAATACTCATTTATTTAGTCACATGGCCACTCATACAGGAGATAGGCGTTTTAAATGTGATGTTTGTGGTAATTCATTTACTAGGAATAGCCATCTACAGGAGCACGTCAGAATTCATACGGGAGAGAAACGCTACCAATGTGATCTGTGTGTCAAGTCATTTTCTAAAAGCGGCACCCTGGCGACACATCGAATGAGAATTCATACAGGAGAAAGACCTTATAAATGTGATGTTTGTGGTAGATCATTCACTTCCTGTTCGGACCTAGTTAAACACACAAGAACGCATACTGGAGAGAAACCGTATAAATGTGATGTTTGTGGTAAATCATTCACATTGAGCAGTAATCAACAACGGCACATGAGAACTCATAGTCAAAGAGTCAATACTGAACAGCATCCTGTATAAATGCAACTTATTATATTATGTTAGTCCCAAAATGACGTAGTTTGTGTCAAAATGGTTAGCACATGCGCGCTGTATGATAAAGCCTGTCATTGGGTCAACTGGTTTTGATTCCCTGGTTCTATGTGACAAGGAGTAGGGTCGCCTGTCAAGTCTCCTGGTTTTTCTCCTGGTCCTCCGGTTTACTTCCACTGTTAAAGACCCCTATGCGCAAGCGAATTATTGAAATAAAATTAAACCATATGCTAGCCCTGAAATGACCTTGTTTGTGTCGAGTAGACGTTAAACCCCATTTCTCTCTCTGTCGTTGGAGCAGGTCACATATTGATGGATGATGTGTAAAATGGTGGTAGGAGGCATGTGTAGAACATTTGTAGTACGTGTACGTGTACGTGTTTAGTTTTAAAGAACAATGCAATCAGTTTTTGAAGATCAGGTTTAGTTTTAATTTCAGCCCTTTTTATACATGTATAAAAGACAATTGAATCAGTTTTTGAAGTTTAAGTACATGTAAGTGTTTAGTTTTAAAAGACAATGGATCTGTACGTCATCTTCTTGGTGTATTTCACATTCTGAATTAAAGCTAAATAACCTCTGGGTTATTTCTGGGTTTTAGTAATTACCAATAAAATATGCTACATGTATTTGTATTCTTCCTCCCTGTATATATATGTATATATAATATATACCAAAAATACTAAGATTTGGATGGAAAAACTATATTTAAATTACACTTAAATATATATATATTTAAATTACATTATGTTTTGTAGTTTAGAGAAGGCTTATTTGTATAATATGTATAATGATATACATGTACAGTAGAATCTGCATTAAGCAGCCACCCAAGGAGATGTCGCTGAATAGGAGTGGCTGCTCATACTGATTCAACTGTATGTATATGTTTTGTAATGTCAATCTGAATAAAACACAGATCCTATTTTTGTTTTTATAGTTCAAAATTTTTTACTTGTCTTTATTCCTCTGGGCACTCCAGTTTCCTCCCACTGCTAAAGACCCCTACGCGCAAGTCCCGAAATGACCTAGTTGTGTTGAGTTGACGTTAAACCCCATTTCTCTCTCTCTCTCCAAATATTACACTACCGTACTCACTAGGATCTGGAAGAGTTGTTATCATTGTGGTGTTCTGGATGATGTGGATTATTAGCGAACTTTGGACATGTTTTGCACGGAACTGTTGGTAATCCACTAGTAACATCAGTGCCGACTGGTTCATCAAATATCTGATGTCATAGGATCTGATTCCGTTTGTGGGACCTCTGATGTGAACTCCCACTAAAACTTTGTCAGATCGTCATGTACAGTGTACATGTGTAGGCGATGAAAAGAATAAAATAACGAAATATACATCTGTGTTTTAATCAGATGGGGGGCCATCAATAAAGTACGTACGCTTGAAGGGGGCAGGGGGGTCACGGCAAAAACGTACAGGTGCGTAAATTCAATGGCAAAACGTACGTACAGGGGGGGAGGGGGGGTCTGAATTTTACCCATTTTGAGCGTACATACTTTATGGATGGCCCCTTGTTGTAATGTAGAAAGTATTTGTTTAAAACTCATTTAGTTGCTTTATAAAATAAAGTTGATCAAATAAATCATGTTGAGTTGATCACCAGGATCCTTTCTCTTTTCATAAGGTACATGTATACCATTGAGTCAACTAGCGTGGTTCGATTTCCGGGTTGTACGTGTAATACACCATACTCTGTGTTATGAGCGTCATTAAAGCTCCCTTGTTATGAGTGAAATTTTTCCCGGACAGCAGCACTACAATCTACTCTTACAGTATATCATTTCCCAGCTGCCACGGGGGGCTGGATGCCAGAATAGTTAGCGTGTGCACTCTGTATCATAAAGCCTGTCATTGAGCCAACTGGCGTGGTTTGTAATCCCTGGTTGTACGTCGGTTTTCTATGGGTCCTCCGGTTTTATCCCCCTACTCGCAAGCGAATCATTGAAATATAATTGAACCAAATGACTGAGTTTGTGTCGAGTGGATGTTAAACCCCAATTCTCTTTCTCTTATCTCTTAAAAAATAGATGTGACGTCATCCTTTGATGTTTGCGTACTGCTCTTTCCAATAACGGTTAAGGCAATGTGCCAATCGTACATTCATTTCATTTTGTCATTTGTTTCTTCCTCAGTTTCATTAGGTGACTTTAATTACACTTAAAAAACAAATATCCCCTACTTTTTTTGAATAGTATATATTCAAACCACAATCGGCTAATGCCTTGTGCAGTATCAATATATTACTTAATTTCTCGCTCTCAACCATTAAACCATGCATAATTACTTTCTCTTACAGTTTATCGGTGTCCTTTCTCGGCTATATCTATTTCTATTTCTTAAGGCCATCTCCAAATTTCCTCAAAGTTGCTGAGATGTTAATAAGATTAAGGCATGCGATTGTTGATAAGATTGTGAGTAGGGGGGGGGGGGGGGGTTGAATGGTTAGCATGTGTGCGCAGTATCATAAAGCCTGTCATTGAGCCAACTGTCATGGTCTCGAATCCCTGGCTGTACATGACAAGGTACAGGAGAAGGGTCGCCTGTCCAACCTCGTGGGTTTTCTCGAGGTCCTCTGGTTTACTACCACTGCTAAACACCTTTATGCGCAAGCTAATTATTGAAATAAAATTGAACCATATGTTAGTCCCGAAATGACGTACTTTGTGTCGGGTGGTGGTTAAACCCCAATTCACTCTCTTCCCCCCCCCCCTTTCTTTTTTTTGCTCAAAATACAGATGTCTTCCTTTGATGTTGGTGTACCATTATTTCAAATAACCGTACGGACAACTTGCCAATCATACATTATTTATACAAAGAATATCACCTCATGTAGACACGTTTTTAATTTTGATTAAAACAAATCCGATAAAATCAGTACACGACGTTAATGATTTTTTTTGTGTTGAATGATCCTCGTCAGAAATCTATATACAACCATCTTTTGCTATACCGGAAATAGAGATAAAGTAAAGGTCAAAGGTCGAAGAATTTGATCAAGACGTTCTCCACTGGTTTAGTGGATGTAATCGATGGTTGTTTGGTGCTCCTACGATCGGAACAGTTCCAAGAATCGTCATCCAATCTGAATAACTAGAAATAAACCCTTGCTAACAAAAATAATGGTGAGTTGAATGAAATTTGTTATCATCAAATGTTTTTATGACGTCAGCATACTCCAAAGTGTCTAGAGGTTTCGTTACAGTAAATCTATGGAGCGACGCCCGACTTAATTTTTTGCACATCGAGCTGAAAGGCGCCAGTCCATATTTTCTGAATGCATGTCCTACCTTCTTGTGTGATCCTTTTCTGAGCAACAATGACACTTAAAGGGCCAATCCCGATAACTTTTTGGGGAATAAAACTGCTTAATTTTGTGTTAAAATCATTTAAAACCCATTATCTAAGGCCGATCAACAACCCGATTTTTGTGATACGCTTGTAAATAACTTAAATCTGACAGTTTGCCTCTGGAAATGGAGACCTTTGTATCATACAGTATCTGGATAAAACCAGACTTTTTTCTATAAAAATAATATGTAGGTAAAATTTACCTCTTGTTATCAAGTAAATAACTTAAATCTGACAGTTTGCCTCTGGAAATGGAGACCTTTGTATCATACAGTATCTGGATAAAACCAGACTTTTTTCTATAAAAATAATATGTAGGTAAAATTTACCTCTTGTTATCGAGTACAGTACATGGGTCATTCACTGTATAGACCTCTCAAGAAACGTAAATCAATTATCAGGTCACCAAATGAAAAAAATGACCCAAATTCTTAAAAGGGTTACGTGTCCGGATAACCAGTTTTGGCGTTCACGTCCAAATGACTCAATATTTTGAATTGAAATTTTGAGACAAGGTATATACACCATTACCCTATACTTTGGCGTTTTATTTTCATATATTCTCAGACTTTTATTTTTGAGCCTCTGTATAATTAGGGACTGTCCCTTTAAGTTACTGACAAACACACGTTGTTCAGTGAAACAGGTTTATCCAATATCACACCCGCTAAAATTTCCATGTTGGGATAATGTGACTTCTTTTGACGTCCTATCCTCCGCATTAAAATTTGAGAACACGTTTTTATCGAAACGAAATGCATTTTTGTGTAATATTTCTATGGATTGCATATGTACTGTTTTTGTAGAGATTTTACGTCGGGATAGAAGACAATGTTTATTGAAGGAATAATTCATGACCAGTGCTTGAAATTATGATTCTACTACAATGGCACCAAAAAGTTGACAAGGCATGGCTGCCTTTCTTCATATTTAACAAATAATGTTGCCATTTGCCATCACCGAACGTGCAATTTTTATTGCAGATAGACACCCCTCAATGATTTTCCGTGTCAATTAATATGGTTCTAATTGCGTTCTGTGGTACTAAGATCATATTAGTACCGGTATTAAGGTTTACAGGGTCTTCTCGGAGTAATAAAATCATCAAAATTTGTTTTCCTTTCGGTCATTTAGTTATTCGTGTTCCAAACGGTTGCCATCGCATGTCAACCATAACTAAAATTGATACATCAAATTTCCCACGGCTCTGCCATAACCTTCAATTAAGGGCAATATTTTAGAAAGTGGGCATTCTTATGAAAAAATAAAGTATAACAGTAGGCTCGGGACACTATTTACAACCAAATCTTGCATATCTGAATTATTGACCTCCTAGTCCAAAGCCCAGACGCACCTGAACGACTGTATGGTTTTGGAAAGTTATTACCTATGCATTTCATGCATCTATAGCTACATGTACATGTATATAAAAGGCATAACTTTTTGATACAAGTACACATGGACAACGGCGCAATCCTGGCTAGTTTTATTACCGTGGCAGTCCGTATTTGCTTCCGCTTTTACTTTTTATGACAGTTTTGCCTTTGCCATGGTACATGTAAATTCTAGCATAGGTGGTATGATTGAGATTATTATTTATAAAATGTTATAAAATGTTGATTACAATATAAATCCTTAAATTTGTCAGCGTTAGTAGAATGTGTTTCATCGCACCAGTTGATTATGATTGATAGCTTCTGTCTTGTCAATGTCACGTGACATATTCCCGCTTTTTCTATCTATAGAGTTGAAATATCTTTTAGGCATTGAGTCTCGTCATCAACTAAAATAAAAGGCCGAGAGCCATTTTAAGTAAGAGACTTAGAATAAAAATTTAAATGATCGCCTTTAAATTAGAGATTTCGTTTCGAAGAACTCTGCTCGTAGTGGAGCAGATAAGAGCAAATTCATGTACGAATCGTGCAAATGATGATACAAGCATCAAATTTGGCACAATTGTTTTTCAAGGGATACTTATCTAATCTGCCCGATTGGCCAATTGAAAATCCAAGATGGCGGCCATTTTTCAAGATGGGGGCCATTTTTCAAGATGGCGGCCATTTTTAAAGATGGCAGCCAAGATCCTTGACTTTACAAAGATACCGAAATATAAATCCTGTATTCTGCATACATCATGGTTTAATGACATAGAGGCGCCATCACATCATTTATGTGGAGTTATCAACGCCATATTGATTGACCAAAAAGAGCGTCTTTGTAACGCTTTTGACGATATGCCGTCCTGCTCTGCTATGGGTTGTATACATTAGAAAATATGGTTTGCACCTGAGAAGAAGAACTATGAAATTGTCAGAAATATCAATTTGCGATATTGGCATAGGCCTTTTATGATATTTTGATATGAATATTATAAAAATTGAAGGAGGGAAGACGACTTCATTGTTCCTATAATAATTTATGAGAAAGGCGAAACGTTTGGAATTGGGTTAGAGTGCAACTTGTTTCAATTTTGAAGATTATAACTCATGGCGCGGGTTTGAATCAATCTCAACACCCTCGGGAATTTAACTTGAAAATTTCCTACATTTTCCAGTTGGCTTTCTTATGGTAGATTTCTTCGGGCGTTGGTATGCGGTCAGTTTCTTGGTTGACGTGTATTAAAGCCAGACCGTTAAGTCGAGTTTCCATGTATATCTGCCAAGTCTTTAGTCGCCGAAAATAAGAAAATGATCTCTCGCACGCCACGGGGGCACGTCTTCACACTGGAATCTGATACAAGGTTTCGTATCGCAATATCAATGATGTGTGTACGGAAACCATTTTATACTTAGCAGTTATAAAATACACTTCCCGACAGATTCTTGGAAGAAGAAAAAAACGCGAATCTAAAAATTCCCTAAAATATTGCCCGGAGCGGGTAAGGACTCATTGGGTTCTAGTCTAAAATAAGTCTACTAAGTTTTATAATATCTGAAATACATTAATTACTAATACGAAAGGGATTATTCAAATCCAGCAAAAGGGGCGCCATAAACGGCAACAAATACAGTTTGTATCTTGAACGAGTTCAATATCTAAAAAATTTTGGTAATGAAATGGCTATTTTTTTTATTGCGCGAGGACGTTGTAGTGAATCTAAAGAATAAATGAAGGATGCCAGTGAAATATTAATAACTAGTGAGATTCACTAATAATTCAAGAGGCAGACCTTAAGCGGCCTCTGCTGACCTATGATACTAACTGAGCTATACGAAGTCCATAATCAGAGGATAAAATGAATTGTCTGACCATGATCATGCAGGGGTGCGCTGTATAACAGGCAAGTAAAACACAAGCCCTTCAAGGGGCGCCCCATGCTGTATCGGGCGCCCCATTGAAAAAGTCGTGAACGCCCAATCAACCTCACCCGACATTATGTATTGTGTGCGGAACGACAAACATACAGTGTCATTATAATTCGCCCCACCAATTAGGTGTCAATCATGTGATTCCATGTGAGGCGCCAAATTTTTCCAGGGGGGAGGGGGCAGGAAACTAATGTTATAACTTACAGGAAATTAATGATGTTATAACTTTTATATATTACAGAAAACTAATGATGTTATAACTTTTATATATTACAGTAAACTTTATATGTCACAGGAAACTAATGATATTATGACTTTTAATGTATTACAGGAAACTAATGATATTATAACATCATTACAGAAAACTAATGATGATATAACTTTTATATATTATAGGTAACAAATGATATTATAACTTTTATATATTACAGTAAACTAATGATATTATAACTTTTATATATTACAGGAAACTAATGATGTTATAACTTTTCATCAGTGTGGTGTTTGTGATGAGATTTTCAAGCAATATGATCATTTCGAAAAACACAATAAAATACATATTAAAGAAGAGAAAACTGACGATGTAGATGAATGTTATCAAGTTATAGAAGAGAAAACTGATGATGTAGATGAATATTGTCATGTTAAAGAAGAGAAAACTGATGATGCAGATGAATATTGTCATGTTAAAGAAGAGAAAACAGATGATGTAGATGAATATTGTCATGTTAAAGAAGAAAAAACTGATGATGCAGATGAATATTGTCTTGTTAAAGAAGAGAAAACTGAAGATGTTGAAACAGTTTATGAGTGTAATTTATGTGATGAAGAATTTACTATAGAAAATGATTTAGAAAAACACTGTGAAATACATGTTAAAGAAGAGGATTCTGTTTTACATCATGGTAAAAATTGGGAGAAGAGTTTTAGCAAGTGCAATGAAACAGAGATAGAAAATCAAACAAATTGTGCAGTTTGTAGTAAATCATTTAGACATATTTGTGTTCTAAAGAAACACATGAGAATTCATACTGGAAAAAAACCTTATAAATGTGATGTTTGTGATAAATCATTCAAACAAAGTAGTCATCTACAGTCACACTTGAGAATTCATACTAGAGAGAAACCTTTTAAATGTGATGTATGTAGTAAATCATTTACTGATAGTAATTATCTAAAAGAACACATGAAAAAACATACTGGTGAAAGACCTTATAAATGTGATGTTTGTAATAAATCATTTATACAGAGTAATCATCTACACAGACACATGAGAATTCATACTGGTGAAAGACCATATAAATGTGATGTTTGTAGCAAATCATTTAGTAGAAAAGAAATTCTATACACACACATGAGAATTCATACTGGAGAAAAACCTTATAAATGTGATGTTTGTAATAAATCGTTTACACATAGTAGTGCTCTACAGGGACACATGCAGGCTCATACTGAAGAGAAACCTTATAAATGTGATGTCTGTAGTAAATCATTCAATCAAAGTAATCATCTACACAAACACATGAGAATTCATACTGGTGAAAGACCTTATAAATGTGATGTTTGTAATAAATCATTCAATCAGAGTAATCATCTACACAAACACATGAGAATTCATACTGGTGAAAGACCATATAAATGTGATGTTTGTAGTAAATCATACACTGATAGTTGTTCTCTTAAATCACACATGAGAATTCATACTGGTGAAAGACCATATAAATGTGATGTTTGTAGTAAATCATTTAGTAGAAAAGAGATTCTATACACACACTTGAGAATTCATGCTGGAGAAAAACCTTTTAAATGTGATGTATGTAGTAAATCATTTACTGATAGTAATTATCTAAAAGAACACATGAGAAAACATACTGGTGAAAGACCTTATAAATGTGATGTTTGTAATAAATCATTTATACAGAGTAATCATCTACACAGACACATGAGAATTCATACTGGTGAAAGACCATATAAATGTGATGTTTGTAGTAAATCGTTTACACAGAGTAGTCATCTACAGTCACACTTGAGAATTCATACTGGTGAAAGAAAATATAAATGTGATGTTTGTAGTAAATCATATGCTGATAGTAGTTGTCTAAAATCACACATGAGAAAACATACTGGTGAAAGACCATATAAATGTGATATCTGTAGTAAATCATTCCGTAGTGATCCAAATCTGTACACACACATGCAAATTCATACTGGAGAAAAACCTTATAAATGTGATGTTTGTATTAAATCGTTTACACAAAGTAGTGCTCTACAGGGACACATGCGGACTCATACTGGAGAGAAACCTTATAAATGTGATGTTTGTAGTAAATCATTTAGTAGAAAATATGATCTGATAAAACACTTGAGAATTCATAAATTTGATGTTTGTGATAAATCATTTGCTATAAAAAATGATCACAGATACACATGACAACTCATACTGAAGTAAAGATGCAGAGTAGTGGTCTACAGAGTCACATGACAATCCATACTGGAGAAAAACTTTTTAAATGTGATGTTTGTGGTAAATCATATTTTGCAGAATGTAATCTCCAAACACACATGAGAATTCATACCAGAGACAAGCTTAATTTGTTGTGAATCATTTTCTCAGACACAAAAAAACACTTGTTAACTATTTCTGGTGATCAGACACATGTTTACTCTTTCTGGTAATAAAATGAATGAATGAAATGGGGTTTAACGTCCTACTATTATGCACCTAATCTGGGCTAATGGAAGACGGATTCTGGTGAAAAAAGACAGATGCTTGAACATTTACTGGTGAACAGCTGAAGACCCCTACAGTACATTCAAGCGAATTATTGAAATAACAACAAAGACCCATGATATCTATATCTGGTGAAAAAAACCTGAAGAAACAAACTACGTTCATTGCGATGGTTTGACGGTCCATAGTATTATTATCATTATTATTATTATTACATATATTTATATAGCGCTCCTTTCATGATAAACATGTTCAGATGCGCTTTACAATAAAAATAGCATAACACAATGGATAAAAATACAATATCAATAAACATACTGTAGATTGGGTTTTTTAAAAATAAAAATGTAGAAATATAGAAATCAACATATAAATAAAAACAGTAATCATTAATGATGTAGATAAAGTGATAATGTGTAAAATAATCATGTAAATAAAGACATAAAAATATAAATAAAATCACAGATATTTAATGTAGATAAAGATATAAAAGTGTAAAAGAATTATGTAAAAGCAAGCGTAAATAGGTGGCTTTTGAGTTTTGTTTTAAAAACAGGGAGTGAAATACAACTACGTATACAGTATGGGAGTTTATTCCATAATTTTGGTGCACAAATAGAAAAAGCACGATTGCCACAGGTGGAAAGGTTCGATTTTGACTCCTTTAAAATAAAATGATCTTGAGAAGAACGTAAAGTTCGGCTTGGTGAATATAAAGTTAAAAGATTGGATAAGTAAGATGGAGCAAGACCATTTAAACATTTAAAAGTTAACAATACAATTTTATAGGTTATTCTAGATTGAACCGGGAGCCAGTGTAAATTATAAAGGATTGGGGTTATATGTTCTCTATAAGAAGCACCAGTAATAAGCCTAGCAGCAGAATTTTGTAATGTTTGTAGTTTATCGATAGATTTAGCAGGGATACCATATAATAAAGAGTTCATGTTATCAATGCGAGATGTCACTAATGCATTAACAAGAGTTTTCACACAGTCTGCAGACACATTCGGTTTCAGTTTTCTAATATTTCGCAAATTAAAGTATCCTAATTAATATACATGATTTATATGACTCCCTATTGACAGGTGAGAATCAAAAATTACCCCAATGTTCCGAGCCGACTTAGAGGGACAGATAACCGCATCACCCACTTTTATACTTAGGTTTGTATCCAATTTCTCTAAATTTTTGTTAGATCCAATAAGCAAATATTCTGTCTTATCGTCATTGAGTTTGAGAAAGTTTTGACTCATCCAGAACTTTATTTCTAATATGCACTGTTCCAAAATTGATTTTGAAATATGGAAGTGGTCGATATGCTGAGGTTTAAAGGAAATTTGTGAATCGTCAGCATATAGATGAACCAAAAGTCCATATTTCCTAACGATTACACCTAGAGGAGAAGTGTACAAACTGAATAAAATCGGCCCTAATACGGACCCCTGTGGGACACCACAATTCAGAGGCATTTTAGAAGATGATACACCATTAACTATAATAGTTTGATTACGACCTTTTATATAAGATTCTATGAGTTTCAGAGCATTAGTTTGGATTCCAAAGTCACATTCTAATCTTGACAGGAGGATATCGTGATCAACGGTGTCGAATGCGGCTGATAAATCCAACAGGATTAACAGAATGCATTCACGTTTATCTAGACACATGGTAATGTCATTCTGGACACGGAGTAGCGCTGTTTCCGTACTATGGAATTTTCTATGTGCGCTCTGGTATTCCTCCATAAGATTATGTTCTGATATATGGGTCGTAATTTGATTGGCTATCACCCTCTTCAGAGTTTTTGATAGAAAACTAACGTTAGACACCGGCCGGTAATTTTTGTCCAAGTTCGGATCTAAGCTTGGTTGTTTGATTAATGGGAAAACGAGGGCACTCTTAAACACGTCAGGCACTGTATTCTCTAAACATATTAATGTTTGTGGTAAATCATTCACCGAGATTGGTAGTCTACAGTCACACATGATAACTCATACAGGAGAAAAATCGTTTCAATGTTATATTTGTAATAAATCATTTAGACAGCTGGGTACTTTAGGACAACAAATCAGAACTCATACTGGCGTGAACCTTTTAAATGTGATGTTTGTAATAAATCATTTACTAAGACCAATACACTACAGCCTCACATGGGAATTCATACAGGTGAGAAACCTTATAGCTGTGATGTTTGTAGTAAATCATTTAGACAAACTACTACCCAGTTGACACACATGAAGATTCATAGCAGAGAAAATTTCTATGTTTTACAGATCGACCAACTGTCAGCATGATGAATCGGTAGTAATGGAATATGGCATAGGTATAATCGCTTAACACAGATTTTGTAGTTTGTTTAATGAATACTGATTCTTGGAATGGACCTTGGAAGTTTTATATAGACATGCATGTAACACCGAACGACTTTTGGGGAATGTAGCTCATCACCGTGTGTTCTCAAAGTTCTATGAATACAGATTCTTGGAATATCTCTTCAACACTTTTGTATTTTAATGTTTGTATTTGTATACTATGGAGAGGGGGTCCATAGGCTAAGCCTGTTTTTCAATCCAAAATTTTTTGAATAAAATATGGTTTAAAAAACAAAAATACCACTTCATTTCAGGAGAAAATAACTAACAGCAACAATTTATCATTTTATATATATCGGACCACCAACTAGTATATAGCTTATACAGGTCACAATTCTATGGAAAACAATTACTGCTCATTACTGAGCGACGTTTCCACTAGGCTTCTCTAGTCGTTATCAATGTACACAGCCTGCCCAATAGTAGTAATTCACACACAGAGAATATTTAAACTAAAATTGCTTCAGCATTCCACAAAAATTACATCGGCTATAATCGAAAGCCGTTTTCGTGCAGTTTGGGTTTCAATAATAGAATTACCCTGAGATATAATCGTATATGTCCATGATACATCAAAGAAGACTTGCTGTGTTCTATTTTTAGGTTCAAATAATCCGACCATATCAGAAAGCATGCATTTGCACCTTTCACAGTGATATAATTGTATATACGACCCATGAGATGCCATGATATAACTGTCATCAAAGGGAAGCGTGCATGCACCAATTGGAGACTTGCTGTGTTCTATTTTTAAGCTCAAATAACCAGACCACACCAGAAAATATGCACAGTTAGTTACATTGATTTAAGGTTAATTATGTAACGAATAAAAATAAATGACTTAAGATTTTTTATATGTAACGAATAATAAATTACGTTTTGCATTTTGCAATTCTAAATTAATTCAATGTTTTTAAGCGCTTTAACAATCAGATTCACCAATCAATTGTCATCAATAATCTTAACTCGCTGAGCAGAATGGATTCGATAATCAACACCAGATTTTAAAAAAAAAGGCAGGTTATCGTTTATTATTTAATTGGCATTTATTTTAATTAGATGATTGGCGGTTGTTGAGACTGCCATTAACACTGCTATTTCTCCTTTGTTGTTTTATCTGCGAGTATAAAAAACTTGCCAAAATGTATTGTTGAAAATAGTTAACAAGCTTCATTGACCTACCAGTGGCTTGTTCGCACCAATTTATCGATTGGTATTGGCATCTACGTCAAGGTGCAGCTCACTGATTATTAACAATAATATTTGTTTTAAATAAATATTATATAATTTTATGAGAAACGATGATTATCAAAGAACCGTACGTGCAACTAATGTTTTATCGTTTGGTTGAGCCTTTTACAAACCACGTGTTTCTTGTTAATAAATATTATATAATTTCATGAGAAACAATAATTATCAAAGAACCGTACGTGCAACTAATGTTTTATCGTTTGGTTGAGCCTTTTACTAACCACGTGTTTCTTGTTAATAAATATTATATAATTTCATGAGAAACGATGACTATCAAAGAACCGTAAGTGCAACTAATGTTTTATCGTTTGGTTGAGCCTTTTACTAACCACGTGTTTCTTGTTAATAAATATTTTCTTTCGTGTTTTGAATAAATATATATATATCCCAAACGTCGTATACCAGTGTCCCAAACTTCGTATATCCGAGACCCAAACGACAGATATCAACTCTCGCATCATGTTTTACTACGGTAATCCAAAACAATTAATTGTGTGTTTATTTTAATAATAAACAATGAAGTACATGATTATTTAACAATAAGTAAGTGTTTTACAGTTTATTCGACAATAAGTACAACTCAGTTAATTAACCGCTTCTATAATAACAAGTGGGATGAAACAGCCCGGGGTGAAACAGCCCGATAGAAAATCAGGTGTGGGATGAAACAGCCCGGGGTGAACCGGTCGTGGGATGAAACGACCCGCATCCATTACAATGCTGTAGGCGGTAAATAGTATGACAATACAAGAATAGAAAGATGCTATTGGAGTATTTGTTTTAATTATCAAAACAAATGTGCTAATACAACTTTAATAAATCTCAAATATTTATTGAGACAATCCAGTTTTGTTTCCCATTTTGAAATACTATTTTAATAAGAATACTTCTAATATTAATAATTTTGTACAACACAGCTGGTTTATTCTCTTTTTTTGTTTAAACTTAGAAGTCAACAACTGCGGATATCCTAGATGTCTATAAACTATATTCGAGTAAGATCATATATGCCCCTTTTTTATAACAACACACTCTCCTAGTGTTGTCAGTGTTATTGTAGCCTGTGCTAAATAAACATCAGAGTCCATAACGGTAAACTCTTACAACAACATCAGTAAGCTGTTTATCATGTCATACTTCTTTTTTCTAATGTTTTTGTCTGTTTGTGTTATTATTATTGACTGGTTTATTTGTTTTATGTATATTGAACGTATGATTGTATATGTTTTAACAATATCCTTCTACGACACTCAATTCAACTGTTTAGATAGATACAAATATTACTCCTTAAATAGATACATCTTCTTATAGGATTATATCTATTAATATAAGAGGGATCAGGGACAAAGTTAAAAGACGTAAGTTCTTCGGTTGGTTGAAGGATAAACGTTTTGATATAATCTTGGTTCAGGAAACGCACAGTGTTTCGGGTGACGAGCGGAAGTGGCAAGACGAATGGGGGGGTAATATAAACTTTTCCCATGGTAAGAGTAATTCAGCAGGGACTGCTATTTTCTACAATAAAAACTGTAACAATTTTGACATTACACATCATATAGGGGATGTAAACGGCTATTATAATATACTTCAAATAGATATCGAGCACATACCTTATACAATTATTAACACCTATAGTCCCATAAACGACAAAGACCAGGAAAAGTATTATGAATCCTTACAAGACGAAATGAATAGGCATATTAAAAATATGAGTACACATGTGCTGCTGGGTGGGGACTTTAACAACATTATGGATAAAGAGTTAGATCGCATGGGTGGAAATTATCAAATTAAAAAAAAAAGGTCAAAAGCAGATGTTCCATATTTTAGATCATTTTGATTTAGTAGATACATTTCGGACCTTTAACTCAAATCAAAAGCAGTTCACTTGGAGACAGAAGTCACCAGCTATCCATAGCAGAATAGATTTCTGGTTTGCTTCTGAATCGTCATTAAATAATATAACCGAATCATCCATTGTACCTTGCATACTAAGTGACCATTCCGCAGTACATATAACAATTAAACATCACAATCATAAAAGAGGCCCGAACCTATGGAAATTTAATGCATCATTAACATCAGACAACACTTACAGGCGGTTAATCACAAATTCTATGATGGAATGGAAGGCCGAATACCATAATCCTTCAGGAAAACGGGAATTATGGGATTTTATGAAATACAAAATTAAAAATGCTACAATAAGATATTGTAAAGAAAAACAAAAAGTTAAAAATGCCTTAAAAAACGATTTATTAAAAGAATATGAAGATTACGAAAACAAAATAACTAATGAACAAAATAATGAAAATTTATTAAATCAATATGAAGAAATCAAAATTAAGTTACATTCAATATATGAGCATGAAGCGAAGGGTGCCATGATTAGAGCGAAGATCCAATATCATTTAGAAGGCGAAAAAAACTCTCAATTTTTCCTAAACATGGAGAGACAAAAAAAGAATTCGGCTACAGTCAATAGGTTACAATCCCCCGGGGCTGGAACTATTATCGCCGATCCCGGTATTATAAAGACCGATATTGAAGAATATTATAAGGAATTATATTCGAAAAAAGACAACAATTCGGCCATCACAACAAACTTTACAAACATAAAAAATCACGTACAATTAGACGATTACGAAGCCGATTGTCTCGAACACAAATTAGATGAGAGAGAATGTAAACAGGCGGTTGATTTATTTAAAAAGGGCTCCTCACCAGGGAATGATGGGTTGTCTGCAGAGTTTTATTCCTGTTCCTGGCCCGAAATAAAAACCCTTGTTCTAGATGCACTCAACGAAGGCTTCGAACAGGAGTGTCTTTCCGCCAGTCAACGTCAATCTATTATAAAACTTATTCCAAAAGCGAGCAAAAACAAGTTTGACTTGAGTAATTGGAGACCAATATCCTTAATTAATGTCGACGTTAAGATTGTAAGTAAAGTTTTGTGTAATCGTTTGAAACCCTTTCTTGATAAACTTATACATCCCAACCAAACAGCATTTATCCCAGGGAGACATATATTCGAAAACGTGAGGATTATTGATGACTGTTTTACTTTAGCTCAACAGAAACGTATATCTGGATTCCTCTTAGCGCTAGATTTCACAAAAGCCTTCGATTCAGTTTCTCATTCATATATGTTCCAAGTCCTTAAGCTCTTCGGTTTCAAAAAAAATTTCATCCGATGGATTAAAACTCTATATAATAGAATTGAATGCGCTGTTATTAACAATGGTTTTACGACAAAGTACTTTAATATTGAAAGCGGTGTCAGACAAGGTGATCCTATGTCAACTAACTTATTTAATTTCGTCATCGAGACTCTGTGTAATAATATCAGAGATGATATAAATATCGCCGGAATTGAATTAGGCCAATCTCGACTCAAACTAACTGCTTTCGCAGATGACGTCACATGTTTTTTAAAAGACTTTAAGTCTGCTAGACACCTCATAGAAGTTTTGAGACAATTTAAATTAATCTCGGGTCTATCTATTAACATAGCTAAAACAGAAGCCTATAATTTGAATTCTAAATTAAAAAACTTGAAGTACGATCTTGAATCTATTAATTTAACATTAAACACTACAGCTATCAAAATTTTAGGTATCTTTTTTTCTTCAGACAAAGACTATCAAAAAAGTCTTAATTTTGACAAAACATTAGACAAAATAAGTACAACATTAGGGAAATGGAGACTAAGAAATCTTACATTAAGTGGAAAAATCTTAATAATAAAAACATTTGGCTTGTCAAAAATATCCTACCACATGCAATGTTTATACACCCCGGAACCTATAATTGATAAATTAAATAAAATTTTCTACGACTACCTCTGGGAGGGAAAGGATAAAATAAAAAGGGTTATACTGTGTAAGGATTACAGTGAAGGTGGTCTAAACATGGTAAATATTCACGAACATATCATGTGTAAATCTTTATTTTGGATAAAGAAAATTCTAAGCAGAGACAACCAACCGTGGGTAAACTTAATGACCCAAACTTTACATCCTTACAATCCGTTAATCTTGATGTCAGCAAACTACGATCCAAAGCAGATTAAAATCTTATCATGCTTCTACAAACAATTATTTGCAAATTGGCATAAAATTTATAACGTGAATTTAGATAAATTCGGAATAACTGAACAGATATTATATATGAACAAAAATCTGAATATTACAAAATATAAAACGACCGAATTATTTCATAAAAACATATACTTTGTTTCAGATACATTTAAACCTTTACCCAAACCGTGTACTTCCAATGAGCTTTTTATATTTCAATCTTATAAAAATTTAACAAACAAATTGTGCCAAGACCAATCTTTAAATTTATCAAAAGACAATGAAAAAAAATTGTTCGATGACTATAAACCTATAAGCGACCACAACCCTATTCATGTAATAAATTATAATATTATGAAAAATTTAATGTCATATTATGGTATTCAAACACAAAACCTAAAACCAAAAAACATTTATGAAAGAAGAATTCACCTCAATTCAATTATTCCAAGCGCCATTACTAAATGGGAAGAGGAACTTGGAAAAACAATCAAGGAAGTTGAAATGAAGTCAATATTCAATTTAATAAACAGCACTTGTACAGACATAAAAACTAGAATATTTCAATTCAAATATGCCCACAAAATAATCTACACCAATTTTAAACTTTTTAAAATAGGAAAGGTCTCCTCAACCTTATGTGACTTTTTTCAATCAAATATTGAAACGATCGACCATTTGTTTATACACTGTCGCTATGGAAAAAAACATGATCTATAGTAATCTGACATCCTCTGTCATCCATTTTGGATACTATACTGGACATGAAAACATTGGCAATTTCAAAAACCGAACTGAGCTTTCCTTTGTGAACCATGTAATAATATTAACCAAATATTATATTTACAAGACAAAACTTGCATCCAACCAACCAACTAAAGAAGGATACATCGCCTTTCTACATTCGAACGCAAAGATAGACTCACAAGTAGATGAGCACAATTTAGAAAAGTGGAAATTTCTTTAAAGCCACTGATCTCCCTCGTATTGTTTTCTTTTCAAAAATAATGAACTGATTGCTATGTTGAATGTGTCTACATCATTATGTACTCGTATGTGAATATATATATTATTGTATCATATTACGTATTACTGCCAATAAACCAGTTTAAAAAAAAAAAGAATAGAAAGATGCTGAAGTTATAAAATTAGACATTCATTTGTATATAAAACAATATCGCCTCATGTTAAAACGTTTTTAATTTTGATTAAAACAAATCCGATAAAATCAGTACACATGGATTCCACGTTAATGAATTTTTCGTGTTGAATGGTCCTCGTCAGAAATCTATATACAACCATCTTTGCTATACCGGAAACAGAGATAAAGTAAAGGTCAAAGGCCGAATAATTTGATCAAGACGTTCTCCACTGCTATGGTGGATGTAATCGATGGTTGTTTGATGCTCCTACGATCGGAATAGTTCCAAGAATCGTCATCCAATCTGAATAACTAGAAATAAACCCTTGCTAACAAAAATAATGGTGAGTTGAATGAAATTTATTATTATCAAATGTTTTTATGACGTCAGCAGAACTTCACCACAAATTAGTCCAGAAATGACCTAGTTTTTGTCACAGGAATGTGACCTTCTATCCGTATATATATGCATACACCATGTCGTACCAGACAATATATAATAAAAAAAGAACAGGAATGCAATTTTATCTGTTCTCGCTTCGGCTGTTTTTTTCCCCACAATTCGTAATGTCAGGCAATCAAACCTCTGCCGATCCACTCAGATATGTTTTTTCTTGAATCCAGTCGTTTTGATTTGCATAAATACCCCCACAAAACGATATCATAGCCAGATGTTTCCAATATTTACATTATTTTCGACCATTTTCATACTGTCTTCGACTCCATGACGGTCTGACGTCACACAAATGTGAAATAGACGCATTCGGCAGCCCTTGTTAGTTTTTTGTTAAGGAGTTGCCGAATATGTCAATAGTGGGCCTATACAGAATTTAAACATCTTATCTATAAAAGATAAAAAAAAACAATTATAATAAATAAATAGACCATTAAATTTTTAAGGGTCTCAACAAAACCATTTGTAGTTTGTTGGATTTACCACAGGAATCTGACCTTCTATCCGTATATGTAAACACAATGTTTTATTATATTTTGTCTGGTACGACATGGTGTGTGTATATATATACACCGATAGGTCAGATTCCTGTGTTTGTGTCGAGTGGACGTTAAACTTGTGGAAAATATAAGAAATGGCGATGATCAAAGCGGGATGATTTATTAGTTTTATACTCGCAGATTAAACAAAACACAGGAGAACTAGCAGTGTTAATTACTGTTAATTGTGGTCTCAACAATCGCTGATCAACTACTTAAATAAATGCCAATTAAATTATAAATTGAAATAATAAACGAAAACCTGCCCTTTTTAATCTGGTGTTGATTATCTAACCCATTCTGCTCAGTGAGTTAAGATTATTGACGACAATTGATTGGTGATTGTTAAAGCACTTAAAAATGATTAATTTAGAATTGCAAAATGCAACAAGTAATTTATTATTCGTTACATTATAAACCTTAAATCAATTACATGATAATAAACCTTAAAGTCGTAATAAATTACGTTAAGAACCGCCGTCTGGAGAATTTCCTCGCCTACTTCGCTCATTGCGCCGGCTATATTTTAATTCCATCTGACAATTTATATAACTTCATGGAGTGCTTCTTTAAGTATTAATGTACTGGTAGTACAGCGTTTTGCTATGTAAAAAATAAAACAGGTAGTCAGTGAATTTACAAACTAACAATGGACAATAACTGTTGTTAGGTACATGTTCAGTACCGTTTCCATTCTAGTTGTTAAGACATCCTTACTGGCTAAGGGACTACAAGTTAAGTAACTCTGTCTACTTGGTTAGGTATGGTTTCCATTCTAGTTGTTAAGACTGGCTAAGGGACTACAAGTTAATTAACTCTCTCTACTTGGTTAGGTATGGTTTCCATTCTAGTTGTTAAGACATCCTCACTGGCTAAGGGACTACAAGTTAATTAACTCTCTCTACTTGGTTAGGTATGGTTTCCATTCTAGTTGTTAAGACATCCTCAGTGTTGGTGTAGCCCTTTGTTCATGTTGTTGTTAAGTATGGCTTCGGTTATGTTATTGTATTTTGTCTATATTTGCCTCATACCTGTTTTACTGTATTAGCTTGATAATGCAGAGAGAATACTCTACGAAACGTCGCCTTAAATACACTAGTAGCTGTTTTCCATAAGCATGTGTTTTGTTGTTAACAATAAACAATAAACAGTGTCACCGTTATCCGGTACTGTAGTCTATAGACCTAGCCGGGGGGTTGGATGGCTGAATGGTTAGCGTACGCATACTGTATCATAAAGCCTGTCATTGAGTCAACTGGTGTGGTTTCAGATCCCTGGTTGTACTTGGCAAGGAGTAGGGTCGCCTGTCCAGCTTTGTGGGTTTTCTGCGGGTCTTCCGGTTTCCTCCCACTGCTAAAGACCCCTACACACAAGCGAATTATTGAAATAAAATTAAACCATATGTTAGTCCCAAACTGACTTAGTTTGTATCGAGTGGACGTTAAACCCCATTTCCCTCTCTCTCTCTCTGTAGACCTAGCCACGTTAAAAAGTACATTACGGTATTATACAATTCTCTTGTTTAGTATTTTGTTAGCGAAAATAACGAAGCTGGCTTATATTATGAAATAAAATCAAGTACAAACAATCCAAACCATTATTTCGAGGGTTTAGAACCACCTGATTTTGAGAGAATTGCAATTTAAACTTTTGATTGACTACCAAAACTTCATTTATTAATATATTTTATCGATATTTTCAGACATTTTGAAATGAGCGATGGTATTGATTTATATACAAAAGAAAGAGAATTACAAGCGCTTCATTTTAATAGAATAAAATATTTTTGGCTATTTTTGACTTATCACAATTATCATCTATACCCTCGAAAATTTTAATCACAATACAAAGAAGTGTCCAGCTAACAACATGCTCCATTGATTGATATTTTATAATTAATAACCCAGTTTAGACTGCAATGTGTTACGATTCACATTTTGGTGTTCTAAACTGATTCTTTTACAAAATTGATTCATATACGGAAATCTTATATTTAGAGTTGTTTAGTTCAATTTTGTGTACAGTATCCCCAGTGGTTTGATTCCGTTCTACTCCACTTACCCCTGGGTTAATATATGGGGATGACATGTTTTCAAGTTATCGGCCCTTGATGCATGAATATTAACGACACATAATAATATATTATATGCCCCTTTTTAAATGTGACTTGTGTGGTTCTCGATTTTTTTGCGAGTGGTCTATCAGTTAGTGTTGGGCTGAGTGGTCATGGATTCAAATAAAACCTTGGTGGTTTCCAGTCAATATTTTAAAGTAGCTTAGTCTAAAACTCAGTATAAAATTGATAATTAATTAATTCATTCATACAGCGCTGACAATTCAACTTAGCGAGCTGATCTCGGATGCCTACAACTAACACTGGAAACTTGATATTGTTTAACTTGGTGTTTAGTTTTGATCACCAAGTGTTTAATTTTGATCACCAAGTGTTTAATTTTGATTATCAAGTGTCTAATTAACAAATTAAACGCTAGTTAATTAGAGGCTTACTCAAAATTAAAGACTATGATTTAAGTTGTACACAGGAACAAGTTGAACAGTATTAGCCCAAATTAAACTATAGTTATGAATAATTGAACACAGAAGAGAAATAAGGGCTGTATACACCAAGTTAAACCATATCAAGTTTCCAGTGTAATATAGAGAATCACAACACATTAAACGATCCATTCAAAGAGACAAACAAAAACCAGAGAACATTATTTAACACACATGGTAAAAGTCTGATACAAACATAGTTCGGCTCTTCCAGTCAAATTAATTTATTCATATTTCCAGCTAAACTTCCTGTCAAATTACTTTATTCTGATTTCCAGCTAAACTTCCAGTCAAATTACTTTATTCTGATGGAAATTATACGTGTTCAAAGTTTTGACTGACAATCCATACTAATTCTTACAGGAGCTCTAATCCATGTAAATCTTGGCTATCTGAATACATAGTTATTATTGCATTGAAAGCCAAAATACAGACCTTTTATCAATTCACTATTTTTGTGAACTGTCCAGTTTTATTTGGAACAAGAAACAGGATTTCCTCCAGAATGTTATAACTTTTATATATTAAAGAAAACTAATGATGTTATAACTTTTATGTATTACAGGATACTAATGACGTTAAAACTTTTATATTATTTCAGGAAACTAATGATGTTATAACTTTTATATATTACAGGATACTAATGATGTTATAACTTTTATATATTACAGGATACTACTGATGTTATAACTTTATATATTACAGGAAACTACTGATGTTATAATTTTTTTATATTACAGGAAACTAATGATGTTATAACTTTTATATATTACAGGAAACTACTGATGTTATAACTTTATATATTACAGGAAACTAATGATGTTATAACTTTCATATATTACAGGAAACTAATGATGTTATAACTTTTATAAATAACAGGAAACTAATACGTTATAACTTTTATATATTATAGGAATCTAATGGTGTTATAACTTTTATACATTACAGGAAACTAATGATGTTATAACTTTTATATATTACAGGAAACTAATGATGTTATTACTTTTATTTATTACAGGAAACTAATGATGTTATAACTTTTATATTTTACAGGATACTAATGATATTATAACTTTTATATATTACAGGACACTAATGATATTATAACTTTTATATAATACAGTAAACTAATGATGTTATAACTTTTATATATTACAGAAAACTAATGATATTATAACTTTTATATTTTACAGGAAACTAATGATATTATCACTTTTATATTTTTCAGTAAACTAATGATGTTATAATTTTTATATATTACAGTAAACTAATGATGTTATTACTTTTATATATTACAGGAAACTAATGATGTTATAACTTTTATATTTTACAGGAAACTAGAAAACATTTCAGGCCCAAAGAAAGACCTGCTATAGGCAGATTTTGCTCTTAACTAATGTAACTTTAATATTGCATTGAAAGCCAAAATACAGACCTTTTATCAATTCACTATTTTTGTGAACTGTCCAGTTTTATTTGGAACAAGAAATAGGATTTCATCCAGGATATTATAACTTAAACTAACGATGTTATAACTTTTATATATTACAGTAAACTAATGATGTTATAACTTTTATATATTACCGGAAACTAATGATATTATAACTTTTATATATTACAGAAAACTAATGATGTTATAACTTTTATATATTACAGGAAACTAATGATGTTATAACTTTTATATATTACAGAAAACTAATGATATTATAATTTTTATATATTAAAGAAAACTAATGATGTTATAACTTTTATGTATTATAGAAAATTAATGATGTTATGACTTTTATATATTACAGGAAACTAATGATGTTATAACTTTTATATATTACAGGAAACTAATGATGTTATAACTTTTATATATTACAGGAAACTAATGATGTTATTACTTTTATTTATTACAGGAAACTAATGATGTTATAACTTTTATATTTTACAGGATACTAATGATATTATAACTTTTATATATTACAGGAAACTAATGATGTTATAATTTTTATATATTACAGGAAACTAATGATGTTATAACTTTTATATATTACAGGAAACTAATGATGTTATAACTCTTCATCAGTGTGGTGTATGTGATGAGATTTTCAAGCAATATGATCATTTCGAAAAACACAATAAAATACATGTTAAAGAAGAGAAAACTGTTGATGTTGATGAATATTGTCAAGTTAAAGAAGAGAAAACTGATGATGTTGATGAATATTGCCATGTTAAAGAAGAAATAATTGATGATGTACACTTAGATGAATATTGTCAGGTTAAAGAAGAGAAAACCGTTGACGTTGAAACTGTTTATCAGTGTAATTTGTGTGATGAAGAATTTGAATTAGAAGCTGATTTAGAAAAACACTGTGAAATACATGTTAAAGAAGAGGATTCTGTTTTACAACATGGTAAAAATTGGGAGAAGAGTTTTAGCAAGTGCAATGAAACAGAGATAGAGAATCAAACAAATTGTGCAGTTTGTAGTAAATCATTCAGACTTATTAGTGTTCTAAAGAGACACATGAGAATTCATACTGGAGAAAAACCTTATAAATGTGATGTTTGTAATAAATCGTTTACACAGAGAAGTCATCTACAGGGACACATGCGGACTCATACTGGAGAGAAACCTTATAAATGTGATGTTTGTAATAAATCATTCAATCAGAGTAGTCATCTACAGTCACACTTGAGAATTCATACTGGTGAAAGAAAATATAAATGTGATGTTTGTAGTAAATCATATGCTGATAGTAGTTGTCTAAAATCACACATGAGAAAACATACTGGTGAAAGACCATATAAATGTGATGTCTGTAGTAAATCATTCCGTAGTAATCCAAATCTATACACACACATGCGAATTCATACTGGAGAAAAACCATATAAATGTGATGTTTGTATTAAATCGTTTACACAAAGTAGTGCTCTACAGGGACACATGCGGACTCATACTGGAGAGAAACCTTATAAATGTGATGTTTGTAGTAAATCATTTAGTAGGAAATATGATCTGATAAAACACTTGAGAATTCATAAATTTGATGTTTGTGATAAATCATTTGCTATAAAAAATGATCACAGATACACATGACAACTCATACTGAATAAAAGATGCAGAGTAGTGGTCTGCAGAGTCACATGACAATCCATACTGGAGAAAAACTTTTTAAATGTGATGTTTGTAGTAAATCATTTTTTGCAGAATGTAATCTCCAAACACACATGAGAATTCATACCAGAGACAAGCGCTAATTTGTTGTGAATCATTTTCTCCCACACAACAAAAACACTTGTTAACTCTTTCTGGTGAATAGACACATGATATCTCCCTCTGGTGAACAGAGGCAGATGCTTCAAAACATTTACTGGTGAATAACTGAAGACCCCTACGTGCAAGTGAATTATTGAAATAACAACAAAGACCCATGATATCTCTATCTGGTGAAAAAACCTGAAGAAACAAACTACGGTCATTGCAATGGTTCGACGGTCCATAGTATTACTGTAAGCCGTAGTTTACTAGTTAACGTCGCTATAATACAACGAACGAGTGACACCAACTGCTAAATAATTGAACTCGACTGTAGCACGTGCTATCATCTCAAACAATTAACTACTTATGGCATTCCAATCGAAAAATACGGCAACATTTCTTAGCGTGTTTATTTACTTATTTAACAACATAAATCCCATTGAAAATATGATAATAAATCCGACAATGTGCCATCAAAATATAATCTTTTCTCGGACATCAGGCTATCGGCTCTATAGGGATCAAAGGTGAATGTATTGTACAACACTTGCGGTCTATTTTTAGCGTGATCTATTTTTAGAGTATTGCTCTACATAGGTTCTATACATCTCTTAATTTCTCGTGAGATTTCTACTTTCATTTTAATTACCGAACTATAACCGCGTGTGTGAAATATCTTTATTTAACTTCGGCTTCCACCGAAAAATATATCACAGACAAGTTTTCGAATACAATGAATGTTGATTTGAGGTGTTATATACTATCAGGATATGTGACATATATGACTAATTTCTAGTGTTATTGTTCGACACAACTAAGGAGATTAAAACATGAGACAATGCAGAAACCATTATGATTAGATTGATGAGCTGTCCGACAAAGGAATAAGTCAGTCAATCAAGCCAGATTAAGTAGTTAATCAAGGTAGGTTTATAGTCTGCATAACACGATAAATACGTTGATCACTTAATTACCTAATCAATCCAGCCTATTGTCAACGATAATCGGGTTAAGTGGTAGTTATACTCTTAGTACTAGTCAGTACACTAAATTAAATTTGGAATTTTGAATATTATTCAACATGTCTTGATGTCCGAATGGGCATAATGTCTTGATGTCCGAATGGGCATATTCATAGTCGAACAATATAGCGCGTTTGGAAAAAAATTCGGACCCGTCCGTAATATACGGCCAAGATCCAAACGCTGGTGCATACCTACTATGAATAAAGATTATCTCAAATTATCTTATGGGAGTTTGGGTGGCTGAATGGTTAGCGTGCACACGCTGTATTATAAAGCCTGTCATTGGGTCAACTGGCGTGGTATCAAATCCCCGGTTGTATGTGGCAAGGAATAGGGTCGCTTGTCCAACCTCGTGGCCTTTCTCTGGGTCCACCGGTTTCCTCCCACAGCTTAAGACCACTACACTCAAACAAATTATTAAGAAAAAATGAGACCATATGTTAGTCCCAAAATGACCCATGTAGTTTGTGTCGAGTGGATGTAAAAACCCCATTTCTCTCTCTCTCTCTCTCTCTCTTAGTTTTGTATACCTAGCGGCAACTAATTGACATTGACAAATTAAACATACATTATGCCAGAATCTCTAGTACTAATCAGGGCTCTATAAAAGTTTAGTGCGCCTGCTCACACACTTGAATATGTTCCTGCAGAGTCACACTCCATGAAAAATTTAAAATGTGTAATATATATATTTATAATTATAAGATCTTATTTGTATTCTTCTTTTTTAAAATTTGTTTAATCTCTCTCGTTTATCATTATATATATATTTATTGATTATTATATATCTTTCTCTTTTCTTTTGTTGGTCTCAGGAATATAAATGAAATCCGCGAGATAGTTCTCACAACTGCCAACTTGATGTTATGTCATATGTGCCCCCACCTGGGACAGCTTATTATCAGCATGTATGCTGAAGACAATAATTGAGCAGGCGGGCGAGCGGATCCGTGGAGTGGGGGCAATAATACCCATGCCGCCTGCAACGCCAGAAGACACAAAAGAGGAGTAAGTTACATTAAAACTTTTATTTACATTTTTTTTAGACCATAGTTCAACTCCATTTCAATAATTGGGTTGTCTGTAGGGTTGTTTAGTAGTAATAGGAAAACACCCTACTCTATAGTACAGATTAAAGGTTTTAAGATTTATGTTTTGTTCATTTTTTAAAAACATTTGACCAATATGAATACTACCGGACTAGTTAGATAAATGTGGGGGTAGGGGCGGGACAAATGTCTTGCATTGTATAGATGACGATAGCAAAAGTGGTGTGGTACGGTTCTATGCACATGTCATGTACATGATAACACAATGTGTATAGGGGTACTGGTATGCTTAGGGTGAGTGGGTTGAGGAAGGGGTATAGATGAAGATTACACAAGGGGATGGGTCGTGCTGGTAAGTGTTGATGCATATGTCATGCACCTGATTATACAAGGTGGGCGGTTAGGCGTAGGGTGAGTGGGTTGGGGGTACAGGCTAGCTGTCTAGGTAGATGTTGGGTAGGGGCATGACAAATGTCTTGCATGGTATAGATGAAGATTACACAAGGGGATGGGGCGTCCTGGTACGGGATGATGCATATGTCATGCAACTGATTATACAAGGCGGACAGTTAGGTGTTGTGGTGGGGGATTATTGAATGATTGTTTCTCGGTTTTCTATCAGGCGATTCAATGAAGATTTAAATTTATATGGGGTGTTAAAGACTTTTATATATTACAGGAAACTAATGATGTTATAACTTTTATATATCACAGGAAACTAATGATGTTATAACTTTTATATATTACAGGAAACTAATGATGTTATAACTTTTATATATTACAGAAAACTAATGATGTTATAACTTTTATATATTACAGGAAACTAATGATGTTATAACGTTTATATATTACAGGAAGCTAATGATGTTATAACTTTTATATATTACAGGAAACTAATGATGTTATAACTTTTATATATTACAGTAAACTAATGATGTTATAACTTTTATATATTACAGGAAACTAATGATGTTATAACTTTTATATATTACAGGAAACTAATGATGTTATATCTTTTATATATTACAGTAAACTAATGATGTTATAACTTTTATATATTACAGTAAACTAATGATGTTATAACTTTTATATATTACAGGAAACTAATGATGTTATAACTTTTATATATTACAGGAAACTAATAATGTTATAACTTTTATATATTACAGGAAATTAATAATGTTAAAACATTTCATCAACTTGATGATTTAGAAAAACACAATAAAATACATGTTAAAGAAGAGAAAACTGGTGATGTAGATGAATACTGTCATGTTAAAGAAGTGAAAACCGAAGATATTGAATCAGTTCATCAGTGTTATTTATTTAGGTCAGAAGCTGGTTTAGAAAAACACTGTGAAATACATGTTAAAGAAGAGAAAACTGGTGATGTAGATGAATACTGTCATGTTAAAGAAGTGAAAACCGAAGATATTGAATCAGTTCATCAGTGTTATTTATTTAGGTCAGAAGCTGGTTTAGAAAAACACTGTGAAATACATGTTAAAGAAGAGAAAACTGGTGATGTAGATGAATACTGTCATGTTAAAGAAGTGAAAACCGAAGATATTGAATCAGTTCATCAGTGTAATTTATTTAGGTCAGAAGCTGGTTTAGAAAAACACTGTGAAATACATGTTAAAGAAGAGAAAACTGATGATATAGATGAATATTGTATTTATCAAGATGTGATGTTTGTAGTAAAACATTTGGTAGGAATAATAAACTAAGTGTTCACATGAGAATTCATACTGGAGAGAAACCTTTTAAATGTGATGTTTGTGACAAATCATTCACCACTAATACTAATCTACAGACACACATGAGAATTCATACTGGGGTAAAACCTTATAAATGTGATGTTTGTAGTAAGTCATTTGGTCATGATAGTGATCTACAGTCACACATGAGAATACATACTGGGGAGTATAAATGTGATGTTTGTACTAAATCATTTTCTAGAAGGAATAATCTACAGGGACACTCAAATATTCATAGTGGAGAACAAACCTTAAAACCGTGATGTTGGTAGTAAATTGATTTTCAGACTCCTGTTAAATGATACTATGGCTAGCTAAATAGATGAAGCTGTTTTGTTTTTAAACCGAGTGTTAATCTTCAGAATTCTATATTCATCCTGTAATATACATGTAACCTTACAAAATCTTGTATTTGTCATCTACAGGCACATTGTAAGACATCGTACGGAAACATCTGTCTTCTTTCACCGGGATGGAGCCGAAAAGTAGGACGTTAACTCCCCTTTCATTTTATTACAGACTAATATTTTGATTTTGTGTTCAGAATACCGGACTTTACACCCATGAAGCCGTATCAACTTGAAAATAAATCTTATTTTATTTTTCCAAAAATAGTAAGCGATTAATGACAACATGCAATGAAGTCTCCTCTAGATTCTGAGGGGGTAAGTCCTGTGATATAAACATGACCTGGTTTGATCAAATTTTTTATAGCAAGGAATTCCTTGTTAATTACAATGTTTGAGAAGGATTTGAAGCAAAATTAGTTAAATATGTTTTTAATCCATATATACCATTAAATCATTTAGTTTGTACGCAGGAATGCAACTTTAAGTTTATTTAAATTGGATTGGAAAGCCAAATGGTTAATTGAGTTAACTGCTGTGGTTTAGATTTCTTGCTTGGATGTGCCAAAGAGTAGCATCATCTGTCCAACCTTGTGGGTTTTCTCCAGGTCCTCTAGTTTCCTTCCACTGCTAAAGACCCCTATGTCCAAGTTGAACCATATGTTAGTCCTAAAATGATTTAGTTTGTGTCAAGTTAATGTTACACCCATTTCACTGTCGACTCTGTTTTTAGCACATCTTTATTGTAAATTCTCTTAAATACCTATAAAACAATAAATATGTGACAACCTCCTGAATTGACTTAGTTTGTTCAAGATATCCTCTTGAAACTTTGTACACACATCAAGCTATTACAGTAGTTGTGCCTTTTGCTATTTAGGAACTTCCAATCTAAATTTTTCGTGTTTCCATGGAAACAAATTTGAACTTAAGTGTATACAGAGCATATCTCATAAACATTAACCTATTATATTTTTTGTGCCTTTTGCTAATTTGGAATTTCTGGGATTTAATCATTTTTATGTTTCCATGGGAAAATAAATCTGTGAATGATTTTTACTACACATTTGAATTAGTTTTTGGTATATTATAATTATTATTCTAGAGCATATCTCAGAAACTGTTCAAGATACCTTGGCTTTATAACACATTTACATTCATCAACCTATTATTTTATTTTTTGATGACCTTCCTTCTGTCTCCATTTCATTTCTAGAGCACATTCATTATCTGTTCAAAACATTATACAAACATCGAACTATTAAAGGGCTAATCCCGATATTTGTTTTGGGAATAAAACTGCTTAATTTTGTGTTAAAATCCCTTAAAATATTCAAGTCAAGGGCCGAGCGGCTACTTCAGTATTTATGATACGTTTTCAAACGCCTTTAATCCGTCAGTCTTCGTCTGGAATTTGAGACCAGTGCCCCAGGTGTTTTTTTGTGATATTTGGATTAAACCAAACAAATTTTTTTTATAAAAATAATGTGAGTTGAAATTTGCCTTTCTCTATCAAGTATGGCACATGGGTTATTCACTGCATCCCCCTCTCAAGTAACCATAATCGGTTATACATGTATGGTCACCCAACAAAACAATTGACCCGAAATCTTAAAAGGGTTACGTGTCCGGATAAGCAGTTTTGGCGATCAAGTCCAAACGACTTAATATTTTGAGTTGAAATTTTGAGACAAGGTAAATATACCATTCCCCTATATTTTGGCGTTTTATTTTCATACATTCTCAGACTTTTTTTTGAGCCACTGTTTAATTCGGGATTATTGTCCCTTTTAGAGTATTTTATTTTCTGATGTATAAGCTTAATGTTTAACATACAACAGCTCCGGTCTCAAATTCAAGATGAAGACTGGCGGATTTAAGTCGTTTGAAAACGTTTCATAAATACTGAAGTAGTTAAATATACAGCAGCTGATTGAGGTAGGCAAAGGTTGTTGTGGAAACCTTACAGGGAGTAGCGACTGTGCCTTGCCGAGCTACTATGATCAGAGTATGAATCTTCTGACTAGTCCCATTGAAATTCCAAGAAGTTGTTTTTCCTTATGCCTCCCATACACTTTCAAGGGCGTGGTATGGTGATGACTAGTCATCTTGTTTAAATTGAGACAACTGGTGCGGTTTAGATTCCTTGCTTGGATGTGACAAAGAGTAGCATTGTCTGTCCAACCTTGTGGGTTTTCTCCAGGTTGTCTTGTTTCTTTCCACTGCTAAAGACCCCTACGCCCAAATGAATTATTTAAATAAAATTGAACCATATGTTAGCCTAAAATGACTTAGTTTGTATAAAGTGGATGTTAAACCCCATCTCACTGTCTACTCAGTTTTTAGTACATGTATATTGTAAATTCTCTAATTAATTACAAAACAATAAATATGTGACAAACTCCTGAAATGACCTAGTTTGTGTCAAGTTGGTGTGGAGTTTCTGTTAGGATGACTCAGTGGCTGTGGCCTTATGTTTTGTTGCCCTGGCAACCTATCTTTGTAATAAATGTTAATTATTGCACCATATATAAAACAAAAGGCACCATTAAATTTCTCGTAAAAAAACAGTTATTAATCAAGATATTATCAAGATATTTGTATATTCATGTTTACAGTTGTAAATTATATTTTTTGTTTACTTAAATGTTCAATCACAATAAATATGTTAATTCTTCTGATAAAGCTGCTGATATCAAGCAGTGTTTAAGCCCTGCCTCCAATAAAGCTGCCGATATCAAGCAGTGATTAGGCCCCGCCTCCAATAAAGCTGCCGGTATAAAGCAGTGATTAAGCCCAGCCTCCAATAAAGCTGCCGATATCAAGCAGTAGTTAAGCCCCGCCTCCAAAAAAGCTGCCGATATCAAGCAGTGGTTAAGCCCCGCCTCCAATAAAGCTGCCGATATCAATCAGAGATTAAGCCCCGCCTCCAATAAAGCTGCCGATATCAAGCAGTGATTAAGCTTCGCCTTCAATAAAGCTGCTGATTCAAGCAGTGTTTAAGCCCCGCCTTCCCTCCTGTACTTCACCATGTTAAGCCCCGCCTCCCTCCTGTACTTCACCGTCGTTCCCCTGTCATCTCAAGTCCACCAGCCAACGTTTCTCCATATTCCTGAAGCAATGGCCCGAGAAATCCCTCTCTGGTCATTGCTGGATTGGCTTCTGATACTTATCATTTTAAACATATCATTCTCAACATTTCTCTAAGCGCAATATGCAAATGAGGTCAAAAGGCGTGGCTTTCAGAAAAATGTTTTCACGCACACTAAAACCTCCAAAAGGAAAGATAACTAGGCTAAACAGACATATGGACTAAGACTATTAATTATTTGTAGTGTGGGTTATTAATATACAATTTTTCCCTAATTTTTTTCTCCCCTCTTCCTGCATTTTTGGGTTGACTTTTTGGTCTAGAATAGGAGAAAAGGGATCAAATTTGCAATCTTTATAGCAGTTTTGGGTAATACTGGTGATATTACAGCGGAGGGATGGGGTGTAAAATGTCTTTCTGTGGAGCAATCAAATGTATCAGAAGTGAGATTTTCACCCCAGTCAACTTCAATCCCGGTAGTAAAAAATCTAAACCATCAACCCCCTACAAGTTTATGATGAGGAGATTGCCAAATGTGGTCCCCATTGTGCCTAAAAGATTGAAACCAACGGAATGTTGAGCAAAAAGTTACAGCCTGTGATGTTACACCCATTTAACATTGAAGTCAATGGGCAAATAATTACTAGTCTAAGTCCATCAAAATACGTGCGGTTATTCAGAGTTATCTTTCCTTGGGAGGTACTAGTGTGTGTGAAAACATTTATCTGGAAACCACGCCTTTTGACCTCATTTGCATATTGCTAAGAGAAATGTTTAAAATGATATGTAAAAGTGTGATTTGAAGAGTTGGAGTGAGGAAATGACAAAAAACATTTGTTTTATCACAATTTACTTAAGCAATATGACAAATTTGACGGTATCATAATAGGTATTAGACAATTCAGCAGATCATCTTATTGAGACCCAAAAACCCTGGATGGGGGGGGGCTGTAAAGGACAACTGTCCAGTCGTTCGGATGGGAACTAAAACCAAGGTCCCGTGTACACATTGGTATACACAAAAGATCCCCTTGGCAGTTGTATTTCGATATAAGAGTAGGAAATAGTGGCGCTGTCTGGGTAAAATTTCCCTCAAAGCCAAGGGATCTTTTACATGAAGGCTAAGGTATACTCAAGGGTCCTCCGTTTTCATACCCTCCGAATAACAAGACATCTTCCCTTCCCAACTGACATGGGGAAACCATGTTGGAGAATCCTGGTGAACTCTCTCGGCCAATGCAGGTATCGAATATGCGACCCCTATCTTCAATAGAAGGCTTGATCTCGCCGTAACTACATTCACCTTATCAAGCCCTTCACTCAACACTCTGCATTTTTCGGCACTAAATTTGATTGAATATAGGCCCCAACCGTGATCCAATCAGATTCGTTCGTTAAATTGGTTACTAAAAATAAACTACTTTCAATTTATTTTATTTATCGAATGCTCAGAGTAGCCCATACAGAGCACGTGATCAGCGAGACTGGAATTTTTGCTTTTTAATTGATGATATAAACATGATTTTCACATTGTCTATGCCCAGGCAATGCGTCAAGGCTCTGGGGATTACACCAAACCACTTTAATATATGCGGCACTCAAATGATACCATTAGTTACAATGTATGCCCCCCCCCCCCTCGAAAAAATCCTGGATCCGGGCCTGGGTAGCGTAGGAAAGGAGTTAAATCGATAATATTTGTGACCTATAAATTGACGTGTATAATTATATAATATGAATGTATATTAACTGATTTACATTTAATCATTTCCGGTTTTTAGTCTCAATTTCAAACCAGTGTGTTCGCCAGAAATCTCAATCTCTAACGTCTGGTTATTCCAATCTACACCGACAGTATTTATTGTACATGCTCTCCAGATAAGATAATAGCCAATCTAGTTCCAAGAGTCAGCCGCGGGGCCAAAGACCGTCCATTATCTTCAAATTCTTTTACAGGTAAGCCCCGCCCATTCTGACCTCTGATTGGTCAATCTTTTTGGGTCTTTTTCTCGAAAACAAGATGTCGGATTGTCGTTTTGTTTGTTGTGAAATGATTCTTGAATCAAAGTCAACTCGCTGACATAACAAAAGTGGATCCTAAATGTTAAAATTTAAGTTTTCGTAAAGATCTATTTTGCCTACGTGTGTGTATATTTTAAGTGATTCGGTCGTCCAGACACTTAAAATAAATACATGTTACGTGACAGTCGTGTGATTCGTCCCTTCCGGGAAGATTGGCTACCCAGTGTCACCAGAGAAATTTCTTTCTCCAAAATATGTCTGGTTCGAGATTGGATAATAGCGTCACCGTTTGACATGACTTGTTCCTTATTACAAATGGTGTTGAAATGCATTATTGTACACGATTATTGTACCAATGGTAACATGTTTATTTTGTCTAAAATATTGGATATCAGAAGCCTAGATACCGGTACTTTATTACATAGAAAAAACATGGGTACAAGTACATAAAAAAATTAAATGGGTTTTAAATGTCCTATTTTTCGGTTCCATATGGCTAAGAAAAAGACAGATTCTCCAATACCGGCAGCGACAGTCCATTTTAGACAGCTTCACATAAAAATATGCTGCTATATTTGGATCAGTCTCCTGTCTTCCATAACAGCAATATTCGGACCAGTCGCTTGTCTTCCATAACAGAAATATTAATACAAATAATACAAATAACCTTCTACACCTAGCTAAGAGAACGTAGCTAAAAACTTTTGAGATATACTGATGTGTTTGTTTTTAGCCATGATTGGATGCCTTAGTTCCAAGTGGCAAACTATTAGTAACGGGTTAATACCTTGATTTTAAATACAAAGATTTCTACCCGTTTCATGTAGGATTATATGCTTAATTGTAGTTGGATGTGGTAGAAATATTATAAATAACAATAATCAATCGTTGTGTGGTGAAAAATATTGTCAATATTGGTTAGTTATGTGATTCGCGTTCGGCATTACTACGTGGAACTATCTCTTATTTTGAAACATAGGTTGGAGTCGATGCATTTGAAGCACAAAATAGGGATTGGAAATTAATATCAATTTTTGGCGAACAAAGAATTTTTACAGTAAAAATAGAAGGCATGAATCTCATTCAGAAATCAGAGAATCGACACTATAGAATCTCTTTTATTGTGGGCTATTCAGGTTGTATTGATCCCCGTCATTTTATGATATACAACTGATTGCAAATGTTGAACCGGAAACGGAAAACATTTCCTTGACTTCCGCTCTCTGTGCCGAATTGGCCATTTTGTTTGTTGTCCAACTTCACATATAATATTTCCAATTACAATGGTGAGTTTGGAAATAAAGGTCATATTAATATTAGTTACTCTAGGAACTGTCTCTGATCGGTCGATGCCCACTGACAGTTCCTATGGGCCCTATATAGCTGCAGTATGAAAATACCGCTCTTTCCGAACTCTGTTCTAACCATCTAAGGCTATTTTGGAATCCTTACCTACTATTTTTCACCTTTATTCGAATTTTTCCGATAAATGAATGATTTCTTGCCACAGCTGACAAACATTTATAATGATTCAACACTATAAATAGAATTCTGCGATTAAAAACATACACAAAATGATCTGACAGCCAAACAAGACCAACCGACCTTGTTTACGTGCGTGTACATTCTGAACATCCGAGACACCCTACCTGCAGAGAAGTAATCTCAGACACAGTAAATAGCCATGTTTAGGGTGCCCCACCATAAATAAATATCTCCAAATATCTCGACAATTACTCCACAATATTTATATATATACCAAGCCTTAAATCAGTTCCACCCAATTATAGTCACTAAAAAAAACGACCATGCTGTACTTAATAAGCTAATGATCATTTAATCATATAAATACTAGACTGAAAACTGGTTCCAAGTGTTGTCCATTACATCCAGCACTTTTTGAGTAAAAGACAGGTTACTTGCCCTTGTTTTGACCTTAGTCTTGCTTAACCAGTCTATCAATCATTCTACGTTTGATTGACATGTCGGGATAATCAAGACTATATTTCTTACGAAATGTAAAATAAAGCTGGAACAAAAAATTGAGAAATTAGCACGTCTGTCAACTCAACACCTGTTTTAAGAAACTTGTAAAAGTAAATTGAAACTGCTGCTAGTATCATGTTCCAGCCTAAACCAAGCGTTTCAGAGATATTATTTCTACTAAACCAAACGATAGCACTCCTAACGGTACAGTTAATAATAAAGCAATTTAACAAATAAAACGAACGTAATTTCTAAAGCTTCTGTAATAACAAAGAAGCTAATTTTACTGCTATTCGAAATCGTCAACAACAGATTTTTTAGGGCTCTGATAGCTGAAATATTTGTACAGAAATGCACGTGCCGTGGCTATTTATAGTCTCATACACTCCGGCGCTGACCTATTATCATAGTTCGAGACACAGCCACCCAAGTGTGCACGTGGCCGTGTCGTGACCAACTTTTTTTAGAGCACGGGGCATCCTACCATGTTATTCATATGACATGGTCTATACGTCACAGGTCACGAGGTCAACGCACTAACAAACAAAATCGTGTCTTCACTCTTCCTTGTATTTCTTTTGTAAGAAATGGGGTTTAACTTAACGTCCTATTGTACTGCTCCTGCTGGGCTAATGAAGACAGGCATATGCCATACAGTATGCTACGAGGGAAATTTTGCCCAGACAGCGGCGCTATTGTCTACATGTACACAGGACAAATTAGCAGAACCCCATTTCATTCCTTTTGTTTCCTTCCAGGGGAAAATCCTGGGAACCTTGACCAACGCTAATGATATTATAACAGTATACTAATGATATCATAACTTTTATATATTACAGGAAACTAATACTGTTAAAAAAAACTTTTATATATTACAGGAAACTAATGATGTTATCTTTTATATTTTACAGGAAACTAATGATGTACTTGTGAGAGAACTCAAAGAAGAGAAATCTGTTTTAGAACATGGTAAAAAAGGGGAGACAATTTTCAAGCAGAATAATGGAGGAAAACCCCAATGTGATATTTGTAGTAAATCATTTGTAAGCAATTATAAAATAGGAATACACATGAGAATTCATACTGGAGAGAAACCTTATAAATGTGATGTTTGTAGTAAATCATTTGTTAACAATTATAAACTACAGAGACACATTAAAATTCATAGTGGAGAAAAATCTTTTAAATGTGATGTTTGTTGTAAATCATTCATAGAAGGTGGAAAACTACAGAGGCACATGAGAACTCATACTGGAGAGAAACCCTATAAATGCGATGTTTGTAGTAAATCATTCACAGAAGGTGGAAGCCTACAGAAGCACATGAGAACTCATAAAAGAGAGAAACCTTATAAATGTGATGTTTGTCGTAAATCATTTAGTGATCAAAGTACCCTACGAAAGCACATGAGAATTCATACAGGGGAAAAACCTTATAAATGTGAATTTTGTAGTAAATCATTCACCCAAAATGCTGATCGACTGAAACACACAAGAATTCATACCGGAGAGAAACCCTATAAATGCGATATTTGTAGTAAATCATTCACAGACAGTGGAAACCTACAGAAACACATGAGAATTCATACAGGAGAGAAACCTTATAAATGTGATGTTTGTGATAAATCATTCTCCAATGGTTCTAATTTACAGCGTCACATAAGAACTCATACAGGAGAGAAACCTTATAAATGTGATGTTTGTAGTAAATCATTTAGTAGCAAGAATAATCTACAGAAACACATAAATATTCATGCTGAAGAAAAAAATTAACTCTGTGATTTTGGTAGTAAATTGTTTTCAAGACGTGTTCATCGCCTGTCCAACTCAGTTTTTAATACATTTGTAAATTCTACAATTAATTACAATACAATAAATATGTGATAAATTCTGTGGAGTTTCTGTTGGGATGACTTTGCAGCTATGGTCTTATGTTTTGTTGCCCTGGCAACCTATCTTTGTAATAAATGTTAATTACTGCACCATGTATAAAACAAAAGGCACGATTAAATTTCATGTTTACAGTTTAAAAATAAATATTCTGTCACATCTACATACTGATGTCTGTCGCCATTGCTAATATGAATTATGTTAATAAAATTTTATTTTTTCCTTGACGTTGTGTGGTTAATTCTACCAATAAAGTTGCTGATACCAAGCAGTGATTAAGCCCCACCTCCAATAAAGCTGCTGATATCAAGCAGTCATTTAGCCCCACCTCCAATAAAGCTGCTGATATCAAGCAGTGATTAAGCCCCACCTCCAATAAAGCTGCTGATATCAAGCAGTGATTAAGCCCCACCTCCAATAAAGCTGCTGATACCAAGCAGTAATTAAGCCCCTCCTACCCTCTTTCCCCTTTCCTCTCACGTCCACAAGCCAGGAAAGTAAACATGAAAATTCTTTTTTACCACACTAAATATTAGTTCTATACCAGTACATGTACTTGTAACATGACTTTAACTTTTGAGGTAAGCTCCTTGTTGAGTCAGATATCAATCAGTGTTCTTGATAGAGTCACTGCTGTAACAATACGACGTCTTCTTCGGACCTGGAGAGCAGGGCTAGAGATCCCCAGATCCTAAGTTAGACTCGTGCATCTTGTTACATAATTCTGTTAGCCTTGTGATCGTCTTTTCTTCTCCTTTCACGTTGTGTACTTTTACTGGTTCCTTATTTCTTAAGACGTTCGTCTTCTCAGTTAAAACAATACGAGAGTTCGTTTTTACCTTTTATGTAGCATATATAGGTATACATACAAGCAAAGTACAGATTACAATTACAGTTACTACTAGCTAAACTCTTCCCAAACCTAGCTAAACTCGCTGGGCGAGTTTACTAATAGGAGCTCTCACATCTTCCTCCTTCTGAAACCGAATGTTGTCTGGCGAATTACCACGAGAACCCTTAATTTGTATTAGTTGGATATTGGACATTCAATTATCTAATTGGTCAGATATGATATAAATAAGTATAGAGATTGGTCAATTAAGCCCATTACGTCAACAACCCACCCTTATATGGTAAAATGGAAATTCACTAGCAATGATTCCCATGAAATATCTGTTAACCTGTTGTTGACCATATAACCAGTTATGTTTACATATAGAATCAGTTCTGCACTTTTTTTTATACATAAATATGTCAATTAACTCTAAGTTGATCTTAGTACACACCAGATATTATACTAATATGGGTGAAACATAAAGCTATTATATCCCCCAATTTAATGTCTATAACCTTAAAAACAATGTCCCCACGGCTATATTGCTACACTGCATTATATCCCTTCCGTACTGCACCCAAACAAGAACAGATTTTGACACAAACTGGCTATGGTTTTTATCTACTTTAAAGAGCAGATAAAATGAACAAACAATATTATGTATATCCAGTGGCCACTTTATACATGTTACCACAAGTTTACACCAATCAGATTAAAATTATTCGACATAGCATCATTTTATGAATTAGGCACCAGAAACCACATTTCAATTACAGCCTTAAACGATTTGATTGCCTGGTCAGCCTGGTCATGAGTTCTGTTCAGTGTATAAGCGTATGCCCGTCTTTATTAGCCCAGTTCAGAGCAGAACAGTATTTCTAAATCTTAAAGCCGGATTAAGTAAAAACGTTTCCTAAATAGTTCCTAGGAAAATCTCCTAATATCGATTCATACGTTCCTGTTACGCTCCTGCGGGTTTATTGTCCATTTAATTATCCATTAGAACAACTCGGCGCTATCGTGTCTCGTGTTCTAATGATTCAAGAATGGTTAAATGGAGAATAAACCCCCTCTAAATACGTAACAGGAAGTGTTTATCTCATAATTAATTGTGAATAATTCATGTTGGGTAAATCCACGTCCATTTTAATATACAACCATCATTCAGTACATTTTAAAGACTTGCAAGTTCAAAACCAAATCAGGCCATTTTTATCTTGTTCTCGTCTTTCTTATTGTCAAGCTTACAGCTTCAAATAAAAGACTCTGGTAAAAATAGCCAATAATGGTGAGATGATTTTAGCTATAAAATTATTTTAGACCTTTGAGCAAGTTTTTTAGTCAAATATCTTAAAAAAACGTGACAGGCCTATAATAAATAGCTCCCTTAAAGTTCCAATTTCAAATTTTCAAGTTATTTTTTTAAAAACGTATTAAAATAAGCCTTAAACAGATGGTATCCATAAACAGTCCTACCTTGTTAAAGAATAATCCTATAATTCACTATAGCCACCTGAGAAATTGGCTATAATTTTCAACTTTAAAATCCAACCCGAGAATTTCATATTTTCTAATAAAGTCAAAACATAATTTTTCCTAGATCATCATGGGGGTCCAACCCAAGATTTGCACGACTCTGACTTAGAATTTTACAGTCATTGTCACATTGAATTCCAGAATGGAAACATCAATTTAATTGTTGTAGTGACCAGAATTTTTTTTTGATATGCATCTGTTTACCTAAAATGAAAGGTTACGTGCCCTTGGCATTTGTTCATTTTGTCATTTGTTTCTTCGTCAGTTTCATTAGGGGACTTTGATAACACTTAAAAATCAAATATCCCCTACTTTTTTGAATAGTATATATTACATTAGTAATAAATGATTGATCGTTTTTAAATTATGAATTTCGACTGTCGTTGTCATATAGAAAGCGTCTGGATAATCACGATATATATACTTTCCTTTCTCACCTATGGCATAAGCCAGAGATTAATTCGAACGTCTAAGCATAAAACTGGTCTAAGGTAGTGTTTTCTGTTGTAAGCATAAGACCGGTAAATCGTGTACTTCACAATTTTAAGTCAAAATAGTTTGCTGATATAAATATTATCGATAATTGATCGACGAATGTTCCGCGATAATCGATACTCAAAACAGGATCGATTGCCAGCCCCACCTTTTGTGTTTTCCTATTCCATGTTCAAATGTTTGAAGGTGAAGGTGTCTTGCGTAATACGTCATTTCAAGTAACGTCGCTATGCAAATGTAGAACGCATTACCACAAAGAAAAACTGTTTGGTGACTATTTTAGTGGTCCAGTCTTCATAGAATTACCAAACTGCAATGGTATTATTATGTAAACAAAGATGTCGGCTGACACGATACTAGTACTCAATCTTTTGACCTTTTGAACCCCACTGTCATTGTTCTTGGCCCAAATGAAGTAAAACACTAAAAGTTCGATATATTTAGTATCAACACACACTCAGTTTATAGTTATTTTTTTATTTAAGAAAAAAAGTATCTGAATTTGTTTGTTTAAAAATTACATCATAATATAAAATTACGACAACTTTAAAGTTAAGTAAAATTACGACAACATCAGAATGGACGGGAAAGTGTAAATTTAAACATGGCTGACATTTATTGACATTTACCGTCGGGGACATTAGACATCTATCATTTCTAGACAACTGGTAGGGCAATGTTGACATCCCCCTGGTCAAGTTTTCAGACGAGGTTTGGAGTTGTAGGGCGAGAATCTCGTCTCAGTCGCCCGTCAATTTCAGCCCTGTCAGTGACTATTTTAGTGGTCCAGTCTTCACTATTTGTCACAGAATTACCAAACTGTAATGATATGTGTTGACAATTGTGCGTAAACTATAGAAACAGTGTTGCTTGAAGAAGAATATTTTAACATGTACACCTATGGTTTCGGGTGCTAATTTTGTAATGAACAAATAAAAACATATCCTATAACTCTAGTACAACACAATATACCAGTAATTAGTAAAAACTGATTTACAGTACAAATGACAAAATAATAATTTAAGCAAGCGTAAACGACTGCAGTTCAATTTGAACTGATCACATATTTCACCGAACATAATTGATTAGAAATGATAATATTTTTTTCAAAAATTGAATATAAATCACTTAACATACATTAATATGTGCTTTTAGAACTAATTTTGTCTATTTCTCAGTCCCCCAATATAGCTGGAAGGGCGTGGTAGATGGCCGAATAGTTAGCTTATGATAAGATCTGTCATTGATTCGACTGGTGTGTTTTACATTCGCTCGGTTGTACGTAACAAGGATTAGAGTCACCTGTCCAATGTTGTGGGTTATTTCCAGGTCCTCTGGTTTCCTTCCACTGCCAACGACCCCTACGCGCAAGTAAAATATTTATATGAAATTGAACAATATGTTAGTCCCGAAATGAACTAGTTTGTGTCTAGTGGATGTTAAACCCCCATTTCTCTCTCTCTCTACAGCAGGGGAGCCACAATGGCCTGGTAAGTAAAAAATAAGGTTTGATGTCCTACCCTGACTGGCCTAATGGAGACCGGCATACGACATACAGTGTGCCATCAGGAAAATACGGTTTAACATCCTACCACGACTGGGCTACTGAAGACAGGCATAAGCCCAGGAAGCAGCTCCATTGCCTATTCTTGTATCAAATTTAACTGTGTTCATGAGACCTCAGTTTTCACTTAGTAGTGACAAAATGTATTTTGAATGGTACGAAAAATTAAAACAGCATTTCTGGACACCAACATGTACACAGGATGATAATTTCCTTCCCGGGAAAAACCTCGGAACCTACTTGAAGAATACTAATGGTGTTATAACGTCATATTTTACAGGAAACTAATGATGTTAAAACTTTTATGTTACAGGAAGATGATGATGTTAAAACTTTTATATATTACAGGAGACTAATGATGTTGTAACTTTTATATATTACAGGAAGATGATGATGTTAAAACTTTTATATATTACAGGAAACTAATTTTTTCCTCAAAGAAGAGAAATCTGTTTTAGAACATGGTACAAAATGGGAGACTAGTTTCAAGCAGAACAGTGGAGGAAAACCATATCAATGTGATGTTTGTAGTAAATCATTTGTTAGCAATAGTAAACTAAAGACCCACATCAGAACTCATACAGGAGAAAAACCTTATAAATGCGATGTTTGTAGTAAATCATTTGTTAGCAATTATAATCTAGGAAAACATATAAGAATTCATACTGGGGAGAAACCTTATGAATGTGATGTTTGTAATAAATCATTTAATGAGTATAGTGTTCTAAAGAAACATGTGAGAATTCATACTGGAGAAAAACCTTATAAATGTGATGTTTGTAATAAATCTTTTACTATTGTTTGTAGTCTGAAGAAACACATGAGAACTCATACTGGCGAAAAACCTTATAAATGCGATGTTTGTAGTAAATCATTTGTTAGCAATTATAATCTAGGAAAACATATAAGAATTCATACTGGGGAGAAACCTTATGAATGTGATGTTTGTAGTAAATCATTTGTTACCAATAGTGCACTAGGAATACACATGAGAATTCATACCGGAGAAAAACCTTATAAATGTGATGTTTGTAGTAAATCATTTCAGCAGACTAGTCATCTACAGGATCATATCAAAATTCATACTGGAGAAAAACCATATAAATGTGATGTTTGTAGTAAATCATTTGTTACCAATAGTGCACTAGGAATACACATGAGAATTCATACCGGAGAAAAACCTTATAAATGTGATGTTTGTAATAAATCTTTTACTATTGTTTGTAATCTGAAGAAACACATGATAACTCATACAGGCGAAAAATCTTATAAATGTGATGTTTGTAATAAATCTTTTACTATTGTTTGTAGTCTGAAGAAACACATGAGAATTCATACAGGCGAAAAACCTTATAAATGTGATGTTTGTAAGAAATCATTTAGTCAGACTGGTCATCTGAAGACACACATCAGAATTCATACTGGAGAGAAACCTTATAAATGTGTTGTTTGTGGTAAATCATTTGGTCATGGTATTAGTTTACAGAATCACATGAGAAATCATACCGGAGAAAAACCTTATTAATGTGATGTTTGTAGTAAATCATTTAGTAGCAAGAGTAATCTACAAAAACACTTAAATATTCATTATGAAGAAAAAAATTCGAGTGGTGATCTAAAAGTACATATGAGAATTCATACTGGCGAAAAACCTTATAATGTGATATTTGTGGTAAATCATTCACCAGTAGTGGTCAAATCAATAGACACATGAGAATACATAATGGAGAGAAACCTTATAAATGTGATGTTTGTAGTAAATCATTTTCTAGAAGGAATAATCTACAGGGACACATGAATATTCATAGTAGAGAACAAACCTCGAAACTGTGATGTTGGTAGTAAATTGTTTTTAAGATGTGTTCATCTTCAGAGTTCTATATTCATCCTGTAATATACAAACCTTACAAAATCTTGTAATTGTCATCTACAGGCACATGTGAGAGATCATACTGGAACATCTGTCTTCTTTCACCGGGATGGAGCCAAAAAGTAGGACGTTAAATCCACGTTCATTTCATTACAGTTTATGAATAATCAAGACTAATATTTTGATTTTATGTTTAGAAAACTGGACTTTACACCCACCAAACTCATGTGACTAAAAATGAACACATTTTATTTTTTCAAAATGTAGACTGAGAGGTATTATTAGGGATAAAACTTCAGAAGTTTTTGTCCTTGGTTAATTTGAAAATCTTATCTCTATAGGCCAATGATATCTTCAAATTAAATTCATGCGACAAATAAGCCTCTTGATTTTAACAATTTCTGAACTTTGTTGAATAGTTAAGTTTATTTAAATTAATAGGTTAATTCTTCCAATAAAGCTGATGATATGAAGCAGTGATTAAGCCCCTCCTCCAATAAAGCTGCTGATATCAAACAGTGATTAAGCCCCGCCTCCAATCCAATAAAGCTGCTGATATCAAGCAGTGATTAAACCCCGCCTCCAATAAAGCTGCTGATATGAAGCCGTGATTTAACCCCGCCTCCCATCCTACCCTTCCCCTGTCGTCCTGACCCAACGTTTGCCCAACAAAGTCAACATGAAAACCCTATTTTATCACACTGAATATTAGTTCTGTATTGAAATATTGACTAAGTTCAGGTTGAGAGCGAGCCCCTTTAATTACCTTCCAGAATATATAGCTGGATGCTCAGAATTTTGTACGATGGTCCGAATTTTGACTTTAATATGATTGTGCCAACTGTTACTAATTATATTTGGAAAGCTTATTTAATGAACTTTCGGAATATATTTAGTTGGATGTCCAGGATTGTGTAAGATAATGCGAAATTACACCTTAATTCTGAGCTAAAGGGATGGATACAAAATAAGATATTTGTTGATTGTCATAATTCTGAATAGTTTGACAACGAAGAGGTTGCCAGCTGGATCGGTTGAATAGGTCGCCAATTTATGTTTGGTCTCCAAATATTCGTGTTTAAATTAATTAAGCGTTCATACACCCCCCGTTTAATAATGGTGTTCTTAGTAACGGATTAATGCCTTGATTTTAAATAAGATGATTTATACCCATTTTAGGTAAGATTATATGTTTAATTGTAGTTGGATGTGTCAGAAATATTATTAATAACAATAATCAATCGTTGTTTGGTGAAAAATATTATCAATGTTGGTAAGTGATGCGATTCACATTAGGCTTTGCTACATGGATGGAACTATATAGCACCATCTCTTATCTCGAAGGTTGGAGTCGATGCATTTGAATCACAAAATAGGGATTAGAAATTATAACCAATTTTTGGCGAACAAAGAATAATTACTGTAAAAATAGAAGGCATGAATCTCATTTAGCAATCAGAAAATCAACACTATGTTATAGAATCTCTTTCGATGTCAACGAAAATGAAATTTTATTTGTTGTGGGTTACTCAGGCTGTATAGATCCACGTCTTCTTACGATATACACTGATTGTATAAATGATCAACTGGAAACGGAAGACATTTCTTTGACTTTGCCCATGGTCAAACTTCACCTAAAGATATCTCCGAACAACAAACATAGATTACCATGTCTGCCAGCTGTAGACAATTATTTTTATAAAATGATTACTAAAATATATCACATCATTTCTAAGTTCTCTCCCGTATTAGTTCTTATCTTAACCTGTAAATGACAAGTTATCTTAACGATCTGTCAAACTCTAAGGATCGTTATCTTGGTAACGCGGCATTTGGTAATGGTACGTTAGATTTCTTTTGCTGGAAAGTGAAGGGAAGTATATTTCATTATCCGTTAGCTAACGGTTCATTAAAGTTAATCCAAGAGAAGACTGTTTGCTGATTGGCTGAATTTTAAATTCAATGTACATGTATAACATAGAAGTTAGTATTAACAAAACAAAAAACGGAAGAGAGTGAGACAACTGTGCAGTCTGTTCACAAAACTTGATTAAAGACAAAAAACACTATAAAATACTTTATAAGCATAAATCTTTAGGAAAAATTTGCACCACAGAATGTTTGGGACAATTCTTTCCTACAGGCCACCAGAATTCTGTAGAATACTAGAGAATTTCATCTTTCAATAGAAGGCTTGATCTCGCTTTAATAATAACCCTAACCCTAGTATTTATAATGCGCTATATCCATTAACTCAAAGCGCTACACAATTACTATCCCTGTCTCTAAGATACAGGTAAAGCCTGATTACCTCCCTTTACCCCTGAACTCTTAGAAAGAGCCCCAACATATGCTGCTTCAAGGAGCGCATCAGTTTTTTTGTGTAATAATACACACACCATCCTACCATTTCCCAATTTACAGCTGGAATACAGGGGTGAAGTATCTTATTCAAGGACACAAGAACTAGGCGCATAATTCAGGTCTCGAACCTGCAGCCACAAGGTCACAAATCCTAATATCTATCTGTTGTGCCAAATCACTACGTACATCTTATCTAGTCCTTCAGATACATGTAACACCCTGCATATTTCGGCACTAAGTTTGATTGGGTATACATGTTAGTCCAGCTTGTGAGCCTATCAAATCGTTAAAAGATAACGAAGCTTTGAGCAACCGGCCCCAGGTCTACCAATTGATTTATCACAATCATCATATTTACAAGGTTTTTCTCCAGTATGACTTCCTTTGTGGATTTGTAGGCCACTATCATTAAGAAATGATTTACTACAAATATCACATTTATAAAGATTTTCTCCGGTATGAATTCTCATGTGTGATTGCAGACCAGCAGTTTGTGTGATTGATTTACCACAAACATCACATGCATAAGGTTTTTCTCCTGTATGGGTGGAAATATGTGCCTGTAAAAGATGAATTTCGTCAAATGATTTACTACAAACATCACATTTATGAGTTTTTTCCCCTGTATGAATTCTTGTGTGTCTCTGTAGATTACCATTCACACTAAATGATTTACCACAAAAACTACACTTAAAAGGTTTTTCGCCTGTATGAATTCTCATGTGTTTCTTCAGACTACAAACAATAGTAAAAGATTTATCACAAACATCACATTTATAAGGTTTTTCTCCAGTATGAATTCTCGTATGTACTTTTAGATCACCACTCTCATTAAATGATTTTCTGCATATTTCACATTGATAAGGTTTTTCCCCTGTATGAATTCTCATGTGTCTCTTTAGAGTCCAATTCACGCTAAACGATTTACCACAAAAATTACATTTATAAGGTTTTCCAATTGAATGAACTCTCATATGCGTCACTAGATTACTACCCTGTGGAAATGATTTATTACAAACATCACATTTATAAGGTTTTTCTACGGTTTCAATATCTTCAGTTTTCTCTTTTTTAGGATGACAATATTCATCTACATCATCAGTTTTCTCTTCTTTAACATGACAATATTCATCTACATCATCTGTTTTCTCTTCTTTAACATGTACTTCACAATGGTTTTCGAAACCAGTTTCTGACCTAAATTCTTGATCACACAAATTACACGGATAGCATGTTTGAATATCTTTAACATGACAATATCCATCTACATGTGTGTAATCAGTTTTCTCTTCTTTAACATGACAATATCCATCTACATGTGTGTAATCAGTTTTCTCTTCTTTAACATGACAATATTCATCTACATCATCAGTTTTCTCTTCTTTAACATGTTTTTTATTGTGTTTTTCTAATTCATCATATTGTTGGAAAATCTCATCACACACAACACACTGATGGAAAGTTTTAACATCATTAGTATCCTGTAATATATAAAAGTTTTAACATCATTACTTTCCTGTTATTTATAAAAATTATAACATCTTTAGTTTCCTGTAATATATAAAACAGCTATAACATCATTAGTTTCCTGTAATATATAAAAGTTATAACATTTGTAGTTTCCTGTAATATATAAAAATTATAGCATCTTTAGTTTCCTGTAATATATAAAAGTTTTAACATCATTAGTATCCTGTAATATATAAAAGTTTTAACATCTTTAGTTTCCTGCAAAATATAAAAGATATAACATCTTTAGATTCCCGTAAAATATAAAGATATAACATCATTAGAAAACAGATCTGTGGGCCTTTTGGACTTTATATATTTAGGATATTTTGTACGATTGACGCTAATTTCTATGAGATACATACGGCAGATAGTGAATTTAGTTTTTATAAAAATAGTTAGTGTGAGTTGTTATAAAGAATTAGGGCTGTGTCGATATATCAATACACCGATATGTATCGATACGTTTCAGTGATATTTATATCGATACGTAACATGACTGTATTGCCGTATCGTTGAACAAAAATTCATTTAAGAAAGACCCTGAATTGAAACCCATGTGGCGAAAGAAGACAAGCGTCTTCCATGCCCCGTATGAATTAACCTATCAGTAGATATTATAATAATAACCGGGTCATGCATTGATGGATCAGTTGTTAGGTAAATTTAAATCTTCATTGAATATAATCCCCTGATAGAACACTGAGAATCAATCAGTTAAATATATATTTCGTGATGGCATCGCCAATGCTGAATTCCAATAAATAAGGTCAATAAATAAGTTGGTGTTGTAATTTATTATTATTTTATACATTTATACATTTATACACATTATGACAAAGGCTTAATTTTAAAAATATTATTGTTTTTATTGGGTGAGGGCTATATCATAATCGTACAGAATTTCTATTTTAAAACAATTTCAAGTATGATTGTCACATGACAATTCTGCCGTGTATCAATCATTGGCGTATGAATAAAAACATTTGCAAGTTATCCGACTATACTTCATTTGTGTTATGAAGAAATGCAATGGCGCTGTATCAGCTGATACTGGCAACAGCATTTTCTGATACTGGCAATAGTAGAAAAATGCTAATATTTTAGATTATCGAGAATAAACAAAGATAGTAATTTATTCTGGAATATTACGGACGTGAATATCAGATTGACTTTAAATTCATACACAGTGTTCAAGGTCATGAGACGAAGAAGCCTATTGATTTTCAGTCAGAGTTATGGCCCTTGATCACTTAAGAAATTCTTGTGGATGCTATAGAGGCCAAAGTTAATATCTGATTGGCTTCAAATTTATACACAATGTTAAAGGTCATAAAACGAAGAAGCCTATTAATTTTCAGCGATTTCCGATAATTACTGTCAGAGTAATGGCCCTTGAACACTTCAAAAAATCTTGTCGCTGCGCTAGAGGCTAAAGTTAATATCTGATTGGCTTCAAATTTATACACAGTGTTTAAGGTCATGAAACGAAGAAGCCTATTGATTTTCATAACTTGAATTGCATGGAGGAGGACTTTATCAAAGCCAAACAAATTCAAATGATTTTCTGATAATTACATAATGAGTTGTTACTTTTAATTAGATTTTAGTGTATTATAAATGTTTCATTACGGAAAAAGTAAAATATGTGACAACTCTTGTTGACTGCCCGGACGATTAAGCTGCTGTGGGCATATGTTTCGTTGCCTGGCAACCTATGTTTACGGTAAGTACGAGCTTATGTCTGTTTTGAAAGCGTTTTCGACTCCCATTGCAAGTTCTATTTGTCTTATTTCTATTTGTAAGACCGGTAACCTAAATACCGTTATAGTTTGCAATTTAAAAGTCTATCTTTGTGGTCAAATTGTTAGCATGTGCGTGCTGTATCATAAAGCCTGTCATTGAGTCAACTGGCGTGGTTTCGATTTTCCAGTTGTACGTGACAAGGAATAGGGTCGCCTGTCAATCTGGTTTCCTCCCACTGCTAAAGACCCCTACATGCAAGCAAATTATTGAAATAAAATTATGTTGGTCCTGAAATGACCTAGTTTGTGTTGAGTGGGCGTTAAACCCTATCTGTTGAGTGGAATTTAAACCTCATTTCTCTCTGTAGTATGTTAAATGTATAAATATAGAAAGTCCATAATAGTTTTACGTCTTGTAAATATTTTTTATGCCAGTGTAAATATTTTTTTATGCACAGATATAGCATGTAATTGTCAGTGAAATCACTTAGGTGGATACAGACATTAAATGAAATGAAATGGGGTGTAACATGCTACTGTTAGGCTACGAACTGGGCTAATGCAGATAGGCATACAGTGTGCTATGAGGGAAATTCTGCCCGGGCACTACAGCCTACTCTTATATTGAATTCCAACTGCCAAGACATCTTTTACGGGACCTCGGTTTTATATCCCATCTGAACGACTAGACAGCTCTCCTCTGACCTGCATCACTGACAAGGGGGAACCATGCTGGAAAATCTGGATGAACTTTCTCATACAAATATTGTCCTACTATTCTGGGGTTTAATGCCCTACTATTCTGCTCCGAACAAATATAAACATTATCAGAATACTATGCATTTTTTTACAGTTGCCTAGTTACCAAACCAGACCAGATGTTACCTGTGTCGCTGCTTCTCTCTTGTTTTGCCCTTCTTATCTGCTACGATATAAAATATATTGTAAGCCCAGGTTATATTCACTGTTTATATAAATATTGACTCATTGCGCTTTGAGCATGCTTTTGTATGGATTTGGTGCTCTACAAATGTACATTAATATTATTATTATATATCAAATCTTTTCGACATTTTTAGTCGAAGTTTCTATAATCTGTATCTGATTACAAGATCGTCATAAGTTTGGTCACAGAATCGCAGTAAAGACGCCACCCCAGTCTGACAGAGGCCATTACTCACAGTCACTTAGCCACCGCGGATCCCAGTCGTCCATGAGGTACACCGACCTGATACATAATTAAAATACAGGCGTACAGTTATTGTAAATAATCGTACTGGCAATGTGCCAAGCGTAACTAGTTAAAATATTGAATTCTAGTGACGTATTCCATAAAGCATGTGCAGAAAAGGTCTTGAGGTGAATACATTGCGTAATATATTTTTAAAAACACTCTTCTGTCTCAAACTAATTTTTTTTTTTAAGATTTCATTGTTGAAATATTTACATGTACAAATCAGTGTTACACTTTCATATTTATATCTGTATGTCTTTGTTTGAACAACTTGTATGTTCACTTAGATGAATACTAGTGGTAAATGATTTTTTACAAACATTGCAAGAAAAGAGTTTTTCCCAAGTATGAGTTTTCATGTGTTGTTGTAGATGTCTATTCTGGGCAAAGGTTTGTTTACAAACATCACAAGAAAAAGGTTTTTCTCCAGTATGAGTTCTGGTATGTACCTTTAGATTAGGATTAGTGGTAAATGACTTTCTACAAACATCACAAGAAAAAGGTTTTTCTCCAGTATGACTTCTTTTGTGTAAAATTAGATTAGTACTAGTGGTGAATGATTTACTACAAACATCACATTTATAAGGTTTCTCTCCAGTATGAGTTCTCGTGTGTAGTATTAGATTACTCTTTTGCAGAAACGATTTTTTACAAACATCACAAGAGAAAGGTTTCTCTCCAGTATGGGTTTTTGAGTGTTCCTGTAGATGAGCATTACGGGCAAACGTTTGTTTACAAACATCACAAGAAAAGGGTTTCTCTCCAGTATGGGTTCTTATGTGTGAATGTAGATGACTACTACGGGCAAATAATTTTCTACAAACATCACAAGAAAAAGGTTTTTCTCCAGTATGAGTTTTCATGTGTATCTGTAGGTTTCCATTCTGAGTAAATGATTTCTTACAAACATCACATTTATATGGTTTCTCTCCGGTATGAGTTCTTGTGTGGTCTTGTAGATGACTACTAACAGCAAACAATTTTTTACAAACATCACATTTGTATGGTTTTTCACCAGTATGAGTTCTTGTGTGTACATGTAGATTAGCACTAGTGTTAAAGGATTTATCACAAACATCACATTTATATGGTTTCTCTCCAGTATGAATCATAATATGTCTATTTAAACCAGATGAGTCACTAAATGATTTACCACAAACATCACATTTATATGGTTTCTCTCTGGTATGAATCATAATATGTCTATTTAAACCAGCAGAGCTTTTTAGTGATTTACCACAAACATCACAATTATAGTTTTTTTTGGAAACAGAATGCTTTGACATTTTCTGCTTTTCTCTTGATTCTCTCTGAAAAAAAAAACAGCGGCTGCCAGGCAGGATACGCCCACATACAAGAGTTGGATAGAGAACAAGCTAAAAAGAAAATGATTTTTCCTACAATCAAGGACAATAACTCATGAAGTTACAAATGGATATGCGCATATATCGAATGGAACCAAGATCTTTGAATGGGTTATGAACATGCATTTCAAGGTACTTCAAAATCGGATTAAAATTATGACCTCTACAGGGTTCACAACCTTGATAAACCATTTTTTTACACAATATTCGCATACAAGTGGCGGCCATTTTGTCCTGCAGTTGTGGTCCGATTTCACAAAATTCAAACTCAATCTTCATTACAATTTAACGATGCTATAATCAAATGTTTTTTAAATCGGATAATAATTGTGATCGCAAGAGGGACTGCAAGCTAAAAATGGTGATTTTTTTCGTAAAATCAGGGGTCATACTTCAGGAAGTTATGATCCGATGTGGGCAAATATGGTAGGAGCCAAGATCTTTGGGTTATAAACATTCATTTGAACTTTCATCAAAATCGTTTCAAAATTGTGACATCTACAGTGTTCACAAGCTAAACGAGAGATGGATAGAGAACAAGGTAAACCGAAAGTGATTTTTCTACAATCAAAGGCTATTATTCATTAAATTACAATTTGATATGCGCAAATATCGAAAAGAATCAAGATCTTTAGGTTATAAACATGCATTTCAAGTTTTTCAACAAAATCGAATTAAAATTGTGACCTATACTGGGTCCAAAAAATTGATATACCATATTTTAACACTATTAGCGTACAAACGGTGGCAATTATGGTCCGATTTCCCTGAAATTCAAACAACCTTCCGTTTGGTTTAACGGTGATAGAGTCAAGCATTTTTTTAAATCGGATAATAATCGTGGCCTCCAGAGGGACCCTAGGCGATTTTTCGGACAATCAGGGGCCATAATTCAGGAAGTTATGATCTGATATGTGCAGATAACGATAGGAACCAAGATCTTTTGGTTATAACCATGCATTTCAATTTTCATCAAAATTGAATCAAAATTGTGACCTATACTGGGTCCACAACCTTGATATACCATTTTATAATAGTATTCGCGTACACGCGGCGGCCATTTTGTATGGCAATTTTGTTCCGAATTTTTCCGAAATTCGAATTCAACCTTCCTTAGGGTGTAAAGGTGATATAATCAAACGATTTTTTAAATCGGATAATAATTGTGACCTCCAGAGGGACCACAAGACAAACAAAGACGATTTTGCGTATAATCAGGGGCCATAATTCAGGAAGTTTCGATCCGATATGCGCAAATATCGAAAGGAACCAAGATCTTTGGGTTATAACCATGCATTTCAAGTTTCATCAAAATCGAATTAAAATTGTGACCTCTACACGGTCCACAACCTTGATATACCATTTTTTAACAGTATTCGCGTACGAATGGCGGCCATTTTTTATGGCAATTTTGGTCCAATTTTTCCAAAATTCGAACTCAACCTTCCTTAGGGTGTAACGGTGATATAATCAAACGATTTTTTTAAATCGGATAATTATTGTAACCTCCAGATGGACCACAAGCTAAACCAAGGTGATTTTGCGTATAATCAGGGGCCATAATTCAGGATATTACGTTTCGATAGGCGCAAATATCGAAAGGAACCAAGATCTTTGGGTTATAAACATGCATGTCAAGTTTCATCAAAATCGGTTCAAAATTGTGACCTCTATAGGGTCCACAAGCTAAAAACGTGATTTTTCGTACAATCAGGGGCCATAATCCATGAAGTTTTGATCCGATACATGCCAATATCGAAAGCAGCCGAGATCTTTTCGGGATAAACCTATATTTCAAGTTTCGTTAAAATCCGACAAGAATTGTGACCTGTAGAGAGTCCACAAACAATTGTGGAGGGATGTCCGGACGGAGGGGCGACGACATAATAAGTCCACATGAAAATGTGGGCGTATAAAAATATTAATAGGCTTACTTAATTACAGAATTTAAATGTTTTTTTAAATCAAAACTAACCATCAACCATTCTACTTTTGAGGCTGAAAAGTTTTATTCTCAATGAGATAGTTACTCGTTTCTTTTTAGGCTGAATAGTGGGAATTTAAATCTGTTTTAAAAACTTATCTATTCAATAAGGTGTACTAGTGGTGTGATCGTAAATATACTCCAGAGATACTTGTATACAATGTGGCTGAACAGGGCTTAGAAATGACCATTGGACATAATGTAGCGCTATATAAGACAATTATTATTATTATATTGTTGTTAGACGAGGATCACGTGGGTAAGATGCTGGCTCGCTAATCCTGGAGTTCGGGTGTTCCATCTCTGAATTAGCCCAGAAAGTTTATCAAGATTTTCCGGCAAGGTTTCCCCTTGTCAGGGATGCAGGAAGGAGAGTCTGACATTGATATGTAAATCAGTTTAGTGAAGCCTTTACCAAGACAGGCCCGGGACTGTACAGCGCAGTGGACGCTTACGGCTGGCCCCCGGATCCATTCATTTGATTTGATAATTGTTTAGTTCTTGCAATGTCTATTTTCTGTCTTGTCCGCAGGTTTATCTTGTAGATTTTTTTGTTTTGTTTGTTTTGCGTGTAGTGCAGTCCTGCATTTATTATATTGATAGGGATTTCTCTGACCAAATTACGAAAAATGCCGATTTTATGTTAATTTTAGTGCATCAACCATCTGTGTCTCTATAACATCATATAAAATATAAACCATCACTAAAATTAACATAAAATCGGCGTTTTTCGAAATTTGGTCAGAGAAATTCCATGCAAAGCAATGGCCGCTCCCTGTCAGTTTTCTCAGCTCTCTCCCACAATGCACATTGTTTTCCAAGTGGGGGATTCGTGTATCCTTACCTACCTAATATTTTTCATCTTTATTCTTATTTATTCCAAAATAGCCTTAGATTAGAACAGACTACAGAGGTGTGAAAGAGCGGTATTTTCATATTGCAGCTATATAGGGCCCATGGGAACTGTCAGTGGACATCGACCGATCAGAGATAGTTCCTAAAGTAACTAATATTAATATGACCTTTATTCCCAAACTCACCATTGTTATTGGAGATTTTTCTATGTGAAGTTGGACAACAAACAAAATGGCCAATTTGGCACAGAGAGCGGAAGTTAAGAAAATGTTTTCCGTTTCCGGTTCAACATTTATTATTAGTTGTATATCATATTAAGACGTGGATCAATACAACCTGAATAACCCACAAAAATAAAGTTATTTTATAGCGTTGATTTTGTGATTTACGAATATTCTTTGTTCGCCAATAATTGATAATAATACCCAATCCGTATTTTGGGATTAAAATGCATGGACGCCAATCTATGTTTCAAGATAAGAGATGGTGCTATATAGTTCCATGTAGTAAAGCCTAATGCGAATCGCATCACTAACTAACATTGACAATATTTTTCACCAAACAACGATTGATTATTGTTATTTATAATATTTCTACCACATCCAACAACAATTAACATATAATCCTACATGAAACGGGTATAAATCATCTTATTTAAAATCAAGGCATTAATCCGTTACCAAAAACTCTATTATTAAATGGTAGATGTATGAAGGCATGTATCGGATTAATTTAAACACGAATATAAATAAAATAAAACCAAGTACGAACAATCCAAACCATTAGACAAAATTCGAAGTCCTAAAAAACGGTATAGGCAAAATAGTGTAATATGGCAAAATAGTGTAATCAGCAAATAGACCAAACATAAATTAGTGACCTATTCGACTAGCGACCTATCTATTGGACCGATCCAGCTGACAACCGCTTCATTGGCAACCTATTCAGAAGTACGACAATCAACCAATAAAATCCAACATTACGTCTATCAAATGAAAGTAGAATATCCCAATTTTTTATCCCTTCCTTTAGCTCAGAATTAAAGCGTAATTTCGCATTATCTTACAAAATTCTGGACATCCAACTAAATATATTCCGAAAGTTAATTAAATCAGCTTTCCAGTTATAATTAATAACAGTTGGCACAATCATAATAAAGTGTGCGCTTTCATCCTAACGTCTCCAATTTTTCAATATTTTAACGTGAGTCCAAATTCGGAACATCGTACAAAATGTGATTCCCTTTCGGCTTTGCTACATGGAATTATATAGCACCATCTCTTATCTCGAAACATAGGTTGGAGTCGATGCATTTGAATCACAAAATAATGATCGGAAATTATTATCAATTTTTGGCGAACGAGGAATGTTTACTGTAAAAGTAGAAGGAATGAATCTCATTCAACAATCAGAGAATCAACGCTAGAGAATCTCTTTTATTGTGGGTTATTTAGGTTGTATTGATCCACGTCATTTTATGATATACAACTGATTGTAAATGTTGAACCGGAAACGGAAAACATTTCATTGACTTCCCCTCTCTGTGAGAAAATTGGCCATTTTTGTTGTTTGTTTTCAATGGTCAAACTTTACATAAAGAGATTCTCCGATAATAATGGTGAGTTTGAGTTAAAGGTCATATGTTTATTGTCCACAAAATATCATTAAAATAGAACATATGTTCCAACATCACATTTCCAGGGATGTAGCCAGGATTTGCTGAGTGGTGGAAAAAATCTATCAAAACAAATTTTGGGAGGGGGGGGGGTACTCCAGGGTGTCTAGAGGTTTCGTCGATACGTAACCTCTAGGTGCCAGTAATAGTGCTACCATTGAGCACCGTCCGACAGAATTTTTTGCGCATCAAACTGAAAGGTTTCAGTCGATAAAGCATCGAGCTGAAAGGCGCCAGTCGATAAAATCTGAATGCATGTCCTACCTTATTGTATGATCCTCCTTGAGCAACAATGACACTTACTGACAAACAAACGTTGTTCAGTGAAACCGGTTTATCCAATATCACACTGTGACACACACACTACCATTTCATAAAGTTGCCATGTTGGGATAATTTGACCTCTTTTTGACGTCATATCCTCCCCATTAAAATTTGAGAACACTTGTTTTAGCGAAACGAAATGCATTATTGTAAAATATTTCTATGGATTAGGTATGAATTTTTTTGGGAGATAGGAGTTGCACATAAAGTAAAATAGTGTTTGAAGGGATCGAACTCCTGACCTCCAGGCTAGCGAGCCAGCACCTTACCCACTTAGCCACGTGATCTCAAATCCATGGAAGAGCCCCCATGAGCCTCAAAATTAGTTTTAAAAAAAAACCATCACTAAATCTTATTAGAATCGAAATAAAAACAATGACATCAACAACATGTCATGATTTTTGTTTATTGATCATATTGATGTCTTTTTAATCAATGACTTGCACATTAAAAGTATTGCCTTCAAATAAACTCTTGATTTCGTTTCGTGTTGAACCCTGTTGCTAATATGCATGTTGCCGGCCTTCACCTCTCGCCAATATAGGTGATTTCCGGTTTGATCGTTTCTTATTTGGTATCTCGGAGTATTTTTGTGAAATCTCTTAAAATAGACAAGAAAACAGATTTTGTGGAAAGTAGATGGATATGATATGTAAGTTTAATGTGTTAGTGTTACAGATAACTTAAAATTGGGAGTTTTGCCGTACGCTGAAAGAAGTAAACTAGTTATCAAATTCTGCGGCGAGCTTTTGACCGTTCGGATGTTAGATGTTACGTTGTCAGCATATCAAAAGAGTAACATCTAACTTGTTGGATTAAGGGGGGGGGGGGTCTTTTATGAAAATTCAACCCTTATTGGTGTATTTTCAGAACACTTGCTGTATTATTGCTTCAGTTCAAATCAATTTATATTTATATTATATTCAAATTTAGGCCTATATAGTGTTGTTTGTGTGTTATTTGAGTACAACAAATAATGACTACTGGTAGATATATATAATTAAAACACGTTGTTTTATTTGACTTGTGTCTCACGAATTATATTATTATTACGGTGGTGTGAGAATCAGGTCTGACAGAAGTTGAGAAAGCTCTCATCGCCCTCCTTGTCCTTAGTCCTACTCCCGGACTGTAGCAAATCCACAGTCAACACAGGCAAGAAATAAAATGAGAAACATTGACATTTAGGATATGCTTGGATTTAGTATAGATTCGGTAGAATACATGAATCGCCAATTCGCGAAAAAATGGCGTCTCGCTGTGCATTGTGGGTGAGGAAGTGGTAAACTTGGGAGGAGGCGACCAATGCTTTGCACGAGATTTCTCTGACCAAATTTTTAAAAACGGCGATTTTACGTTATAACCAATCACAAATCTGCCATTACTTCATTTGGTACTCACTGTGAAGATACCTATACAGATTTGCCCTTGTTATATTGGATACCTGAACTATATAAAAATCCCTACAAGCAACGTTTTATAGCAGGTTCATCCCGTTGTTCCACAAAACCACTTTCAAAAGTATTGACATATATACTAACGGCTGTAAACAAGAGGGTATTCAAAAATACTGTGACAAAATATACTCTCGTAGTGGTATAAACGGAATGTGGATCTTAAAAAATTCCAAAGAATTACTTGATGGTTTGCAATCTAGACCCTTCTTCAGTCTCATTTATTCAAACGTTTGACTTTTCTTCTTTGTATACTAAAATTCCCCATAGTAGATTAAAGGCCCGGTTGAAAGACATTAATAAGGGGCCTTACAACTGCATCTTTATATATTAAAGGAAATACTCCTGTACTAAGACTTGTGTTCACAATCTGAGTAATGACTGGAAGAAAAAGATCAAGATATTCAACAAGAATATTTGTTGGAAGAGGATCGAGTAGACAAGTTGTCTTCTTGGATGATTTGATAAGTTTTTCAATTTCATCATTGGAGAATAACTCAAAATCTGTTAGATAATTTTCACATGTGGCTGAAAAAAGTGTAGTGCCTTCATCTTCTTTGTTTTCAATAGAGTGATCTAATTGTTCACGTATTTGAATTATCTTGGATGAAAAGAATTGACAGAAAGCGTTTGCAAGATTGTCATCATCGTCAGATTTGGGCAGAATTGTCTCAGTTGTAGTACCAAGTAGTGATTTCATAAAATTATGACACTGATTGGGCGACTTGAATTCATCAGTTAGCTTTTGGACGCAGTATGCGGATTTTGCATCTTTGATTGTTTTTGAGTATGCACCTCTTGCTTTTTGGTAGATTTGACGATGTACTTCTAGCAGAGAATGACGATATTTTCGTTCCGCTTTACGGCGTTCTTCTTTTGCTATGAGAACATCCTTATTGTACCAAGACCTGCCAGGCCGGAGATATACCTTCTTAGTCACAAATGGGGCATGCTTATCAAGTAGAGCAAGTAAAGTGCTATTAAATTTACCGCAAACATAAAATCAGTGTTTTTTGAAATTTGGTCAGAGAAATTCCATGCAAAGCAATGGCCGTTCCCTGTCAGTTTTCTCAGCTCTCTCCCACAATGCACATTGTTTTCCAAATGGGGGATTCGTGTATCCTTACCTACCTAATATTTTTCATCTTTATTCTTATTTATTCCAAAATAGCCTTAGATTAGAACAGAGTAGGCACTTGGAAATAAAGTGATTTCAGTTACGAAAGAGTGATGTCAAAAACTGCGCTGACGAGGCGTTATTGAAAAATCCACCGATACCCCCCCAGTGTACTGTGCATGGCTGTGTGGCTAGCGATTTTTACTTTTCAGCCAATCAAATAGCTTGTTACAACCGCAGAAGGCTCTTCTACTCCGCAAGAAGTTGGTCGAAAATTCACCAAGATATTTGCTTTTGAAAATTCCTTTTACATTTCTCCCCCCAAAAAGTACCCAAACCAACAACATAGGATTGGTGCACATCGAAGAAAATATAGGCGCAGTTACCTTAGACTCCATACAGCTCAAAAACACACATTTTGTTTGGAAATTCAATGCCGCACATCCCCAAACACGTTCTGCAATTTAGCTTTCACGGTCAAACTGAATTCACCGGAAGTGCCCGTATCCATGCTTCAAGCTCGAAGATATCCTATACTGTCCATTATTTCCTCAAAATAATAATTGTTTGTTGAAGATTATTTATTTAGTTTATGAATTGAGACATTAAATGATGATTTTTGTTAGCCTATAAGCTTAGAAGGATGTCATTTTGATTTGAGGTGAGCAGTCGCCGATGACGACATAGGTCACGTGATCAGTATTTTTAGCATCAAAATTTTTCCTGTATCTTAACGGGTTTCTATTGCCGTTAATTAGACGCTTCAAAATGCTTTAGCTCGGACAAAGGTAAACCAAATGCGACAAATAATATGCCATTTTGAAGGTAATTCCAAGCTCTACACAGCCATGGCATTTAGAACCTTATTTAATCAAGTGGAAAAAAATGTCCAAGTGTCTAAACAGAGGTGTGAAAGAGCGGTATTTTCATATTGCAGCTATATAGGGCCCATGGGAACTGTCAGTGGACATCGACCGATCAGAGACAGTTCCTAAAGTAACTAATATTAATATGACCTTTATTCCCAAACTCACCATTGTTATTGGAGATTTTTCTATGTGAAGTTGGACAACAAACAAAATGGCCAATTCGGCACAGAGAGCGGAAGTTAAGAAAATGTCTTCCGTTTCCGGTTCAAGATTTATTATTAGTTGTATATCATATTAAGATGTGGATCAATACAACCTGAATAACCCACAAAAAATAAAGTTATTCTATAGCGTTGATTCTCTGATTTACGAATATTCTTTGTTCGCCAAAAATTGATAATAATTTTCAATCCGTATTTTGTGATTCAAATGCATCGAATCCAACCTATGTTTCAAAATAAGAGATAGTTCCACGTAGCAATGCCGAACGCGAATCGAATCACTAACTAAAATTGACAATATTTTTCACCAAACAACGATTGATTATTGTTATTTATAATATTTCTGCCACATCCAACTACAATTAAACATATAATCCTACATGAAACGGGTATAAATCATCATATTTAAAATCAAGGCATTAAAACCCGTTACTAAGAACGCCATTATTAAACGGTAGATGTATGAGGGCGTGTATCGGATAAAAACTACTCTTAATTAATTTAAACACGAATATATATAGACCAAACATAAATTAGTGACCTATTCGACTAGCGACCTATCTATTGGACCGATCCAGCTGACAACCGCTTCATTGGCAACCTATTCAGAAGTACGACAATCAACCAATAAAATCCAACATTACGTCTATCAAATGAAAGTAGAATATCTTAATTTTTTATCCCTTCCTTTAGCCCAGAATTGAGGCGTAATTTCGCATGATCTTACACAATTCTGGACATCCAACTAAATATATTCCGAAAGTTAATTAAATAAGCTTTCCAATTATAATTAATAACAGTTGGCACAATCATATTAAAGTGTGCGCTTTCATCCTAACGTCTCCAAATTTTCAATATTTTAACGTGAAAGAACGGTAATATAGCACCATCTCTTATCTCGAAACATAGGTTGGAATCGATGCATTTGAATCACAAAATAAGGATAGGAAATTATTATCAATTTTTGGAGAAGAAATAATGATTATGGTGAAAATAGAAGGCATGAATCTCTTTAGGGAATCAAAGAATCAACACAATAGAATCTCTTTTATTGTGGGTTATTCAGGTTGTATTGATCCACGTTATTTTATGATATACAACTGATTGTAAATGTTGAACCGGAAACGGAAAACATTTCATTGACTTTCCCTCTCTGTGACGAATTGGCCATTTTTGTTTGTTGTTTTCAATGGTCAAACTTGACATAAAGATATTCTCCGATAATAATGGTGAGTTTTGGTATAAAGGTCATATGTATATTGTCCACAAAATATTATAAAAATAGAACATATGTTCCAACATCACATTTCCAGGGATGTAGCCAGGATTTGCGATAGGGGTTTCAGGTCACGTCACTTTAGGTTGAAATCGGGACTGCCAACAGCTGAAATATAGCCCACTTCAATCTACGATTCTGAATTACTAATTGATGTAAATGCATTCCTATTGTCTGAACTATGATAAATAATAAACGGATTTCTTCGATTATGAACAAACTATTCAACTTTGGTTATCATAAACTGACCTGTGTGTTTGAAATCAACTCCGGTTAAATAAAATCCATTGCACAGTTAAATACCACAACTTATTAACTAGGTTATCTCTTGAAAAATTGAGCTCGAGCTAACTTGATATCTAAAAATGGTGGGGAAACCCAAGGTGAAGGCTGTTACGTCACCGAACACAATTTGGCGACCAATTCGGCTAGCGAGCTATTCTACCAATCCAGCTGGCAACCTATTCATGGTTCCGACCTGTCAATCACCGTAAAGAGATTGACCAATCAGAGAGCTAGATTATATTGGCACAATCATATTAAAGGGATGCGCTCTCATCCTAAACATAGCTAATTTTTCAAATTTAGAATATTAAAAAAATGACAATGTTTAGGATGAGAGCGCACCCCTTTAATATGAATGTGCAAACTTTAACTAATAATTTTTGGAAAGCTTATTTAATCACCTTTTTGAATATAATAGCCGGGTGCTATACGATGGTCCGAATTTTGACTCGGAACATTACCGTTCTTTACAATTAGAATATTGAAAAATTGGCTATGTTTAGGATGAGAGCGCACCCGTTTAATATGCTTGTGCCAACTTTTACTAACAGTTTTTGGAAAGCTTATTTAATTACCTTTCAGATTATATATAGCTGGATGCTCAGAATTTTGTACGATGACCCGAATTTTGACTCGAAATATTACCGTATTTTCACTTTAAAATAACAATATATTCTACTTTCGTTTGATAAGACGTTACGATGGATTTTATTGGTTGATAAATATAGATGAGTTTGTGCGATCTTTGAATTTATTCTGAATAGGTTACCAACGAATTCATGCTTCCGAGATTTGCAGATTAGCTCCACTCCCTTAGATACTGTTACTATGTCCCACAAATTTGACCACATCAACCTGTTCAATATGGCGATCCAGCAGTCTGTACCGTAATGTTAAACCTCATACAAATGTTTTTAAATCCTAAATTATGACGAACTCTCACTAGTGTCAAAAACAAGCAGTCCTGCGTAGATAGTTTTTTAATGCCAGTTCTCCCTTTCTAATAGTTCAGAGTAAATCCCGATGGAAATAAACATTATTCGTGCAATTCTGTTATCCGTATCCACGTGAGTTCCACCGAATAAGTATCATAGTACCAGACTTGCGTTTTAAATGAGTACCTCGCCGTTGAGGTGTTGAATTTCGATTCTAAAATATATGTAATACCCTAAATTCATGATTATCAAAATACAACTTCACACCTGCGCATGATGTACCTCGTGCGGCGGACATGTAAAGCCCCCTGAAATTCCATTCTCACATCCTGTCCATATTTACGTCCATATCGTAACAATTTCCAGAAATAAAGACAATATATTATGAATAGTTTACTGGAAAATATGTCCCTATCAAGTAATTAGGTGGGGAAAATACTGTTTTGAACTTCTTGAATGATTAAATACACTGGACAACGAAACGTGTGCATTTGCATTTTAGCTAACCATCAGCATGCGATTTTACGGTTGAATTAGGTCAGGTGACTTGGGGGATACGTGTTTTATTTATTAAGATATAAATACTTCATGTTGTTAAATACTAGTGTCAAGCAGATGAGAATTCGGGTAGATGGTATGAAATTCATTGTTATAAAATAGCCAATAAAAATTTCACACCGTTCAATCTATTTTAGTTGTCGGGCTCGAGAGGTAACTCAATACAACAATGCAGTCACAAGAACTCGGAAAAGAAACAAAATAATAAATTCTTTCTTTCGACTATGCCGTGGACAATTGCAATTTGCGTCGTGGTATTTTTTAAATAAAATACCACAGCTAAAGATGCCGTAGTTATTATTGGTTTTCTACTGCAATTTCAAGTTTAAACTTAAAAATACTACGGGTGCCGTTGTGATTTTTTAACCCTGTTTTTGGTTCTTTAGTTTTGGAAAAAGTATAAATGTTGCACCATGAAGGCGGTCCGGGTGACGTTCGTCCATGTTACAAGTCCCCCATGCGCAGCGTAATACTATTTTGACGATAAATGTAGAAATATCTAACTTACCACAAAGAACAGCCTTGTTTGTTTGTGCATAGAACTATGGTTTGTGGGACAGAACTGGCAGCCAATCTTGACTTACGGGGGCCAAATATAATTTGGCTCTCTGATTGGTCAATCTCTTTACGGTGATTGACAGGTCTGAACCATGAATAGGTTGCTTGCTGGATTGGTCGAATAGCTCGCTAGCCGAATAGGTCGTCAAATTGTGTTCGATGACGTAACAGCCTTCACCTTGGGTTTCCCCACCATTTTTAGATGTCAAGTTAGCTCGAGCTCAATTTTTCAAGAGATAACCTAGTTAATAAGTTGTGGAATTTAACTGTGCAATGGATTTTATTTAACCGGAGTTGTTTTCAAACACACAGGTCAGTTTATGATAACCAAAGTTGAATAGTTTGTTCATAATCGAAGAAATCTGTTTATTATTTATCATAGTTCAGACAATAACAATTGTATTACAATAGTTTAATATCAATCTCAATATCTGCAAAGATTTAGGCTAAAAAAGTATCAAAATGTTAGCGAAATTACCGTTTGTTTACAGGAAACGCTAGCGGGAAAATACCGCTCTGACATCACGCGTCTGGTAAATTTCCATTGACGGCATTGCTACGGCCCACTTCATTGGTGAATCCGATCGTTAGTTTTCAGGGGATTTTCATATAGAACCAATCAAACGATAGATAACATTTTTGTGATTTCTCGAAATCGGACAATTAGAGTCCTAGAAAATGGAATTTATCTGTTTTGATGACTGAAAATTGCTAAATTTCGACTGAAAATTGCTAAATTTCGACTGAATATAAAAAAAAATTCTTGAGGTATCATCCAGATTATAAATATTTGACATATTATCTTTCAAATTATTACGATTGTAATAAATTTTAGCTGAAAATAACCATCGGATTTCAGTTTTAAATTTTTAGTACTAGCGATTCTGAAGGGGAAATACCGCTTACGACGTCACTCAAATATGACTGAAAAGCACTTATTTTGGTGCCGTGCTACGCATTGACGGGTATAGAGCAGTTTGATTACATTATTGACGTCAATCTCGGATTTTAAAATTCCATAACTTTGGATCTAATTAGAATATTTAGATGAAATGAAAAGTATTGGGTAGCAATTTATGTATATTTTCAAAAAATATTTAATTTTTTTTTTTCTCTCATTTAAAACTTTGACCTGAAACCCCTATTTGCGAGCGCAACGATCAAAATTCAACCCTTATTGGTGTATTTTCAGAACATTTGCTGTATTATTGCTTCAGTTCAAATCAATTTCCATTTATATTATATTCAAATTTAGGCCTACAGTACACATCACACGGAAGTATGAAATTCCGCCTAGGTCCGCGTTTTTTCCGCTCAAGAATCGCGGTGTTTTCTCATTTGCACTGCGCGGAAATCTAGCCATTCTGGGCGGAAAAAACGCGGCGGAATTATAAAAAAAGTCGGCGGATTATAGTCCGCGAAAATTGAAAAAAGTCGGCGGATTATAGTCCGCGAAAATATAAAAAAGTCGGCGGACTATAGTCAGTGAAAATTAAATATAGTCGGCCGAGAATGGTCAGCAATATTTAGATGAATGTCATCCATAATATTGTTACTGTGGCATTGAACAATAACTCATTTTAACTGTTCGCCTGTTGTGCCCAATGGCTTGCAGTATATATTCTTCGCAGATTGATTATGAATAGTAACTAAAACCTACCGATACATGAATATCCTAAATCTATCCTTTATTCCTGTTTCTCATCGGTATTAGAATCTTGAATCATATCACAAAGCAAATGTACTGTGTGTAGCTATTTGGGTGTCAACGGTTAATTTTACACGCAGACAATGAAACCATGTTTCGTGAATTGTGATAGCACTATCGGAAAATGGGCGACAGCTTTTCTTCAAATATATTTAGCAAGTACCATCCTTTATTCGGCTCATTCATTACCGGTAAAATCGGGGTATTCATGGCCAGTATATTATAGGGTTGATTGGCCGGTAAATGTGCTAACTAGTACTCATCAGTGTGGATAGAAGCCTATACGATAATTATTAATTAATGATTTTGACGATTGGTGTTTGATGTATCAACAGTGGTTTTTTTTTTTTAATGAGTTGTTTAAATTATTTAAGCTTGAGCTTGTAAATCCCGGCTTTGTTATTTTGTATTTTAAACTTCAAACCAATTCCGATGCAAGCTTGGAATGAACACATGTCGACTGGGTGACGCCACGCCAAAATCCTAAAAAAAACCTGTTCCCTTTCGTGTCCATTTATCGCCCGTATTTCTGTTATATTTTCTGCTATTCCATATACGGTATTCTGTTTGTCATAACCGGCAATGCAAACCCCATCGGTCGCTAATCGTTCAACGTTAACGATGTTTTAAATTAAATACCATACGTATCGTTAATATTTCTTTCTATTTCTACATCATATCTTTCTGCTATTCCGTATCAACAGTTCTAACACGTCCCTGTTCAAGGTCAGTGGTACTGTTGTCAGTCAATTCATACAAGAATTTTCATTGGCTCAATATCAGTCATTAATATTCAAGGTGTGATTACAGATAAACTGACATATATTGACGTTCATCAGTCTAACCTGTCGGCGAATCCACTTAACGTATATCATTCTCATAGTCAATTCGTTTTCAATTTGTGTTACGTTCGACTCACCAAAATTAAATTCACAACCCGCGACACTGTTACCGTACAGCGGTTCGTCTCGTAGCCGCCATTCTGAATAAATAATTTTTAAAATTTGAAGGTTCGTTGGTATTTTTTATACATTGCTGTAAATTTGACATCTATAACTCAAATGGTTTCTCAATTAGCAGAATTGTAAAAATAAAGAAAACAAAGTTACACTTATTTGTACACAAGGGACAATAACACTCTTGCTGGCTTGACAGGTCCAGAAAAAAAATAGCCTTATTCTAACTACTAGATGTTTAAATGTCCTACCTGTTGTGTTAATTATCCATTACATCCTAATTTACTTGTCCAGAGGGTTCGAAAATATGTTTAAATCCAAGTTGCATTTGAAAGTGTTTACGTAAAGCTTTTCAACCCATGTAGTTGAATTTTTCCCTTTTTTTTTAAAATTCGTTGTGTTGTGAAGAAAATTGTATCATCAATTAATTGAAATATTGTAAAATAGTACAATTTGTTAACCAGAATAAAGATTGGGACATATTATTCAGTTACAACAAGAGTGGTTTTATCCCTTTAAATAGTCCCACGCTGTAATAACTTAGAAAATGCATAACCTTTCTGTTAGACAATTTATTCTACACTGTTCGATGTGTGTGTGCTAGTAATGCACGCTTTCCTTTGGTGTATTTTTTTTTGAAGTCGCATTAAACCCACGTGGCGAGAGAAGATGACTGTCTTTCAGGCCCCCTGTGAATTCGCGTGTCCGTAGATATTATAATAATAACGTTGATGGATTCGCCGACCAGTTGTTAGGTAAATTGAAATCTTCATTGAATATAATTACGTGATAGAACACCGAATACACCGAGAAACAATCATTCAATAATATATTTTCGTGATGGCATCGCCATAGCTGATTTCCAATGACAGGTGACATATCGGTGGCAAACTAGGTCAATAAATTTGAATAAAGCAGTTCTAAATAGCGCTTAACATAATGATGTTTTTTATTTTATTTTAAACACATTCAGATTTTTAAAATATTGTCGTTTTTATTGAAGGCTATATCATAATCGTACGGATTTTTTTTTTATTTTGAAGCAATTTCAAGCGTGGTTGTCATTTGACAATTTGGCCGTGTGCCTATCATTGGCGGATGAGTGAATAGTTGGTGATGGACAGAAAACTAAAAATTGTGTTAGAAAACTGCTAATATTTTAGATATCGAATTAATAAACACAAAATATTTTACCGACAGTATTTTATTCTGAAATGTTATGAACTTCAAGCTTGTACGTGGATTAAAAACAACTCAACTCACGCGTCATGTTTTTATTACTAATCCATTACAATTAATTGCGTGTGTATTTAATAATAAACAATGGAGTACATGTTTTTTTACCAATACGTAAGTGTTTTAACAGTTTATTCGACAATAAATACAACTCAGTTATTGTTTGACGTTATCCCATGATTAAAGAAATTGTCGATGTTTATTATTGGCTCAAAAGTAATTGATTAAATTGCGTCGGAACCCCTTTAAGATATATGAAATCACATTAAAACATCAAAGAGAGGCCACGTGCGATTATATTCTTTGATCTTTGATACACAGGACATTTCTGCACGCAAAAGGCAACAGATACAAGTTGACAGGATGTACATGTACAATTGATTTGAGGTTCATGTGGAATGCAGTTATTCTTTTCTAAAATAAAATGAGTGCCTTGGATTTTTGTGTGGATTTGATAACGGTTATACTTTACTAATATTCTATGACATCGTAGACTTGTGTCGCGTTCATTTAATTTTTACGGTAAGCACGATCTTATGTCTGATTTGAAAGCGCTTTCGACTCCTGTTGCAAGTTCTATTTGTCTTATATCTATTTGTAAAACCGGTAAACTAAATACCGTTATAGTTTGCAATTTAAAAATCTATCTTTGCCGTGATTCGAGAGGAATTCTTAACTGCGCACTCTTAATACAGTAAATATGCCAAACAATTTGAACACGGCATAAATATCTAAACATGTATTGTGTTATGCATACGTGTCCTTCAAAATGTTCTAGACATGCATAGCGTGCAGAATATGTGAGCACACGTGTTCTTGCTAACAACAATTCAATTTACACGGACTAAATACCGACCCGTGCGTGGATATACATGTACTTCTAGATGATTCTTGAATAAATTTAGTAAAATATGCCGTACATTGTACATGTTATAAAACACAAGAGTCGGCGATGCTGTTATTTATATATTAATGACGACACCTGTTATACTGTGCATTGTGCATATTTTTGCAGTCAGACTTTTACATACATGCTGATAATGTTGTTTTCGGAATCTGAAACAATTTGACTTCTAAATTATGGATACAAGGACAGCGTAACAATACCGCGTAGGCACGTGAAACTTCAACATAATAAATTTCCCACTACACGTAGATACATTTCAATTTCCTCGGCGTTCTAACAAATCCACGCTAGTCGGTGGTTTAGAAAATCCGCCGTGGTCGGTGGTTAAGCAGATCGGCCGTGGTCCGCGAATTACTCAAATTCGCGGAGGAAATTTAGAGCGGAATTTAGAGCGGGGGCAGAGCGGATTAATAAACTGAGGTCCGCGATTTTTCATTTCCGCCCAGGTCGGACTTAAGCGAAATTTCATACTTCCACTTGGTTTGTACTGTATATAGTGTTGTTTGTGTGTTTTTTGAGTACAACAAATAATGACTACTGGTAGATATATATAATTAAAACACGTTGTTTTATTTGACTTGTGTCTCACGAATTATATTATTATTACGGTGGTGTGAGAATCAGGTCTGACAGAAGTTGAGAAAGCTCTCATCGCCCTCCTTGTCCTTAGTCCTACTCCCGGACCGTAGCAAATCCACAGTCAACACAGGCAAGAAATAAAATGAGAAACATTGACATTTAGTATAAGCTAGGATTTAGTATAGATTCGGTAGAATACATGAATCGCCAATTCCAGAAAAAATGGCGTCTCGCTGTGCATTGTGGGTGAGGAAGTGGTAAACTTGGGAAGAGGCGACCATTGCTTTGCATGGGATTTCTCTGACCAAATTTTTAAAAAAGCCGATTTTACGTTATAACCAATCACAAACTGCCATTACTTCATTTGGTTCTCCTTGTGAAGATACCTATACAGATTTGCCCTTGTTATATTGGATACCTGAACTATATAAAAATCCCTACAAGCAACGTTTTATAGCAAGTTCATCCGGTTGTTCCACAAAACCACTTTCAAAAATATTGACATCTATACTAACGGCTGTTAAAGAGGGCATTCAAAAATACTGTGACAAAATATACTCTCATAGTGGTATATACCGAATGTGGATATTAAAAAATTCCAAAGAATTACTTGATGGTTTGCAATATAGACCCTTCTTCAGTCTCATTTATTCAAACGTTTGACTTTTCTTCTTTGTATACTAAAATTCCCCATAGTAGATTAAAGGCCCGGTTGAAAGACATTATTCACAGTTTCTTTTGGTCTAAATCAGGTACTGCTAGATATCAATATTTAGTTTTAAACTACAATTCCACATTGATTCCAAAAACAAATTTACAGCCATCAAGATTATTCAGATGTTGGATTTTTTAATTGACAATATCTTTGTTGAATTTGGAGGGGAAATTTATCAGCAAGTGGTTGGCATCCCCATGGGCACCAACTGTGCACCTTTGCTTGCTGATCTGTTTCTGTATTCGTACGAAGCCGAATACATACAGACGCTTGTAAAAACTAATAAACAATCAGTCAGACTTTTTAATTTCACTTATCCATATATCGATGATGTTTTATCTCTTATTTAATCCCCAACTTAGTGTGATTATGTAGAATTCATATATCCTGATGAGCTTGAAATTAAAAACACCACTGACAGTGACAATTACGCTTCCTACTTGGATCTGCGTCTCGATTTTGACAATTGCCATAAACTGAGTATTAAATTGTCCATAAACATGATGACTTCGACTTTCTGATTGTAACCTTTCCATTTATTAGTAGTGTTATGAGCCGTTATGATCCGTGTCTACTTTTTGAACTAGTAACCTTACGTCATCATGTCAAATACAATGGAAGCCAGTTCCACCGTTCGTAGTAAGATATTAATTTATATATTATTCTGATGTTATATTTTAATTTCATATGTATCTAAGTTAATTATTGTTCCATTTCATAATTATTATCTAGTACATGTATGTACTATTTATTTGACTTGTCATTCATAATATGCTTTGGAAAAGAACTAGAATACCGCGTGCATATGACTGACAGGTAGTAGGCGTGGTTAAGTTGTCACGTGACTCGCTACTATATAAAGATACGTTTGGTTAGGATATGAACAGAAGTCAGAGAGAATTCATGGGGCGTCTGCGGCTGTAACACCTTGCCAGTAGACCGCCTCGTAGGTTAAGAGCGGAGACTTCGAGAGAGCGAGCTCAAGCAAGAGAGCTCAACAGAAGTCATGATGTGTCTACGGCGATAACATCTTGCCAGTAGACCGACTCGTGAGATTAGCGCGGCGGTTAGAAAGAGAGCCGCCCGAGATAGAGAGAGCACGCCCGAGATAGAGAGAGCTCAGGAGAAGGAGCCCGAGGGAGAGTTAGCGGTCAACAGAGAGCCAATTACTGTACATATAATGAATATATAATAAAGGAAAGAAAAAGTACCTTTTGGCTGGCTACCTGACGCTCCGCTGAAAGCGAGCCATTCAACCATTTAGGAGCTATAGTTGGCTCCTGTCCGTCTGTTCACTACAGTAGTAACATTCCAATATCACCAGCTTATGGAGTGTTTGTGCCTCAGCTAAATCGCTATGCGAGAGCTTGTTCATTCTTTTCTGATTTTTTAAAGTAGATCGAGGTATTTGTCATCTAAGCTTCAACTACAAGGATACTTGCGCACTAAACTTATTAAATAACCTTTAAATAGTTTTATGGCCGTCATATTGATTTGATTGGTAAATATAATGTGTCTCTCTCGGCTATTATTCTAAATATTTTTAATTGACACGTATACTATTACTATCACCCTGAAAATGTCTACTACATCGTTAAGACAGTTGTTCATCACATGCATCTTGCATACTATAGTTCATTGGCTAATCACGCTATTTGAACAACATTTCGCCTAATAGATTGGATGCAGCTATGGCGGGTGTGGCACCAGGCAGGGTAAGCTTACTCTTCCAGACACCTGTTACCACTGCTTGTCGTGTATTTTGTACACGAGGAGCAGTCCATTTGCTGATTACACTATTCAGCTAAAATACACTATTTTGCCTATAACGTTTTTAGGACTTCAGTTCTGTCTTATGGTTTGGATTGTTCGTACTTGGTTTTTATTTTATTTTTATATTTTACAGGGAACTAATGATGCTATAACTTTTATATATTACAGGAAACAAATGATGGTATAACTTTTATAAATTACAGGAAACTTATGATGTTATAACTTTTATATATTACAGAAACTAATGATGTTATCACCTTTATATATTACAGGAAACTAATGATGATGTTAAAACATTCCATCAGTGTGTTGTGTGTGATGAGATTTTTCAACAACTTGATGATTTACAAAAACACAATAAAATACATGTTAAAGAAGAGAAAACTGATGATATAGATGAATATTTTTATGTTAAAGAAGAGAAAACAGATGATGTAGATGAATACTGTCATGTTAAAGATATTAAACCAGTTTATCAGTGTAATTTGTGTGATGAAGAATTTAGGTCAGAAACTGATTTAGAAAAACACTGTGAAATACATGTTAAAGAAGAGAAAACTGATGATGTAGATGAATATTTTCATGTTAAAGAAGAGAAAACTGATGATATAGAAACAGGAGAAAAACCTCATAAATGTGATGTTTGTAGTAAATCATTTACTAAACCTGGTCATGTTTGTAATAAATCATTTCCACAGGGTAGTAATCTAGTGACACATATGAGAATTCATTCAAGTGGAATACCTTATAAATGTCATTTTTGTGGTAAATCTTTTAGCGTGAATTGGACATTTAAGAGACACATGAGAATTCATACAGGGGAAAAAACTCATAAATGTGATGTTTGTAGTAAATCATTTACTCAGCCTGGTCATCTACAGGAGCACATGAGAACTCATACGGGAGTAAAACCGTATAAATGTGATGTTTGTGATATAGTTATAACATCATTAGATTCCTGTACTATATAAAAGTTATAACATCATTAGTTTCCTGTAATATATAAAAGTTATAACATTATTAGTTTCCTGTAATATACAAAAGTTATAACATCATTAGTTTCCTGTAATATATAAAAGGTATAACATCATTAGTTTCCTGTAATATATAAAAGTTATAACATTATTAGTTTCCTGTAATATATAAAAGATATAACATCATTAGTTTCCTGTAATATACAAAAGTTATAACATCATTAGTTTCCTGTAATATATAAAAGGTATAACATCATTAGTTTCCTGTAATATATAAAAGATATAACATCATTAGTTTCCTGTAAAATATTAAAGTTGATAACAACATTAGTCTCCTGTATTATATAAAAGGTTATAGCAATGCTAGTTTCCTGTATTATATAAAAGGTTATAGCAATGCTAGTTTCCTGTATTATATAAAAGGTTATAGCAATGCTAGTTTCCTGTAATATATAAAAGGTTATAGCAATGCTAGTTTCCTGTAATATATATATGTTATAACCATTAGTTTCCCGTAAAACATGTATATAAAAGCTATAACATTATTAGTATACTTCAATAACATCAGTAGTATTGGTCTAGTAAGTTCCCAGGATTTTCCCACGAAGGAAATAAAACAAATGAAATGGAGTTTAACGTCCTAATGTTCTGCTAATTTGGCCTGTGTACATGAACACAGTTGAGATTTTAATATAAGAGTAGGCAAAATTTCACTCATAGCATACTGCATGGCATATGCTTGTATCTATTAGCCCAGTCGGAGCAGAACAGTAAGACGTTAAACCCCACTGTGGCTCCCCTCCTGTTCATTTCGGTTTAATTTTTTTTCAATAACCTGCTTGCACGTAGGGGCTACATTTTATTTCAATAATTCGCTCATATGTATGAGTCTTTAGCAGTGGAAGGAAACCAGGGGACCTGGAGAAAACCCACAATATTGGACAGGTGACCCTACTCCTTGTCACTACAACCGAGGGAATCGAAATCACACCAGTTGACCCAATGACAGACCTTATGATAAGATAAGCTAACTCTTCAGCCATCAACCACGCCCCTCCAGCTATTTTAGGGAACTGTGAAATAGACAAATATGGTTCTAAAATCAACTCACCATTATTAGACTCTTTAGCAACGCTTTATTTGAAACGTAGGCTTGAAATAAATTGAAGAAAACATGATATAAATTGCCTGATTTGGTTTTGAACTTCCAAGTCTATAAAATCAATTCTTTAAATGACATCTAGAAGCACAGTAAAGTATTCATAACAAAACACAACACAAGGTATATATGGATATAACTACTTCTCTATTATTTAATAACCCCTTTTCATAATACATACAGGTCACGTTTTCAAGTTAATGATAAATATCCATTTAGTCAGCCTATTTATACTTATTAAAGCTTACACCAGCTACAATAGTTCCTTTATGAACTGTCTCTGAGCGAACGATGTTGATAATAAGGCCTGTGAGGAACTGTTAGCGAGACATCGTTCGCTCAGAGACAGTTCATGAAGGAACTACAGCTACAATAGACACTGGCTTGGGATGACCTGATAGTTTAAAGCTACCATTTCAAATATTCAAGTTATATTTTTAAAATGTATTAAATTAAAGCACTAAAATAGATGGTATCTATAAACAGTCCTATCCTATAATTCACTATTGCCAGTTGAGAAATTTGCAAAAAATCATTTTCAATTTCGAATCTCAACGTTGAGAAGACCGAGTTGTTTCACACATAGTGATATATAGACTTTCTATGGTTTCACAGATAGGAATAACACAAGGGAGGTAATTGTGTTATTAATGCCTTGGTCAACCAGGCATCATTATCATTAACTGGCCCTGAGCGCTTTCTTTATGTAGACATTGTTTTCCAGTGAAATGAAATGATATTATTTCCAAGCAGCTCAGGGCGAGTAGAAAATATTCAAAATTTTTATGTGAATGATTTGTATGTGTTAGAATGATGCCTATGATTGTATAATAGTGAGTTGAGAACCTATTTAGTAAAAGACATTCAAATAATTATGTTTTGATTTCCTTGAAAAAAAATGAAATTTTTGCTTTAAAAGATGGTGTACCATGTGTTGTTAGAACTTTACATGTCATTAACCAGGGGCGGATCAAGGATTTTTTGCAGGGGGGGGGGGGCAGGTTGGATAACTGCTAAGGATGCAGCGATACCCAGGGGATAACGATTAATCACGATTATTGGGTCAGCCGATTAAATAATCATCTCCTTTCTCAATAATCGTTATATCACAATATATCAAGATTATTTTCAAAATAATCTTGCGACTGAATTCTCGTCAAAATGACAGAGTGTCAGAAGGATGATAAAACATCTTGTGTAAACAGTTTCTAGTTACCCCACTAGGCTACTTGCACGCGGAGCTGAGTAGACCGTTGTTGTCATAGAGAACATGGGTAAACGATAGATTGTATAAAGCAAGTACAATATAGAGCGAGGAACATGTCAGTCAATTTGATTGACAGTTTGATGTACGACCTTGACATTATGTATTAGTAGAGGCTAAAATCAGATCTTGTATCTACCTGTAAATTTTCGTCCGGCCTCGCTGTTAGTGCGTCTGTTTAAATCAAAAGATTTTGGAATATTTTTTCAATTAATTTCCATAAAAAACCCACTAAATTTGAGTGACTTTATTATTTTAAATTAAGATTATTGTCGTATAGTTCTAGAAATAGAGAAAATCATCGTTTTATTCGACACATTAGTCATCATTAGAATAGAACCAATCGGTTTCGCTTTATATCGCGAATCTTTTACTTATATTTAAAAGATATTTGGAGCATTTCTTTCAATTAATTTCCATAAAATAAAGATATTAGATTGATTTTATTATACAAATTATGAACATTATCCTATATAGGCTATATTAATCTCCATAAAATAATTATATTAGTATATTATACTCGCTTTCTAGAATATATCAAAATCGACCCGGCTTTATAAAATCTAACACCTTTTTGTATAAAGCGAGTACGATATAGAGCGAGGAACATGCATGTCTATGGCGGCTGATTGGTATCGTTGTCGTGATGTCGTGGTGTCGCCCTTCATAACGCGACAACACGACACCGCGACTTTTTAACGCGACACCATGACATTTTTAACCCGACATTAAATATTTATATATGGATCGTCTGCTAATCCATTATTAAACAGGTGCAACTTGATTGCGAACATTCTTGCTAAAACTGTGGTATATACTGCCCTTTCTTTATTAAATAATTCGTTTGATTTTGTTTTTTTAATAAACTGGTCACGTATTATTATAATTACTAAATATCAGATCTCTCTCTCTCTCTCTCTCTCTCTCTCTCTCTGATATCTATCTCACACGCACACACACGGCCTGCTTTAGCCTGGAGGTCGGGTGTTCCATCCCTGCATTCAGATTTTCCGGCATGATTTCCCCTTGTCATCGAATTATCGATGCAGGGATGGCCTGACAAACAAGGACAGCGCTGTCTACAGTCTAGTCGTTCGGTGGAGCGACAGACATAGGCAGACAGAGAGAGATACAAATAAGGGAGAGACATACAGACAAGGAGACATACAGACAGGGAGACACACAGACAGGGAAATAGAAAGAGTGAGAAGACAGAGAGAGACAGACATGCAGACAGAGAACGAGACCGAGAGAGCAAGACGGACCGAGAGAGCGAGACAGACAGGCAGACAGGGCCTGAGAGACAGACAGGCAGAGACGAACTGAGAGAGAGAGAGGGAGAGAGAGATGGGGACAGAGAGAGACACCGAGAGAGACGGGGATGTAGAGAGAGAGTTGGAGAGAGAGACATACTGAGAAAGAGGGGGCAAAGAGAGAACGAGAGACACTGAGAAAGAATGGGATGTAGAGAGACGAGACGGAGGGGGCTGGGAGAGAGGGGTAAGAGAGAGAGAGAGAGAGACGCCGAGTGAGAGAGACGCCGAGTGAGAGAGGAGACAGGGAGAGACACTGAGAGGTAGGGGAGCTGAGAGGGAGGGGACCCCGAGAGAGAGAGAGAGAGAGAGAGAGAGAGAGATACTGAGAGGAAGGGGACGAGAGAGAGGGGGGGGGGGCGAGAAAGGGAGGAGGGGGGCAGAGATAGACACTGAGAGAGGGGACAGAGAGAGACACACTGAGAGATGGGGGGGGGGCGGAGAAAGAGACACTGAGAGAGAGCGGGCAGGGAGACTGAGAAAGGGAGCGACAGAGAGGGACATAGATAGACACTTAGAGAGGGAGGGACAGAGAGGGACATAGAGCGACACTCAGACGGGGACGGGGAGAGCGAGACACACACACACACACGCTGAGAGGGGGCAGAGAGAGGGGGGGGGGCTGGGAGAGAGACGGACTGAGAGACAGACAGGCAGAGACGAACTGAGAGAGAGAGAGACGGGGACAGAGAGAGACACTGAGACAGACGGGGGTGCTGAGAGAGACGGGGGAAGAGAGAGACACACCGAGAGACAGGGGGTAGAGAGAGACACACTGAGAGATGGGGGGAGGGAGAGAGGGACATTGAGAGAGGGGGCATGGAGAGAGGGAAATAGAGAGACACTGAGAGAGGGGGCATGGAGAGAGGGAAATAGAGAGACACTGAGAGAGGGGGCAGAGAAAGAGAGGAGGTGGCAGAGAGAGACACACAGAAAATCCCCGAGAAGGGGGGGGGCAGAAAGGGGGGCAGGGAGACAGAGAGGGAGGGGCAGAGAGGGACACAGAGAGACACCGAGAGGGGGGAGAGGGAGAGAGAGACACACACACACACCGAGAGGGGGCAGAGGGAGAGAGAGGGTGGGGAGAGAGACAGAGAGAGAGGGAGGTAGAGAGTCAAACACATAGAGAGACACTGAGAGAGGGGGAGGCAGAGATAGACACTGAGAGAGAGGGGACAGAGAGAAACACACTGAGAGAAGGGCAGAGAGAGAGGGGGCAGATAGAGACATAGAGAGATACTGAGAGGGGGGCTGAGAGGGACACACACACACACAAAGGGGAGGGGGGTCAGAGAGGGGACAGAGAGAGGGAGAGAGAGAGAGGGGGTGGTAGAGAGACACACACATAGAGAGACACTGAGAGGGGGGCGCAGAGAGGTACACTGAGAGAGAGGAGGCAGGGAGACTAAGAGAGAGGAGGCAGGGAGACTGAGAGAACTGAGAGAGGGAGGGGCAGAGAGGGACATAGAGAGCCACTGAGAGGGTGGGCGGGGAGTGAGACACACACACACACTGAGAGTGAGAGGGGGTGGGCAGAGAGAGAGGGGCGGTGAGACAGAGAGAGAGAGAAAGAGGGTGGCAGAGAGACACATACATAGAGAGACACGGAGAGAGGGGGGCAGAGAGAGACAATAAGAGGGGGGGTAGAGAGAGAGGGCTGGGAGAGAGGGTACCCCGAGAGAGAAAGAGAGAGAGGGGGGTGCAGAGAGACACTGAGAAGAAAGGGGGCAGAGAGAGGGGGGGCGAGAGAGAGAGGAGGGGGAGCAGAGATAGACACCGAGAGAGACACCCGAGAGAGGGGGCAGGGAGACTGAGAAAAGGAGCGACAGAGAGGGAAATAGAGTGACACCGAGAGAGGGGGCAGAGAGACACACACACACACTGAGGGGGGGGGGGGGGCAGAGAGGGTGTCTCTCTATGCACCCCCTTCTCTCTCACTGTATGTCACTATGTCACTGTTGTTTTCTCTCCCCCCCCCCCCCCTGTGATGTGACCATGCTATTTCTCACGCAATGCAATTTAATGTGTTCTTTGTCCATTATCTGTAAGCAGGACGTACATTGTGTTTTTCTTTCGGTTATTTGACTGTGACTCCATAGTAGATACGTTTCCTACAATTTTCATGGCAGTACTGCAGTATTTAAATCAGTACTGAAAATAGTTTTGAATTTGTTTTTATCGAATTGATATTAAATATCAGCAATAGAAAGTGTACACTCATATCAATCGAGTTATAATATTAAATATAAGCGGTGCATCCGCCCTGACAGCAAATAAAGTGTGGACTTCACTTCAATTTAATCCCTGCAGTTTTGAGAAAATTTTGACAGTTTTCTCAAGTGTCCCTTGATTGTATAAATACGGTACCGCTCACAACTAACTTGACAAAAAGCGCACGAGAACTTAATTCATAGAAATTGATTACTTTAACAAAGTCATAGAAAATTGAAAATGAGATTAATGAGTTACTATAAGACGATGGGAAAAATTTACAGTTATCTTGTACTGTAACCGAATCCATTAATCAAGCGACAATACTTTTTAAGTTCGTCATCCAATATACACAGTAGGCCTACTCAAGAACTGAGAAAGGCCATGTATTCGTGATAGTTCTATTCAGATGGCGTAGGGCCTACGTGTTCATCATTGACTGGACTGCTTTCTTTCCGCTTCCATGTTATTAAAAATATTCATAACCCGACAGACGCTTCCCGACTAACTGAGCATTCATTTCCGACAAGACCATAGCCTTCCCCGACAAGGCCATATCCCTACCCCCGTCCTTTTTTCAAAAACTCCTCGGCTAATGACCGATCTCACAATTTTGAGCTCATTTCAGATTTCTATTTTTTGTTCATGAAAATATTTGGGGGGCCGGCGCCTCGACGCCTATTCCCGCACTGAGCCTCCGGTCTACAATCTGTTTTACAGAGTTAAAGCCGGCCGTCTAGCGGCCAAGCGAATATTCACTGCGGATCAGTGTGGTGGGAAGGGTCTAACAACAACAGGGCGGGGCTTAAATTATACTCGCTTTATAGAATTTATGAAAATCGCCCCAGCTTTATAATATCTAACACTTACCGAGAACATGACCCGATTGTAGATGTTTGATTATCCAGTCGGCAACTTTTCGTATGTTATAGTACAAACAATGCGTCTGGATAATATTTCTTTTATTATGGTTAGAAAAGGAAATGAAAATTATGGAGTTTAGATCGAAGGGAAGATGGCTTTACAAGTTTCGATAACTTTAATATTTATAATACTCCAACAGAACTCTGTAAATTTGAAACTTATGACAGTACCACAAAACATATTAGAACCAGATTAATTGACACTGGAAATCATTTTATGACGAGTCGTTTGTCTATCTACGAATGAATAAAAAGTTTACACATTTCGTGATATGATACTGATAGACAATTTTTTTATTTCAACAATATTAAATATGAAGAAATGCAGTGGGGAAATTTCAGGTTTATAGTGACGTACAGCTGTAGTAGGTAAATCCTGTTCCACTTCACTAATTAATAATGCCACAGATAATTAAATTCTCAATAGATTGTGTGCATTTTTTAACTGGGTGGGAAGGGTGACCCAATTTCAGTAAAACCCTGGTGTAGCGATATCAATGCATCACTACTAATCCCACAGTAATACTGTATATTTAATCTAGGCTGGTTATGTTATGTTTAGTTTTAATAATCGGTTTTATTAGTGTTAATAATTGCTATACTGAATCCTAAGCATGATTATTTCAATTATCACGATAAAAGATATCATCACGATAATCCAAGATATCGCAATTATTCATTTTGCAATAATCATGATTAATCACGATTATGTTTTTATGTATCGTTGCATCCTTAAATAACTGCTTAACTAATTGTTGAAGGCGTTGTAATTTGGGGGTTGGGGTGAAAAATTGGGTGAATTAGATTCAATTTGGTATTCTGACGTATTTCCGGAAGCAAAATTCCAAGACTGCAGGTCTAAACATCGCCAATAAAATCGCATAAAATGTCCTTAAAATGTTGTTGGGGAATGCTCCCTTCACAGGTGAGGAACACAATGATCGGATTTACCCTTCTGAAGACATTATGTGTATTATTCCAACTTGGTGCGTTACTTGGTGTGCGAGAAAAAGGAGAAACGAAAGGGAAGGGAGTTCGACAATTAGGCTATTTATCAACGCTGTCGATAAAATTAAAAAGCAAACACAACCATATTCAACATCAGCAGTCGAACAGCGTTAATAAAACTCTTTAAATTTCAATACATAAACTTATATTTTCATACTGTACGGTATTAAAAAATTGCCATCGTCAATAGACGATTTGCTGTGGGGTCAATGGGTCTAGATGGCAATTTATGCTGTCGACGATTTTGGATAATTGTCAGAGCTGTATTATCACAGGCCTTATTATCAACATCGTTCGCTCAGAGACAGTTCATAAAGGAACTATTGTAGCTGGTGTAAGCTTTAATAAGTATAAATAGGCTGACTAAATGGATATTTATCATTAACTTGAAAACGTGACCTGTATGTATTACGAAAAGGTGTTATTATATAATAGAGAAGTAGTTATATCCATTTATACCTTAATTGTGTTGTGTTTTGTTATGAATAGTCTACAAAATGTCGGATAACCAACAGTTTATCGTACATGTATCTGTAGGTGTTTTTATCAACCAATGATAAGCCAAAAAGATTTGCATTAAATTAAATTTTTATCTTTTATTTTACGTCCATCAAATTCAAATTTGTTACCCTTGTCAACGAATTAATTGACATAGATTTCCGACGCGATGTGATTTGGAGATTTGATGGGGTGATTACTTGTTTTTTTCAACTGTGCCCAGCCACAAGAACGTTTTACAAAGTACTTTGAAATCAACGAAACTGTCACATGACATCTCTACTAAATTCAAATCGATTTCGCAAGTCAATAAAGAAAGTCTTACGTTTGAAGTTTTCATTTCCTTTCCGGAACTAAAAGCTGGTTGTATATTGAAATGGGACGAGGATTTACCCAACAAGAATTATTCACAATTAATGTAACGATTCGAGTTTTGTAATATGTCGGAAAATATGAAAATCCTCGCAGATCAATCCACGCTAATATTTACCCTGATTGATTATTTAATAGAAAATCTCCCGGCTTCGATTCAATAAGATTAAAAAATAGAACCATCAGAATCTTTCGCTAGCAATAAGAGGGACAGATCCCATTTCGTTTTGTTTTTATAGTTCAAAGTTTGGTTATATTTGTTTTTACTACACTAGGGTCTGGAAGATTTGTTTTCATTGACCTGTTCTGGATGATGTGAGGTATTAGCAAATGAAATGGTCGGTTGTGGCGAGCTTTTGGTGTCAGGCAGAGGTGTAGCCGTTAAATATATATGGGGGGGGGGGCCGCAAATGAAATGATATAAAAAAAATGTTGACACTCTGTGAAGCCAAAAGCACAAAACTGCGCAACAGCCGATGTAGCGCGATAAGGAGGGTGTGAGAGGGTTATTCTACTACTTTAGGGGGGTTGGAGGGCCACCCCCATATAAAGAAAATTAAGTTTCAGTCTTCTGTAAACACTGTTTTAGCATATTTTACGAAGTTAAAGGAGCTAATTTTATAAGTCGCTAACATTTGGGACCTAGAACTGGACACACATGGATAGCAACACATATAATAATGTACAGTAATAAGAATGTGTATACGTTACAGAAAACACGCATAATCAGTAATTATGTATAATAAGTGAAATTTTCAGGTTTTATGTATAACAACTGATTCACTCAGTAATTATATCTAATTACTGAAATTTTCAGGAATTAAGCATATTTACTGATATGGGCCAAGGAAAATAGTACTTGTTTACTGAATTCTTCTACATATGATAATAGTAAGTGCAGGAGGACCTCAACACACGCAAAACGAAAATCTACAAGATAAACCTGCGGACAAGACAGAAAATAGACATTGCAAACACTAAACAATTATCAAATCAAGTGAATGGATCCGGGGGGCCAGCCGTAAGCGTCCACTGCGCTGTACAGTCCCGGGCCTGTTATGGTACAGGCTTCACTAAAATGATTTACAAAAAAGACTTAAAAAAAACCGACTAATCTCGACAGAGGTCGTCTCTTCAATGGCGGTAGTCTGCCAGTTGACGTCAGGTGTTAGGACGTCAAAGAATTTTAACAAAAAGGGCGATAATCCGGACGGAATCTCGGAACATGCTAAAATAATGTACATGAAGTGAGCAAACAGGGGCAAAGCCCGACAGCATGAACATTCTGCAGTACGAAGGGCTAAAACTCTACTCAAATTCGTTCAGTTCCAAAATAATTCCAGCCTCAACAGTGGCACCAAGAGACCACCATTTGCAGCTTTGTTTGAAGCAGATGCCCGATTTGGACTATCTTCTTCCACCTTTCCACGTTAAATTCTCGAGAAACTCCGATCAGAAGACGATCTTTAGGCTGCCACTGAATCTCCTCCGTCCAATACAGAGTGACACTATAGCCGCATCCGGTGAACTACCCATTGCAACAGCTGCTGATGATGACTCTGATCCATTGCTTGTATCACAAGATCCAGTTTCTCTTCAACATGACAGCATCGTGGAGAACAGGAAAAGTGCCAGAGAAGCCCACGAGGAACAAGCTCAACGTATGGTAAAACGCTGGAGACAACGTGACTGTTCCTATCCCGCATGTCGATAGAGGAAGAGGTGATCCACGCAACCTCATCGGTGTTGTAACTGAAATCAACGACAATGACATGTTCACATTAGCAGTTAAGGGTGGAGTGCTGAACGGGAAATATTCCCGTAACCAGTTTAATGTTTGTGTTACAAAGCTCAATGAAGTAGATGACTTTAACACTGATCAAAGAGTCTCTCTACGCCAAGCTGCTCGAGGAGCTGTAAGATGCAATTGTTCTGGTACCAAGCGATGCGAATCTAACCGCTGCAAGTGTTTCAAAGCAAAAATGGCATGCAATTCTAGATGTCATTCAAATCTTTCTTGTAAAAATTCCGTCTTCAATTAGCCCAGGTTAGGTGCATCATTCATTCTTGTAAAAAAAACATTCTTAAATGCATGATTTCTTCATTGTCATACATATGTATCATAATAATATGCTTTTGACATATATGTCATTAGAATTAATGTCATGTAAATATTCACTATTATTTGTTATAATTTCTTCATTATATGATATGTCATGTAAAAGTATTATTATCATATTCTAATCCTTTTAAAGGAATACATATATTTGTAACGTGGAGTGATGAAAATAAAGATTGCGCCAACTGTACACGTTTCTTTCTGTTATTTTATATTTTCAGTACACAAGTATAATAATTGCTGGCCCATTTCAGTAAATATGCTTAATTCCTGACATTATTACTTAGTGAATCAGTTGTTATACATAATACCTGAAAATTTCAGTAATTACATAATTACTGATTATGCTTGTTTCCTGTAACATATACACATGTATGATTGCATTTAATTATTTTCCCTTTTAACTCTAATTTCAAAAAGTTATGTTCGGTGAAATACACGAGGTATCCCAATCGATGGGCGATTGCTAGCGTCTAGTTTTTCCAGTCTACACAGGAAGTGTCAAATTTGGCCACGGATTACACACAATACTTCTTTCACCATAGCATTTGTGTAGAATTCGTGTCCAGGATATGAGCAATCGCATTGACTTGTGGGATAGTTTAGCTTCGTTCTCCCAGTGCCTTATTACAATTAATGCTGATAGACGCACTATGGTACATGATTCGTGTACCAATGTTAAACCAATTATTTTATCTTAAATATCGGATATCAGAAGCACATTTTCCCCCCATAAGTTAACATCCTTAATGTTGATTTAAATTGACCAATAATTTGTGTTTTCGACGTCGAAGATTTTGGAGGGTTTTGAGTTAAGGATTTACAATGTAGGTCCTTTAAAGTAAAACATCAAACCAATACAATGTTTATCATGTCTTAAGTCAGAGGGTGCCGTATGCATATTGGGATATGTACAGGTTTTATACAGATATAATCTTTTCCTCATAATTGTTGTAAATAAATAGGAGTTAGGGTCTACTATGTAACGTTTGGTGGGGGGGGGGACGTGTCCAAGAATATTCACTGCTTCCCCTCCAATGTGTGCACGGGACTGTGGATAATCCACTAAAAAACATCAATGCTGTTTGGTTAATCAAATTTTTGACTAAAACAACTGGTCAGATCTTCATGTAGTGAAGGTCATCATAATATATAAAACATAGGTTGCCAGGCAACGAAACATACGCCCACAGCAGCTAAATCGTCCGGGCAGTCAACAAGAGTTGTCGCATATTTTACTTTTTTCGGTAATGAAACATTTATAACACATTAAAATCTGATTAAAAGTAACAACTCATTACGTAATTATCAGAAAATCATTGGAATTTGTTTGGCTTTGATAAAGTTCTCCTCCATGCTGTTCAAGTTATCTAAATTCATTGAAACTCAATATACTTGTTCGTCTCATGACCTTCAATAATTTGTATAAATTTAAAGTCAATCAGATATTAACTTTAGCCTTTAGAGCGTCCCCAAAATTTTGAAAGTGATCAAGGGCCATAACTCAGTCAGTAATTATTGGAAACGCTGAAAATCAATAGGCCTCTTCGTCTCATGACCTTAAACACTGTGTATAAATCTAAAGTCAATCCGATATTAACTTTGGCCTCTAGAGCGTCCACAAGATTTTTTTAAGTGATCAAGGGCCATAACTCTGACAGTTATTATCGGAAATCGCTGAAAATCAATAGGCTTCTTCGTCTCATGACCTTAAGCACTGTGTATTAATTTAAAGTCAATCGTATATTAACTTCGGCCTCTAGAGCGTCCACAAGCAATTGTGGACGCCGGACCAACGGGCGGACCGACGGACGGACGGGGGCGACGGCAATATACGACCAAATTTCAATGTGGGCGTATAAAAACAAGATGACTAGTCATCACCATTCCACGCCCTTGAAAGTGTTTGGGAGGCATAAGGAAAAACAACTTCTGGGAATATCAATGGGACTAGTCAGAAGATTCATACTCTGATCACAGTAGCTCGGCAAGGCACAGTCGCTACTCCCTGTAAGGTTTCCACAACAACCTTTGCCTACCTCAATCAGCTGCTGTATATTTAACTACTTCAGTATTTATGAAACGTTTTCAAACGACTTAATTCCGTCAGTCTTCATCTTGAATTTGAGACCGGTGCTCTAAGGTGTATTTTGTGGTATCTGAATAAAACCAAACATTTCTTAAACCAAAAAAATGTGTAGTTTAAATTTGCCATGGGTTTTTCACTGCATAACCCTCTCAAGTAAGCGTAATCGGTTATTATAAGGTCAGCCAACGAATCAATTGACTCGAAATCTTAAAAGGGTTACGAGTCCGGATAAGCAGTTTTGGCGTTCACGTCCAAACGACTCAATATTATGAGTTGAAAGTTTGAGACAAGGTAAATACACCACTCCCCTATATTTTGGCGTTTTATTTTTATACATTCTCAGACTTTTATTTTTGAGTCTAGGTTTAATTCGGGATTGTCCCTTTAATAGTTTGATGTTTGTATAAAGGTTTTGAACTAAGAAGGCCATTATTAAACGGGGTATGTATGAAGGTATGTGTCGGATAAAAAACAACGCTTCATTAATTGAAACACAAATATTTGGAGACCAAACATAAATTGGCGACCTATTCAACCGATCCAGCTGGCAACCTCTTCGTTTGCAACCTATTCAGAATTATGACAATCAACCAATAAAATCCAACCTTACGTCTATCAAATGAAAGTAGAATATCTTAATTTTTTATCCCTTCCTTAAGCTCAGAATTGAGATGTAATTTCGCATTATCTTACACTATTCTGGACATCCAACTAAATATATTCCGAAAGTTCATTAAATAAGCTTTCCAAATATAATTAGTAACATTTGGCACAATCATTTAAAGGGGTGCGCTCCTCCCAAACGTCTCCAATTTTTCAATATATTGTAAAATGAAAGAACGGTAATATTCAAATGGTCCGAATTTTGACCAGAACATTAAAAGGAGTGTGCTCTCATGCTAAACGTCGCTGATTTTTCTATATTTTAACGTCAAAATTCGAGCATCTTACACAATTCTGAGCATCCAGCTATATATATATATTCTGAAAGGTAATTAAGGGGCTCGCTCTCAACCTGTACATAGTCAATTTTTCAATATAGAACTAATATTCAGTGTGATAAAATAGGGTTTTCATGTTTACTTTGTTGGGCAAACGTTGGCTTGTGGACTTGAGACGACAGGGGAAGGACAGGAGGGAAGGTGGGGCTTAATCACTGCAGCTTCATTGAAGACGGGCTTAATCACTGCTTGATATCAGCGGCTTTATTGGTAGAATTAACCACACAACGTCAAGGCAATTATAAAATGTGACAGAACATTTATTCAAACAAAAATTATAATTCATACAAGTGTAAACATGCATATCTTGATAATTTAATGGTGCCTTTTGGTTTATACATGGTGCAATAATTAACATTTATTACAAAGATAGGTTGCCAGGCAACAAAACATAAAGCCACAGCTGCTGAGTCATCCCATCCACTTGACACAATCTAGGTCATTTCAGGAGGTTGTCACATATTTATTCTTTTATAGGTAATTGGAGAATTTACTATATACATGTAAATGTACTAAAAACAGAGTAGACAGTAAAATGGGGTTTAACATCCACTCTATACAAACTAAGTCAATTCGGTGAAAAAAGACAGATGTTCCAATATGATGTCTCACGTGTGCCTGTAGATGACAAATACAAGATTTGTAAGGTTACATGTATATTACAGGATGAATATAGGACTCTGAAGATTAACACTCGGTTTAAAAACAAAACAGCCTCATCTACTTAGCTAGCCATAGTATCATTTAACAGGAGTCTGAGTTCTGAAATGAACATGTCTTAAAAACAATTTACTACCAACATCACGGTTTAAAGATTTTTTCTCCACTATGAATATTTAAGTGTCTCTGTAGATTATCCCTTCTAGAAAATGATTTACTACAAACATCACATTTATAAGGTTTCTCACCAGTATGTATTCCCATGTGATTCTGTAGTTTAGTATTAGTGATGAATGATCTATCACAAACAACACAATTATAATGTTTTTCCCTAGTATGAATTCTCATGTGTGTCTTGCTTTGCCTACTACAAGTGAATGATTTACTGCAAACATCACATTTATAAGGTTTCTCTCCAGTATGAATTCTTATGTGTACTTTTAGATCACCACTCCTATTAAATGATTTACTGCATACCTGACATTCAAATGGTTTTTCGCCTGTATGACATCTCATGTGTGTCTCCAGGTTATAACGACCAGTAAAAGATTTATTACAAACATCACATTTATAGGTTTCTCTCCTGTATGAATTCTCAAGTGTCTCTTGATTTGACCACTACTGGTGAACGATTTTCGACAAACATCACATTTATAAGGTTTTTCTCCAGTATGAGTACTTACATGTTTCTTTAGATCAGTATGAATTCTGATGTGAGCTTTCAGATGACAAGTCTGACTAAACGATTTACTGCAAACGTCACATTTATAAGGTTTCTCTCCAGTATGAATTCTTATGTGTACTTTTAGATCACCACTCCTATTAAATGATTTACTACAAACCTCACATTCAAATGGTTTTTCACCTGTATGTGTTCGTGTATGGGTGTGTAGAGCATCAAGCCTAGAAAACAATTTACTGCAAACATCACATTCAAATGGTTTTTCTCCAGTATGAATTCTCATGTGTATTCCTAGTTTATTATTTCTTACAAATGATTTACTACAAACATCACATTTATAAGGTTTTTCGCCTGTATGTGTTCTCATGTGTATCTTCAGATTATAACGAATAGTAAAAGATTTATTACAAACATCACATTTATAAGGTTTTTCTCCAGTATGAGTTCTCATGTGTATCCCTAGTTTATTATTGCTAACAAATGATTTACTACAAATATCACATTGGTAGTGTTTTCCTCCCCTGTTCTGCTCGAAACTTGTCTCCCATATTTTACCATGATCTAAAACAGATTTCTCTTCTTTGAGTTCCCTCACAAGTACAACATTTGTTTTCTGTAAAATATAAAAGTTATAACATCATTAGTTTTCTGTAATATATAAATGTTTGATCATCACTAGTCTCCTGTAATATATAAAAGTTATAACATTATTAGTTTTCTGTAATATATAAAAGTTATAACATCATTAGTGTTCTGTAATATATAAATGTTTTAACATCACTAGTTTTCTGTAATATATAATTTATAACATCATTGTTATAGCATTGGTCAAGTAGGTTTCTAGGATTTTCCCTTTGGAGCAAATGAAATTAATGAAAAGGGGTTTAACGTCCTACTCTTCTGCTCCTTTGGCCAGAATGGAAGGCCCACTCAGGAGAAAAAAATTGTTGTCTTGTGTACATGTTGGTGTCCAGAAATGCTGTTTTAGGTTTTTCGTCCCATTCAAAATACATGTTGCAGACCCCCAACCTGTAACACTACCTCGTCGGAAAAAGACGCTGGTTCACTGCTGTTATTGGCTGAGATAGTTCATCAAGATATATTCTGGCGTGGTTTCCTCTTGTCAGTGAAAAGTTGAGGTCCCATGAACACAGTTCGAATTTGATAAAAGAGTAGGAAATAGCGCCGGTGTCCGGGCAAAATTTCTCTGATAGCACACTGTATGGTGTATGCCTGTCTCCAGTAGCCAAGTCTAGTTAGGTTGTTAAACCATATTTCCCTGATAGCACACTGTATGGTGTATGCATGTCTCCAGTAGCCCAGTTGAGGTAAACCATATTTCCCTTATAGCACACTATACTGGGCCATTGTGGATCCCCTGCTGTAAGGAGAGAGAGCGAGAAATAGGGTTTAACATCCACTCGACACAAACTAGTTAATTTCGGGACCAACATATGGTTCAATTTTATTTCAATAATTTTCTTGCGCGTAAGGGCCTTTAGCAATGTGAGAAAACTGGAGGACATGGATAGGTGCCCTGGGAACCAAAACCACCGTAATTGACTCAATGACAGATCTTATGATAAGCTAACTATTCAGCCATCCACCTTGCCCCTCAAGCTATTTTGGGGAACTGTGAAATAGACAAAATTAGTTCTAAAAGCCCATATTAATGTAATATGAATGTATGTAGAGTGATTTATATTCAATTTTTGAAAAAAATATTGTTATTTCTAATCAATTATGTGATCAGTTCAAAATGAAAGGCAGTCGGTTACGCTTGCTTAATTTATTATTTTGTCATCACCTTTTACTAGGATTACCATACGTCTGTGTTTTTTTCAGGTGTTTTCACTAGTGATTAAAATGTATAAAACAGCGGTTGCTACAAACACTCTTACTTCAGCACACCACTTCTGATCTACAAGTAAATTGTACTGTGCACAATACATTTGGCAAACCCTGGCAGACTCTGGTACGGTACATCTAGATTCGTAAAATTTACCAAGGAGTGCCGAATGTGCATAATACAGGCCTAAAACGGGTTTTTACAAAAATTACGAGCATGTGACAATCGAAATAATACCCGTCAGCAACATTTAGAGAGAGAGAAAGAAATGGGGTTTAATGTGTACTGAACACAACAAGGGCATTTTGGGACTAACATATGGTTTAATTTTATTTCATTAATTCGCTTGCGTGTCGTACGGGTCTTTAGCAGTGGGAGGAAACCCATGAGGTTGAGAAGGCACCCCTATCTCCATGCTACATACGCTCACACCAGGGCTGGAAACCACAGCCCGGCACTCTAGACCACTAGGCCATCCCAACCCCCCATCCAACATATATTTTTAGTGTAACTACTGTCACAAAATGGCTGAAAACATCTCCTTGCATCTACAAATAAAAAAAAAGGGTCAGGATGTAGGATGTTTTTATGTGTTCATGACAAAATTAGCACTCGAAACCATAGTGAACATGTTAGGATGTTACAGTTTCATGGAAATTATAACAGCATCAATATTGCTTAAAATTGATCAATATCAAATTCTATTTTGATTATTATAGAGAATATTGAGTTAGAGACTTGGCACTTTTAAATACTCTTTTTCAAACCACACTAGTATAAATAACAACCAGTATCTATAATGCAGTGATGTCTTTTACCACAACTAGTTTCTGCTGCAAAAACGTCTTTGCTGATATTCAAATTAGCAAATCATCTGACGCTGGTTGTTTGAATTCCATCTCCTAGAAAATTTTATAGAAAAAATCCGCTCACCATTATTAGGCTTTTGTAAGCAACGCCTTTTATTTGAAGCTGTAGGTTTGAAAAAAGAAAGAAGAAAACAAGATAAAAATAGCCCGATTTGTTTTTGAACTGGCAAGTCAATAAAATGCCGGATAACCAATAGTCTACTATCGGTTCTTTATCTGAAGTTTTCGTTTCCTTTCCGGAGGACTGAATGATAGTTGTATATTGAAAAGAGTTGTGGATTTCCCAAACACGAATTATTCACAATTAATGTAACGATACGAGTTTTGTAATTTGTCGGAAAATATGAAAATCCCCACGGATCAATCCACAGGAAATCTACCAGCTTAGATTCAATTAGATTAAAAATAGAACCATCAGACAACTCACCCCAATATTAAAGACAACTCATCCCAATATTAAAGACAACTCATCCCAATATAAAAAAAAAATCATCCGAATATTAAAGTTGGGTTCCCAGCAAAGCATTTATCGGGTAGTTATTTCCAATAAAAGTATGTCAAATGTGGTATATATGGAAAGTATAGACACCCAATCTTACTAGAAAAATACTGGATTACGCGAAAAACACCTATGGGGCAAGCACTGGGCAATATTGTCAGGGAATCACTAACAAGCAACCCAACAGGTTCTGCTGGCTTATTGTCTGCTAGCTAAGGTCAGGGAGCAGTTGTTATTTCTCGCTCAAATGGTTAGGCGGTTTGGGGGACATTGAGTGTTGTCAACGTACAAAAGACTCTGCGATTAAAAGGTCTAAAAAGAAGTAGACAGAAATAACTAAGAATATACTTAGGCCTCCGTAAGTATGGTAAATGTACAGTAAGTATAAAGGATACATTCTGAAAAATGGACACTCCCACAATGAAGTTAAGTTAGCAGACATTGCATCTAGCAACAGCTTAATTATAGCTATGGGTATCCACGACGAAAGCAAAGTTTTGAAAGGGAATTGAAGCAAATTTTTGATAGATTGGTTACTTTGATTATGTTTTTAGTCCACATATATCGTCAATTCACAAAGTTTGTACCCGGGAAGGCATCTTTAAAGACAACTCATCCCAATAAAAAAGACAACTCATCCCAATATCAAAGACAATTCATCCCAACATCAAAAAAAAATCATCCCAATATTAAAGGGCCTGCTTGATTTATCCGGCGATAGGCGAGCCGGTTTGTAAACGGCGTACGCCGGTATCAGAGCAAATCAAGTGACCCGGCTGATAGAAAATTTGGCTTGGGATAATATTATAATATTAAATTGATTACATGACATGTTTTAATAAAAAAAAAACAGTATTCATGAAAATATTGCTATAAGTAAGTGACAGCAAAATAAGCAAAAATTTATTATTAGTAGTATTACCCCAAAAAATAACGTGAATTGTATCTCGTTGACATGTTCACCATCTTGCGCCGGTGATCGCCGCTGTCGACAAACCGGCGCATTCGGTGTATGCCGCTGCCGAACTTTTGTAGTTTTCCGGCCAAATCAAGTGACCTCGCCGGTATTATTGCCGAACTATGGTCAGCCGGTATGCGCCGGTATGGATAAATCAAGCAGGCCCTATGACAACTCATCCCACTATAAAAGACAACTCATCCCAATATGAAAGACAACTCATCCCAACTTTAAAACATGGGTGGAGATGTAGAACAACTCATCCCAGCAAGTGTTAGTTTTTTGCCTATAACGTTTTTAGGACGTCAAATTTTGTCTTATGGTTTGGATTGTTCGTATTTGGTTTTTATTTTATTTAATATTTTTGTATTAAGTTGTTAGTATGGGATGCCCTGTTCTTTTAATAAAATCGATATTGTTGTTTTAAATTTTAAGATGTTTTAACTTTTGGGCGCTCCGTATACTTATCATAGCGTACACGTTTTAATTCCTTCTTTGAACTATACATGCGACTGAAAATGCTGGACCTAATGGTGCTGATTGTTTCCATATCATTGTCCGATAGAAATTTGTCGGAATATAAAATGAATGAATGAAATGGGGTTTAATGTCCTACTACTGTTATGCACTGAACCTGAGCTAATTGAAGACGGGCATACGCCATACAGTGTGCTATGAGGGAAATTTTGCCCGGGCAGCGGCACTACGGCCTACTCTTATATCGAATTCCAACTGCCAGGGGATCTTTTACGTACACTCCAATGTGTACACGGGACCTCGGTTTTTCGTCCCATCCGAACGACTAGGCAGCTGTCCTTGTCAGGCCCCCCTTCTGCATGACTGACAAGGGGAAATCACGTCGAAAAATCGAGATGAACTTTCTTTGCCAATGCAGGGATGGAACACCCGACCTCCAGACTAGCGATCCCCCATCGGAATATAACATTATACCCTTATCGTTATGTATGAGTTTCAGTACAGGATGAGTTGTCTTTTAGCTTGGATTGAGTTGTCTTATATTGGGATGAGTTTTTGGTTTTTGGTTTCGGACCCAATCACGTTTAGATATAATAATGGTTGAGGTGATTACGGTGACCATAGATGGATCAACACTATAGGAAAAAGAAAATAAATTGTGGGTTATTCAGGTTGTACTGATCCACGTCGTATTATGATATACAGCGGATTATAAATGTTGAACCGGAAATGGAAACATCTCTGACTTCCGTTCTCTGAGCCGATCGGCCATTTTTGTGTTTTTCAAAGGTCCAACTTCACATAAAAAAAAATCTCCGATAACAATGGTGAGTTAGTTATGGCATAAATGACGGAACACATGAAATTTAAAAAAATTCTCATCAATAAAAAAAAGTTACTGTCTGAGCCATGGTAAAGTGATAATTGGTGGCCCCTTCAATTACTGTCGCTGCGCTTACTCGGGCCTCCACGAGGGGGGGGGGGAGCACGATTTACCCAAATCTACCAAAATCCACCCAGATCTACCCAAATTCGCCATTATTTCAACTCATATAATAATAATTTATATCTATATTTGATAATACACTGTTCTTTATGCCAAATTTGCATTTTTAATATAAAATCAAAAGATTTGCTCGAAAATTGCATTTTGAGGGGCATTTTGACACCAAAACGTTACGACTGTAAATTAAATATGAAAATTTGGCAAATATCGATATAAATTATTGTCTTATAAGTTGAAATAATGGTTGATTTGAGTAGATTTGGGTGGATTTTGGTAAATTGTGCTACCGCCTTCACAAGGCATTGGTGATGTCGTCCACAACATAGGAGAATAAGACTCGTACACAATTTACTCATAGTCGAATCGGTGATGTTATTTGATTTTAAAGTAATCGAGCGCGATAAAAGTGTCACTGAAGTCCCACTTCAGAATATGTTCGCAAAAAACAATACCTATTTACTTCTGTAAACTTCTATAATAATTCTGGCCCTGTTTTCTCTGTTCCTCTGGCTTATATACCACTGCACACTGGCTTCGGAATGCCCAACGAAGTAGTCCCGTCTACTGTCGGGTTCAGACCACAACACTCCTCCCCGTATAGATAAATCACCCTTTTCGAAAACAATGTGCATTGTGGGAGATCTGTGAGTAAACTTACGAGGAGCGACCATTGCTTTGCATGGGATTTCTCTGACCAAATTTCGGAAAACGCTGATTTTACGTTAATTTTAGTGCATCAACCATCTGTGTCTCTATCACATCTTATGAAATATCCCCCATCACTAAAATTAACGTAAAATCCGTCTACATAACATTTAACCGAGTCCATCAGAGTCCGGTCATACAGTTCAACTTGTCCATTTGACGATGGCCGGTATGGCGTCGTGCGACCCTTATGTATATGCAGCACCTTGCATAATGAAAGAAATAAGTTACTCTCGAAATTTCTCCCTTGATCCGTAAACAACTGGAAAGGACAGTTAGGACACCAACATCGAGAAAAGAACTCATTCACCGCTGCCTTGGCAGTGATTTCGGAGGTTTGTGAAGGTAATGCAACATTCGACCCACTTTGTGAATTTGTCTACTATCATTAATATGTGTTCATTTCCAGCCTGCAGCGGGCCCAAAAGGTCGAGATTTACCCTTTCCATTGGAGCTCCAGCATGATATTTATTTAAGGTATAAGAGCCTTCGTATGCGTATTTTTATTGACATTACAGGTAGCACACGAATTTACATAGGTGTGTACATATTCTGTCATACCGTATCAAAATAATGGGCGTGCTCGTTAGAGATAAAGGAACATACTTAATGGGCGAGGCGCTCCCACGTTACCTAATTGTTTACCCTATGGCACAGTTTTCCTGTACATGCATTACGAATACGTGTGTTGACAAACGTTAATTTTTTGCTGTTAATATGTAATTTAATACCACTACAGTTCTCTTTCCATCAATTACGTCACGTGGAACTGAGATTTTACGAGCGACACCTAGTGAGAATTCATTCAGCGAGGACGCCCATTGTTGTTTAATTCGACTCTTCGTTCGACTTATACTTTGATGACCCGATAAAGGAATGTCATGACATAACTGACAAATATCAAGTAAATTATTTAATTGTTTTACCTGCATTTTGATGATTTTGCGCTCTTCTTTACTCAATTGTCATGTCGTATTGACTTAGCTCCTCAAGCCATCGTGCTAACTGTCCAGTAGGCTGTTTGGGTAACCAAATCAAACTATTATAATCCGTACGAATGCGGAACGGTTTACCTAATAAATAATGCCTAAACTGTCTCATAAAGCATACTATCGCTAACAATTCCGAATTAGTAGCGCAGTAACGGTTCTGTTCTGACGTTAAGGAAAAACTGCTGTAGGCGATTACTCTTTCTTGACCATCCTGCACCTGCGACAACTCAGCTCCTATAGAATTCCATCCTCCTCGCAGTGTTCCGTTTGATTAGAGCTAATCTGACTACTCCCTGCTGGACTGAGTGGGTATTATTGTCACTAATTATGACTGGCCAGTGGTCCCATTACTGACCAATCACTGAATTCGTTACAAAGGTATTACCTTTAAAACAAGACGTTTAATTAGGACAACTGTGTTTACGACACGTTACGTCATGGCTGCACGGTTTTTTTATGCTATATTAACCAGCGCATAGCAGGATATTGCAGCAAAACTAATTGCGTGACAAACGAGGCTATCGGTATTGACGTAAAGTAAACACTACGGTATGGTAACGAACATACTTTCAACGTTTTTAATAACTTAAATCTTTGTCCAAAATATTAAGGAAGACCCAAGATTAAACACGGAATGTCATGTTACTGTACGTAAGTAGTAGATTTGATTGAACGAGAAGAATAGACACATTTACTTAAATGTCAAGAATCCGAAGCGAATCCAGCAATGGCCAGAGAGGGATTTCTCGGGCCGTTGCTTCAGGAATATGATAGAATTCATACTAGTGTCACAATCTAAAATAAATGGATCAGTTATATTTGATAAGAGTTACAACAGGTGTTGTAACTAAGGATTGCTTCAATTTGTCAAAAGCGTTCTGTTGCTCTGAACCCCAAACAAATGCTTTCTTTCCAGTTATTTGATATAATGGAAACGCTTTCCCAGCAAATTGCTTTATAAATGTTCGGTGATAATCACGGTTTTACTTAGGTTATTACTAGTTTTCAAACCATGATGGCTAACAACACAACCAAGGAATTCAACTTCTTAACTAAATAATTCGTATTTCTTAGGCTTTAGTTTAATTTGATATTGCCTAAACCTATCCCAAACTTACTTTAGATTTTCTAAATGATTGTCGATATCTTCGCCCATTACTAACGTATCGTCTAGATATGCTAATGCGATATTCCAATTTAAAATAAGACTAACAACTCTATAGTATAGATATGCTAATGCGATATTCCAATTTAAAATAAGACTGACAACTCTAGAGTATAGAAATGCTAATGCGATATTCCAATTTAAAATAAGACTGACAACTCTATGGTATAGAAATGCTAATGCGATAATCCAATTTAAAATAAGACTAACAACTCTATCGTATAGAAATGCTAATGCGATATTCCAAATTAAAATAAGACGGACAACTCTATAGTATAGAAATGCTAATGCGATATTCCAAATTAAAATAAGACGGACAACTCTATAGTATAGAAATGCTAATGCGATATTCCAAATTAAAATAAGACTGACAACTCTATAGTATAGAAATGCTAATGCGATATTCCAATTTAAAATAAGACTGACAACTCTATAGTATAGAAATGCTAATGCGATATTCCAATTTAAAATAAGACTGACAACTCTATAGTATAGAAATGCTAATGCGATATTCCAATTTAAAATAAGACTGACAACTCTATAGTATAGAAATGCTAATGCGATATTCCAATTTAAAATAAGACTGACAACTCTATAGAAATACTAATGCGTTATTCCAATTTAAAATAAGACTGACAACTCTATAGTATAGAAATGCTAATGTGATATTCAAATTTAAAATAAGACTGACAACTCTATTAGTTAGTGCAGGGGGACTGCGCCACATATGATTTACAAAAAGGACAAATACAACGACAAGACATCATACTCCGAAACAGCAAACAAAACAAACAATAAAACAACAATTCAAAAAAGAGTGAAGAAATGCTAATGCGATATTCCAATTTAGAATAAGACGGACAACTCTAGAGTATAGAAATGCTAATGCGATATTCCAATTTAAAATAAGACTGACAACTCTATAGTATAGAAATGCTAATGCGATATTCCAATTTAAAATAAGACTGACTACTCTAGATTAGGTTGCAACTGAACTACATAAACCGAATCCCATTTTCGTAAATCGAATATACCGTACTTTTTTCCTATCTTCCTTTTTTAGCAGAATTTGCCTCCAGTTTGGAAAACCATTTATTTCCACTGATAGCCTTATACATTCCGATACAATTGGAAGTGGAAATAGGTCTTTAACAGTAACTGCAATAAGTTTCCTATAATTAAAACACCATTGCACTGTTCCGTCTTTTTTGCGGATTAATACAGGAGGTGTAGCCCAGTCAGAACTTGACGGCTGAATAACATTAAAAATCTAACATTTTTTTAAAATATACCTCTTTCTCCCCCGCAAAAGCAACAGGGACTCTGCGTAGGTTTTGCCTAATTGGTTTCGAATCTTTGGTTTCTAGAGTGTGTTCAAGAAAGGTAAAATTTCCTAAATCGAATTGATCCTTGGCAAATATGACGTAGTATTCTACGAGTAATTTAGACAATTTAAATTGATCAACTTGGGTTAACAGCTCTTTTGTTTCTGTCATATTATTCTCTGCACCCCTTCGAACGGTTCCATGCCTTGCCAAAAGCTTGGTTAGTCTCTAATTAGTAATAAAATTGTTTTTTGTGACGGATTAATCAAACATATCCACGTAAATTCCGTTTCGATGTGAGAATGAGCTGATCAAGCTACCAACAAATTAGGATGATTTATGGGTTCTGTAAAATATGAAGATAGACTTTTACTTAAAGGACCTAAGTCTGTAACTCAAAATCCTCAAAAATCTTCGATATCGATAACACGAATTATTGGTCAATTTAAATCAACATTGATGATGTTAACTTACCAAGAAAAGATGAGCTTCTGATATCGGATATTTTAGATAAAATAATTTTTCTAACATTGGTTCACGAGTCGTCTAACATAATGCGCTCCAGCCTTGTTGTATTGAGAGACTCGACGGACGAGGCTAGACACATTGCACTGTATCACACGGCATGTGTAGACTGGAATAAACTAGGCGCTAAAAATGTGGACTGGATTGAGACTGAATGGCTTATTTCACCGAACATAACTGATTTGAAATTAGAGTAAAAACACACCATTTAATGTAAATCAGTTTATATACATTCATATTACAGTATTATATGCGTTGCGACCCACCTTTGTCAATTTCTGTATCCCAAATGTTAGCGATTTAGCCCCTTTAAAGGACATTGACACATGCTACAGTTAACAGTGGTACAGAAGCGCCTAGGTTGCAGCTGTGTGTAACTTAGCTAAAAACGTTGAGATATACTGATGTGTTTGTTTTCACTTCCGACGATTGGCACCCATCATTTTCACGTCAAAATATTAGTCTGTCACCTAGAACCCTCTAGTCTTCAACGTACGTAGAATATTTGTCTGGTTGATAGAGACTATCAAAATATACCGTTTAAAAACATGGCGAAAGGCTTAACACCTCGATTTTAAATTCAACGATTTGTACCTGTTTCAGGTAAGATTAAGTCCCTAATTGTAGTGTTGTGTAGCGGAATATTATTAATAACAATAATCAATCTTTTTTTTCGATGAAAAATGCTGTCAATTTTGTATAAAACGCCCCGTAATGAATCAGAACGGGGGTTGCAAAGTTACTTGTAATGGGAGCCAAAGTCATCTCGAAACACAGAGGGTTGAGAGATGATTTGTTATCAATGTGTTACTTTGCTCTCCATACTTTGATAATTTGCTGTTTGTTTTAAGTTTAAGTTTTTCATAACTTTTTGTATGTAGCTTCAACCAACAACAAGAAATAATTTAGTGAAAGAAGTTCTAAAAAAAACTTTTGGATTTCTGGAATTATTTCTGAATTATTATTTAGAATATGAATATTGTGATATGCAGATGTAATGAACTTTGACCAATTTCTGTGCTGTAAATCTCTATTGTTCTCTTCCACTTAGTGTCATTGATCTGCATCAAAACCCTCATTGTTTTAAACAGAGAGGCGTGAGGGAAAGGAAACAACAAATTAGAAAATTTCAAACCACTAATGACTGAAAGGAAATGTGCGAATTAATTATCCTAACCCTTACAAATGTAACTTGAAACAGCAGATCATAAAACCTAATGATTAAGTATTCAATGGATGACCTGCAATCGTTCAGAAACAACTCCATTAAGCTAAATCCTAGTGATTACAATAATTTAAAATCTTTACATCTTCTGAAATCATATCGAGGGAAAAGAGCTGGATCAAGAAAACAAAGGCCTATCGATGTTTATGTAACATGTGAATCAAGGCAAAGGGGTGTTTTTGAATCCAATTTATTGTCTATTGCTACCACGCATGATCCTGATATCAACAATGGAGTTAAATTGGGGCTTATCAATACCCAACCTGTGATTGCAAAAAATGAGAATTTATCAATGAAAAATCAATTTATCAATGAATTTCGGGTGATGATTTTGATTTTATAATTCTACCCAGACAGACACGAGTTGGGGTCATTGGTCTTCTCTTCAGGCATAAATTTGACTGCATAAGAGAACAAGTCAACACACACACTTCCATTACTTCTCAACAATAGACTTCAGCTTGTGATACTATATCATCCTCCCCCATCAAAGAAAAACAAATCAAGTAATGTGGATTTTCTGAAAGACTTTGATACTATGATTTCCAAGATCACCGACTTGATCATATTACTCCAATCCTTCACTGGCTCCCCATTCCATTTCATATTCAATTTAAGACTCTTTTAAATGCTTATAAATGTTTTCATGGCATAGCCCCATCTTATTTATGTCATCTGAGGGAGAAATCTGGAATGCCAGCTAGGAGTCAATTCTATTGTCCAACTGAGATATGACCAGTGCTGGATTAGCGAATGGTTAGCATGTGCATGCTGTATCATAAAGTCTTGTCATTGAGTCAACTGACGTGGTTTTAAATCCCCGGTTGTACGTGGCAAGGAGTAGGATCGCCCGTCCAGCCTCGTGGGTTTTCTCAGTCAGGGTCTTTTGGTTTCCCCCCACTGCTTAAGACCCCTAAACACAAGCAAATTATTGAATAAAGATTACCCCATATGTTGGCCCCGAAATGATCTAGTTTGTGTCGGGTTGACGTTAAACCCCATTTCTCCTTAAACTCAACTGTGGGATGAGTTGTCAGGTATTCCTTATAACAAGTCACACTATACAAAATCCAAATACACTATCTACAGTACATATATGTATCTCATGGAAATTAGTATGGCCCCCAAATATCTCAAATAAAGTCTAATAAGCCCAAAGATCTACTTTCTAATGATGTTATAACTTTTATATTTTACACAAAACCATATATTTTAAAGGAAACTAATGATGCTATAACTTTTATATATTAAACAAAACCAATGATGTAATAACTTTTATATATTACAGGAAACTAATTATGTTAAAACTTTTATATATTACAGGAAACTAAAGATGTTATAACTTTTATATATTACAGTAAACTAATGATCTTATAACTTTTATATATTACATTAAACTAATGATCTTATAACTTTTATATATTACAGGATACTAGTGATATAACTTTTATATATTACACGAAACTAATTATGTTAAAACTTTTATATATTCCAGGAAACTGATGATGTTAAAACTTTCCATCAGTGTGTTGTGTGTGATGCGATTTTTCAACAACTTGATGATTTAGAACAACACAATAAAGTACATGTTAAAGAAGAGAAAACTGTTGATGTTCTTAACACGACTGCTGGCGATGGAGATGAATATTGTCACATAAAAGAAGAGACAACTGATGATGTAGATGCATATTGTCATTTTAAAGATGAGAAAACTGATGATGTAGATGAATATTGCCATGTTAAAGATATTGAAGCATGTTATCAGTGTAATTTGTGTGATGAAGAATTTAGTTCAGAAACTGATTTAGAAAACCATTGTGAAGTACATGTTAAAGAAGAGAAAACTGGTGATGTAGATGAATACTGTCGTGTTAAAGAAGAGAAAACTGATGATGTAGATGAATATTGTCATGTTAAAGAAGAGAAAACTGATGATGTACATGTTGAAAACGGTTTAGAAGCAGATGAGTTGGTTTCATCTAACGAAAGCCAGTCATTTAAGAAACACACGAGAAGTCATACTAGAGGAAAACCTTATAAATGTGATGTTTGTAATAAATCATTTAATCGGAGTAGTAATCTACAAGAGCACATGAGAATTCATACAGGTGAAAAACCTTATAAGTGTAATTTTTGTGATAAATCGTTCAGTGTGAATTGCAATTTAAAGAAACACATAAGAATTCATACAGGGGGAAAATCTTATACTGGAGAGAAACGATATAAATGTGATGTTTGTAGTAAATCATTCACACAGAATGGTCATCTACAGGAGCACATGAGAATACATACAGGAGAAAAACCTTATAAATGTGATGTTTGTAATAAATCTTTTACTAATATTGGTAATCTAGAGAGGCACATGAGAATTCATACTGGAGAGAAACCTTATCAATGTAATTTTTGTGGTAAATCATTCAGTGTGAATGGTAATTTAAAGAAACACCTTAGAATTCATATTGAAGAAGAAACTCATAAATGTTATGTTTGTAGTAAATCATTTGACAAAATTCATCTTGTACAGGCACATATTACCACCCATTCAGGAGAAAAACCTTTTTGCTGTGATGTTTGTGGTAAATCATTTGCCCATAATAGTAGTCTACACTTACACATGAGAACTCATACTAAAGAAAATCATTATAAATGTGATGTTTGTAGTAAATCATTTCTTACTGATGGTGGCCTACAAAACCACAAAAGAATTCATACAGGAGAAAAACCTTATAAATGTGATGTTTGTGATAAATCATTTGGTAGAATTGATTATTTACAGATTCATACAAAAATTCATACAGGAGAGAAACCTTTTAAATGTAATGTTTGTAGTATGACATTCAGTGATAGAAGTCATCTAAAGAGACACATGAAAACCCATACTGGAGAAAAACCTTTTAAATGTGATGTTTGTAATAAATCATTTGGTCGGACTCTTCATTTACAGAATCACATAAGAACCCATACCGGAGAAAAACCTTATCAGTGTGATGTTTGTGGTAAATCATTCACCATGAGTAATGCGCTACACACCCACATGAAAGTTCATTTACAGAATCACATAAGAACTCATACTGATGAGAAACCTTTTAAATGTGATGTTTGTAGTCAATCATTTGTCAGGAGTGGAAGCCTCCAGATACATATGAGAATTCATACAGGAGAAAAACCTTATCAGTGTGATGTTTGTAGTAAATCATTCGCCAGGAGTGGAAGCCTTAAGATACATATGAGAACTCATACAGGAGAGAAACCTTATAAATGTGATGTTTGTGGTAAATCATTCACCCAGAATAATGCTCTACACGCCCATATGAAAGTTCATTTACAGAATCAAATAAGAACCCATACTGGAGAGAAACCTTATCAATGTGATGTTTGTGGTCACCCAGAGTAATGTTCTACACACCCACATGAAAGATCATTCCGAAGAAAAACCTTTTAAATGTGATGTTTGTTAGCCCTGGAAATGAAGGATCACCTGACATTTACAACTTGATATTATCAATAAAAAAGACAAAATGACAAACACCAAACGTTTTGTGGCTGACAAAGTCTGAATCTGTGACAAGTGCCTTATTTCCAGGCTTGGTCGTACTGGAGAGAAAACTTTATTAAAAAATAAATGTCTACAGTATGGCATGTGTTCGGAGCAAACCATTAGGATGTTAAACCCAATTATCATTTCTAACCCTTACCCAACCCAACCCTTATTGGCCACTTATCCTGGCCTCGAGATCACAGAGCATTCTCAGACTTAAGTTAAAGGGACAATAACACTTTTGCTGGCTTGACAGGTCCAGAAAAAAAAATATCTTCACTCAAAGTCGCAAATATAGACCTCCCGTAAAAACGACTTGGCCAATTATCGAAAACACTCTTAATCCCCTCGGTCCCTAGTGACGTCACAGTGTACAAATGCATATTCGGAATGTTTATTCCTTAATTACCTATATACAGCCGGCGTGTGTATTCATTAACGCCTGACTGGTTCCTTAATCCCCTAATTAAATAAAACAACTGACTACGGAATAATCTGTTTTTTTTAATTTAGAATTTGTTTTATAAAGCCGATTGCTGTAGCATTGTCTTTTTAATCAGAATAAGCCGACCGTAACCTAACAATTGGCTTCTGATTGAAACACGATTGGTGTAGAATTGGTGTAGCCGGCGCTACGGACATCTATGAAGCCAATTGAAATAATTAATTGTCGGCATTTAAGAAACGAAATGGTTTTAAGTAGTAATCATATAAATAAATCATTAACACGTGTTATTGGTCATTCTATCATACACCGAGAGAATGGAAGCAGAATATTTAGAGTTATCCTATAGCAGTAGTTCTTTTAGCTCTGGCAATGTATCGGATACAGATACGTCGCGAGAAATGATAACTATAGCGCCATATATTATGTTTGAGCCGTATCTATCTGACTGTGGCTCCATAGAGGATGGCGATGTAGATGATACCGGATCTAATAATGAAAACCATCCGATTGTTGCGAGACTAGATTCATTGATTTCATTAAATTATCTATTTACAGCTTTTATAAATAAATTGATTTCATTAAATTATCTTTTTAGCTGTAAATAAATTGATTTCATTAAATTATCTATTTACAGCTTTTATAAATAAAAGAATTGATATTACATGTACACAGCCTGCCCTATAGTAGTAATTTACACACAAAGGATATTTAAACTAAAATTGCTTCAGCATTCCACAAAATTTACATCCGTTATAATCGAGAGCCGTTTTCGTTCAGTTTGGGTTTCAATAACAGAATTACCTCGTGATATAATCGTGTATGTCCATGATACAACACCTCAAAGAAGACTTGCTGTGTTCTATTTTTAGGTTCAAATAATCCGACCATATCAGAAAGCATGCATTTGCACCTTGCACGGTGAAATAATCGTATATACGACCCATGAGATGCCATGATATAACTGTCATCAAAGGGAAGCGTGCATGCACCAATTGGGATGTGTTCTATTTTTAGGCTCAAATAACCAGACCATATCAGAAAAAGTGCACGAATAATAATAAATGACTAACGATTTTTTTTATATGTAACGAATAATAAATTACGTTTTGCATTTTGCAATTCTAAATTAATTCAATGTTTTTAAGCGCTTTAACAATCAAATTCACCAATCAATTGTCGTCAATAATCTTAACTCGCTGAGCAGAATGGGTTCGATAATCAACACCAGATTTAAAAAAAGGCAGGTTATCGTTTATTATTTCAATTGGGAATTTAATTCGCATTTATTTAATTAGGTGATTGGCGGTTGTTGAGACCGCGATTAACACTGCTAGTTCTCCTTTGTTTTGTTTGATCTGCGAGTATAAAACTTGCCAAAATGTATTGTTGAAAATTTGTGCATATTTAGTAATACTTTGTTGTTTTTCTTTTATCAAATAGTTAACGAACTTGATTGACCTTCCACTTACCAGTGGCTTGTTCGCACCAATTTATCGATTGGTATTAGCATCTACGACAAGCATGTCGTCAAGGTGTAGCTCACTGATTATTAACAATTTGTAGGGGCTTGTAAAAAAAAAGATTGCATGTCGTGTAAATATTTATTTTGTTTTTGTGTAGGTCATCAGCATATTATTCGTTTTAAATAAATATTATATAATTTCATGAGAAACGATGATTATCAAAGAACCGTAAGTGCAACTAATGTTTTATCGTTTGGTTGAGCCTTTTACTAACCACGTGGTTCTTGATTTTTTCTTTCGTGTTTTGAATATATATATATTTCCCAAACGTCGTATACCAGAGTCCCAAACTTCGTATATCCGAGACCCAAACGACAGATATCAACTCTCGCGTCATGTTTTTTTTACTACTCCATAACAATTAATGGTGTGTTTATTTCATAATAAACAATGAAGTTTATTCGACAATAAGTACAACTCGGTTAATTAACTGCTTCTATAATAACAAGTGGGATGAAACAGCCCGATAGCAAATCAGGTGTGGGATGAAACAGCCCGGGGTGAACCAGTCGTGGGATAAAACGACCCGCATCCGCCAATCCGTAATTACATTGTTGACAAACGCAATCCACTCTTTCCGTAATATTTCGTCTTTGGGAAATTTATGAAACGTCGGTACATTATTCCCCTTTTCTCTGCTGGAATTTCCACAACTCTCAATAATACAACGATAATTCGGCATCGTGAAATACACTCGGAAATATTATAGTAACAAATAAAATCTATTACAATTCAAGACGAGAAAGGTCTGCGTTTGAAAATGCTTTGAATTATATAGTGATGTGTAGCTTACATAATTACGAGCTAATGATTACCGACAATACACACTTGTTAACTGTTGGTATGTTGATACAGTGATATATTGTACAGGCAGTGATATATTGGATAGATAATGTGTATAGTATGTGTAGTGCCTGTGACGTCATCAGCCAATCAACCGGATTAAGGTCGTTCATGAAAATTTGAAAACCGTTTTTGGGGTGTGTCCTCACTGTGCCCACTTTTGATTAATCCAATTAAGGTCTAATTAGGATTAGTGTATTAAGCGGATTAGGATTAGGTGTTATAGGTAATTAGATGGGAAAAAAACCCAATTATATATGTATTTTTTTTTTATTTTTCGATGTTTTATATATATTTAATAAAAATATAACATACATGCTCGGGCTCTATACAGAGAAGCACAGCAACTATAGAATGTTGGAATCTCTCTGATCATCTCACCGGAGTCGGAATTTATATTCTTCATGGACTAAGTTTTCTCCACCTTGAGCATTGGGGATGTACTGGATGTTTACTTGAGCGTTTGCCATGATGAAATATGACAGACTGACTTCTGTGTGTCCTTATAAAGACCGTGTAATGTGTAGGCTTATTGAACATAATTCATATTATATTCAAGTGTCATTTTTTGAATAAAATTCATCACTTTAACGATAACAGTGAGATCATCTCACCAATTATATTTAGTCACTTTCAATATTTGTTTTTTTCCATCTAATTACCTATAACACCTAAGCCTAATCCGCTTAATACACTAATCCTAATTAGACCTTAATTGGATTAATCAAAAGTGGGCACAGTGAGATGTAACCGTTTTTGGCTGTCCCATACTAAAACGTAAATAGCTCAGCTAATTTTAATCAGATTGATTTGAACTTTCCGTAATATGGATTTAGTAATCATTGTTTATTATAATATGTAATAGAAAATTATGATCTTATGTGCACTTTAAGGCTTTTCAAACCATGTTACGACATGTTGTTGAATTTTTCGAATTTTTAAAATTAGGTGTGTTAAGATGAAATTTGTATCATTTTATAATTAAAATATTGTAAAATAGTACAAATTGTTGACCAGAATAAAGATTGGAACATATTATTCAATTACAACAAGAGTGTTATTGGGGCTTGAAGAATTAACTCGAAATTGTTCGCCTTTTTTTTCAACTGAAATATAGCCCTTTATAAAACTTTTGCTAGTTTAAAGGGTCAATCCCGTTAATGTTTTTGAGAATACAACTGCTTAGTTTTGTGTTAAAATCCGTTTAGATCCCCTACCATAGAGCCGAGCAACTAACTCAATTGTGTTACGTTTTCATACAATTTAAACCCACCAGTTTTCATCTTGAAAAGGAGTCCATTGTCCCAAACTGTATTATGCGTTGATTTGATAAAACCAGACTTTTATTTTATAAAAATAATGTGTCGGTGAAATTTACCTTTTGTTATCAAGTACAGAACATGGACCATTCACCGTGTAGACCTCTTTATATTTATTTGATAACATCAACTTTGCTCTACTCAGTAATGGCTAATAAAATTGTTAATTGAGACAAGACCAAGTCTCATTTGCAGGATCCTACGATAAAATTTGCTGCAAACAGAAATCATTACACAATAAAAATGTTTTCCAATTTCCACCTGGCTCAAATTTATAATTCCTTACGGAGGGAAATGGAGGACAGCCGCAAACCCTGCTATTTGAATACAGTAATTTTTAAATGGTCAAATATAGCCTTTTTTACATGTATTGTTTTACAACCCAAATCCCATGCTTTGCAGGGATCATAGTCGCTGAGTGGGTAAGAAGCTGGCTTGATGGCCCGGAGGTGGATCCCTGGCCGAGAAAGTATACAGATTTTCCAGCGTGGATTCCCCTAGTCAGTGATGCAGGACGGAGGGCATAACAAGGAAAACTGTCTAGTCATTCAGATGGGACAAAAAAATGAGGTCCCCTGCACACATTGGCGTGCACGTAAAAGATCCCTTGACAGTTGGAATTCGATATAAGAGTAGGCTGTGGCACGGCTGCCCGGGCAAAATGACAATGTATATAGAGGTCCTCAGTTTTTTGTCATGTCCAAACGACTAGACTAGACAGCTGTCCTTGTTAGGTCCTCCGTCTTGCATCACCGCCGAAATAGAATCCGGGACCCACTGATATAGTAAATCAGCGACAAACTCTGAAGCAAGTCTTTAACTCTGTACTATAATCTCGCTGGCCTGCATTGGCAGAGTAAGTTCATCCAGATTTTCAGGCGTGGTTTCTCCTTTGTCAGTGATGCAGGATTGAGGGCCTGATAAGGACAGCTGTCTACTAATTCTGATGGGGCGAAAAAACGATGTTCTGTGTACACATTGACGTGCATGTAAAAGATCCCCTCGATATGAGAGTAGGCTGTAGCATGTATGCTTGTATTCAGTTCGCACCAGATGAGTAAGACATTAAACCCCATTTCATTTCATTTCTGTACATGTACTATGATGCAAGAAAAGACAATTATTCTAAAACTTCCATGACAACACCCAGGAGTGAAACACATACTATTTACTGGCTGTTGCTGGTTAACGTCACAATTCCCAAACTTTTAGCTATGTTATCTGCAGACACGTGAACAGTAGCATCCAATCAGAGATTGTGACATAGCGAACCCCACAAAAACCTTGACATTTTGACGAACCTTGACTTTGCAACTCAAATATTACAGGTAGACATTTTAGCTTGAAAGCGTGATACTTGGTATTCTCAACGACCAAGGAATCTGATTGACTCAAAAGCTGGGCTTATACCCAATGAAACTTAGTGCTGAAATATACAGTGTTACGTGATGGGCTAGATAAGATGTATGTATTTAAAGCAAGGTCAAGCCTTCTATTGAAGATGATGGGCAGCTTGAAACATTGGTGAAGTTGAATTTGTTTAATCTTTAGTTAAACATGCATTATGCAAGAGCTATATCTGCCTATTGCAGGTCTTTATTTGGGCCTGAAATGTTTTCTAAAGTATTAATTAGACATTAAAGGGGCCATCCCGATAACATTTTGGGGGTTAAAACTGCTTAATTTTGTATGAAAAGCCCTTAATAGCCTCCAACTTAGATCCGAGCAACTTCTTCAAGCTATGTGATACGTTTTCAAACAACTTCCAATCGCCGGTACGGCTCAGTGGCCGAAGACTTGTGTTCTGTTTGCATTACACAGAAGTGTCTGGATAAAACGAGTCTATATTATGTGCAGCTTTCAATCTATCTGCATTTTTTATATCATATCTTACATATTATTACATTTTTTGGGGGGCGGGTGGGGGTTTGAGCAATAGATTGTGTATAATACAGCTGCATGCTATATTTTATAATTAGTACTACATTATTTGTGTTACTTTTGTTTGGGGAAGGGGGTAGAGTAGAGTGAGGGGCAGGGGGTGGGCAGCAGTAGATTGTGTATTTCATAATGACTATTACTTTATCTTGGTGTTTTTGCTTTTGGGGGGGGGGGGTCTATATTTGTTTAGTATTTGCATGTTACTATATATCTATGTATATTATTGTAGTGTAGGAGGAACCCCCTGAAAATTAGTACACCTGTGCTAAGGGGACTATCCTCATTAAATAAAGTTATTATTATTATTATTATTATTATTATTATTGCAGACGTGTCAACTTACCTGTTTTTTCCGTGAGACTCACGGATTCTGGGCCTTTCTCCCGATGTCCTGTGCGGGAGGGATTTTCTCACGAAAAATGGCCATATTGCCGATTCTATTGTTACTTTATCAAAGGGAGGTAATTCCGTTCTATAAATCCTTCTGATTGGTTGAATTTGATCGGAAACTTATAAACCCAGCAATGATTACTTAGTACTTACAAGATTAGCGAGTGATTGTTATTGTTTGGACTCTGAGTAAATAAACTATATTGTTATGAATACATTGGAGTAAATAAGGTATATTGTAGTAAAAACCGAGTACATTCGCGTACTTGATAAAATTGAGAAATTTACAAGGTTCGTTCATTACTGTCAATTTTCATTATGGCCAGTACTAGTAAATCGACTAAACGTCCCAGCGAATTTGACAATTCTCCTGCGAAGAAAAAACGTAAATTTTTAGAATCCTGGAGAAAAGAATTTCCATGTATTTCACGAAGCAAGAAAGAAACTACAGAAGCGATATGCAACGTGTGTAATGCTACAATTAACATAGCTTCTGGTGGCATATCTGATGTACGACGACATGTAAAATTGGAAAAGCACAATAGAATTGGCAAAGCTGTTGATACCAGTAATATAACAGCTTTTGCCAATTTTACAACAACACAAGGCAACAAAACAATTAGAGCAGAGACTCTTTTTGCAAAGATGGTGGCAGAGCATAATTTGTCTTTCAAATTTGCTGACCATTTCACGAAGATGGCTGCAGTAATGTTTCCAGACAGCAAGGTAGCCAAAGAATTTCAATGTGGCAGAACTAAAACTACTATGATAGTTAAGAATGCTCTTGGCCCAAATTTTACAGCTGAAGTTTCACGTTTGTGCCAAGGACCATTTAGTCTTTAAGTGGATGAGTCAAATGACAGAGGTCACAATAAGTACATGGCTATTTTAGTGAGAGTTGTCAATGAAGAACAAGAATGTATCCAAACAAAATTCCTTGACTTGCCAGTGTGCAATATTGCAAATTCCAGCAATTTATTCAGTGCTATTGACAAATCGTTCAATAATCATGGCCTTAACTGGGACAATCTAGTGGCTTATTGTTCTGACAATGCCAGTGTTATGATTGAGAAAAACAATTCCGCCTTGTCCAGAATCAAAGAAAAGCAGCCATATGTGTGTTTGATCTTGGATGCATTTGTCACTTGGCTAATCTTGTTGTAAAGGCTGCTCTAAATAAGTTGCCTCTGTCAATTGACCGTATGCTTATGGAAATAAATTATCATTTCCATTTAAGCTCCAAAAGAACTGAAATATACAAGACCTTTCAAGAGTTTTGTGAGGTTGAGCCACATCAGCTCATAAAACATGTGCAAACAAGATGGCTTAGTCTCGAGAGATGTCTTAAGAGGTCACTAGAACAATGGCCTGCCTTAAAATCATATTTTGAGTCACATGAAGATATGGAAAAAAATGGAAGAGTCAAGACATGCTACAATTATTTAGCAAATGAAGAGCTGCATTTGTATTGTATGTTTTTGGAATTTATATTTAACCCTCTCAACGAATTCAATACCGCATTCCAGGCCGACGAAAGTAAAATCTGTTTTTTATACTCCGATATGACTCTCCTCTTGAGGAAATACTTGGGTAAGTTTGTGAAGACCAATGTTATTAAATCTCACGAACTTACAAAAGTTCCATATATGGATAAATCCAGTCAGCTTCCAGATGACATCCTGGCTGTTGGTGTGAAAACCAGAGAATAAATGAGCAATATTGATAATGATGTCATGGTTAGCAGATTCTTCAAACATGTTAGATTATTTTATGTGGACTACTGTACACTGTTAATTTTTTTACACCCTACAGTTTACACCACGACACACACGGAGTTTCGTCGTGTCCAGGATTTTGTGATTTAGCACAAAATATGCTATTTTTCCGGCATGCAAAATGACCTACGGGTCTGCTCGGGTGTAGGTCATTTTCCAGAGCCGTAGGTCCCGACCGGCATATACGGCCGAAATGGAAGCCTGTAGGGTGTAAAAAAATTAACAGTGTACAGTAGTCCACGAATTGAAACCACTGCCAATCAATTATCCTTGTGTATATTGCTGTACTCACAATCAACGCAACGGGGGATCAACATCAAACAAATTAACGCTCAACATTTAATCAATTTACTTAGGTGTGTTTTATAATTAGTAATACTGTGATCATTCTTTAAATTGAGTTGTTACAGCATATTTGCCGACTTTCATCAGCCGTGCGGCCATATTTACTGTATCAACATCAAACAAATTAAAAACTTTTTCTTTTGATGTCTTCTCTTGATTAGGCCTACAAGAGTTAATCATGTCAACGTCGCGAATATCAGAAATGTAAGCATTCTCTATATCATTTCAAAATGTTGAAATTTCTCACCTCCCAAAATAACAAACGAAAGCAGGATGATGATATTTCCGTCAATGAGTCCCACGAGGATCACTGTTCCGCTTCAAAAAACAAAGTTAGCCGTAAATTCTCTGCTAAATGGTCACTTACAAATATTTCCCGTGGTTAAGAAATGAAATTCCCACACAAAAGATGTATTGTCGGGTGTATTTTTAATCCATATTTTTCTTTTATATCACAATTGATAGACGTCATTTTGCTTGAAACAATGCGCTTTCACGGTGTCGGCCATATTGAAATACGTGCTAATGTTTTACATGTTATAGAGTTAAAATACTAGCTCGATATTGTTTGAGCTCACAAAATACCAATACGAGTTAATATATTGATAAGTTTAAGAATTATGTTAATTATTGTACATCTTTATGACTTTAAATTATTTACATGAGGTAATCAATCGGAACTACTTTTTCCCCGTGTATGGAGAAATAGTCAACAGTCGAATTTGTCACGTACGCTAAAATGTGATAAAACCCGAGTTGCGATGTTCTTTGAGCATGGAAACCTTTGACTAACTAGTGCGGATTTATACGGAGGGACCCTAACGTGCCGAATTTCAACCAGCACGTGCTTTACAGAAATGGAAATCGTGTAAAAAAAACGCCCAGTACATACGAGTGGTGTTGTAAATAAATTACGAAAAAAGTGTCCTATCGATGAATAAATGTACATTGTTATATTTTATGAATGTATAATAATTGATTACATATGCTCTTTTATTTATTATGGAGATGGGTGGGTGGTTATAAATGTCGATGTGAGATTGAATTTTTGTGTGACTGTCCTTGACCCAATTAAAGCTGATCGACATTCCGATAGCATGAAGTTTTTGGCTTCTTATTATGTGCTAAAAAAAAGCACCACTTTCTACGTGAGAAAAATGACCGTTTGGGAAAATTTTGAAGTGGAAGCCCTGTAAAAGGTATTAATTTTAATTTACAGGATTTTGTATGATGAGACTGCGATTAAAATAATTTTAATATATAGATTAAAAAAATCATAAATACATGAAAATAAAGTTTGGTATGCATAATAATAAATAATATTTAATACGGTTAGCTTCATAAATAAAATATGATCCTGATTGATAAATAATTTTTTTTTAAATTCTTTGGGGTAATATTTTCATTTTATTTTTAAAGATATTTATCCTTATTCTCTTCTGAATACTCTTCGACAAAGTTTTGTTTTAAAGTATTTTGATTATATTGTATCATTATTGATTATGATTATGTTTAGTTAAAGTTACTATTTAATTTTCTGTACCGTTATTTCAAACCTCAGAAAATAAACTATTCAAGGTATGTGTCATGTGGGTATATCGCTGTGTTGATCATAAATAAGCTTCATTTTGGTGAAATGATTATGTCTCTAGCTTATTTTGTTTCTCAGATGTGGAGTGGGACTGAAATGGCCGATTTTGCGAAAAGAGGGATCTGCCAGTTGCCGTTACTAAACGGACACTAACTCCGTCAATTCTGCTCTGATTTTAAAAAAATAAGTGTTGTTACAATGCTGAGATTTTCAGCTTTTGGGTAAAAACAAGGTTATCGACAACAAATAAATATTTAAAAAGAGCTGCTTGTAGCTAGTTCAAGTTTACATACCGGTAATTATTTAATCTTCTGTACGGTTATTGCAAACATTAGAAAATAAACTTCTCAACCTATGGGTAGTGTATTTTCATGATGGTGTTAGTGCGTAAATTAGCTTTTTTTTGGTGAAATAATTATGTCTCTATGGCTTTTAGTTTCAGAGATATGAAGTGGGGTTGAAAATTATGACAAAATGGCCAATTTTGCAAACAAGGGGTCTGCCGGTTCGCGTTAATAAATGGACAATAACTCAATCAATTCTGCTCCGATTTTCATAAACTTGGTGTTGTTACAATACTGAGATGTGCTGCTTTCGGGAAATAACAAGTTTCTGGAGAAAAAAAATAATATTTCAAAATAGCTGCCGGTGGCGTTTGGTCTAAAAAAAACAAAAACAATCCCGTCTGTTATGGTTAAATTTGATATCAGGTAAGGTGATTATACAATTTCTTATCTAAGCTGTAGATAGACTCTTCCAGAGTCCGTCTCTATCAAGTCATGTGACAAATAAGGCCATTTAGTACGGTAAATTTTTGCATAATTGAGTAGTCTCTAGTGACCTGTGGACATTTGAGAAAAATTGGCTAGATACAATGACGTCTAAGGGAGTTAACTCCACTTAAAAAAAGGGATGTCAGTTGTTTCGTAACTTAGCTGTTTCGTACTTATTTCATTCGTACCTCAGGTAAGCTGTTTCGTACCTTCGGGAATTTCTACTTTTACAATGCACTTAAGGTTAACCCTCCTCCTTGTGCACCCGGGCTTGGGACCAGCCCCACTATCTTGCGAAAGATATATACCATAGCCTACTTTTGTTTTTATTTAAATTACTATCTGTCCGGGATAACTTTTGGATTAACTGCATCCTCGGGAAGATTCATTTTTCTTTAAAATAAAAAACTACTATTCATGCCTTTAATATTTTTTTAAAAATTTATTACAGACGGAAGATGAATTTATATAAATTTTCTGAACAACACAGAGAAATAAATCATTGTGAACTACTCGTTTTGGATTGTTCCACAACTCAATTTTATCATACAACCATTACCTTCCGGAAATGCAAATCGAAGTGACGTTTCAAGAAATGGCCGTGTTTTCTACTTTTCATTCTTTCAGTTATTGTCGTCTGCAGTAGGACATTTCATTCCATTGCCGTTTAGTTTAATTCAATCAACCTTTTTACAGCTGGGTAATATTTTGTTTAAAAAAAAAACCCAGACCAACGGATTTTATACGTTAATATAATAATGGTAAGTCGGTACAAAATATGGCACTCCTCCGGGCAGGGGCTAAATGCCACACTCCAAAATACCATGCTCTAAAATACCATGCTCCAAAATACCATGCTCACCTTACTGTTTCTATACACACAAAAAAACACCCTTCAAAATACCACGCTTCAAAACACCATACTCACCTTACTGCTTCTATACACACGAAACGTGGTACGATGTTTCAGTACCACATACTGTTTAATTAAAGGATTTTACTTTATATAACGCTAATTTTGCAAAGTATGTTGATCATTACATCAATTTTGATGTTTTTATAGGCCATATTTACACTTTATCTAAAAATGAATTACAATAGGCCTACAGATAGCCAATCGGTCGGTTATCTTAAAATGAATTACAATAGGCCTACAGATAGCCGGTCGGTCGGTTAATACATCGAGCTGTACTGATACTATACGGTTTAAAATACGGTGTAACCAATATTATACCCAATTGGCATTTAAAAAGGCCGTAGGTGGTATATTGGAATATTAGGCGATATAAAAAAAATTAGTTGGTGATCGTCCTCGCCTGCCTAGAAAATTCTACCCGACCAGAATTTTTTTAAATTTTTTATTTTCAAAATTTACCCTATTACGATGTTTAAAACCAATGCTAAAAGTTCCAAATAGAAGCCAGGCTACGAAATTTCTAATGAAACAAGTGGATATAATAATTGACACGTGTTCCAATACTCTTAAAATGCGTGGGACTAAATGACATTTAACAAATTGCGACCCGTTAACAGCAGCAATGGCCGACATTTTCGTTCGCATGCATACAACACCAAATACAATATTTGGAATACAATACAACCTGGAACTATAATATTTAGATGGGAATAGGTCTTGCCAATTCTGAATTACATGGAACAGTTTCTCGAATAAATGTAACAACAGATTTTCGGAATGACATGAATGACTAAATCAACCAATTATTAGTGATCGTTAGTCGTTATGCAAATCGTTGTGGGTTTTTCAGGGGGGTTATTTACGGATTCTTCTGGTGATCTTACTATTCGCAAACTACAATATTATTATGAACGTTGATGTCTAAAAAGAATATATCGATCCAAACATGATATGAATTGAAACATTTTGTAACATTTGATATCCTGCAACCTATAGTCCTAAGTGTTCAGTTATAAATCTCTTAATTATATTATCTGATCGAATCCCTGCCGGAATATCTAAAGTTTAAACATTTAATCTGTACAATGCAAATGGAGATCCTTTATATGCAGATGAGTTGTGATTTGACATGAAAGGTTAATATACCTGAAGTATAATTGCTTGTTCTGTATAATATATTCATTAAAAAAAATAAAAATAAAAACCTCCCTCCCTCCCACATTTTTTGAAAAAAAAGGACGATCACCAACTAATTTTTTTATGTGGCCTTAGATAGGCTTAGATATGAAACAAAACCTGGCAGGTAAAAACTAATATATGGGGTAGATAACAAAGAACCATAAGTTGATAGTAAAAAAAAAGGGGTACAATAAAATCGTGGACTGAGATAACCCTACCACGCCCGCCTTGCTGGTGCTATACAAACGGAACGTGGTATGCGACTTCAGCTCAAAAACGTGGTATAATAGAATCAGAGACTGAGATAACCGTACCACGCCCGCCTTGCTGGTGCTATACAAACGGAACATGGTATGCGACTTCCACTCAAAAACGTGGTATAATAGATTCAGAGACTGAGATAACTGTACCACGCTCGCCTTGCTGGTGCTATACAAACGGAATGTGGTACGCGACTTCTGCTCAAAAACGTGGTATAATACAATCAGAGACTGAAATAACCGTACCACGCTCATCTTTGCTGGTGCTATACAAACCGAACATGGTATGCGACTTCGGTACCATGTCATTTTTATTTATAGGGATTTTACATTATCCGTAGAAAATTTTGCAAATTGTGTTGATTATTTAATTTTGGTGTTTTTATAGGCCATTTATTTGTACACTTAACAATAAAATTAAATACAATACAGAAAACCGATCGGTCTGTTAATGATCATACGGATAATAATACTGTGTAAAAATTATCCAGCTATACTGTATTTAAAAAGATTCTACGTGGTATATTGGAAATGAAATGAAATTGGTGTTTGAATGGTTAGCGTGCGTGCGCTGTATCATAAACCCTGTCATTGATTCAACCGGCTTGGTTTCGAATCCGTAGTCGTATGTTGCAGGGAGTAGGGTCGCCTGTCCAACCTCGTGAGTTTTCTCCTGTTTCCTCCTGTTTCCTCCCACTGCTAAAGACCCCTACGCACAAGTGACTTATTGAAATAAAATTAAACCATATGTTAGTCCTGAAATGGCCTAGTTTGTGTCCAGTGGACGTTAAACCTCATTTCTCTTTCTCCTATTCGGCTAATCAAGACTGGCATAAATTACAACACAGATAGCCAAAAGTTATTGTACTGTACCCGACTTAAAAAGACCTTGAGTGATATACTGGGCTAATGGCTAGATGTGAAACAAAACGTAACCAGTAACAACGTGGTATAATAAATATGAGCATGATACAAAAGTGCAGTGAGTTAATACAATAGATAGAATCCGAGGCTGGGATAACAGTACCACGCTTGCCTACTGCTTCTATACAAACGAAAAAAAGACAAGACATAAATAACTGCAGCCAGACTATGGTACGAAGTATAAAACACATAGTATTCAACATTAGGCAAAAAATAGCAGTTTTCAATTACTGTATAATGTACATATTCTTGTTATGTTTTGTGATATAAATATGTATATAACCCAACTCATTCAACTCATTGTCTATATTGTTACTCGGAATCTGTTGTTGATTATTGGTTAATGAAGGCGGGAGTAAAAGCGACATGTAATAACAAGAATAGATAGACATACGGTATGGCCTGTGATTTAGCGTGGCCCACATCCTTCACACACTCTTCATGATCTTTCGGAGAAAACTTTAAACATTTACATGCCGATGTGTACGGCATAGCGGGAACGAAGATCTTGAAAATATTGACGACGCAAATGATTAATAAATACAGAAAACCACACAGAAAAGACGATTAACATATACTATGCATCCAATAAACTGCAAATGAGTTGCAGGTTATGTTATATTAATTCAGGACGCATAAATATTAAAATATTAGGAAAAAAAGGATTATGGTCTAGACATAAATTGGTCCAGGCGTCTCGATATTTTTATATTTTATGTGTTCGCCTTCTTGTGTACGGCAGATTAAATGCAACTGACACACGACTATGGAATGTTGTATAGACCGAAAGACGCACAGAAGGAACGTGATCATCTGTAAGAAGCCTACGCCTTACTCTGTGTTTAAAGACCTACCTTATACAAAGACCGACTTTCATAAAAAATCTCACGGTAAAAAAGATTTCCTAGTTGAGATTTAACACCTACTTGTCAGATAAAGCCTGTTTGCCCAAGTAAAAATCGCCTTTGTTGCAGTTATAACACTGCTTCGAGAAAACTCACCGAACATAGAATACACACCATGTCAGTTGTTTTTAACGCGTTTGTTAATCAACACGCCCAGTACAGAAAACATAGTGTCGCACAGATTTTCACTCATAGCAATAATTAAATCACCCTTAGTCAATTTCTCACCCCTGTTAATTAACACACTGTACATGTATCTGCAGAGTTTAACCTCTTTCTATTAGATATCTTGCCATAATCAGAATTTTACCAAGTTTCGTACAAATCACACCAGACTGGTTGTTATATACACCCTGTACGTACATATCACACTATAGCTACTTCTTAAAATGCTCTCAGGTGTTATATTAGTGTTAAGGTAACCCCTAATTGATTCAACCCTACAAAGATAACTATAAGGTCCTGTCAGACCTTGGTGACATCATTCTCATATTTTATTATACCACATTTTTAACTGCCACGTAGGGGGGGGGGGATGGTTAAGTGATCTAGAGTGCCGTGCTTCGACCTCTAGCTGGTCTGTCACTTCTGGCTTGCAGTTGTGGTTTCTAGCACTAGTGTGAGCGTATGTGATATGGAGATAGGGACGCCTTCTCAACCTCGTGGGTTTCCTCCGGGCACTGCGGTTTCCCCCCTCTGCTAAAGACCCCTACGCGCAAGCGAATTATTGAAATAAAAGTTATAAAAAAACATATGTTAGTCCCGAAATGACCTAGTTGTGTTGAGTGGACATTAAACCCCATTTCTCTCTCTTTCTCTCTCTCTTTTTTTACTGCCACGTTTTGTTTCATATCTACACAGTAGTCCAATATACCACATAGGGTCTTTTTGAATCGCTTACAATAACTTTTACACCGTATATAAATGGCGATTTTTATTAACAGACCGTCTGAATTGTATTATATTAAACATCAAGTGTAATTTGCAAAATTAGCTTTTTATAGTGTAAAATCAACATAATTAAAAAGTGTGTGGTACCAAAACCTTGTACATTTGTCATAAGAAGTAATTGGAATGAGTGTGGTATTTTGGGTTGTGTTATTTTGGACCTTGGTATTTTGGGTTGTGGTATTTAGCGACTGCCACAAAATATTACATATCAACCAATCTGACTAAAACACAGATTCTATTTCGCTTCTTTTTTTATACACTAGGATCTGGAAGAGTTTTTATCATTGACTTGTTCTGGATGAAGTGAGGGATTAGCCAATTAAACTGTCTGTTGCGGTGAATTTAAGGCCTTTTGGTGCAGGGAACTGTGGGTAACCCACTAGAAACATCAATGTTGATTGAATGATGAATGTCTGACGTCGTAGGGTCAAAAGCCGCTAATATGACCTCTGATGCAACCTATCGCTATAACTTCATGTATAAAAAGTATAAAAAAAACAAGGGTGTGGTCGCCAAATAGTTCGCGTATGCATGTTGTATCATAAGGTCTGTCATAATGTCAACTGGTGTGATTTCGATTTCCCGGTTGTACGTGACAAGGAGTTGCATTTCCCTCCACTGCTAAAAACACCCATGCAAATTACTGAAAATAAATGGGAAACAATCACTGGTTTATTCTAAAAAGCATGACGCTTCAACAAGGAAACTAATGATGTTATAACTTTTATATATTACAGGAAACTAATGATGTAATAACTTTTATATATTACTGGAAACTAATGATGTTACAACTTTTATATATTACAGGAAACTAATGATGTTACAACTTTCCATCAATGTGTTGTGTGTGATAAAATTTTCCATCAATATGATGATTTAGAGAAACACAATAAATTACATATCAAAGAAGAGAAAACTGATGATGTTGATGTTAATGAATATTGTCATGTTAAAGAAGAGAAAACTGATGATGTAGATGAATATTGTCATGTTAAAGAAGAGAAAACTGATGATGTAGATGGATATTGTCATGTGAAAGAAGAGAAAACTGATGATGTAGATGAATATTGTCATGTGAAAGAAGAGAAAAATAAAGATATTGAAACAGTTCATCAGTGTAATTTATGTGATGAAGAATTTAAATTAGAAACTGATTTAGAAAAACATTGTGAAATACATGTTAAAGAAGAGAAAACCAATGATGTAGATGTGGATAAAAGCAACGATTTGGATCTGCATTGTTATGAAGAGATGCCTGATAAAGGTTTTGAAATTGAATCATTTTACCAGTGTAATTTGTGTGATGAAAAATTTAACTCTTACGTCGATTTGGAAGAACATTGTAAAATACACGTTCAGGATGAGACGTTAGGGTTGGTTTCACAATGTGGTGATATTTGTGGTAAATTAGTTAATAATAATAGCCAACATGAGCAAACTTATACACAAAAAAAACCTTTTAAATGTGATGTTTGTAGTAAATCATTTAATCACAGTTCTTGGCTGAAGAACCACATGAAAACTCATGTAAGAGAAAAACATAATCAATGTGAAAAATGTGGCAGATCATTTACTACAAAATGTGATTTAGAAAGGCATGCTCGAACACACACTGGAGAAAAACCTTATAAGTGTGATGTTTGTAGTAAATCATATACTGACCGAAGTACTCTACAGAGACACATGAGAACACACACTGGAGAAAAACCTTGTAAATGTGATGTTTGTAGTAAATCATTCGCCAGGAGTGAAAGCCTACAGATACACATGAGAATTCATACAGGAGATAAACCTTATAAATGTGATGTTTGTAGTAAATCATTTAATCAAAGAGGTAATCTACAGATACACATGAGAACACATACTGGAGAAAAACCTTATAAATGTGATGTTTGTAATAAATCATATTCTCTTAATAATCATTTGAAAGAGCACATGTTAAAACATACTGGAGAAAAATCGTTTAAATGTGATGTTTGTAGTAAATCATTTACTCGTAGTAGTACTCTGAGGAGTCATATAAAAATTCATACAGGAGTAAAACCCTATAAATGTGATGTTTGCAGTAAATCATTTACTACCAATATTAATCTACAGGTACACATGAGAACTCATACAGGAGAGAAACCTTATAAATGTGATGTTTGTAGTAAATCATTTACTATTAGTAGTAATCTACAGAAACACATGAGAAATCATACTGGAGATAAACCTTATAAATGTGATTTTTGTGGTAAATCATTTAGTGATAGTAGTAATCTACAGAAACACATGAGAAATCATACTGGTGAACAACCTTATGAATGTGATGTTTGTGGTAAATCATTTACTCATAGTAACACAATGAAGAATCATATGAAAAATCATGCTGGAGTAAAACCTTTTAAATGTGATGTTTGTGGTAAATTGTTCCAACAATCTGCTAGCCTTCAGAAACACATGAAAATTCATTCTTGAGCAAAAAAAAAGCTTTATAAGATTACCCCAGACTTATAATAAAATGGTCGCCTGTCAATCCTTGTGGGTTCTCTCCGGGTCCTCCAGTTTCCTCCCACTACTAAAGACCCCTACACACAAGCGAATTATTGAGACAAAATTGAACCATATGTTAGTCCCCAAATGACCTAGTTTCTGTCAAGTGGACCTAAACCCCATTTGTCTTTCTCTTTTTTTTGGTTATCATTAAAGGAGCTAAATCACTCTATTAAACCATATGTAAGTCACGACATGACCTAGTTTGTGTCGAGTGGGCGTTAAATTCCATTTCTCTCTCCCTCTCCCTCTTTTTGTTATTTTTAAAGGAGCTTAATCACTCTTCTTTGTCACATAGAAATTGACACCAATCGGTCACAACGCATATAATGATGTATTTTGAATGTATATATAAACTAATTTATACTCAATTGTTTCTCTTACTTTTTTGACGAAGCTTTCGTAATTACCAGGTGCGATCTATAAGCCTTATTTCAATGTGACATGAATTGTTTTTCTGGCCATTATGAATATTGTAACAGCGCACCAGAGCAACTAATCTAGCTGGGTGTTGGCTGGCTATATATGTCCATTATTATTATTATTATTATTATTATTATTACTTGTCATCACTTACGTTCGGTAAAGAGTTAAAAAACATTGATGGCACACTTTGACCTCTGGTTATTCCAGTCTACATTGGGTTATGTTTAGCCTCTTTCATCGAGACACTTTAGTCCAAAAGCATTCTTGTATGACCAGGTAGTATTTAATACATCCATCCATACCCACAACTTGACTCACAGGGTGGATTAGTAAATTATCAATGGTCAGCTATGACAGAGATTATAGACAATAGTAGTAATGAGATAATCCATCAATAGACATAACCTAATTAAGGCCCATTTAGTCACCTCAGCAAATGAATGAATGGATGTCACTTAAATACAACCCCATAACAACTATAAATATTTAGTTTTAAAGGTATATAATTATTCTTTATAGTTTATTGTTACCAAGTAACCTCTAGTATATATTAGAGGAAGATTGTATATTGTATGTGGTTGGCGACAGACAGGCAGTAGGATACACTAAGGGACAGGTCTCTGATAAGTTATTTCTTAGGCCCTGTATCCATAGGCTGTTCCCTTGTGGCGTGTTCCCTTGTGGCGTTGTGACCTTGTTCCCAGACCCTGTACCCGCGCGTATCCATAGGCTGTTCCCTTGTGGCGTGTGCAATGTACGATGGAAAGATAGGTAAAAGAAAAGGTTACATACGAACGTTGCTGAGAAAGCAAATTAACTCAATGCGAACCGTTTTTTTATTGATAGCTCAAAGATGAACTCAACTACTTAAAGTCGGAAGGATGAGGAGGATGCCGCTATTGCATTCAGTGTCGGATTAACCTTGTGGGGAAGGGGGGCATACCAACTGTACGGAGGCCCCATTATCGTTTGTTCAAATTATTCGTACTGACCGCGGGTCGTACTAGTATGTACCCCCCCCCCTTTGAGTGTCTGGGGTGTTTTCCTTCAGGATTTATTTCTTTCGAATAAGGATTAATTTCAGTGTATCTGAGACAATAATTTTTGGAAGCGATTTCATTGACGTTTTGAATTCGTTGACAAATTGAGTATTTTAAACAGACTCTTCCTCTTATAATGTTTTCATTTACTATGTTATTGAAATCAGGGATAAATATTAGTATGACTTAGAGTTGTGGTGGGGGGGGGCTTATATGTGGGGAGCCCAGGACATTTTTCCCCACTATGCCCCCTCCCCTCCCTGATCAGGTACTGATTGTATTTATTTTCCTCCCTGGTGCTCATCTCAAAAGATAACATGTCTTCAGACAAGGCCCATGGTACTGGGTCCTGCCATTTTTTGGAACTCGCAATGGACTGGGTGAATTTCACACAAGTTTCCATACAATATCGCACTCGTAACGACGTGTTCCCTCTAGTGCAGCTGCAAAAGAATTGACATGTTCATTGTCTGTGTTCCCGGTCACACGCCACATGTTCCCTGCACGAGGCCACATGTTCCCTGGGAACATCCTATGGGAACGGGCACGTTAAAATACAATGGTTCATTCTCCTTGTGGCGCGTCACAGGGGAACAAGGGAACACGCCACAAGGGAACACGCCACAAGGGAACAGCCTATGGATACAGGACCTAAGACACTGTTCCTTATTAGATTCCCTAGCCTGTGGATCATTATTGTATATATATTATTATTGTTAAGATCGTTACTGTATATATGATTATACCAAGAAGAAGTGGGTTGTTGAATTATTGTATGTTCAATCGTACACTCCCATTAGATTGAACATACAACCCATCGTCGAAGGTTGGATTAGAAGCAGGTCAATAAACCCCCGATGATACTTGCATGGCATTCATATGCAACTTGTAAAATTGTCATTTTTGTAGTACTTCTGAAGTCTTTTATCTTCACGTTGTCTTCTTGGCCGTTACGAATTACAATACTACAATTCAGGTCCTTTCTAAAATGTTTTACTTAAATAAAGTTGGAAGCGATAGTTACTCACAATTCTTCCTTGTCTAAATGAAGTATATGGCTGGTCTATCGGTGCAGCCTATTTTATAATGTCCCGCACCCATTGAATTACGTCAGAAACTGACCACCGTCTCGATTCCAAATATGGAACGGGCATACTCTACCCCTCGCATCGGGTAGAGCTCCTTACCAAATTTAGTCAGGAACAACATTCCATTAATATGGCCTCATATTATAAATGTGTTCCTGGACCCTTAGTTCAATTCCTGTATCATGTCATCTCTATGTTATTTCGGGTGTATATAGCTCCGTACACACATGTAATTAAACAAGTAATAAGGCCATAACGGTTATGAATTTAGAATCACTAATTTGTAAAGGTAACAATATTTCTCCCTTCTTTATCTACTACTTTGACAACAATGCTGCGACTGTCATATTGTTACAATTCTCCCCCCTTTAAGAATATATATAGAATATAGATATTCGAACAAATTATGCATGCAAATATTTAAGATTACTATATGATGAACATCTAACATATCCTATGACCAACGCTTCCAGTAAGTTACAATTCAATGACATCAAAGAAAACAACACCATAAATAATCAAAAATCGCATGCAAAGACTCTCCAAAAGTTTATAATTTCACTTCACAGTCCTATAATAATATTCTTTAGCTAAAACGAACATCATCACTTTAAATTGTTCATACTTTTCATCTTCTCCCGTCCTACACGCGTTTATCTACTACAAACAACCAGTCTGCTACTGCACATATTAAAAAACACTTTACTTAATGAGTTTTTATCTCTGTAGTTGATTTTTCGTCCTAAAAACTCCGCTTCCACAAGTTTAGGTCACCCAGTTGAACGTCTGGTAAACACATAGGTGAAAAGCTCAACGTCTGCTAATTGTCAATGATAATAGATAACAGTGTAACAATTAACACTAAATAATCACTTACACGCTTACATGAGTAGATACCGGTGTACTGTACTGATGTATTCTATTACCAGCCTAACTGAGTATGAATAACACTAACAACATATATTTATATACGTATATATAATATAGCTATATAAGACACAAGCACAATAATTAGATAAGCTGTTTAACTTCACAGCTACAGTTAACTGTTGTTTGTCATCTTACACTGGAACAGTTCACTACTTCGCAAGTTCTTCTTTCACATAGCATGAAATAAAAACACATACACTGGTCGATAATAACAACCCAGTGGACAAAAGCACTGTTACTCAAAACACACAGGTGATTACTATTCATCGTTACAGTTTTTTACGAGGATGCCCGGAACATCTCTTGTATCTCCGACATGGTAGATTCTGAGGGTAATTTCCCCACTGTTATCGGTTCTCCCTGGGAACAGTTGTCGTCCTTGATGACGGATTGCTTGTACCCAGTACAGGCGTTGCTGGTGCGATGGTAGCGCGTGGTGAGAAAGATTCTAATTCTTTTTAATCAGTTGTCAATTCGCCTTTTCCAGACATGGTCTTTGTTTTCTCTGCACTGATCTCCAATCGATTTCCACGGTTTTTCTCTCCATGACAATGACATAATAAATTTTTGAATTTGGAGCTGCTTTCATAGCAACAGACAATTCCAATAAGTACTAAAAGAGTTGAGCCAATAAATATAATTATATATATATATATTCCAAAATGACCAGGCTTTGTCTCCCTCTACTTTTCGCATATTATGCAATTCATAAATCAAACTTTCCTTAGAAATTTCTCTAACTATTTTAACCTAGCCTTACTCAACTACTTATTTACGTAAGCAAAACAAATATACTATTAAAAAAAGTAGGGGATATTTGATTTTGGGGGCATAATTATAATACTAAAATATGCAAATGACTACGAAAAAGTCACTATAGAACCTAACAGAAGAAACATTTCCAGTTACATGTGACGCCCAAACGCACCAATAGCTACCGCATGGAATGCAGGTGATGCTTGGGATCATCATGGGGGTCCAACCCAAGATTTGCACGATTCTGACTTCGAATGTTACAATCATTGTGGCATTGAATTCCAGGGTGGAAACATCAGTTTAATTGTTTTAGTGACCAGAAAACAAATTTTGATATGCGTCGGCTTACCCAAAATGAAAGGTTACGTGCGGTTGTGGCGCGGACGATGAATGTTTCTCAGTCTGTCATAAGCAGGCTATGGTCCAGATACCGTGATACACAATCTTTACAGGACAAACCACGCTCAGGTGGACCAAGGTCGACAACTCAAGCCCAGGATCGATTTATCCGTACCTTGGCCTTGAGAAATCGTGTCATCAAAGCAAATCAGATCAGCGCTCGTCTTCAAACAGACACTGGTGTGAGAGTGGGTGGCCAGAGGGGTCACCTTCGCACCCGACGTCCTCGCGTGATCCCTTGTTTGAGAGATCATCACATTCAGACAAGACGTCGTCGGTGTAGGGATCGTCAACACTGGGATAATCGACGCTGGAGCAATGTGATGTTTCCAGATGAGTCAAGGTTCACTATTGATTTTTTGGACAGACGTAGGAGGGTGTGGCGTCGTCGAAACGAGCGCTTCCAAGACGTTAACGTCATCAGACATGGTCAATTTGGGGGTGGTTCTGTTATGGTGTGGGGACGCAGCACTGTTGCTGGAAGAACGGCTTTACATGTTGTTGCAGGGCGTGTTACAGGTCAGTACTACCGGGACAACATCTTGGATGTCCATGTTGTACCGTTCGCACGACGTCATGGCCGCCGTTTCATCTTCCACGATGACAACGCAAGATGTCACAGGGCCAGGATCGTTACAGGTTACCTCCAACAACAGAACATCACCACATTACCTTGGCCAGCACTGAATCCCGACCTCTTCCCCCATCAAGCATGTCTGGGACATGCTTTGACAGAGGTTACGTCAACGTCAACAACGTTCTGCCAATGTCCAAGAACTTGCTGCTGCGTTGCAACAGGAATGGGACAATCTGGAGTATGCCACGTCGGATCAATGCTTGTTTGGCAAACAGAGGAGGATTTACCCGTTACTGACTTTGTTGTGATGCTGTGGTAACTTTGCTGTTTGACCCCGGGTATCATTTTACCCTTATAATGGCCAGTCTGTGCCTTACTTAGTCTAACGATCATTTGGAATAAATCGATGAATGTGAACTTTATTTCATTTTGTCATTTGTTTCTTCGTCAGTTTCATTAGGTGACTTTAATAACATTTCAAAATTAAATATCCCCTACTTTGTTTTGAAAAGTATATTATAAGAAACTGGAAATGACTTTCAACAAGTGTTTTGTCTTTTTATTCGACGATTGTTTCGTTTTGAATATATCATTATTATTTATATTACATTCAAGGACATTTACATCCATTTTACGTTCACCATCAGAGGTATCAATTTCACTTGATGACAAACTACTTGTATCTTTTCCTATGTCAAAATTATCCACGTTTAAGTCTTTTTTATTCGGTAATACTTTATCACGAATCGTACATTTCGAATATTTATGCGGATCAAATTTATTCGAATTGAAAGCGCTAATCTCAAACATATTATTATCTGGGCGTGTTTCGACTGTTTCACCTGAACAATCATTATCATTTAATACCTGCTTTGATGGAGCTCTAAGAGAGAAGGTCGGCTATACAATTTTGTTTTCTTGGGACATATTCAACTTTGCAATCAAATCCCACAATTCCCAATGCCCATAACTGAATTTTCTTATTTTGCATTGGTCATTCCAATAGGTATCGTAAATTTAGCATATTATGTAGATAATAATCCAACTTTTGTTATGCGCAATGAATTGCATATGCCTCCCGTTCTACCACACTCCACTCCATTTGTGAATTCGACAACTTGTGTGATAAAAAGAAAATTGGTCGTTCGACTTTTTCTTTGTTTTCATTCTTGTGGACTTCGACCAAAGCTGCCCCTATGGCAGAATCACTTGCATCAGTGTAAAGTATATACGGTAAATTGGGATCGGCATAGTCTAACAACGGAACCGTCGTTAGACTCTCTTTTAAGAACTCAAAAGCGGTTTGACATTCAGATGTCCATTTAAACCTTGCATACTTTTTCGTTAATTTGATTATAGGTTCCTCAATTTTAATAAATTTGGTATAAATCGTCTATAATAACTACACATTCCAACAAAACTCCTAACTTCTTTTACAGTTCGAGGTTGGTCCATAGTTTGTATCACACGAACCTTATCTCGATCAGTTTTAATTCCTTTAGAAGTGATTACAAATGCTAAATATTTTGTTTCTTGTTGGGAAAAATTACATTTAGATGGTTTTAATTTCAGCCCATGTTGTCTCAACCTACCAAAAAAAGTCTTAATATGTTCATAATGTTCCTGTTTCGAACGAGAATATATCAGTAAATCATCAATATAGGCTATTGCAAAATGTTCTAGTCCCCTCAGAACGCGTGCCATTAAATGCGAGAAAATTGGACAGTTATTAATTCCAAATGGCATAACGTTAAATTCAAACAAGCCTCAGTTACAGACAAACACTGTTTTCTCCTTATCTTTGTCATCTACCAAAACTTGCCAATACCCTGATTTCATATCCAAAGTTGTAAAGTATTCTGACTTATCTAATCGTCTCAACCTGTCATCAATGAGAGGCAAAGGCCAACTGACTGGCTTAGTGATTTTATTTAGCTTTCGAAAATCAACGCAAATCTTTTTGTTCCGTCTTTCTTATCTACTACGACAATAGGAAAAGACAAAGGGCTCTTGCTTTCTTTAATTATATTATTACATAACATCTCATCAATCGCTTCATCAACCTTAGGTCGAGACGTTAATGGTGTACGGTAAGCTTGCTGTGTAATAGGATCCGGGGGCTAGCCGTAAGCGTCCACTGCGCGGTACAGTCCCGGGTCTGAAGCAACACAGACTTCACTCAAATTGAACATATTTCACTCGTACAAGAAAACTCAACATGTCATCAATGAGAGGCAAAGGCCAACTGACTGACTTAGTGATTTTATTTAGCTTTCGAAAATCAACTCAAAATCTTTTTGTTCCGTCTTTCTTATCTACTAAGACAATAGGAAAAGACCAAGAGCTCTTGCTTTCTTTAGTTATATTATTACGTAACATCTCATCAATCGCTTCATCAACCCTAGGTCGAGACGTTAATGGTGTACGGTATGCTTGCTGTTTAATGGGAAGTTGTTCACCTGTATCGATGGCCATCTGTACCGTATCTGTATGTCCTAACTCCGAGTCTCTTACCGCAAATAAATCATAATTTTCTTTCAAAAATTTGAATCGTTCAGTATCTGGCACATTAATCTTCGCAAACTTTTCATTTAAACTGGCATTCGCCACGTGCGAAGTCTCCCGTAATACTTGGTCTACTGGCGCTATTGTGCTGTCAATCCCAGCGATAGCGCGACCAATATCACACCCTTTTGTTAATCTAAACGTTTTGTTTGTACTATTTACAATACAAATAGGGATCTTTTTACCTCACTGTTTATTTAACATGTTACATGCTGAATACCGAATGACTCGCCATAAGACCTGGCTCATTACTCACAAACCCTTTAGTGGCTTGTTCAACCATAAACACGTCCTGTTTACTGTCATAATTATGTTTCTTTAATTTCGTATTTATGATATACTTTCTCAGTTTCTCTGAGGTTCTAACATTATGAAGATGGCTAAACACTTTTTTAAAGCACGGGAACATAAGACCATGATTTCATTGCCCGACTTTAGACCCCTAGACACATTCTTATTAGCCTAGTTCATGCTGCCAGTTCTAACTTCTACAGAAATTATTGCATCATTATCTAGGGAAACATACGTTTTACCAATTTCCATACACCCCAAATCAAAAAACAGCCCACAACCATGGTAAACAAGAAAATCTCGACCTAGAATTACGTTTCTATTCATATTGGAAACAACATGAAAATCATTTCTTAACTTTTTACCCTTAATTTGAAATTCCAAATTTACGCAGCCTAATAATTTCAGTTCAAGTCCATTTACTGACTGTAATATAATTTTACTCTTATTTAAAGTTAAATTATTCAAGATATAGATAAGAACTAGCCATTCTTGCTATAATAGTTCGAAAGTAGGTCATGTAAAATGAATAATTTGAAAATTTTATTCAAATTACTCTATTGCAAGCGAAGATATTGGCATTTGAAAATTTGGCAGATGTGTGCAATAATTTCAACCACGGTCCTGGTTGATCAAAGCTAAGACTTGTAGCGTCTGGAACCGCCATATTTGATTTACCACTGAAACGTTTTAATCTGTTTATTATCGGAGCAATCTGATGCCATCCAAAGTTGATTAAGGCCTGGATCAGTTAATTAATGTCTAATTAATACTTTAGAATACATTTCATGCCCAAATAAAGACCTGCACTAGGCAGATTTAGCTCTTGAATAATGCATGTTTAATTTTGGTTTATATTTTAAAGAATTATACACGTTGTCACTAATTAAGGATACATGTGCCCAAGTATCAACTAAAGAACGAAAATTTCGCTTTTCTATTTTAATTAAACAAGAACTTGAACAGTCTGACATATTTATAAAACATAACGGCTTCTGATATTTACTCTTCCCGTCAGCCGCACAGAAAGGGTGTCCTAGTTTACCTGTTTAGACGAAGTTTTCGACCTGACCGGTGGTGCTCTTTGATAAAATCTTGGATTTGAGTTACGATAGTCTTGAAATTTTCTACAGTCTCGTTGGAAGGGCCCCTCTATACCACAGAACCAACAAGCCATACCTCGTCGACTACTTGTTTTAACCTAATTTACTGCTCGCGTTTGCCGACAGCAGTCGCGACTCGAGTGACCTCGGCGATAACAAATTCAACAAGTGCGAGGTCTTACATGGCCAATATCCATGGGTTCATGTCCCCTACTATTTTGACCTGGTTGCATGTGTTGTCCTCCTTATCTCAAAGCGAACCCTTTTCTAATATTTTGTTCCTGTCTAGCCATCTCAACTGTTGCGATAAATGTTTGCTGCGGATCTTCACGCAATATTTTTGTTTTTATGTACTCCTGCTGAAGTCCGTCTACGAAAAAACTAATTAATTGCCTATCGAATTCCGGTTGCCTCCCATAATTTTCAAAAGTTTCGTTAGCTAATGATAAAATCTTTTCCGCAAAAACCTGTACATTTTCATGGGATTTTCTGTAATATCGCCAATGCTTGTTGCGTATCCGTAATTTCCGAAAACGTATTAGTTAATTCTGTTTTTAAAGCATCCCATGTCAAATTGTCATTTGCCGTCATCTTCCTTTGAATAAAAATACTCACCACTCCCCTACTTGATTGGAACGCCACTAACTTCACCCCGTTTTCGGGAACTGCAGCGAGAACACAATATTTTTCTATGTTCCTAACCCATTCCTTAAATTTTTTAGCCCCCCCCCCCTGTATGGTTCAATGATATTTGCGACCGTACTGGTAGAAATTAACGAAGACAAGCCCGTCAATTGTACACCTAAATCCCTAAAAAGTTCCTCAGCCATTGTTTTAGATAGAACTTTGGCGAAAATTAATAAAAAAGATACTCACAGATTAACTAAAAATCTGTCCTGGTCAGGCACCAAATCTAATTGTAGTACTTCTGAAGTCTTTTATCTTCACGTTGTCTTCTTGGCCGTGACGAATAACAATACTACAATTCAGGTCCTTTCTAAAATGTTTTACTTAAATAAAGCTGGAAGCGTTAGTTACTCACAATATTAGTCTGGATGCGATGTAGGACGAAAGTTATTTTCAGTCTCTCTCCCCCCCCCCCTTTTGCATGGCGAATTTTGTTGACTTTTTGTTGTAGAACTGAAAAAAGGGTTTGAAAATACATTTTCTGCCAGGTGTGGGTTAATATTCATGATTTTGAGGCGGAAGGATACAGGAGTTGGGAGGTTGGTTACGTGGAAATGTAGGGCCTGAAATTGCATGTTTATTTGTCTCTACTTCCAGCTTGTGTATCTCAAGTTTTTCATGCTTTTGGGCAAAAGTTTGCCACACGTTGATCTATCTGTGGCAAAAAGCGTTCTACCCAACGAAAACTTTGGAAAAAAAAGTTAGAGCCAGTCGAAGAGACGAGCATTGACATTAAACAATTAGTGACCTTTGGCCATTTGAGAAAAATTGGCTAGATACAATGACGTCTAAGGGAGGTAACTCCACTCAAAATAAGGGATGTCAGCTGTTTCGTAACCTAGCTGTTTCGTACTTACTTCATTCGTACCTCAGGTGACCTGTTTCGTACCTTCGGATCATCCTCGAGAAGATTTATTTTTTCTTTATAAAAAATACCCCTATTATTCATGCCTTTAATATTTTTTTAAAAATTTCTTACAGACGGAAGATGAATTTATATATATTTTTTGAACAGCACAGAGAAATAAATCATTGTGAACTACTCGTTTTGGATTGCTCCACATCTCAATTTTAACATACAACCATTACCTTCCGGAAATGCAAATCGAAATGACGTTTAAAGAAATGGCCGTGTTTTCTACTTTGTTTTCTTTCAGTCATCGCCCTCTGCAGTAGGACATTAAACACAATTTCATTTCATTGCCGTCTGTTTTTTGAATTGGTTTCATTCAATCAACTTTTTTACAACAGATTTTACGTTAACATAATAATGGTAAGTCAGTACAAAATATGGCACTCCTCCGGGCAGGAGCTAAATGCCATGCTCCAAAATACCATGCTCACCTTACTGTTTCTGTACACACAAAAAAAAACACCCTTCAAAATACCACGCTTCAAAACACCATACTAACCTTACTGCTTCTATACACACGAAACGTGGTATGATGTGTCAGTTCCACTTACTGTTTAACATGTTCGCTGCCGACCCCAGTTTGAAGTAAGTTCATGAGACGAAGGAGTCTATTGATCTTCATCAATTTCAGATGTACAGTATGGCCCTTGATCAATTCAAAATGAATTTTGAAAGTCATTCCACGAGAAAGCCATGCAGCAGGTGAGAAGGTGGGGGGCGGCAAATCGTGTTCATCTCGGGGGTATTTTGTGGACTCATCCAGACTACATCCAAGTGATTTTTGGCAAATTTCGCCCTTTTTTCGGTCATTTTTGGTCAATTTTTAGCAAGCGTAGGGTTTGGATGGAAATGGTGGTGATTTGGGATGTTAGTGGGTGTAATGGTCAGCAAAATTGTAACATATAGCGAAAAAATCGGAAAAAATGCACCTGCAAAGATTCTCTTTATTTTCTGTGATGCGGGGGTAGGTCCAAATATCAAAATGGTTTTATGCACAGCTTGATACCCTCTATCGACATAAAAAATAAAATCTCTGTAACCTCTCTTCAATCAATACGAAATCGCAAGTCAAAGTTGGTCAATTTTCCCTATTGTAAATCTCTGATTCTCTAAGAAATAGCTTACTACTTTTATTCAGCTAGCTTTACTCGTTTCTTCACCAAATCATTCCTATTTATTGGATAAGGCCCTTATTTTTATTCATTATTTGATTATTTATGTATATACAAGATCAAATGTAAATATGATCTATAAATAGTATAGAGCATCGAAATTTGTTAAAATTAATGTAATTTGCAAAATTAGCTTTTTATAGTGTAAAATCACCATAATTAAAAAGTATGTGTTACCAAAACCTCGTACCACGTTACATTTGTCATTAGAAGTAATAGGAATGAGTGTGGTATTTTGGAGCATAGTATTTTGGACCGTGGTATTTTGGGTCGTGGTATTTTGGAGCATGGTATTTTGGACCGTGGTATTTTGGGTCGTGGTATTTTGGAGCATAGTATTTTGGACCGTGGTATTTTGGGTCGTGGTATTTTGCAACATGGTATTTAGCGACTGCCACATAATATTACATTGCTAAAGACCCCTACGCACAAGCAAATTATTGAAATATAATTAAAACCATATGTTAGTCCCGAAATGACCTAGTTTTTGTTGAGTGGGCGTTAAACTCCATTTCTCCATCTCATCACTGACAGTCTTTATCATCCATTTCTATGTTAAATTATCCATCACAAAATGTACTCAAATCCAGTAAATATCACAGGCTATTGATGACATTGTTAATTATGATCTGGATGAGTTAATTAATGTCTGATTAATAATTCAGATAACCTATGCGAATTACGGAAATTAAATGGGAAACAATCACTGGTTTATTCTTTAAAAAAAAAGCAAGACGTTTCGACAACGAAAATTAATAATGTTATAACTTTTATACATTACAGGAAACTAATGATGTTATAACTTTTATATATTACAGAAACTAATGATGTTATAACTTTTATATATTACAGGAAACTAATGATGTTATAACTTTTATATATTACAGGATACTAATGATGTTATAACTTTTATATTTTACAGGAAGCTAATAATGTTATAACTTTTATATATTACAGGATACTAATGATGTTATAACTTTTATTGATGTTATAACTTTTATATATTACAGGAAACTAATGATGTTATACCTTTTATATATTACAGTAAACTTATGATGTTATAACTTTTATATATTACAGGAAACTAATGAGGTTTTATGACTTTTATATAATACAGGAAACTAAAGATGTTATAACTTTTATATATTACAGAAAACTAATGATGTTATAACTTTTATACATTACAGGAAACTAATGATGTTATAACTTTTATATATTACAGGAAACTAATGATGTTTTACCTTTTATATATTACAGTAAACTTATGATGTTATAACTTTTATATATTACAGGAAACTAATGAGGTTTTATGACTTTTATATATTACAGGAAACTAATGATGTTATAACTTTTATATAATACAGGAAACTAAAGATGTTATAACTTTTATATATTACAGGAAACTAATGATGTTGAAACATTGCATCAGTGTGTTGTGTGTGATAAGATTTTTAAACAATATAATGATTTGGAAAAACACAATAAACTACATGTTAAAGAAGAGAAAACAGATGATGTAGATGAATATTGTCATGTTAAAGAAGAGAAAACTGATGATGTAGATGAATATTGTCATGTTAAAGAAGAGAAAACAGATGATGTAGATGAATATTGTCATGTTAAAGAAGAGAAAACTGATGATGTAGATGAATATTGTCATGTTAAAGAAGAGGAAACTAAAGACATTGAATCAGTTTATCAGTGTAATTTATGTTATGAAGAATTTAAATCAAGTGCTGATTTAGAAAAACATTGTGAAATACATGTTAAAGAAGAGAAAACCAGCGATTTGGATCTGCATTGCTATGAAGAGATGCCTGATAAAGGTTTTGATATTAAATCATTTTACCAGTGTAATTTGTGTGATGAAAAATTTAACTCTTACGTCGATTTAGAAAAACATTGTAAAATACACATTCAGAATGAGACGTTAGGGTTAGGGTTGGTTTCACAATGTGGTGATATTTGTGGTAAATCAGTTAATAATAATAGCCAACATGAGCAAACTAATACACGAACAAAACCTTTTAAATGTGATGTTTGTGATAAATCATTTAGTGAATCACAACCATTACAGATACACAAGAGAATTCATACTAGAGTTAAATGTGATGTTTGCAGTAGATCATTTAATCACAATTCTTGGCTGAAGATGCACATGAAATCTCATACAAGAGAAATACGTTATCAATGTGAAAAATGTGGGACATCATATACTAGAAAATGCGATCTACAGAGGCATGCTAGAGTACACACTGAAGATAAACCTTATAAATGTGATGTTTGTAGTAAATCATTTAGTCAGAATACTCAACTACAAAACCACCGGACAATACATACAGGAGAGAAACCATATAAATGTGATGTTTGTGGTAAATGGTTTCAACAAACTGCTGGCCTACAGAAACACATGAAAATTCATTCTGGAGCCAAAAAAAAAACTTTGTAAGACCACCCCAGACTTATAAAAAAAATGGTCGCCTGTCCTCTGGTTTCCTCTCACTGCAAGCGAATTATTGAAATAAAATTAAACCATATGTTAGTGCTGAAATGACCTAGTTTGTGTTGAGTAGACATTAAACCCCCCACTCTCTCTCTCGAAAACAAAATGGTCATTGTAAAGGCTCTTACAAGCAAAATAAAAGACATTTAAAGATACATTATGGGAGATTTGATAAAGAGCTGGCAGTTCTCACTATAATAGTTAAAACCTAGATAATGTACAAGGAATTTGCTAAACATTTCAGTGAAATAAATCCACTATGAACTAAGATTTTAGCAATTTAATTTTGAGTCTAGCCTCGACCATCATTACTAAAGTCGGTAAGATAAAAATACGTAGTCTGAATTATCCATATTTTGATTTAATTATTAATGGACGTTAAGCAGCAGATCGGATTATAATCAAGTAAATATTGTAGGCTAGCAAAGCCTTCGAGAGTTGATTATGGTCTGGATAAGTTAATTAATGTCTAATTAATAGTTTATATAACATCACGCTTCAGACCTAAAGAAAGAGATGCAAGAGGCAGATTTAGCTCTTGCATAATGTATGTTTAAAGGGGAAGACAAACAATTTTGAATAAGGTTTTTATAAATAATAAATATATATTTAGAGATAATCCCTTCTATAACATATAGGGTGACCACCCGTCCCGCATTTCGCGGGACAGTCCCGCAAAACACTCCAAAGTCCCGCGTCCCGCAAAATCTTCAAAAGCAGTCAAAATGTCCCGCAATTTCTCACATGGAAAATTTCTATGCAGTAATATGCGTGGATATAGTTCTTCATCTTGTGTCAAATGGCTGCAAATGGCGTTTCCGGGTTTATATTTTTCAAAAAAATACCCCCCTTGCTTTCTCGCGCTTTCGGCGCTCGGGTGCGCGGCTCCGCCGCACACGGCTCCGCGGACAATAACACTGTTTATGAGTAAGATATATTTTTTCATAAATTATGTCCCGCAAAATAATAATGTAAAGGTGGTCACCCTAATAACATGCAAAAAAAGTGAGAAATTAATTTTTTATTTATACCGGAATTGACAGAGTTGGTTCAACACGCTCACCGGTCACTATAGTAAACACACAAATTTGGAGTAAGTTAAAGCCCCAATACAACTCTTGTTGTAACTGAAGAATATGTTCCAATCTTTATTCTGGTCAACAATTTGTACTATTTTACAATATTTCAATTAAACAATGATACAAATTTCATCTTAACACACCTAATTTTAAAAATTGGAAAAATTCAACAACATGCTGTAACATGGTTTGAAAAGCCTTACGTAAGCACTTTCAAATGCAACTTGGATTTAAACATATTTTCGAACCCTCTGGAAAAGTAAGATAGAGTGTTATTGTCCCTTTAAACATTGCATTTTATGTTAAAAATCACTAGTCTTCCCCTTTAAAGCTACAATTTCTGTTTTTCTAAGTTATAGTTTTAAAATTTATTGAAATAAAGTCTTAAACACTATTATTCTTATAATTCACTATCCCAATGTTTGAAGATAGCTATTCATGGGAGGTAATAGGAAAATATAAATGTCCATTATTATTATTAATTTTATCCATTACGTTCGGTAATGAGTTCAAAAAATCAAATGGCACTCTTTGACCTCTGGCTATTCAAGTCTACATTGGGTTATGTTTAGCCTCTTTCATCGAGAAACTTTAGTCTAAAAGCATTCTTGCATGGCATTCATATGCAAATTGTCATTTTGTCTTCAATATTGGATATCAGGAGCCCATTAAAATTGACCAATAACTGATGTTTTCAATGTTGAAGACTGGATGATATTGAGTTAAAAACTTGCCTCCTTTATGTAGGGGGGGTGGGGGTGGGATAGTCTAGGGTGCCGCACTTCCACCTCTAGCTGGCCGGCCACCTCTGGCTTGTGGCTGTGGTTTCGAGCCCTAGTGTGAGCGTATGTGGCATGGAGATAAGGGCGCATTCTCTATCTCGTGGGTTTCCTCCGGGCACTCCGGTATCCTCACACTGCTAAAGACCCCTACGCGCAAGCAAACTATTGTAATAAAATTAAACCATATGTTAGTCCCGAAATGACCTAGTTGTGTTGAGTGGACATTAAATCCCATTTCTCTCTCTCTCTCTCTCTCTCTCTCTCTCCCCTTTATATAGGGTGGGGGTGGTGTGGCTGAATGTTTGTGACAAGTGGATGTTAAACACCATTTTTCTCTCTCTCTATTTTGAATGTCGATGATGTCACATCAGTTAGAGTAAAAATTAAACTACCAGAAAGAGTTAATATAGAGGTAGCCTGTTCCTCGATCATTTCCTGAGAATAAAATATTGTTAGAAGGCGTCCCATATTATCCCATAAAGACGTCCAATATTCTCACTTGAAGACAGTCCATATTCTCACTTGAAGACAGTCCATATTCTCACTTGAAGACATTCCATATTATCCCATAAAGACGTCCGATATTTTCACTTGAAGACGTCCCATATTCTCACTTGAAGACTAGACTACTGTCCTTGTCGGACCCTCCGCCCTGCATTACTGACAAGGGGAAACCACGCCGGGAAATCTGGATGAACTTTCTCCGGCAATGCAGGGATAAGACACCCGACCTCCAGGCTAGTGAGCCAGCATCTTACCCACTTAACCATGCCTCCCACTTAAATTAAAATGCACAGGCCGAAAATGATTAAACGAACAATACCACTCTGACTGTAAATGAGTAATTTGTCCAAATCGTCATTTTGGTCATCATATTGCACGGCGGGCATTATACAATAAACCCATTCATTAGTGGTATATACATGATCTTATCAACAGGATTTTAAAAAAATGGAAAAATTCCGTTGGTTGGATTGTGTTCTTACCAATTTCTTTATGAGAAACTGGTAAAAAAAAGTTAATCAAATCTGGAGCTAATTATCTCCCTTGATAGAAATTGCTCTCAGAACAATTGAATCTCTTTACGAAAGACTTATAAATGTGACTTGGATTTTAAAATATTTTCGAACCCTCTGGACAAGTAAAATAGGATGTAATGGATAATTTACAAAACAGGTAGGACACTTAAACATCTAGTACCTAGAATAAGGCTATTATTTATTTCCTAGAGCTGTCAAGCCAGCAAGAGTGGTATTGTCCCTTTAAGTTTATAAGTGTCTTGTAAATGCTCCCATTAGACTACCAACAGTATCATAAAGTGACAATCTTTATTGACAGCCGCACGACTCAGCTGTTGTGAGCATATGTTTCTTTGTCTGGCAACCTATCTTGTTATAGTTCAAGATTCTGTTTTACTTGTCTCTATCATACTAAGGCTGTACTTGATTGAACGTACCGGAATTGAATTCTCTCAATTCTCTGAATCGAGTGAAAAGGAGAATTTCGGAGTACAACGCATGTGTCGAGTGCATAAAACATAACTCAACAAATCATGACAGCTGAAACATATAATTGTTACTTTAAATACGTCATAATTCTACTCATACCACCTCAGCTTTCGGGACTGATAGAACTGTGACAGAACTAAATTCCGCGTCACTCGGTTGTAAATCTGTCAATTCTGGACGTTCTGGACTGTGAATCGAGCATCCCCTAAGTTCTCAATCAATATGATGCAAAGCCCTATTTTCAATTGTGAGTTGTTTGTGTTGGTATGATCCACGTCCAAAATCAATATTCACCCACCTCTGTGCCGGAAGTAGATATAGCCACGATGATCAGCAGTGAATATTCGCGAGGCAGCCATAACAATACCTTTGTGAAACAGATTAAAGAATTAAGCTACTTATCATCTGAATCAACATTTATTCAGGATAATGGTAGGTTGTTTTTACTGACTAAGAAGATAACAACATATAGAATAACAATAACATTGTAAAATATATTTCCTCCCGAAAGGATCAAGCTTGACAATTCTTATTTGAATTAAGGCGTGGGTTTCAGGTCAAAGTTTTAAATGAGAGAAAAAAATTTAAAAAAAATATTTTGTGAACATATACATAAAATGCTTCCCCAAAACTTTTATTTCATCAAAATATTCTCATTACTGATTAGATTCAAAGTTATTGAATTTTAAAATGTGAGATCAAAGTCAATAGTGTAATCAAAATGCTCTATAGTTAGTCTATAGGAGTCAACCCAAATGCTGTATACTATACCAGTCAATAATGTAATCAAAATGCTCTATACCAGTCAATGCGTTTCATGGCACCAAAATAAGTGCTTTTCGGTCACATCTAAAAGGTATTGTCCCTTCAGAATCGCTAGTACAATTTTTAAAACTGAAAATCGGCATGTTATTGTCAGTTAAGATTTATTAAAATCGTAATAATATGAATGTCAGATATTTATAATCTGGATAATGATACCACGAGAAAGTTTTTTATATTTAGTCAAAATGTAGCAAATTTCAGTCATCAAAACCTGTTTTCTACAGCTGTAATTGTGGGATCTCGGGGTATCACGGACCATAATAATCTATTGTTTGATTGGCTCTATATCAAAATCTATTAGAAACTACATGTAAGGTGCGGATTCACCAATGAAGTGAGACGTAGTAATTCATGTTGATGGAAAATCCCAGACCGCATGACATCAGAGCGGTATTTTCCTAAATACATCACCCACACATAAAATGTAATTTCACAAATAAACATTTCGATAATTTTTGAGCCTGAATCTTTGCATATATTGAGATTGATATTAAACTATTACCATACAATTGCTAGTAATACATATACATGAGATAGTAATTCAGAATCGTGGATTGAAGTGGGCTACATTTCAGCCGCTAACTGCCAGATTTCAAGCTAAAATCATGTGACTTGAAACCCCTACAATGTACCCACCCATTTTTTTTGAGCATTGAAACCCAGCAGGAATAGTACGTCAAATATTAGAATTTCAAAACCGTTTAAATTCTTAGAATCACTGTAAAATCTTGGCGATTTGCAGATTCCTTAGTGTTTTTTCTGCCACGTTTCCTCATTTTTGATGCAAAATATTTGAGACCAACTGTATGTCATCAGGGCTAGAAATTCATGCGAATCTCTGAATCTGATTCACGCAAGGATTCTCGCAAGAGATTACGGTGCGAATCTATAAGGATTCTCGTAAAAATTTTGTAAAAAAAATTAAAAAATCTCAGAGAATTGTCAGGTAAGACAATTAGGTGTCACAGGGTCTTTTTCAGAGTTGTATGACTTACTTTATAGTATACTACGTACGAAGCCGAGTACAGTACAAACCAAGTGGAAGTATGAAATTCCGCTTAAGTCCGACCTGGGCGGAAATGAAAAATCGCGGACCACAGGTTATTAATCCGCTCTGCCCCCGCTCTAAATTCCGCTCTAAATTTCCTCCGCGAATTTGAGTAAATCGCGGACCACCGCGGAATTGCTTAACCACCGACCACGGCGGATTTTCTACATGCAAATTTCGCACGGCTCGGTATTTAGTCCGTGCAAATTGAATTGTTGTATAGCAAGAACACGTGTGTTTACATATTCTTCACGATATGCATGTCTAGAACATTTTGAAGGACAGGTATGCATAACACAATACATGTTTAGATGTTTATGCCGTGTTCAAATTGTTTGGCATATTTACTGTATTAAGAGTGCGCAGTTAAGAATTCCTCTCGAATCACGGCAAAGATAGACTTTTAAATTGCAAACTATAACGGTATTTAGGTTACCGGTCTTACAAATAGATATAAGACAAATAGAACTTGCAACGAGAGTCGAAAGCGCTTTCAAATCAGACATAAGATCGTACTTACCGTAAAAATTAAATGAACGCGACACAAGTCTACGATGTCATAGAATATTAGTAAAGTATAACCGTTATCAAATCCACACAAAAATCCAACGCACTCATTTTATTTTAGAAAAGAATAACTGCATTCCACATGAACCCCAAATAAATGGTAGAATGTACATCCTGTCAACTTGTATCTGTTGCCTTTTGCGTGCAGAAATGTCCCGTGTATCAAAGATCAAAGAATATAATCGCACGTGGCCTCTCTTTGATGTTTTAATGTGATTTCATATATCTAAAAGGGGTCAAATTACTTTTGAGCCAATAATAAACATCGACAATTTTTTTAATCATCGGATAAAGTCAAACAACACGTGTATATTTTATTACAAAAACATTGTTGAAGTTACTATTTTGTCTAAATTCATAACGCTAATCAACAAACAATAACTGAGTTGTATTTATTGTCAAATAAACTGTTAAAACACTTACGTATTGGTAAAAAAACATGTACTCCATTGTTTATTAATAAATACACACGCAATTAATTGTATTGGATTAGTTATAAAAACATGACGCGTGAGTTGTATTTAATCCACGTACAAGCTTAAAGTTCGTAATATTTCAGAATAAAATACTGTCTTCGTATATTCGGTAAAATATTTTGTGTTAATTAATTCGATATCTAAAATATTAGCATTTTTCTAACACAATTTGTAGTTTTCTGTCCATCACCAACTATTCACTCATCCGCCAATGATAGACACACGGCCAAATGACAACCACACTCGAAATTGCTTCAAAATTAAAAAAAAATCAGTACGATTATGATAGTACGATTATGATATAGCCTTCAATAAAAACGACAATATTTTAAAAATTAAGCCTTTGTCGGAATGTGTTTAAAATAAAAAAAAAACAATTATAATGTTAAGTGCTATTTAGAACTGCTTTATTCAAATTTATTGACCTAGTTCGCCACCGACATGTCATTGGAATTCAGCTTCGGCGATGCCATCACGAAAATATATTATTGAATGATTGTTTCTCGGTGTTCTATCAAGTAATTATATTCAATGAAGATTTAAATTTACCTAACAACTGGTCAGCGAATCCATCTACGTTATTATTATAATATCTACGGACACGCGAATTCACACGGGGCGTGGAGACAGTCGTCTTCTCTCAATCTCTCGCCACGCGGGTTTAATGCGACTTCAAAGATAACACATCAAAAGAAAGCGTGCATTACTGGCACGCACACATCAAACAGTGTAGAATAAATTGTCTAACAGAAAGGTTATTACAGCGTGGGTCTATTTAAAAGGATAATACCACTCTTGTTGTAACTTAATAATATGTCTTAATCTTTATTCTGGTTAACAAATTGTACTATTTTACAATATCCCAATTAATTGATGATACAATTTTCTTCTTAACACACCGAATTTAAAAAAAATCGGAAAAATTCAACTACATGGTTTGAAAAGCTTTACGTAAACACTTTCAAATGCAACTTGGATTTAAATATATTTTCGAACCCTCTGGACAAGTTAATTAGGATGTAATGGATAATTTACACAACAGGTAGGACATTTAAACATCTAGTAGTTACAATAAGGCTATTTTTTTCTGGACCTGTCAAGCCAGCAAGAGTGTTATTGACCCTTGTGTACAAATAAGTGTAACTTTGTTTTCTTTATTTTGACATTTTTGCTAATTGAGAAACCATTTGAGTTATAGATACAGGTTATTGAATGAACTGCATCTACGTTTACAGTATAATCAAAATATTTTGACATCTCTTTTGATAATTGACGGTACCGGTAAATTATAATAATGAATCATTCGGTGAATCCATGTTGTACATGTATGAAACTATCCTTAACTTGAGACAGCTAGATGTAAAATTTACAGCAATGTATAAAAAATTCCAACGAACCTTCAAATTTTAAAAATTATTTATTCAGAATGGCTACGAGACGAACCGCTCAAGCGTACGGTAACAGTGTCGCGGGTTGTGAATTTAATTTTGGTGAGTCGAACGTAACACAAATTGAGAAAGAATTGACTATGTGAATGATATACATTAAGTGGATTCGCCGACAGGTTAGACTGAAGAACGTCAATATATGTCAGTTTATCTGTAATCACACCCTGAATATTAATGGTTGATATTGAGCCAATGAAAATTCTTGTATGAATTGACTGACAACAGTACTACTGACCTTAAACGGGGGCGTATTAGAACTGTTGATACGGAATAGCAGAAATATATGATGTATAAATAGAAAGAAATATTAACGATACGTATGCTATTTAATTTAAAACATCGTTAACGTTGAACGATTAGCGACCAATGGGTTTTGCATTGCCGGTTATGACAAACAGAATACCGTATATATGGAATAGCAGAAAATGTTAACGTCTTTTTTATAAACGATATAACAGAAATACGGGCGATAAATGGACAGGAAAGGGAACAGGTTTTTTTTTAGGATTTTGCCGTGGCGTCACCCAGTCGACATGTGTTCATTCCAAGCTTGCATCGGAATTGGTTTGAAGTTTAAAATACAAAATAACAAAGCCGGGATTTACAATCTCAAGCTTAAATAATTTAAACAACTCATTAAAAAAAAACCAACCACTGTTAATACATCCAATCGTCCAAATCATTAATTAATAATTATCGTATAGGCTTCTATCCACACTGATGAGTACTAGTTAGCACCTTTACCGGCCAATCAACCCTATAATATACTGGCCATGAATACACCGATTTTACCGGTAATGAATGAGCCGAATAAAGGATGGTACTTGCTAAATATATTTGTAGAAAAGCTGTCACCCATTTTCCGATAGTGCTATCACAATTCACGAAACATGGTTTCATTGTCTGCGTGTAAAATTAACCGTTGACACCCAAATAGCTACACACAGTACATTTGCTTTGTGACATGATTCAAGATTCTAATACCGATGAGAAACGGGAATAAAGGATAGATTTAGGATATTCATGTATCGGTAGGTTCTAGTTACTATTCATAATCAATCTGCGAAGAATATATACTGCAAGCCATTGGGCACAACAGGCGAACATTTAAAATGAGTTATTGTTCAATGCCACAGTAACAATATTATGGATGACATTCATCTAAATATTGCTGACCATTCTCGGCCGACTATATTTAATTTTCACGGACTATAATCCGCCGACTTTTTTATATTTTCGCGGACTATAATCCGCCGACTTTTTTATATTTTCGCGGACTATAATCCGCCGACTTTTTTTATAATTCCGCCGCGTTTTTTCCGCCCAGAATGGCTAGATTTCCGCGGAGTGCAAATAAGAAAACTCCGCGATTCTTGAGCGGAAAAAACGCGGACCTAGGCGGAATTTCATACTTCCGTGTGATGCGTACTGTACATACAGATGCTCGTAAAAACAAACAAACGATCAGTCAGACTTTTTAATTTCACTTATCGATATATTGATGATGTTTTAGCCCTTAATAATCCTAAATTTAGTGATTATGTAGACTTCATATATCCTGATGAGCTCGAAAATAAAAATACCACTGACAGTGACAATTACGCTTCCTACTTGGATCTGCGTCTTGAATATGACAATTGCCATAAACTGAGTGTTAAACTGTACAATAAACGGGATGACTTTGACTTTCCGATTGTTAACTTTCCATTTATTAGTAGTAACATTCCAATATCACCAGCTTATGGAGTGTTTGTGTCTCAGCTAATTCGTTACACGAGAGCTTGTTCCTTTTATTCTGATTTTTTAAGTAGATCGAGGCATTTGTCATCTAAGCTTCAACTACAAGGATACTTGCGCACTAAACTTATTAAGGCCTTTAAAAAGTTTTATGGCCGTCATATTGATTTGATTGGTAAATATAACGTGTCTCTCTCGGTTATTATTCTAGATATTTTTAATTGACACGTATACTGTTACTATCACCCTGATAATGTCTACAGCATCGTTAAGTCAGTTCATCACGTGCATTTTGCATACTATAGTTCATTGGCCAATCACGCTATTTGACTGACATTTCGCCTAATAGATTGGATGCAGCTATGGCGGATGTGGCGCCAGGCAGGGTAAGCTTACTCTTCCGGACACCTGTTATCACTGCTTGTCGTGTATTTTTGTACACCAGGAGCAGTCCATTTGCTGATTACACTTTTTTGCTTGAATACACTATTTTGCCTATAACGTTTTTAGGACTTCGAATTCTGTCTTATGATTTGGATTGTTCGTACTTGGTTTTTATTTTATTAATACTACATGTATAATAAAATTAAATAATTGTTGTGTTTTGTTTTACTGTTTACTTCTAACTTATAATTTTGACGAGTTTCTGGCTGGCCGTTAATTGTCTTTGTTATGTAATAAATGGTGTGGAAACTTACCCGATCACAACACGGCGACAACTTTTAGAAGTAGAGTATTTATGCATATTTCAGTTACGATAAAAATTTATAAGTTTCCTAATTATTTATTTTAATTCTTCTTTAAAAAAATAAAAGAAACTACTTTAGCATGCCTACCTTAAAACGAAATAGTTTTGGGTTCCACGATTGTATCCTTTCGAACGGTGATTTGATTCAGTTACTGTAGTTGTTAAATTGGGTCATTCCAATTCTATTTTGTCACTGTCAAGGTCGGCCATGAACTTGATGTCGCATGGAATTCTTCGCCTTCAATATTAGGCATGGCTTACTACGAAATTTGTAAAATGGTTGTTTTTGACGCGAAATAGCTGTCAACAGCTACGTACACCAATAACAGACCTTATAATACATGGACTGAATGCACATGCTGCACGAGACAGGGAAGTTGGCGATTCCTTTTTACGAACAATAAAATTCCTCATGTATAAATTAATTCGAGATTGGTTGGGCTCTCAAGATTTGGTCAATGGGGCGCCCAATACAGCAGGATTAGGCGTCCCTTAAAGGGTTAATGTTATATGTGCCCGTTATACAGCGTGCCCCTGCATGATCATGGGGTACAATTCATTTTATCTTGTGTTTATGGACTTACAGACTTATTTTACACAAGAACCCAATATACCCGTTCCCAGCGATATTTTTAGAATTTGTGTTTAATTTTCTGCCAAGAATCTGTCCTGAAGTGTAAAGTAGCAATACTAAATCGTGTATCAGATTCCAGTGCAGACAGGCGCCCGAAAAAGAATCTGTGCAGTGTGGCAAAACGGTCTGGCTTTATTACACGTCAACCAAGAAACTGACTGCATACCGACGCCCGAAGAAATCTACCATAAGAAAGCCAACTGGAAATTGTAGTAAATTTTCAGGTTAAATTCCCAGTGGCGATGAAATTGATTTACATGTAAGCCCGTGCCATGAGTGATAATCTTCAAAATTCTAACAATTCGCACTCTAACCGGATTCCAAACTATTCGTTTTTCTCATAAATTATCATAGGTACGCTGAAGTCGTATTCCTTCCTTCAAATTTTTATAATGTTCATATCAAAATATCATAATACGCCAATATCGCATATTGAAATTTCTGACCTTTTCATAGTTCAGATGCAAACCATATTTTCTGAACTTTTTTTGGGGGGGTGGGTTAGGCTAGACCCTTCTCCGTGGACCGTCAACTGTAGGTACATTGGCACGCCCCCAGAAGCCCTCATCAGCGACCCAAGCAGCCCTTGCCCCTCTAACATTTTTGGGCTAGGTATGGGCCTGTTACTTCACCTCAAAAAAGCAATTAGAGTATCAAAGGCATGTTTTAATTATAACACCGAGTCACACCGTGTTTCCAACACCAAGGCAGTACTATCGTGTCACTTGATATTCACCTAGTGTTCACTTGGTAAATCCCAGAATTCCATGATAAAAAAACATGGTAATAACGTGTCTGGTCATACATTCACACTCCCGTACCGTGCTGTATATTACAGGAAACTAATGATGTTATAATTTTTATATATTACAGGAAACTTATGATGTTATAACTTTTATATATTACAGGAATTTAATGATGTTATAACTTTTATATATTACAGGAAACTAATAATGTTAAAACTTTTATAAAATATAGGAAACTAATTATAACTTTTATATATTACAGGAAACTAATTATGTTATAACTTTTATATATTACAGGAAACTAATAATGTTAAAACTTTTATATATTACAGGAAACTAATGATGTTATAACTTTTATATATTACAGGAAACTAATAATGTTAAAACTTTTATATATTACAGGAAACTAATTATGTTATAACTTTTATATATTACAGGATACTAATGATGTATTACAGGAAACTAATGATGTTATAACTTTTATATATTACAGGAAACTAATGATGTTAAAACTTTTATATATTACAGGAAACTAATGATGTTATAGCTTTTATATATTACAGGAAACTAATGATGTTAAAACTTTTATATATTACAGTAAACCTATGTTATAACTTTTATATATTACAGGAAGCTAAAGTACAAGTTAAAGAAGAGAAAACTGGTGATGTAGATGAATACTGTCATGTTAGAGAAGAGAAAACTAATGATGTAAATGAATATTGTCATGTTAAAGAAGAGAAAAGTGATGATGAAGATGAATATTATCATGCTAACAAAGAGAAACCCAAAGATGTTGAAACATGCTATCAGTGTAATTTGTGTGATGAAGAATTTATGTCAGAAACCGATTTAGAAAAACACTGTGAAATACATGTTACAGAAATGGAAACTGATGATGTGGATGAATATTGTCATGTTAAAGAAGAGAAAACTGATGTACCGGTTGATGAATATTGTATTGATCAAAATGAAAAAAATGAAAATGACAATGTTGAAAACAGTTTAGAAGCAGATGGTGTGTTTTCATGTGATGTATGTAGTAAATCATTTACTCAGAATAGAAGTCTTCAAATTCACAAGAGAATTCATGCAGGAGAAAAACCCTTTAAATGTGATTTTTGTGATAATTCATTCACTCAGAATAGTGATCTTCGGCTGCACAAGAGAACCCATACTGAAGAAAAACCCTATAAATGTGATGTTTGTAGTAAATCATTTTCAACTATTAGCAAGCAACAGATACACAAGAGAATTCATTCCGGAGAAAAACCATTTGAATGTGATGCTTGTGGTAAATCATTTACTAACAGTAGCTATCTACAGAAACATGTCAGAACTCATGCTAGCGAGAAACCTCATAAATGTGATGTTTGTGATAAATCATTTACTCAGCGTCGTAACCTTAACATACATCTAAAAACTCATTCTGGTGAAAAACCTTATAAATGTGATGTTTGTAGTAAAGCATTCGCTGATATCAGTCTTCTACATAAGCACATAAAAATTCATATAGAAGAAAAACCTCATAAATGTGATGTTTGTAGTAAATCATTTGGGGAAAATCATCTTTTACAGGCACACATTACAACCCATACAGGAGAAAAACCTTTTTGTTGTGATGTCTGTGGTAAATCTTATGCTCATAATAGTAGTCTACAGAAACACACGAGAACTCATACTGGAGAGAAAACTTATAAATGTGATGTTTGTGGTAAATCTTTCGCACATTGTGGATCTTTACATAATCACATCAAGACTCATACTGGAGAACGACCATATGAATGTGGTGTTTGTGGTAAATCATTCAGAGACAGCGGCGGTCTTCTGTCACACATGAGATCTCATACTGGAGAACGACCCTATCCATGTAATGTTTGTAGTAAATCGTTTTCTACGTGCGCCGGTCAACAGAGACACATTCAAACTCATAGTGGAGAAAAACTTTTTAAATGTGATGTTTGTGGCAAATCTTTCACTCAGAATAATAATCTAAGGAAACACAAGATAAAACATACTAATGTGAAACCTGGCTCGGAGTCCCAGACTTAATGTGAAACCTGGCTCCCAGACTTAATTTAAGAGTTTACGCAACTTGAAATCACTGTTTATGTCACATAGTTTCTCATTAATATATCTGATACACATTAAAACATCAAAAGTTTTAGTTAGAATAAGGCGAACAATTTTGAGTAAATTCTTAACTTTAGTCTGAGAGTGCTTTGTGAACGTGAAACCTGATAAATCAGTAATCAATAAAAAATGACCCTAGAGAACAGCCACTCCTATTCATCATTCAAACAAGAAATCTGTGACAGACAGCATCAAAAGTGGCTAAATTCATAAGCCAGTCTCCTTTAACCTCTGGTGACCTTTGGACCTTGATAACTTCTGAACGCCCCTCACCTAACTGATCGCCCACCATTTTTGGATTCCTGGGGAAAAATGCTTCTTAAACAGTCAACTCCCGATTATTGCCCCCTTTCGGATAATACCTACTCCTCCTTTTACCCACTGGTGAGCTTTTGACTTCGATAACTATGGAACGCTCCCTTGCCTGACTGATCATCCACCATTTTTGCTCACTGTTTGGATAATACCCCCCCCCCCCCTCTCCCTCTGGTCTACTTGTGTTATGGACAGGATTATTTCTAAATACAAAATTTCTGGAGATAGATCATGTATTGTGATGTCTTTACAAATTATTTTTCTGTAGTTTAATTTATACGCATGCGTACTACATGTACGTATGAATAGGTGTGTCCGATGATCAGCGTTCTTACTTGCCGCAACCATGCTGTAGAGATGCCATGCTTTCAATTATAAAGCTACTGTGTATGTATTATAATGTTCTTACTTGCCGCAACCATGCTGTAGAAATGCCATTCCTTCAATAATAAAGCTATTAAATGTATTTCAAGTTTTATCGTCGTATCTAACCCACATAAATCCCAGGCCAAGTCACAATACATACTGTATACCGTGTTGAAAATTGTTGGATTCTCCCCTTTAAGCTTTCACTCCTACATGTATGTTGCATGGCAACTGCTGGACCACAGAAGTGACATGGTCACAAGCTAGAACTTTCTCTGTACTGCACGGTTAAAGTTTTGTAATGTAAGCGTTATCCAGCCTGTGTCAGTACGTTTTATTGATTGTGCATGCGACATATTAACCTTGACCTTTTTTCCCCGCATTTTGGACGACAGAAGAGAGTAAACAGAATGTACAAACAGAACTCAATTACCAGCAATAATTTGCATTGTGGTTATTCCGACGTAGACCCTACCCCTCCCCCCTTTTTAGTGATGAAAGACAGAGTGTCTTGTGTGAGGAGGGATGACAAACCGAGGTCCCATGTACACATTGGCATGCATGTAAAAGATCCCTTGATGCCCATCTTTATTTGCCCGGTTTAGGAGCAGAACAGTAGGATGTAAACTGGATTTCATTTCGAACGTTATCCACTGACAGTTCCTATTCCTCCCTGTACTATAAAAATATGTTAAAATTCCGCTCTGGGAACCCTTACTTTCTATTTCTTGCCAAAGTGAATCATAGAAGAGTAGGCCATAGCGTCGCTGCCTGGGCAAAATTTCACTCATAGCACAGTTAGCACACTGTATTTTTGTCTTCATAAGCCCAGTTTAGGAGCAGAACGGTAGGATGTTAAACCACATTTCATTTCTCCCCTTAAAGATGGACCTTGTAAAATGTATATCTGTATTTCATAGCCTACTACACAAAATTCATAAGGGGCCAAAGTTACCCTGAATCTAAATTCAACTGAAGTGCAACGTTGCCCAGGGCAAAAAGCATTCAGGGAGTCATACTGGATAATTTGATACTACATAAGCTAATTTGATATCGCATATATCTGTATCTGTATTTAATACGACACCGGCACCAATTCTGGTACAACAGGTGGGGGTGTAGGGTGGGGTCGAAGGTGATGAATAGCATATGTTCTGGCAATCTGGCAGAGAGAGAGAGAGAAAAGGGGTTTAACGTTCACTTGACAAAAACTAGGTTATTTCTGGACTAACATGGTTTAATATTATTTCAATAATTCGCTTGCACATAGTGGTCTTTAGCAGTGGGAGGAACTTGCCACATAGAACCGGAGAATCGATACCAGGCCAGCTGACTCAATGACAGACCTCATTAAATAAAAAACGCACACACACTAATCATTAACCCCCCACCCCCACCCCCCAAGTTGATTCTTCAATAAATCTACTGACCATAGAATAAATGTCTATGTTGTGAGATGTCACCTTGGTGAAGGTTGGGGTTAAATAAAACTACTAACAGTAAATATTCCCTGAGAGGAATGAAATCGTGGCAAGTTAATTAACTCTCTATCATAACTTTTAAACATTATTGATATCTAAACATAGATGTGTTGGAAATATCTGGACAAACAAGATTTGGAATCAACTCACTCTGTTCATCTTGTTATTATTAAGGCTGCCTGCAGATTTCGTCTACTGTTCTGCTCCAAACTGGGCTAATGAAGACGGGCATACGCCATACAGTGTGCTATGTGAGAAATTTTCCCGGACAGCGACACTTGTATGGTCTACTCTTATATCGAATTTCATCTGTCAAGAGATCTTTTACATGCTTGCCGAGGTGTACACATCCGAATGGCTATACAACTGTCCTTATCAGGTCCTTTGTCTTGCATCACTTACAAGTGGAAAAACGGCGGAAAATCTGGATGAACTTTTTCGGCCAATGCAGACAATCTAGACTAGCGAGCCAGCATGTAACTTATATAGCCAGATTTCGTCAAGGCCCCTCTACCTTCACTCCTAACCCACCATCCTCGTGGCTATCATGTGATGTAACCCTGTTTACATCACGTGACCTTGACAAAATCTGTAGGTGGTCTTAATATATAGATCTGACCCTGACATGACCTGCAACCCCTCTTATGATTACTGAAAATACGAAATTTTAAAAAATCTGTATTTTGATGAGAGTGGGTAAATGTCCATAGTATTTAGAATTAGAATTTCATTCTGTAATTTGTACGTGACAAGGAGTAGGGTCGCCTGTCCAACCGTTGGTTTTTTTCCAGGTCCTATGGTTTCCTCCAACTGATAAAGACCCTTCGTGCTAGCGAATTATTGAAATAAAATTTTTAAAAAACATATGTTAGTCCCAAAATGGCCTAGTTTGTGTTGAGTGGACATTAAACCCCATTTCTCTTCGTCTCTCTCTCTCCCTCTCTCAATTTTTTAAAATCTATATATGCACAGCTCGATTTTCAATTGTGAGCTGTGCGTGTTGGGATGATCCACGTCAGAAATCAATATTCAACTACTTTGTGCCGGAAGTAGACCTACATAATAGCCTAGTGATCGCCGAGATCAAATTGGCCTGCAATAAGAAATCCTGCAATAAGACCCCTCGGCCTGCAATTAGGGACAATCAACTCAGCCTGCAATAAGAAATTCGCTGGATGACCATGACTTCAGTGAAACCACGTGCTCGGTATGAGCTAATCCAAGCCTTCGATAAATAAAGTAGTCTATTTTTAGTAACCTATTTCTTCGCTCAAAATAAAAATGCTTTTATCTCTTCTAAAGTATTTAATCATGAATGTGCCAGAAAATAACAAGTATATTTAAAGAGCCATAGAAACCTACTTTCCGGTGATGTATGTCAAAATATCTGGAATTTCGTATTAAGACACGTATTTTTACATTAAACACTCGCCCCACCCCCACCACTATCTTTAATTCAGCAAGTGAAGGCTACGCAACTTGTATCAATTTTAATTTAAAAAGTATATATGCATTCCGTCGAAAGTATAATAAATACATTTCAAGAGAGAATTAACTTTACTTTTCAGTATAGATCTACAGAATTTTGGATTAAAAATTACCCCCCCCCCCTCACACACACACTTTTCGCTTTTCAAGAAGTCAATATAAATGTGCCAGAAAATTATTTATAGACTTCAAAAAAGCAGTGAACGTGCTTTCTACTAATATGTAGCATGATATCTGGAATTTCGTAATAAGACCCGTAATTAGACATTGAATAGGCCCGGCCATCATTTAATAGACTTGCGTACAGTTCGTCTTTGATCACCTCTGAATGTAAGTAAATATGAATGTGCCAGAAAATTATTTATATATTTGAAAAGAACAATGAATGTGCTTTTCATGATATGTAACATGATATCTGGAATTTCGTATTAAGACCCGTATTTTTACTTAAACCCCCACCCCTATCATTTAATAGATTTTTGTACCGTTCGTCTTTGATCAAATCTGAAGTTAAGAACATATGAATGTGCCAGAAAATTATTTATATATTTCAAAAGAGCAATGAATGTGCTTTTCAGTGATATGTAACATGAAATCTGGAATTTCGTACTAAGACCCGTATTTTGGCATTAAATACCCCCTCCCCTTCACAATCATAGTAATAGAGCTTAATATCACCACACTTTGATCGCTTTTTAAGGTAAGTAAATCTTAATGTGCCAGAAAATTATTTACATATTTGAAAAGAAAAATCAACAAGCTTTTCGCTGATATGTAACATTATATCTGGAATTTCGTACTAAGAACCGTATTTTGGCATTGAATACCCCTCCCCTTCATTATCATATAAATAGAGTTTAATACCACCAAAATTTGATCGCTTTTTAAGGTAAGTAAATCTTTATGTGCCAGAAAATTATTTAAATATTTGAAGAGAACATTCCGCAAGCTTTTCGCTGATATGTAACATTATATCTTGAATTTCTTACTGAGACCCGTATTTTGGCATTGAATCCCCCCCCCCCTTCATTATCATAGTAATAGAGTTTAATACCACACAACTTTGATCGATTTGTAAGATAAGTAAATATGAATGTGCCATAAAATTACTTACATATTTGAAGAGGTTAATGAACAAGCTTTTCTGTGATATGTAACATTATATCTTAAATTTCGTACTAAGAACCGTATTTTGGCTATGAACTCCCCCCCCCCTCTTCATTATCATAGTAATAGAGTTAAATACCAGACTACTTTGATCGCTATTTAAGGTAAGTAAATATGAATGTGCCATAAAAGTATTTACATATTTGAAGAGGAAAATTAACAAGCTTTTTACTGATATGTAACATTATATCTTGAATTTCGTACTAAGACCTGTATTTCGGCATTGAATACCCCCCCCCCCTTCATTGTCATATAAATAGAGTTTAATACCACACAACTTGGATCGCTTTTTAAGGTAAGTAAATATGAATGTGCCATAAAATTACTGACATATTTGAAGAGGGTAATAAACAGGATTTTCAGTGATATGTAACATTATATTTGGAATTTCGTACTAAGAACCGTATTTTGGCATTAAATACCCCCCTCCCTCCTTCATAATCATAGTAATAGAGCTTAATATCACCAAACTTTGATTGCTTTTTAAGGTAAGTAAATATGGATGTTGTGCCATAATATTATTTACATATTTGAAGAGAACAATCAACAAGCTTTTCAGTGATATGTAACATTATATCTGGAATTTCGTACTAAGACTCGTATTTTGGCATTGAATACCCCCACCCCCTTCATTATCATAGTAATAGATTTTAGTACCACCAAACATTTATCGCTTTTTAAGGTAAGTAAATCTTAATGTGCCAGAAAATTATTTACATATTTGAAGTGAACAATCAACAAGCTTTTCGCTGATATGTAACATTATATCTGGAATTTCGTACTAAGAACCGTATTTTGGCATTGAATACCCCTCCCCTTCATTATCATATAAATAGAGTTTAATACCACCAAAATTTGATCGCTTTTTAAGGTAAGTAAATCTTTATGTGCCAGAAAATTATTTAAATATTTGAAGAGAACATACCGCAAGCTTTTCGCTGATATGTAACATTATATCTTGAATTTCGTACTAAGACCCGTATTTCGACATTGAATACCCCCACCCCTTCATTATAAATAGGGTTTAATACCACACAACTTGGATCGCTTTTTAAGGTAAGTAAATATGAATGTGCCATAACATTACTGACATATTTGAAGAGGGTAATAAACAGGCTTTTCAGTGATATGTAACATTATATTTGGAATTTCGTACTAAGAACCGTATTTTGGCATTAAATACCCCCCTCCCTCCTTCATAATCATAGTAATAGAGCTTAATATCACCAGACTTTGATCGCGTTTTAAGGTAAGTAACTATGGATGTGCCATAAAATTATTTACATATTTGAAGGGAACAATCAACAAGCTTTTCAGTGATATGTAACATTATATCTGGAATTTCGTACTAAGACTCGTATTTTGGCATTGAATACCCCCACCCCCTTCATTATCATAGTAATAGATTTTAGTACCACCAAACATTTATCGCTTTTTAAGGTAAGTAAATACGAATGTGCCAGAAAATTATTTACATATTTGAAAAGAACATCTAACAAGCTTTTCGCTGATATGTAACATTATATGTGGAATTTCGTACTAAGACATGTATTTTGGCATTGACCCCCCCCCCTTCATTATCATAGTAATAGAGCTTAATACAACACTATTTTGATCGCTATTTAAGGTAAGTAAATATGAATGTGCCATAAAATTATTTACATATTTGAAGGGAGCAATCAATATGCTTTTCAGTAATATGTAACATGAAAACTGGAATTTCGTACTAAGACCCGTATTTTGGCATTAAATACCCCCTCTCCTTCACAATCATAGTAATAGAGCTTAATATTACCACAATTTGATCGCTTTTTAAGGTAAGTAAATATGAATGTGCCATAAAATTATTTACATATGTGAAGAGAGCAATCAACAAGCTTTTCAGTGATATGTAACATTATATCTGGAATTTCGTACTAAGACTCGTTTTTTGGCATTGAATACCCCCCCCCTTCATTATCATAGTAATAGAGTTTAATACCACACAACTTTGATCAATTTATAAGATAAGTAAATATGAATGTGCCATAAAATTACTGACATATTTGAAGAGGTTAATAAACAATCTTTTCTGTGATATGTAACATTATATCTGGAATTTCGTACTAAGAACCGTACTAAGAATCATAGTAATAGAGTTAAATACCACACTACTTTGATCGCTTTTTAAGGTAAGTAAATATAAGTGTGCCATAAAAGTATTTACATATTTAAAAAGGACAATTAACCAGCTTTTTACTGATATGTAACATTATATCTGGAATTTCGTACTAAGACCCGTATTTTGGCATTTAATACCCCCCCCCTTCATTATCATATGAATAGAGTTTAATACCACACAACTTTGATCGCTTTTTAAAGTAAGTAAATATGAATGTGACATAAAATTACTGACATATATAAAAAGGGTAATAAACAGGCTTTTCAGTGATATGTAACATTATATGTGGAATTTCGTACTAAGAACCGTATTTGGCATTGAATACCCCCCTTCATAATCATAGTAATAGAGCTTAATAGCACCAAACTTTGATCTGTTTTGAAGGTAAGTAAATATAAATGTGCCATAAAATTACTGACATATTTGAAGAGGTTAATAAACAAGCTTGTCTGTGATATGTAACATTATATCTGGAATTTACTTACCTTAAATAGCGATCAAATTAGTGTGGTATTTAACTCCCATTACTATGATAATGAAGGGGGTGGGGGTGTTCAATGCCAAAATACGAGTCTTAGTACGAAATTCCAGATATAATGTTACATATCACAGAAAAGCTTGTTTATTAACCTCTTCAAAAATATCAGTCATTTTATGGCACATTCATATTTACTTATCTTACAAATCGATCAAAGTTGTGTGGTATTAAACTCTATTACTATGATAATGAAGGGGGGGGGGGTATTCAGTGCCAAAATACGGGTCTTAGTACGAAATTCAAGATATAATGTTACATATCAGCGAAAAGCTTGTTGATTGCTCTCTTCAAATATTTAAATAATTTTCTGGCACATAAAGATTTACTTACCTTAAAAAGCGATCACATTTTGGTGGTATTAAGCTCTATTACTATGATAATGAAGGGGGGGGGGGTATTTAATGCCAAAATACGGTTGTTAGTACGAAATTCCAGATATAATGTTAAATATCAGCGAAAAGCTTGATGATTCTTTTCTTCAAATATATAAATAATTTTCTGGCACATAAAGATTTACTTACCTTACAGAACGATCAATGTTGGGTGGTACTAAAATCTATTACTATGATAATGAAGAGGGGGGGGGGGGGGGGTATTCAATGTCAAAATACGAGTCTTAGTACGAAATTCCAGATATAATGTTACATATCACTAAAATACTTGTTGATTGCTCTCTTCACATATGTAAAAATGTTTATGGCACATTCATATTTACTTACCTTAGAAATATATTAAAGTTTAATGGTATTAAGCCCTATTACTATGATAATGAAGGTGGGGGGATTCAATGCCAAAATACGGGTCTAAGTACGAAATTCCACATATAATGTTATATATCAGCGAAAAGCATGTTAGATGTTCTCTTCAAATATGTAAATAATTTTCTGGCACATTCGTATTTACTGACCTTAAAAAGCGATAAATGTTTGGTGGTACTAAAATCTATTACTATGCTAATGAAGGGGGGGTGGGGGTGTTCAATGCCAAAATACGAGTCTTAGTACGAAATTCCAGATATAATGTTACATATCACTGAAAAGCTTGTTGTTTGCTACCTTCAAATATGTAAATAATTTTCTGGCACATCCATATTTACTTACCTTAAAAAGCGATCAAAGTTTGGTGATATTAAGCTCTATTACTATGATTATGAAGGAGGGGGGCGGGTATTTAATGCCAAAATACGGTTCTTAGTACGAAATTCCAAATATAATGTTACATATCACTGAAAAGCCTGTTTATTACCCTCTTCAAATATGTCAGTAATTTTATGGCACATTCATATTTACTTACCTTAAAAAGGGATCCAAGTTGTGTGGTATTAAACTCTATTTATATGATAATGAAGGGGGGAGGTATTCAATGCCAAAATACAGGTCTTAGTACGAAATTCAAGATATAATGTTACATATCAGTAAAAAGCTTGTTAATGGTCCTCTTCAAATATGTAAATAATTTAATGGCACATTCATATTTACTTACCTTACAGAACGATCAATGTTGGGTGGTACTAAGATCTATTACTATGATAATAAGGAGGCGGGGTTCAATGCCAAAATACGAGTCTTAGTACGAAATTCAAGATATAATGTTGCATATCACTGAAATGCTTGTTGATTGCTCTCTTTACATATGTAAAAAATATTATGGCACATTCATATTTACTTACCTTAAAAATAGATCAAAGTTTGGTGGTATTAATCTCTATTACTATGATAATGAAGGGGGGTATTCAATACCAAAATACAGTTCTTAGCACGAAATTCCAGATATAATGTTACATATCACCAAAAAGCCTGTTTATTACCCTCTTCAAATATGTCAGTAATTTTATGGCACATTCATATTTACTTACCTTAAAAAGCGATCAAAGTTGTGTGGTTTTAAACTCTATTACTATGATAATGAAGGGGGGGGGGGGTGGTATTCAATGCCAAAATACGAGTCTTAATACGAAATTCCAGATATAATGTTACATATCACAGAAAAGCTTGTTTATTAACCTCTTCAAATATGTCAGTAATTTTATGGCACATTTATATTTACTTACCTTCAAAATGGATCAAAGTTTGGTGCTATTAAGCTCTATTACTATGATTATGAAGGGGGGTATTCAATGCCAAAATACGGTTCTTAGTACGAAATTCCACATATAATGTTACATATCACTGAAAAGCCTGTTTATTACCCTTTTTATATATGTCAGTAATTTTATGTCACATTCATATTTACTTACTTTAAAAAGCGATCAAAGTTGTGTGGTATTAAACTCTATTCATATGATAATGAAGGGGGGGGGGGGTATTAAATGCCAAAATACAGGTCTTAGTACGAAATTCCAGATATAATGTTACATATCAGTAAAAAGCTGGTTAATTGTCCTTTTCAAATATGTAATTACTTTTATGGCACACTTATATTTACTTACCTTAAAAAGCGATCAAAGTAGTGTGGTATTTAACTCTATAACTATGATTCTTAGTACGGTTCTTAGTACGAAATTCCAGATATAATGTTACATTTCACAGAAAAGATTGTTTATTAACCTCTTCAAATATGTCAGTAATTTTATGGCACATTCATATTTACTTATCTTATAAATTGATCAAAGTTGTGTGGTATTAAACTCTATTACTATAATAATGAAGGGGGGGGTATTCAATGCCAAAATACGAGTCTTAGTACGAAATTCCAGATATAATGTTACATATCACTGAAAAGCTTGTTGATTGCTCTCTTCACATATGTAAATAATTTTATGGCACATTCATATCTACTTACCTTAAAAAGCGATCAAAGTGTGGTGACATTAAGCTCTATTACTATGATTGTGAAGGGGAGGGGGTATTTAATGCCAAAATACGGGTCTTAGTACGAAATTCCAGTTTTCATGTTACATATCACTGAAAAGCATATTGATTGCTCCCTTCAAATATGTAAATAATTTTATGGCACATTCATATTTACTTACCTTAAATAGCGATCAAAATAGTGTTGTATTAAGCTCTATTACTATGATAATGAAGGGGGGGGGGGGGTCAATGCCAAAATACAGGTCTTAGTACGAAATTCCACATATAATGTTACATATCAGCGAAAAGCTTGTTAGATGTTTTTTTCAAATATGTAAATAATTTTCTGGCACATTCGTATTTACTTACCTTAAAAAGCGATAAATGTTTGGTGGTACTAAAATCTATTACTATGATAATGAAGGGGGTGGGGGTATTCAATGCCAAAATACGAGTCTTAGTACGATATTCCAGATATAATGTTACATATCACTGAAAAGCTTGTTGATTGTTCTCTTCAAATATGTAAATAATATTATGGCACATCCATATTTACTTACCTTAAAAAGCAATCAAAGTTTGGTGATATTAAGCTCTATTACTATGATTATGAAGGAGGGAGGGGGGTATTTAATGCCAAAATACGGTTCTTAGTACGAAATTCCAAATATAATGTTACATATCACTGAAAAGCCTGTTTATTACCCTCTTCAAATATGTCAGTAATTTTATGGCACATTCATATTTACTTTCTTTAAAAAGCGATCAAAGTTGTGTGGTATTAAACTCTATTCATATGATAATGAAGGGGGGGGGGGTATTCAATGCCAAAATACGGGTCTTAGTACGAAATTCCAGATATAATGTTACATATCACTGAAAAGCTTGTTGATTACTCCCTTCAAATATGTAAATAATTTTATGGCACATTCATATTTACTTACCTTAAATAGCGATCAAAGTTTGGTGATATTAATCTCTAACACTATGATTATGAAGGGGGTATTCAATGCCAAAATACGGTTCTTAGTACGAAATTCCAGATATAATGTTACATATCACCGAAAAGCCTGTTTATTACCCTCTTCAAATATGTAAATAATTTTATGGCACATTCATATTTACTTATCTTATAAATCGATCAAAGTTGTGTGGTATTAAACTCTATTACTATGATAATGAAGGGGGGGTGGTATTCAATGCCAAAATACGGGGCTTAGTACGAAATTCCAGATATAATGTTACATATCACTGAAAAGCTTGTTGATTACTCCCTTCAAATATGTAAATAATTTTATGGCACATTCATATTTACTTACCTTAATAGCTTTCAAAGTAGTGTGGTATTTAACTCCATTACTATGATAATGAAGAGGGGGGGGGGGTATTCAATGCCAAAATACGGTTTTTAGTACGGAATTCCAGATATAATGTTACATATCACAGAAAAGCTTGTTTATTAACCTCTTCAAATATGTCAGTAATGTTATGGCACATTCATATTTACTTATCTTATAAATCGATCAAAATTGTGTGGTATTAAACTCTATTACTATGATAATGAAGGGGGGGGGGTATTCAATGCCAAAATACGAGTCTTAGTACGAAATTCCAGATATAATGTTACATATCACTGAAAAGCTTGTTGATTACTCCCTTCAAATATGTAAATAATTGTATGGCACATTCATATTTACTTACCTTAAATAACGATCAAAGTTTGGTGATATTAATCTCTAACACTATGATTATGAAGGGGGTATTCAATGCCAAAATACGGTTCTTAGTACGAAATTCCAGATATAATGTTACATATCACAGAAAAGCGTGTTTATTAACCTCTTCAAATATGTCAGTAATTTTATGGCACATTCATATTTACTTATCTTATAAATCGATCAAAGTTGTGTGGTATTAAACTCTATTACTATGATAATGAAGGGGGGGGTATTCAATGCCAAAATACGGGTCTTAGTACGAAATTCCAGATATAATGTTACATATCACTGAAAAGCTTGTTGATTACTCCCTTCAAATATGTAAATAATTTTATGGCACATTCATATTTACTTACCTTAAATAGCGATCAAAGTAGTGTGGTATTTAACTCCATTACTATGATAATGAAGAGGGGGGGGGGGGTATTCAATGCCAAAATACGGTTCTTAGTACGAAATTCCAGATATAATGTTACATATCACAGAAAAGCTTGTTTATTAACCTTTTCAAATATGTCAGTAATTTTATGGCACATTCATATTTACTTATCTTATAAATCGATCAAAGTTGTGTGGTATTAAACTCTATTACTATGATAATGAAGGTGGGGGGGGGGGGTATTCAATGCCAAAATACGGGTCTTAGTACGAAATTCAAGATATAATGTTACATATCACTGAAAAGCTTGTTGATTACTCTCTTCAAATATGTAAATAATTTTATGGCACATTCATATTTACTTACCTTAAATAGCGATCAAAGTTTGGTGATATTAATCTCTAACACTATGATTATGAAGGGGGTATTCAATGCCAAAATACGGTTCTTAGTACGAAATTCCAGATATAATGTTACATATCACAGAAAAGCCTGTTTATTACCCTCTTCAAATATGTCAGTAATTTTATGGCACATTCATATTTACTTATCTTATAAATCGATCAAAGTTGTGTGGTATTAAACTCTATTACTATGATAATGAAGGTGGGGCGGGGTGGTATTCAATGCCAAAATACGGGTCTTAGTACGAAATTCAAGATATAATGTTACATATCACTGAAAAGCTTGTTGATTACTCCCTTCAAATATGTAAATAATTTTATGGCACATTCATATTTACTTACCTTAAATAGCGATCAAAGTTTGGTGATATTAATCTCTAACACTATGATTATGAAGGGGGTATTCAATGCCAAAATACGGTTCTTAGTACGAAATTCCAGATATAATGTTACATATCACCGAAAAGCCTGTTTATTACCCTCTTCAAATATGTCAGTAATTTTATGGCACATTCATATTTACTTATCTTATAAATCGATCAAAGTTGTGTGGTATTAAACTCTATTACTATGATAATGAAGGGGGGGGGTGGTATTCAATGCCAAAATACGGGTCTTAGTACGAAATTCCAGATATAATGTTACATATCACTGAAAAGCTTGTTTATTAACCTCTTCAAATATGTCAGTAATTTTATGGCACATTCATATTTACTTATCTTATAAATCGATCAAAGTTGTGTGGTATTAAACTCTATTACTATGATAATGAAGGGGGGGGGGGGGTATTCAATGCCAAAATACGAGTCTTAGTACGAAATTCCAGATATAATGTTACATATCACTGAAAAGCTTGTTGAGTACTCCCTTCAAATATGTAAATAATTTTATGGCACATTCATATTTACTTACCTTAAATAGCGATCAAAATAGTGTTGTATTAAGCTCTATTACTATGATATTGAAGGGGGGGGGGTGTCAATGCCACAATACAGGTCTTAGTACGAAATTCCACATATAATGTTACATATCAGCGAAAAGCTTGTTAGATGTTCTTATCAAATATGTAAATAATTTTCTGGCACATTCGTATTTACTTACCTTAAAAAGCGATAAATGTTTGGTGGTACTAAAATCTATTACTATGATAATGAAGGGGGGTGGGGGTATTCAATGCCAAAATACGAGTCTTAGTACGAAATTCCAGATATAATGTTACATATCACTGAAAAGCTTGTTGATTGTTCCCTTCAAATATGTAAATAATTTTATGGCACATCCATAGTTACTTACCTTAAAAAGCGATCAAAGTTTGGTGATATTAAGCTCTATTACTATGATTATGAAGGAGGGAGGGGGGTATTTAATGCCAAAATACGGTTCTTAGTACCAAATTCCAAATATAATGTTACATATCACTGAAAAGCCTGTTTATTACCCTCTTCAAATATGTCAGTAATGTTATGGCACAATCATATTTACTTACCTTAAAAAGCGATCAAAGTTGTGTGGTAAAAACCCTATTTATAATGAAGGGGTGGGGGTATTCAATGCCGAAATACGGGTCTTAGTACGAAATTCAAGATATAATGTTACATATTAGCGAAAAGCTTGCGGAATGTTCTCTTCAAATATTTAAATAATTTTCTGGCACATAAAGATTTACTTACCTTAAAAAGCGATCAAATTTTGGTGGTATTAAACTCTATTTATATGATAATGAAGGGGAGGGGTATTCAATGCCAAAATACGGTTCTTAGTACGAAATTCCAGATATAATGTTACATATCAGCGAAAAGCTTGTTGATTGTTCTTTTCAAATATGTAAATAATTTTCTGGCACATTAAGATTTACTTACCTTAAAAAGCGATCAAAGTGTGGTGATATTAAGCTCTATTACTATGATTGTGAAGGGGAGGGGGTATTTAATGCCAAAATACGGGTCTTAGTACGAAATTCCAGATTTCATGTTACATATCACTGAAAAGCACATTCATTGCTCTTTTGAAATATATAAATAATTTTCTGGCACATTCATATGTTCTTAACTTCAGATTTGATCAAAGACGAACGGTACAAAAATCTATTAAATGATAGGGGTGAGGGGTTAAGTAAAAATACGGGTCTTAATACGAAATTCCAGATATCATGTTACATATCATGAAAAGCACATTCATTGTTCTTTTCAAATATATAAATAATTTTCTGGCACATTCATATTTACTTACATTCAGAGGTGATCAAAGACGAACGGTACGCAAATCTATTAAATGATGGCCGGGCCTATTCAATGTCTAATTACGGGTCTTATTACGAAATTCCAGATATCATGCTACATATTAGTAGAAAGCACGTTCACTGCTTTTTTGAAGTCTATAAATAATTTTCTGGCACATTTATATTGACTTCTTGAAAAGCGAAAAGTGTGTGTGTGAGGGGGGGGGGTAAATTTTAATCCAAAATTCTGTAGATCTATACTGAAAAGTAAAGTTAATTCTCTCTTGAAATGTATTTATTATACTTTCGACGGAATGCATATATACTTTTTAAATTAAAATTGATACAAGTTGCGTAGCCTTCACTTGCTGAATTAAAGATAGTGGTGGGGGTGGGGCGAGTGTTTAATGTAAAAATACGTGTCTTAATACGAAATTCCAGATATTGTGACATACATCACCGGAAAGTAGGTTTCTATGGCTCTTTAAATATACTTGTTATTTTCTGGCACATTCATGATTAAATACTTTAGAAGAGATAAAAGCATTTTTATTTTGAGCGAAGAAATAGGTTACTAAAAATAGACTACTTTATTTATCGAAGGCTTGGATTAGCTCATACCGAGCACGTGGTTTCACTGAAGTCATGGTCATCCAGCGAATTTCTTATTGCAGGCTGAGTTGATTGTCCCTAATTGCAGGCCGAGGGGTCTTATTGCAGGATTTCTTATTGCAGGCCAATTTGATCTCGGCCTAGTGATCAGCAGTGAATATTCGCTCGGCAGCTACATTGTACATGGATAACAATACCTTTGTTGAAACAGATTGAATTTTTGAAACAGAACACAGTTATCGTGGGATTTTTTATATTTAAACAGGTTAATGGTGAGTTGTTTTTATCAACTAAAAAATATATAGAATAACAATCGCCATTTTTAACCATATGAATCATCATAGTATAATAGTGATGGCGGACTTGGAATAAAATTCAAGATAGTCCTACATTACTCATTAGCAACTACTGTGTGATTCATCCTAATTTATTTTAAACGGATTTCTTCGATTGAGAACAAACTACATTAAAGTCTTACCTGTGTGTTTGTAATCAACTCCCGTTAAATAAAATCCATTGCACAACTAATTATTACAGCTTATGAAAAATTTAAATATAAAAAACTTTTGGCAAAGATAAACAATATGGAAACTGGGTTACGTCTCTCTCTGGGAGATATCATTTCGTAGATTAGGGGTGAGAGCATAGTAATTTCAGGTACAATTAGGACAAGAATCCATGAACACTCAGCCCTGTATTTAGTGAATGCCAGTCAAATCGTCCACAAGCAAAGTCGTACACACGAAAAACCTGGTTAAGTCCTCCACACCCGTTGGTGGAGTCTTCCAAACCCGTTGGTGGAGTCGTCCACACGACTTAGTATAATTTGTTGGTGGAGTCGTCCACACGTATAAATTCTTTATATGTTGATGTAGTCGTCCACACAGCATAGTTTACTTTCGGGACACATAATGTGTTTTAAATAGTATAGTCTGGTCACCCTTTCCTCCAGCAAATAAACAGCACAGTAATCCATTTTATTCAATAAATAACAAATTCATATACAAATTTAACAATTCAATAAACAACAAATTCATAAATAAATTTAACAAATTCATAAATAAATTTAACAAATTCATAAATAAATTTAACAAATTCATAAATAAATTTAACAAATTCATAAATAAATTTAACAAATTCATAAATAAATTTAACAAATTCATAAATAAATTTAACAAATTCATAAATAAATTTAACAAATTCATAAATAAATTTAACAAATTCATAAATAAATTTAACAAATTCAACAAATAAAAATCCATTAACAAATTCATTAATATAACAAAGCGGGAAAATCTTTAAAATATGTCTATACCGCCACTTAACGACCCACGTCCTTTAAAAGGCCCGATACACTTTTTTCCCCCTGTTCGTACAGATTTATGATTTATTCTGCGATGCCATCCCTCGACGTCGTTATTGGTGCGAATTGGTTGTAGAAATACACACCAATTCTCGACGTCCCAGGAATCCATCCACGTCCTCTGTATATATGCAAAAAATTCTTTTAGAAGGTCAGTTGTCGCATATTTATCCTGAATCTTTAGAAAAGCAGGTGATATGTGATGTTAATGCCGTATGGAGATAATGTATTTAATTTTTTTATCCAAAAATCTTCTCTTCCTAAGCGGCGTTTTTTCGTTTCGTCTAAATCCTCCGTCCGTGGTATTTTTTCAATGGGAGTAATGACGAAGTCACTCATGGCATGATTGTCTCGATTGAAGTGTTTTGACACGGGTTTGTCTAGTTTTCTGCGGATATCGGAAAGGTGACCTATGGCTCTATCTCACAACGAATTTCGACTCTCCCCCACGTACTGCAAGTGACAAGACTTGCAAGAAATTAGGTAAACTAAGTTGGATGACTCACAAGTAAGAAGTTGTCTAATAGGGTACTTTTTAGAAGAATGTTGACATGGACTCTGTCGAAATTACTAGTAAATTTTTCAAGAGAGAACTTGTTTTCATAGTTGTAATAATTAGTTGTGCAATGGATTTTATTTAACGGGAGTTGATTACAAACACACAGGTAAGTTTTTAATAACAATTATTCAGAAATTTGTTCATAATTAAAGAAATCTGTTTAACATTTATGACGTGTCACACAGTAAATAAAATGAACTTGGAATAATATTCAAGATAGTCCTACATTACACATTAGCAACTAACTACTTTTTGCAAGAGCTGTAATGTGATTCCTTAAAGCGAAAATTTCATTTTTTCTAAGAAAATCAAAACATTATTTTTTAAACGTCTTTTACTAAATAGGTTGTCAACTCACATTTATACGATCATAGGCATCATTCTAACATTTAAAAAATTCACGTACATATTTGAATTATTTCTAGTCGCCTTGACTTGAGCGGACTGAAAATGATATCTTTTAATTTCAATGGAAAACAACGTCTATGCGCTAAGAGGATGTTGTCTCGGTAGTCAAGGTCTGTGGTTAGCCAGTTAATGATAATCATGCCTGGTTGACCGAGACCGGACACCGAAAATAATAAGTTAATTACCTCCCTTTATAGAGATCAGTGGTTTGAACATCGATTTTCTCAACGTTTTAAAAATGAAGTTGGAAAGGATATTTTTGCCAATTTCTCATCTGGCAATTAGTGAATTATAGGATTAGTCTTTAACAAGGTAGAACTGTTTATAGATACCATCTTTTTTAGGACTTTATTTTAATACATTTTAAAAATATAACTTGAAAATTGCTATTGGAACTTTAAATATCAAAGCTTGAAATGTTAGGCACTTGGATATTTTTTTCAAATTGATTAAATAAGGTTTTAAATACCATGGCTGGGTAGAGCTTAGAAATACCTTCAAAATGGCATCTTATTTGTCACATTTGGTTCACCTTTGCCCGAGCTATAGCATTTTGAAGAGTCTAATTAAAGGCCAATTTAAGCAATAGAAACCAGTTAAAACAATGGGAAACATTGTGATGGTAAAAATACTGGTCACATGACCTATGTCGTCATCGGCATCTGCTCAGTGCTCACCTCAAATTAAAAAAAGATCCATCTAAGTTTGTAGTCTCACAAAGTCATAATTTAATTTCTCAATTCATAAACTAAATAAATAAACTTCCACAAACAAATACAATTTTGAGGAAACAATGGACAGTGCGTGATATTTTCGAGCTTGAATTGTAAAGTCGGGTACTTCCGGTGAGTAGAGTTGGACCGTGGAAGATAACTGGGGGAACGTATTTGGGGATGTGCAGCATTGAAATCCCAAACAAAATTTGTGTTTTTGAGCTGTATGGAGTCTAAGGTAACTGTGCCTATATTTTCGTCGATGTGCACCAATCCTATGTTGTTGTTTTTGGTACTTTTTGGGGGGGAAAAATGTAAAAGAAATTTTCAAAAGCAAATATCTTGGTGAATTTATGACCGACTTCTTGCGGAGAAAGACTGGTAGGTAGGGGTGCCTTCTGCCGTTGTAACAAGCTATCTGATTGGCTGTTAAGGAAATAGAGCTAGCTGCACCGCCATGCACAGTACACGGATGTGGATTTTGCAATAACGCCTAGTCCGCACAGTTTTTGATGTCAATTTGTTGTATACTGAAATGACGCGAATCTAGTGACGTTTAGGCAGTGTCTTACGAAAATTTACTACAAAACTGGGTATCATCTCTGATTAGCTAGCCAATTTCGGTTCCCAACCTTTTTCTAAGGTAGCACGACTGTTCGGTCTCCCGTCATTTTGGACTTAACAAAGACGACGTCTCGAACTCAGTATAGGGCTGTTTGTTTTTTTCGTTTTTATGTGAGACTAATAGTTGTCTTTCGTTTTATTTAATTGATCAGCGATTGTTGAGACCGCAATTGTTAAAGGAGCTAAGTCCGTAACGCAACACTACCATTACATCAGTATTATTGGTTAATCGGTGTAGGGGTGGGGTGGTCTAGAGTGCTGCGCTTCAGCCTCTGGCTAGCTGGCCACCTCTGGCTTACGGCTGTATTTTAGTTTCGAGCCCGGTGTGAGCGTATGTGGCATGGAGAAAGGGGCGCCTTCTCAACCTTGTGTGTTTTCTCTGGGTCCTCCGGTTTCCTCCCTTTTATAAACTCCTACGCGCAAGCAAGTTATTGAAGTGAAATTAAACCATATTTTCGTCCCGAAATGACCTAGTTGTGTTGATTGGACGTTAAACCCCATTTCTCTCTCTCTTATCGGTTAATCAGCTTTAATTATCCCGCTTTGATCATTGCCATTTCTTATATTTTCCTCCCAAAAACCACCCATTTGCTTTGTACACTTGTACATGTCCGCACTTATTTATTGATTGATATTGCCATCTACAACAAGCCTGTCGAGGAATGCATGTCAACGCGCAGCTTACAGATTATCATTCTTGGGGCTTGTAAAAAAGAGAGTGCATATATTTACTTTTGTTTTTGTGTAGGTCACTTTCAAATAAGAACAACTAATGTTTTATGTTTTTGTGTAGGTCACTTTCAAATAAGAACCGTAAGTACAACTAATGTTTTATCGTTTGGTGAAGCCTTTTACCAACCATGTGTTTCATGTTAATAAATATTTCCTTTCGTGTTTCGAATTGGCCTATTTCTAATAAATTCATCAACAACTTTTTTATATACATACTGTAGTACAGATGTAAAAAAATAAAACGTTCTTTTCGTAAACATTCAACATTTGAAATTTTGCCGTAGGTGCGTGATGCACCACTCCACGTGCTGTACTTGATGGTGAGCGGTAAATTTTACCTGCATGTTATTTTTTAAAAATAGTTTTGGCTAATTACCGTTGGCATATGTGTATAATGTACAAGCAAATTATTGAAATAAAATTAAACCATATGTCAGTCCCCAAATGACCTAGTTTGTTTCGAGTGGACGTTAAACCCATTTCTCTCTAAATGATCTCGACTGCGTTCGATATTGGTATGTATTGGATCCAAACTTCATGGATTATTGCCCCTGATTGTACGATTGTACGAAAAATCACGTTTTTAGCTTGTAGACCTTATAGAGGTCACAATTATTATACATACATTTATATAGCACTACTTCCACAACAGTGTTCAGTAGCGCTTTACAATACTATATAATACACACAAGATGTGATAAAATTCAAATAATAGAAATAACAAAAGTTAAGACATGTGCAATATAAAAAATAAATTAAATTTTATCTAAAATATTGAAATAGAAATGACAAAAGTTAAAAATCTGTTAAATATAGAATATTAAATAAGTTTGATCTAAAATATGTACATGTATAACAACAGACAGCATCAGGGGTTAGTTAAAAGCTTTCTTAAACAAAAAAGTTTTAAGTTGACTCTTAAAAATGGCTGAAGAAATACTGCTGCGAATTGTATAAGGAAGCTTATTCCATAGTTTCGGTGAAGCAACTGAAAAAGCTTTATCACCAAAAGACACATTATAGAGAGTATATATAACAAGCACTGATCAAAGCAATGATGTGAAGCCATAATTAATTACATATCTAAAGATCTGGGAGAAAGTGTTAAATGGTGATCAGTTTTGGTTAAATGATGCAAACTCAAACAGTGAGGTGTGTTTGGATAACATTTATATCTAAATATATAATAGCAGATTTAAGACAGTATTGTGAGCACTAGTTTTTATATTTACATAAATGATTAAATAATGGTTAATAAAAAAAATAATAATCATTAATAATGATGAATAAGTAATAAGGGGCTAATCTGTTATACATGATATTATATTGCATGAACTTATAGTGAAAATCTAACAACAACAAGCAAATAATAAACCAGTACATGAAAAAGGCCGACAGTAGGGTTGATGGGAAATTATGGCCCTTGATTGTAGGAAAAATCACTGTCTTTTTTTTAGCTTGTTCTCTATCCATCTCTTGCAAATGTAGGAGTATCCTGGCTGGCAGCCCTTGGTTAAAACAAAAATACCAAATAACAAAAACTGTGTAAAATAATAGTACGTTTATGAATTATAAAGTTATATTTTAATGCTCCATGCATCAAACAGTAAGCACAATTGATTATGTTTTTGGGATTAGCACTGAATATAAAGTTGTCAAAAGCGAATTTCTTCTGCCTCAAACCTCTCATTGAATTTCTCATGTGATATCTATTGCTTTCGTCAGTCACCAAATTCAGTCTAAAAAATAAACTACATGTAAATAATCAAATTCATTCTTCTCACGTTCTAATATGTCTGTTGGTCCTGGCTTGGGTCCTATTAATGATGGGCATATAACGTTGTTGAAAGTTGAAGATTGTCCTCCATTTTAGTTCTCTCTTTCACAAGTAAAATAAGATGTAGGACACTTAACTCATTGACCCCTAGAGCTAGTTATGTTAATTACTGCTTAATCTCCTAAGCCAATTAACCAGACTATAGCCCCTATCCCTAGTGTTAATTAATGGATTATCCATTAATCTCACCTATTGCAGATAACATAAAATAGAACAAAAACTATTTCTCCAACCAAAAAATGTGTATATTACCAAATGTAGAAATAAAATCAGGCTTTACAAGGATATTTTTTATAAATAAAAATACCCAATATTAGCAAAGTTATTCTTTATTACAAAACGAAGAGCTGTGTAAAATAAATAAGAGGCTTCGTTTATGAATTATAAAGTTATATTTTTATGCTCCATGCATCAAACAGTAAGCACACTTGATTTTTTTTTTAGTCCTCAATACGTTTTTAGGATTAGCACTGTAAATAAAGTTGTCAATATTTTTTTTTCGAACCTCTCAATCTCATTGATTTTTTCACTTCAGCGGGATTTTTATTGGTTTCGGCGGTCACCAATGCGAACATATTCGATCCAAAAAATAAACTAATAAAATCAAATTCGTTCTTCTTACGTTTTAATATATCTGTTGGCCCTGGCTTTGGATGTACAAATGATTGGCATATAACCGAATTCGGTGTGTCATTCCAAATAAAATCTCGAAAGAATATCCGCCATTTTAGTTTAGCTATTTGGTAGCCGTCTTGTTCCTCACTCGAATTGTCAGTCAATTCGTTGTCCAGGATACTATTATTGCTAATTTCTATGTCTAATATATGTTCCAGTAAAAAAATCCTTCGAAGTCAGAGTCGAAATCACTTCCCATAACGAAGAATTTATTATAAAACAAAGCGTACGAATTAATCTACTAGTAGTCACTACCATTTAAAATGGCGGCCTCGAAAATCCGGTCTTGTGTCGTAAATTTTATTAGTTGAAAAATTAAACTATATTTCTATTGGCTAATTTACTTTTGGAAAGCAAATCAGTTTTTCTTATATAACTTTATTGCTCAATAAAACAGTGCATGAAAGAAGCCGACCGCAGGTGTTGAAGTTGAACTTGAAAATTTTATCCATTTTTTTCACTTGAGTTTAAGACCTAACACCTTGTTGTGAAGTAAACATTTTATGACCCCAATCAATAGCTGTAACTATTGTTTTATAAGATTACAACTTTTGGAAAGTCAAACGACTTTTGTTTATAACTTCTTGTTTCTTATTATTGATCAATAAAATAGTACTTAGCGGACGGCCGTTTAAAATGGCGACCAATATGAACAGAATTTTCTCGTGAACTCGCGACCTTCTAGCACCTAAACCGTTGTTGTAACGTGTACATTTTTGATGCCAATCATAAGTTCAAACTATCTGTTTATTAGATGGCTATTTTTGGAAAGACAATCGGCAATTTTTTATAACTTTATTGATCAATAAAACAGTATATGTGAAATGTCCCTGCGAGACGTTCAGCGGATGTCTGACTTAAAACTAGGTCAACGTCTGGCGGGGTAAGTCGGTGAGATTCAGTGGATAATTAGGTCGCTTTGACACGACTACTGGATCGAATGAGTTAAACATCTAGTACTTAGAATAAGGCTATTATTTATTTTCTTGAGCTGTCAAGCCTTTAATTTTATTGACCAATAAAACAGCACCCAAAGATGTCGTCACCAGACGGTGAGCGGAAGTATGACTTGACAAGGTAAGCTGCTGAGATTCAGTGGCTAATTATGTTGCTGACAGATGATACTTAAACCAAATGTGTTTATGTCCAAGTGTTTTGCGTTGACTGGGATAATCGCCGCTACGATCTAGTCTTATTGCATTGATGTTATAACTTATATATATTACAGGAAAGTAATGATGTCATAATTTTTATATATTATATGATACTAATGATGTTATAACATTCATATATTACTGGAAACTAATAATGTTATACCTTTTTATATTTTACAGAAAACTGGTGAAGTTAAAACCCATCAATGTTATAACATTTCAGCAACTTGATGATTTAGAAAAACCCAATAAAATGGATGTTAAAGAAGAGAAAACGGATGATGTAGATGAATATTGTCATGTTAAAGATGAGAAAACGGATGATGTAGATAAAAATTGCCCTGTTCAAGAGGAGAAAACGGATGATGTAGATGAATATTTCCCTGTACGAGAAGAGAAAACTGATCATGTAGATGAATATTTCCCTGTACGAGAAGAGAAAACTGACCATGTAGATGAACAAACAGAAGATGGGGATGTAGAAAACAGTTTAAAAGTGGACAAAGAAAGAAATGATGTAGATGAATATTGCCCTGTTCAAGAAGAGAAAACTGATCATGTAGATGAATATTTCCCTGTACGAGAAGAGAAAACTGATCATGTAGATGAACAAACAGAAGATGGGGATGTAGAAAAGAGTTTAAAAGTGGACATAGAAAGAAATGATAAAGATGAATATTTCCCTGTACAAGAAGAGAAAACTGAATCTAAGGTAGAAGAAGCTGGTTATAAAAGAAGTAAAAGTTTGCCTTGTGGTGTGTGTGGTAAAATATTTTCAAGAAGGGGTTATCTTCAGGTTCACATGAGAGTTCATACTGGAGAAAAACCTTATAAATGTGATGTTTGTAGTAAATCATTTCAAATGAATTTTACTCTACGAAGTCACATGAGGGGTCATAAAGGAGAAAAACCTCATAAATGTGATGTTTGTAACAAATCATTCAGGGATAAAAGGGGCCTGCTGCTACACATGAGAACTCATACTGGAGAAAAACGTTATACATGTAAATGTTATGTTTGTGGTAAAATATTTCAAAGCAGGAGTAATCATCGCGCTCACATGAGAATTCACACTGGAGACAGACCTTATCAATGTGATATATGTGATAAATCATTTACTCAGAACCATATTCTACAATTACACCTGAAAATTCACGCTGGTGACAAACGTTATAAATGTGATGTTTGTAGTAAACCATTCATCAACGGTAGTTCTCTACAGACACACATGAGAACACACACTGGAGAAAAGCCTTTCCTGTGTCATGTCTGTGGGAGATCTTTCTCTTCTAATGGTGGTCTACAGGGGCACATTATAACTCATACAGGAGAGAGACCGTTTAAATGTGATGTTTGTGGTAAATCATATATTCGGAAAGACTGTCTAAAAATTCATCAAAGGTTTCATAGCGGAGAAAAAAAGTTTCAATGTGATGTTTGTGGTAAATCATTTACACTGAGTGCTACTCTTCAAAAGCACACACAAATTCACAAAGAAAAAAACCCTGATGCAGAATATAAATGTGATGTTTGTGATAAATCATTCATTTGGAAAGAAGCCTTACAGAAACATGTAATATGTCATTCTGAGAAAATGCCTTTTAAATGTGATGTTTGTTATAAATCATTTAAGCGGAGTAGTAATCTAGGACAACATATGATAACTCATACTAGTAACAAACGTTTTATATGTGATGTTTGTGGTAAATCATTTGGTCAGAAATATAGTCTACATGTGCATGAAAGATTTCATACTGGAGAAAAACCTTTTAAATGTGATGTTTGTAATAAATCATTTTCTGATAATAGTGGTCTCTACCAACACATGAGAACTCATACTGGAGAGAAACCATATAAATGTGATGTTTGTAGTAAATCATTCTCTAGAATGAATAATCTACAGAGACACATGAAAACTCATACTGGAGACAAACCTTATGAATGTGGTGTTTGTAGTAAATCATTTAATCAGAACAGTAATCTAAAAGTTCACATGAAAACTCATACTGGAAAATAACTTTATGAATGATGTTTGTAGTTAATCATTTACACATAAAAATAAAAATGCAAGGGATGGATGGAGAACTTGGGGGGGGGGGGGGTGCAATGGATAGGACTAACCCATAGTCTCATTCTATTTTGAGTTTGGTTTTCTGAAAAGCTGGGGAACTTTGCAATATGACAGAAGGTTATATATAAACAGGTTACCACAAACTAATAAACAATTAAAGAAAATAAGAGAAGCCATTCAAAGATATGGTACATGTATATAGAGTTACATGTTCATCTAAGAAAACAATTAATTCAAAAGCCCTGTATACACTTGGCTGCGACACGTGTGCCGTTTTGGCAAGATACCAGGTCCAATAATTTTGGGTGTAACTCCATATACATATACCATGTCTATGAATGGCTTCTCTTATTTTCTTGTTACCTGTTCATATACATGTATAACCTACTGTAACATGTTGATTGATTGTATCATTGTTTGAGGAGGGTTGGGATGACCTAGTGGTCTAGAGTGCTGCGCTTCGACCTCTAGCTGGCCGGTGTGAGCGTATGTGGCATGGAGATAGGTGTGCCGCGCTCCGGTTTCCTCCCACTGCTAAAGACCCCTACACGCAATGAATTATGAAATAAAATTAAACCATATGTTAGTCCCGAAATGACCTACATGTAGTTGTGTTGAGTGGAGGTTAAACCCAATTTATCTCTCTCTCTCTCTCTCTTTCTGTATCATTGTTTGATAATGGTGAGAGTAACCTCATTGAAACGTTGCAGTTAATAAACCTAGTAAATTACTTTCATGAATTAGTAATATGCAGAGACATAAGAGGGTTTTTTTTATAAACAATATTTTATTCAAGATGTCTGAATGGGATTGGGGAACTGGCTTAGCCTACATGTATGTAAAACCCTTCTCCCTGTAATAGAGATATACAGTAGATATTCATACTGGAGGGGAAAAAACCTTACACATGTGATGTTTAGTGGGACAATAACACTCTGGCTGGCTCGACAAGTCCAGAATCCTTTTTTAGCCTACGAGATGTTTAAGTGTCCTACCTGTTGTGTAAATTATGCATTACATCCTATTTTACTTGTCCAGGGGTTTCGAAAATATGTTTAAATCCAAGTTACATTTTAAAGTGTTTACATGAGGCCTTTCATTATCAAGCAGTTGAATTTTTCCAATTTTTTTAATTAGGTTTGTTAAGATGAAATTTGTATCATCAATTAATTGAAATACATGTATTATAAAATAGTACAATTTGTTGACCAGAATAAAGTTTGGGACATATCATTCAGTTACAACAAGAGTGGTATGGGGGCTTTAAAGTAAATAATTTCTAGGATGATTACTTTATACATGTAGACATACTGGAGTAGAGATATAGTGTAATGTCATTGAGTCAAATGGCATTGTTCCGATTCCCTGTTTGTACGTTACAAGGGGTTTCTCCGGTTTCCTCCCACTGTGTGCATGGGATAAATGAAATAAATAAAATTAAACCATATATTAGTCCCGAAATGACCTGTTTTGTGACGTTCTATATGTCAAAACTTCTCTAAAAGCCCAGCAAGACTTCAGACAAAAGAAAAAACCTTTTAAATGTGATACATGATACATGTATTTATAACACAAAGACCAAGGGAATTTTTTGTTGCCAGTGAATGGAAAACAATTAAATTATTGTGTGATGGCCTGTACATGTGTATTTATTGATAAATGAAAATAAAGAATCATGCATTTTTTCTGTTGTGTTTTTCGGAGGACCTGACAAGGACAGCTGTTGAGTCGTTCAGATGGGAGGTCCTGTGTATACAGTGGCATGCCGTGTGCGTAAACAATCCTGTGGCAGTTAGAGGTTGGACAGGCGATCCTACTCATCACATACAACTGGGATTTCAAAACCACGCCAGTTAACTCAATGACAGGCTTTATGATACAGCACGCACATGCTAACCATTTGACCATCCAGGCCCCCATGGGAGTTTGAGATCGATATAAGAGTAGAGTGTAGCGCTTCTTTCAAGGCAAAGTCCCTCATAACACACTGTATGGTGTATGCCCGTCTTCATTCGCCAAGTTCGGAGCAGAACATTAGGATGTTAAACCCCATTTCATTTCTGTTGTTTTTTTTACATTGAATTTGTAGGCACCACCACATGCAATCAATGGCATTCTTACCCTTGATATTCTGTCACATTTCCCAAGAAATTGTGGAAATGAAATGAAATGGGGGGTTTTACATCTTACTGTTCTACTCCAACTGGTCTAATGCCGACCAATCCTTCTGGTTGAGGGTGATATCACAGTCTGTGTTCATGAGAGGTGTTTTATTTTACTAGGGATCTTTCATTTGGACACAGATCACCAATAATTCCCCCATTGCTTTTAATGTTAATTCTCGTCTCGTAGACTGGCTCCAACTTTTTCCTACGATTTTGTAGGGTAGACCGCTTTCCCGACAGATGGAGCAACGTGTGGCCCAAAAACACATGAAAGACTTGAGATACATGTACATAAGTCACCAATGATCGCCTTGCAAAAGAGGGAAAAAGAGAACGGGGGAGAAAGACAAAAAATAGCTTTGGCCCTTGTTTCATGGGTGACTGCATGTGGAATGATTGGTGATCTGGGTCCATATGGAAGGAAACCAGAGTAAACCTACGATATTGAGAAGGCAAATACATGTACTCTCACACATTCATCGAAACTAATAATACCACAAATCAGAGGTGACTGGCAAGCTAGAGCTAGAAGTGAGACACCCTAGACCACTAGGCCAACCCACCCTGCATGCTTATCGTATGTTTATACGCCTATTCTCCCGTCAAATGTCAAAATCTAGTAACTCACTTTTTTATCCCGCGCGGAACAAAGTTGGGAGGGGATTTCGAAACTAGATGACTGGCTGACTGGAGCTAAAAGCAAAACACCCTAGACAACTAGGCCATCATCCCATCCCACTTGGCTTATGTTTATACCCCTATTTGTGCTCCTGTTAAATGTTGGAAGATCTTGTCATTTTCAGGTAGAGAGAGTAAAACAAGGTAAATTCTCAAATATAAAGAACAAAATAGAAATCTCATAAACATGGATATAATAAGCCATTTGAACAAAGGGGTACTTTATAACACCTAAATGGTCTTAAGTTTTGTGGGCAAAAATACAGAAAATGATGTCCAAAGGGATAAAGCTCCTTTCGTGGATTTCACTGATATCCGGTTATATCTATTTGACAAGGCTAAATGCATAATTATAAGATGTAAACAAGGCTAGTGCATCGCGTAATACCCTGAAAATTTCGGTAGCAAGTTTGTTTGGGTATAAGCTTGTGAGCCTATCAGATTCTTTGGTTTTCGCAAATACAAAGTCTCACGTTTTCCAGCTAAAATGATTACCTGTGATAATCAAGTTACAAAGTTCAAGGTTCGTCCAATGTCAAGGTTCGCAATGTCACGATCTCTTTCTGATTGGATGCTACTGTTCACGTATCTGCAGATAACGTAGCTATAATTTCGGGAATTGTGAAGTAAACCAGCAACGGCCAGATGTTGTAAAACTCACAGTCGTTGCTTCAGGAACATGCCTAGCCGTATGTCTTAGTTACCCTCACTTAGCCTTTAAATGGAACATTTATTAAGATACAACATTTGAGGAATAACGACGAGTTGATTGTCTTTTTGATAATACGGTTATTGATTATGGCGGGGTATCAGGTTCAAAATGCGATCTGCGGTAGAAAGTAGAAAATAAAAAACAAAAGAGAAAATTCTTATCCAAAATGGACATTTTTGTGTGCTTTTCTACCTAATACGTCCACCTTTTCTATTTTTAGTCGTAAATAATCTACTTTCAACAATCGAATTTCTACTTTCAATAATCAACTTTTGACATTCGACTTTCAACTTCAGAATTTCTAGTCTCGAGATTTTCTCCATGCATATTACGGAAATAAATTTGATCACGTGACTATTTCTGCATGTCATTAAAATACGGTATTTTCCCGGAAAAAAACGATCCCAGGGAAAGATAACTCTAGTTGTAAGACTTAGATAAGATTTTTTTTAACCTAGCCTACATTTACTAACAAGAAAAACAGTACTAAATACATTTCATTTACCGTACCTCAAAAAGGCCAATAAATGACCGTAATCATAAATATACAAGTGTATTTTTAAGTAATGAATAGGAGAGGACGGTTCGACTATGATCAAAGTACCCAGAACTTATAATTATAAAGACGTGATAATATGTGCTCTGTAAAGATTAAGCATAACAATACCCTGCTAGAATGAGTGATACAGAAAACATCGTTTTATTATTAGACTTAGTTAAATCGCGTATTTATAATACAGCTAATATGTTAGAGAGTCGTCAGTTCTGTGATTTTTTAGAAATACATCATTGCATTGATGCCATTTACAACCTTTTATCAGAAATAATGATATTAGATATTAACGAAGACTTCAACATTTCGTCTTGTATAGACTTTTTGATTAAGTGTAAAAACTTGTTAGACTCACAGTCTACTCAAAGTTCAGTCGTATACTTCAGTCGAATAACTCAGTCGTATAGTTCAGTCGTATAGTTCAGTCGAATAAACAAGTCCCTCAATATGAAGCAGTGATGGCATTAGACTAAGATAATATACTAATATTTGCCCCCCCCCCTCGGAAGGAAATGAAATGAAATGAAATGGGATTCAACATCCTATTGTTCTGCTCCGAATTGGGCTAATGAAGACGGGAATACGCTATAATAAGTATATACGGTGTGCCACGAGGGAAATTTTGCCCGGACAGCGGCACTACGGCCCACTCTTGTCGAGTTCTAACTGTCAAGGGATCTTTTACGTGCACGCCAATGTGTACATGATAATTCGGTTTCCGTCTTATCCGAATGACTAGACAGCTGTCCTTGTCTACCTCGAAAAGAATAGAGTCCCTATATATGATATGAGCACAGAAAGGGGACGGATGCGATGCGGGTGGGGTGGTTTGGGGAGGGGTGTGTGGGGCTAATGAAGACGGGAATACGCCATACAGTGTGCCATGAGGGAAATTTTTGCCCGGACAGCGGCACTACGGCCCACTCTTATATATCGAGTTCTAACTTTCAATGGATCTTTTACGTGCACGCCAATGTGTACACGATAATTCGGTTTCCGTCTTATCCGAATGACTAGACAGCTAGCCGTCCCTATGATATGAGCATAGGCTACTAATTTGCAAATTCTATTAATATAGCGCGGACGTGATTGAAACCACTTGCTAAAAATAGATTAGATTTTAATAATATTGGATGAATTATGAGCGTGGCTCTGCCCCTGGGGGTCGGACATGCACCAAAAACAATAGGGGTCATCCTTAGGGTATTATAAGGAATACGTTTGTGAAGTTTCAAGATGATCAAGTAAGAATTGTGGCCTGTAGGCGACACACAGACACCACACACACACACACACACATATTAAATACAAACAATAACAAACAGAGAGAGGGGCGACGGCAATACATATACGTCCACATATATGAATCACATGTAATATGATGCGATGCAGGTGGGTTGGAGGGGGGGGGGGCGTGTCGCCTGTGGGGATTAGGTATTGTCGATAACATCAGTCAAATACTTCAGTCGAATACTTCAGTCGTATAGTTCAGTCGTATATCTCAGTCGAATACCTCAGTCGTATAGTTCAGTCGAATAAGTCAGTCGTATAGCTCAGTCGAATAAACAAGTCGCTCAATATGAAGCATTGATGGCATTGGACTAAGATAATATACTTTTATCCCCCCCCCCCCAACTCAGAAAAAAATGAAATGAAATGGGATTAAACGTCCTACTGTTTGGGCTAATGAAGACGGGTATACGCCATATGATATATACAGTGTGCTATGTGGGAATTTTACCCGGACAGCGGCACTACGACCTACTCTTATATATCGAGTGCTAACTGTCAAGGGATCTTTTACGTACACGCCAATGAGAGGTCAACAGGATGTTTAGGGGATTGCTATTGAAGTAACATCTCAATAAAGTTTTGATTTCAATTGTCAGATTTGAACTTGGGGGAAAAAATAAACAAAATAGACAAAAACGATGTAATCATATTTGAGTTAGTGCGTTTTTTATTTCAGTCAAATAAACAATTCCCAAATTTTAGCCCAACCATAGACCGAGTTTGTTGACTGGAAAACGTAGTGGTACTAAGGGGCAATTGTTTTTTTCCGGGAAAATACCGTATTTTAATGACATGCAGAAATATTCACGTGATCAAATTTATTTCCGTAATATGCATGGAGAAAATATCGAGGGGAAAATATTGAGTAGAAATTCTGAAGTTGAAAGTCGAATGTCAAAAGTTGATTATTGAAAGTAGAAATTCGATTGTTGAAAGTAGATTATTTACGACTAAAAATAGAAAAGGTGGACGTATTAGGTAGAAAAGCACACAAAAATGTCCATTTTGGATAAGAATTTTCTCTTTTGTTTTTTATTTTCTACTTTCTACCGCAGATCGCATTTTGAACCTGATACCCCGCCATAATTGATAAGGGACAGCGCTGTTGTTGATTGTGCGTTGTTTGCGTTTGATAGATCCACGTCTAAAATTAATATAAAGAGGAAATGACCCGAACCGGAAATGGAGTAATGCGCATGTTCCGTCTATTTTATGGATTTATTTTTCATATTTATAATTTCAATGATTTTATACGTATTGTTGCCGTTGTTTACCATCAGGCGAGAAGCCGTGTCAACTATTTTCGTCTGTTACAGTCAGTTACATGATTCAACTAGACTCGATAGATCATCGTCGTCAGTCAGTGATCAGCTACAAATAAACAATAACCACTGACTACTGTTTGATTCATCCTAAAAACAGATTTTGTCGATTATGAACATACTACTGAATAATTGTTATTAAAATCTTACCTGTCTGTTTGTAATGAACTCCCGTTAAATAAAATTCATAGCACAACTAATTATCACAACAATGAACACAAGTTCTCTCGTGAAAAAGTAGACTATTTACTTGTAATTTCGACAGAGTAGAAATGTCAACAATGTCTCGTCACGTGTTGGACGAATCCAACCTACCTGGTTAACATTGACAGGTAGTTTAACAGCCACATGCTGTAATCAAAACATACCGCGATCATTCTGATCAGGTGCGTTTGAGCGACGGAAAATATCAATTGAAGGCAAATACATAGTAGATTTATATGGAAACCATTGATCGTCAGTCTATCAAATTTTATTCGCAATGATCAATTATCATTGATTGGACGGATATTCTTAAAAATATGGTCATATATAAACTACAAATATATACTATTTTCTTTATGTTATAAATAATTTAACAAGGAACATGAGGCTAACCTCCGACGTCTCTGATTGTATTTTTAATTTGATCGCATTCTCTCGATCGAATAATAAGCGCTTCCGTGATATCTTTAAGCGTGTTGCCGCTGCACTCAAAGTGCCTATTAGCTGGGTATATAATGCCACTAAGCCCGTAAGACCCCGTAAGAAGCGGAATACTAATTCCCGACTCGACAGTTTCGACCGAAGTGTGATCAGGGAAACTATCCATAGTTGTTTTTGTCGCCTGCGTATTCAAAGAAACATATCCCATCCAAGCCGCTATTATCAGATAATTAAAACAAAATATTTCAAAAGGTAAAGCTTTATAATTTGTAGAGATTTTACTAGAGTAGAAGATGTAAAAGTAAAAGACGGTAACAAAATACAGGAATACGGGGAGTTATTTGCGAACGCTCAAACTCAAAGCCAATTGTCGTAAATGTACTTTATGTCGTAAAAGTACCCAGAGGCGTTTCGATTTTCTATGCTGACACCCCTAAATACGAAATGAAATATACCACAAAGTGACGTAACCAGCTTCCATATTGGATTGGTGTTTGTCTTTGCTAAGTTTTTATTTCAATTTTTCACGAGAGAACTTGTGTTCATAGTTGTGATAATTAGTTGTGCGATGGATTTTATTTAACGGGAGTTCATTACAAACACACAGGTAAGATTCTAAAAACAATTATTTAGTAGTTTGTTCATAATCGACAAAATCCGTTTAAAACTTAGGATAAATCAAACAGTAGTGACTTGCCCTGATGACCTAAAAACATGGTGAGTTGATGTAAGATTAGAATCAGACATTCGTTTATTTGCTGGCAATAAAATAAAGCTGTATGGCTTTAATTCTTCTATTTCTGGATAGGGCTTTCCAAAAGCTTTTCAATGACATCAAAATGAGCTTTAAAGGCCCTACATACATGTATATAGTGGAGTTAATGGAGGCTTAAAGCTAGTCTTTTATTTACGAAAATAACCACATTTGAAGCCACAGTTTCGTACCCATTCTGACAAGGAAGAGAAACCAATACGCAAATCGTACTTCGACGTATATGTGGCATGACTGGTTCACCGCTTCATTGGCGTTACAAAGTTACCAAAAAGTTGGACGATTACCTTAAGCTACAGGAAGGCAAAGACAAATTAGGTGTCTAGGCCATAAAAAGGGGGTTGAGCTTCCAACTGGTATAATGTCATAAACATGATGAAACTTACATGTACTGGTACATCAAAACAAACAGTCAACAACTAACTCTGCACAGGTTCATACAATTACTAATTGGAATAATTTAAACTCCAGTATTCTAGACAAATCATCAAACTCCAAAAATCTGTCCAACTTTTCAGACTTCATCAGATCACAAAGATACAGATAACTTTTTTTTAAACACTTGACTCATGGGGCGGTGCATAAATGTCAATATGATGTAACAGGCGTTTTCTGAGTGTAATCTAGTTCAGCTCTGAACATATTTCTCATTACACTCACCTGCATACATGTGATTGGCCACAAGTAAAATGTCAGAAGATTTTTGTAAAAATGTCAGGAGATTAAGGTCAAAAGAGGGAGACTTTATCGCGGGTTAAAATTACCCACCCACCATGAATAAAAGACAAATTAATTTACATTGTTTATATATCATTTGATTGTTATAATTACACAAACTTAATAAAACACATGAAAACACACAATAAAGCACTTGTCATACTCATGTCTTTATATTTCTTTTCAAATATTATTTGTTACCCCTTTTAAACTTAACGTCATACACTGGCTATTTAATTTTGTGTAATAATTTTTAATATTTTGGAAGCAGATATCCTTTTTTTTTTTTTGATATAATTTGTGTGTATGTGTTCATTTTATCAATTTCATAAACGTAAATTTCCCGTGTTTTGACGTTACGCTGAAATTTTTATTATTAATATTATTTTTTCATGCTTTATTGGCATTTCGAAATATCCGGCATTTTTTGTAAGTTGAACAATTCAATTCACGAAATCTTTTTTTGAGGCGATTTGTCAATATTGTACTCCCGTCCGATCAAAAGTTCGTTTTATTGTCGTTTCGATGCTATTAAAATCAACGAAATCTGAGCATGGTAAGTGTGCCCGCCGAGCACTTGAAAATGGTATACAATGGATAATTTTCTAGAAAATTATTAACGTAGTTTGGCATGTGATCATGATTACGGCATTTCAACACAAGAAGTAAAAAAAAATTACAAGTTCCTCACACCCATATTCGCGGTACATGAATAAAGGACTTGCCTGGAAAGACATAATTCCATTATTTTTACGTCTCGAGACTCGAGAGCGCCCACAATATTTACATCACGTGACTCATATTCGCGCGCACATCTGGACGCTTAACACCAAGTATTTTTCAACAATTAAGAATAGCGTAACTTGGACACGTGGCTCTATATTCTGAATTAATAAATTCTCTGTTATTCATGCCTAATTTAAAGTATTTAATGTGCTCACGAATGGAAATGAAATCGGAAAATAGGCTACTTTATCTCGTTATTAAAATAGTATTGTTCCAAATACGAAAACATCGGAAATGTATCAGGTCGTGTTACTAATTATAGTAACAACATTCAACACGAGAGATAGATCGGTTGTCTCGTTAACAAAGAAAAGTCTTCTTTTATTTCGATTCTAGGGCCTATTTGATTACTATTTTGACTCACAAAAAATAAAATTACAAGAATTGAAAAAAGCGGGAGTATCTGTCTCCCGATCGGGAGCTCGGGAGATCAGGGGTAAATCCGGGAGGTATCACATGTATGTCACCTGTATAACATTCAGGTCTATTGAATCTTTGTTGAAACTGAAATCTGGCCCATTCAATTTTACTGGGCAACTTTTTACTGCTAAACGGTCGTGTGTCAGTCCCTGTGAAGGCCTGAACAATGTACATGAACATCTTGGTGAGGAAAAAAGACCTTGCTTACGACGCTAGAACCAGCATGACCGACACATTACTAGTTTTAAAACTCTGGGCTTATTTTGGTATTTGGATATCCGTCTGCACTATCCAAACATATTCAGACTATTTGTTTTTAATTTAAAACTTAGTTTTTGGCGATTTAAGCGCATGCAAATTTGTCTTTTGTTCATAGTGTGGTCCGTATAATAAAGGCTAATAAACCATAAGATAATTACAGATGATTTGAATTATCAGACATCCTTTTAGCAATGATTATCTTTTTGATAGCCTATATTGGCATTATCACTAATAAGTTAGCTTAGTGCAGGACGTTTCAAACGATAACACCATCGTTTTAAAAAATAAATATGACCGCATGCAGAGTAAGAAGGCTTTTCAACAAACTTTTATACCCAGACCAGCTTTATTTAAAAACGTCTAATTAACAAGAAAAATCATTTCATTAGGTTTCTAAAATTTTATTTATCTGAACCAATTTATTTGAAATGATCAATCCTTTTATTTTCTGTTACAAACAACATGTAATAAAACAGTTGTATGGGGAAGAAAGACTAAAAGCTTCACGTCTGTTGATAAGTTTCAAGCCTTATTTGCAGGAGATTATCTCTCATTTAACTGTATAAGAAAGCAATGATGAGAGGGGTCATTTCAAAATAACACAAACTGTTATGAAATATGAAAAATAAAACGTTGGATAATACGAATAGTTAACCCATTTTTGACAATTGCGAATCAGCTAACACCTGTCATTTGGCAGTAGGGAATCAACTAGCGGGCTCATTGTGCTTGACAACAGCATTTGCGAACAAAGCGCCAAATCAATCAATTGATTTCTATTGATATATTACAGGATGATAATGATGTTATAACTTTTATATATTACATACAGGAGAAACTAATGTTGTAACTTTTATATATTGCAGGAAACTTATGAACTTAATGACTTAAAAATCCACAACAAAATCCATATTAAAGAAGAGATACCTGATGATGTAGATGAATATTGTCCTGTTAAAGAAGTGAAAACTGTTGATATTGAAACTGTTTATCAGTGTAATTTGTGTAATGAACATTTTGAATTACAAACTGATTTAAAGAAGCACAGTGAAATGCACATAAAATCTGAAAAACGTGGCTTGCAACACGATAAAACAGGGGAAGCCGGTTGTAGTCAGTATAATGAAACAGATTTACAAAACCAAACAAGTTCTTCGGAAGAGACACAAAAACCTAAATTTTCAGAGAAAAGTATGATCTGTGGTTTGTGTGGTAAATCTTTTAATCTTAAATCGAGCCTTCAGAGACACATGAGAATTCATACGGGAGAAAAACCTTACGACTGTGATGTTTGTGGCAAATCATTCAGAGACACGAGTAATTTGCAGCAACATATGAAAACTCATACAGGAGAGAAACCATATAAATGTGATGTTTGTAATAAATCATTCATCAAAACCAGCCATCTACAGAGCCATATCAAAACGCATACTGGAGAAAAACCTTTTAAATGTGATGTTTGTGGTAAATCATTTACTAGATTAAGTAACCTCAAAGTACATATGAGAGCTCATATTGAAGAGGACTCGTTTAAATGTGATGTCTGTGGTAAATCATTTACTTCCAATGCGGATTCTAATAAGCACATGAGAATTCATACAGGAGAGAAACCCTTTAAATGTGATGTTTGTGGTAAATCATTTAGTCAGAATGGAAATTTACAAATACACAAAAAATCTCATACTGGAGAGAAACCTTATGAATGTGGTGTTTGTAGTAAATCATTTACACAGAACAGTAATCTGAAAGTTCACATGAAAACTCACACTGAATAAAAACTTTATGAATGATGTTTGTAGTTAATCATTTACACAGAATAGTAAAAATGCTAAAGATAAATGGAAAACTCGAGAGTTTGAAGGGGGGGGGGGTGGAAAGGGCTCACCCATTGTTTCACATCTATTTTGATTTAGGGTTTCGGAACAGCTGGATAACTCCACAACAGAAGGTCATGTGGCGCTTAATATCGACAGGGTTTGTTATCATTCCAATGCTTTTTGCAAAAAGTTCAAGTAAATCTGTTAAAACTCACAATAAGGGGAAGCAGTGTCAATGGGTGATAGTGGACAGACAGGGGCAACAACAAAATTACTGGATAATCTACCCCTTAAGGTTACACAAGGGCAATGGAACTTTATGGCTAAAGTCTCAAAAAAAATCCCAAGAGTTGCCAAGAGTTTTTTCTCTTTTAGTCCCGGAATTATTCCAATCATGCGGACACTTGTCTTTTATAAACCACTGTAGGACTAATTTCCCATTCTTTTAAATATCTTCAAACCTGAAAAAAACACTTCAAAGACGTATGAAACTCATGTATAAACAAGCAAAGTGAGAATAATGTGTCTCCAGAGGTGGATCCAGGAAATCCAGTTAGGAGGGGTGGGGGTCCCCTGAGACAATATTTGAAAAAATCGGGGTGTCGGTGGTGATTTGTTGTGCATATCTATTTTTTATACTGTTTTTTAGGGATTTAGGGCCCCCCCCCCCCCTGGATCCGCCTCTGTATGTCTTAGAGTGTGAAGAATGACAGACATTCATATTTTTACTGTAAATTTGTTATAGAAATTAAAATAGATATGTATATTGGGTATAAATATATATATATATATATAAAATATGTCTCTGAGTGCTTTTTGAACACGAAAATTTAGTTCAGCGTGCTTTAAAACATAGGAATCGACACTTAGATCATGCAAATCGGACAACTACAAATATTTCTTAGCAAAAAATCAACTTCGGGTGGCCATTTTGGTGGTCATCTTGAAAAATGTCCGCCATCTTGTATTTTCAATAGGCCAATCAGGCAGATTTGATAAGTATCCTTTGGAGAACAATTTTACCAAATTTGATGTTTGTATCATCATTTAAACAATTCTTCCCCAAAATTACTCTTATCTGCTCCACTACTAGCGGGCTCACTTGAAATTACATCATAAAATAAAGTTTCATACAACTACGTTGAAATAATACTAAAATTATAACGGTAAACACTTTAAAATGAAGTCTTGTATTGCTGGCGAGGGGTTGGATTGCCGAATGGTTAGCACGTACGCGCTGTATCATAAAGCCTGTCATTGAGTCAACTGGCATGGTTTTGAATCCCCAGTTGTACGTCACAAGGAGTAGGGTCGCCTGTCCAACCTCGTGGGTTTTTGGCGGGTCCTCCAGTTACCTCCCACTGCTAAAGACCCCTCCGCTCAAGCAAATTATTGAAATAAAATTAAACCCTATGTAAGTCCAGAAATTATCTAGTTTGTGTCGAGTGGACGTTAAACCCCATTTCTCTCTCTCTCACCATGCTGAAGGAATCGATTGTCAGTTGATGTTAAAATGATATGAAATAAATGAATGAATGAATGAAATGGGGGTTTAACGTCCTACGCTTAAGCACCTAACCTGGGCTAATTTAAGACGGGGATACGCCAACAGTGTGCTATGAGGGAAATTTTGCCCGGGCAGCGGCGCTACGGCCTACTCTTATATCGAATTCCAACTGCCAAGGGATCTTTTACGTGCACTCCAATTTGTACGCGGGACCTCGGTTTTTCGTCCCATCCGAACGACTAGGCAGCTGTCCTTGTCAGGCTCTCCTTCTGCATCACTGACAAGGGGAAATCACGCCGGAAAATCGAGATGAACTTTCTCGGCCAATGCAGGGATCGAACACTCAACCTCCAGGCTAGCGAACCAGCACCTTATCCACTTAGCCACCGTGATCCCCGATATGAAATAAAATGGGGTTCATCATCCTACTGTTATGGTCATCTGTCATACAGTGTGCTATGAGGGAAATTTTGCCACGACAGCGGCACTACGGCCTACATTGATATCTAATTCCAACACAGAAGAGAAATTAGTGCTATAAACGCAAGGGATCTTTTGTGTGCACGTCAATATGTACATGGGATCTTGGTTTTACATCCTATCCGAACAACTAGACAGCTGTCCTTGTCAGGCCCTTTGTCCTGCATCACTCACTGACAAGGGGGAACCATGCTGGAAAATCTGGATTAACTTTCTCGGACAATGCAGGGATTGAACGCCGGACCTCCAGACTAGCAAGCCAGCTTTTACCCACTTAGCAACCGTGACCCCCAGTAGATGGTGAACAACCCTAACTGAAGTAATCCTTAGACACTCCAAGGCTGCACTGTTTAATTTAGACGTCATCTGACATCCATTCAGCTCTGATTAATCATTGAGGGAACCAGGTTTTTCAAGGGCGAGGTTTTCTTTGGCGATATTATTTATAATAAGAGTTAACATGGCGATGTCAGCTTTGTCGAAAATCGTTAAAAACTTTTTGACAAGAACTTCATCTTCTTTTTTGTGGAATCAGCATGGTCTGTAATGGCCGATTTGCGAAAATTCACTGAGCCGATTACAAAGATATTTTTCTTATTATGTTTCTGACATGGCTGAAAATAAAAATGAGTAAAATATTAGTATGTATAGTAAAATAAACATTTACGGATATAGGGGATTTGTATGCAAAATCTTTACAGAACTTGTGGATAGGGGTGTTTCATCGTCATCAAATTTTTGTTTGGAAGAAGACTGGAGGGTAGAAGACTGGGTGGTTGATCAGAATCAAAGCATTTTGAAAGTTATAATGACTGTCTATTGATCTGGGGTGTTATATGCTCCTACAATATGTGACATCTATAGCTTGTTTATACAGAAAGGACATTCAGTAAGGAACAACGCCTATTTGGACTTATAAAGAATCTGACAAAGCTGTAACACTATACCCGATTGATGCAGAAAAAGATCTAAGGTAATATAGCTTTAAAGGATCTAAGGGTAATATAGATTATAGTGATGCAGAAGGAGGGCCTGACAAGGACAGCTGTGTAGTCGTTCGGATGGGACAAAACCGAGGTCCTGTGTGCACATGAGCAGGCATGTAAAAGATCCCTTAGCAGTTGGAATTCAATTGCTGCCCGTGCAAAATGTTCCTCATAGCACACTGTATGGCGTATGCCCGTCTTCAATTAGCCAAGGTTAGTTGCAGAAGCGTAGGACATTAAACCCAATTTCATTCATTCTTTCAATTCATTTATTCAACAGGTACAATCACATCACGTGGTGTCAATCATTGGCTCAATGTCGAATGCATTGTTCATTCTACCCAGTAAACGAAGTGACGTAAACTTTACGTAAACTTTACGTAAAAATGGTCAGTCAGTTTACCATCATTTTGCTCGTTATTTTAACGTAAAGTTTACGTCATGAAATGACGTAAAACTAACGTAAAGTTTACGTCATTTTTACGTAAAGTTTACGTCATTTTCTGACGTAAATCTAACGTAAAGTTTACGTCATTTTCTGACGTAAATCTAACGTAAATTTTGCGTAAAGTTTACGTCACTTACGTTAGATTTACGTCAGAAAATGACGTTAACTTTACGTTAGATTTACGTAAAAATGGTCAGTCAGTTTACCATCATTTTGCTCGTTATTTTAACGATAAGTTTACGTCAGGAAATGACGTTAAACTAACGTAAAGTTTACATCATTTTTACGTTACATTTACGTCATTTTCTGACGTAAATCTAACGTAAAGTTTACGTCATTTTCTGACGTAAATCTAACGTAAATTTTGCGCAAAGTTTACGTCACTTACGTTAGATTTACGTCAGAAAATGACGTAAACTTTACGTTAGATTTACATCAGAAAATGACGTAAATGTAATGTAAAAATAACGTAATAACATAACCATTGTGATGGAAACATAACCATTTAAATGTTATACAGTAATCCAATAACTAAAAGATATACACTCAATAGTGTTTTCAAATCCCTTCCCACTCAACAAACTTCGGCACTTAACACATGGTTCAATTTTAATTAGAGGACCTGGGAAAAAAACACATGACATTGGACAGACGACCCTACTCCTTGTCAGGTAGAACTAGGGAACTGGAACCATGCTAGTTGACTCAATGCCACCCTTATGATGTAACCCACAAATGCTAAAAATTTGGGTATTCCTTTTTCAAACTCAATTACAACAAATACAAGTTAATAAACTATCGAAATTTTATTTAGAAAATAGATATAAAAAATATATTTTTAAAGTATAACAGTACTCATACATATACATGAAATGGTGATAATTGAAATAAATGGTTACAACAAAAAGTCTATATAGCACTATTAAAAAGTAAGATTTATTTTCTTTAGTTTATGAAAATAGATTAGTCAACATATATAACAAGAATACAAGCACTGTGCAGATGAAAATGAAATGAAATGGGGTTTAACATCTTGGGCTAATGAAGACAGGCATACGCCGTACAGTGTGTGCGGGAAATTTTGCTCAGACAGCATCGCTACGGCCTACAAATCCCAACTGCGAAGGGATCTTTTACATGCACGTCAATGTGTACCTAGGACCTTGGGTTTTCATCCCATCCGACATCACTGACAAGAAGGAAACCACGCCGGAAAATGTGGACGAACTTTCTCTGCCAACGCAGGGATCGAACACTATAGACATGGTGAACATATTTTTTTTATAACATTAAAGGACAATATTCGTTCCAGTCATTATCACACAATGTGATAGAACTGGTTGTACATGTTCCAAATATTATTTTATCACAAACATCATTACTATGATAGATGCTTAAACAATGTTTCATCCATCGGTAGTGAGGAACACCAAAGTGGGGGGGGGGGGCATGGAGTGATACCGAAACAAGCCAAAGGCTTATATAAATAGGCCTCCCAAAAGCAAGATACAAAGATAGTAAGCTGGCACTGCCAGGCAGGATACGGCCACATTTTCGAGAGATGGATAGAGAACAAGCAAAACCGAAAGTGATTTTTCCTACAATCAAAGGCCATAATTCATTAAGTTACAATTTGATATGCACTAATATCAAAAAGTATCAAGATCTTGACGTTATAAACACGCAATTTAAGTTACATCAAAATCGAAATTAAAATTGTGACCTCTACAAGGTCCACAACCTTGATATACCATTTTTTAACAGTATTCGCGTACAAATAGCAGCCATTTTGTATGGTAATTTTGGTCCTATTTTCCCGAAATTTAAACTCAACCTTCCTTAGCTTGTAACGGTGATATAATCAAACGATTTTTTAAATCAGATAATAATTGTGACCTCCAGAGGGACCACAAGCTAAACGAAGGTGATTTTGCGTATAATTAGGGGCCATAATTCAGAAAGTTACGATCCGATATGCACAAATATCGAAAGGAACCAAGATCTTTGGGTAATATCCATGCATTTCAAGTTTCGTCAAAATCGAATTAAAATTGTGACCTCTACAGGGTCGACGACCTTGATATACCATTTTTCAACATTATTCGCATACGAACGGGGCCATTTTGTATGGAAATTTTGGTCCGATTTTTCAGAAATTCGAACTCAACCTTCCTTAGGGTGTAACGGTGATATATTCAAACGATTTTTTAAATCGGATAATAATTGTGACCTCTAGAGGAACCACAAGCTAAACAAGGCGATTTTGCGTATAATCAGGGGCCATAATTCAGGAAGTTACAATCCGATATGCGCAAATATCGAAAGGAACCAAGATCTTTGGGTTATATCCATGCATTTCAAGTTTCATTAAAATCAAATTAAAATTGTGACCTCTACAGGGTCCACAACATTGACATACCATTTTTTATCAGTATTCGCGTACAAACAGCGGCCATTTTGTATGGTAATGTTAGTCTGATTTTCCGAAATTCGAACTCAACCTTCTTTAGGGTGTAACGATGATATAATCAAACGATTTTTAAATCAGATAATAATTGTGACCTCAAGAGGGACCACAAGCTAAACAAAGGCGATTTTGCGTATAATCAGGGGCCATAATTCAGGAAGTTTCGATCTGATATGCGCAAATATTGAAAGGAACCAAGATGTATGGGTTATAACCATGCATTTCCAGTTTCATCAAAATTGAATTAAAATTGTGACCTCTACAGGGTCCACAACGTTGATATACCATTTTTTAACAGTATTCGCGTACGAACAGTGGCCATTTTGTATGGTAATTTTGGTCCGATTTTTTCCGAAATTCGAACTCAACCTTCCTTAGGGTGTAACGGTGATATAATCGAACGGTTTTTCAAATCGGATAATAATTGTGACCTCCATAGGACCAAAAGCTAAAATAGGTGATTTTTCGGACAATCAGGGGCCATAATTCATGAAATTACATTCCGATAGGCGCAAATATCGAAAGGAACCAAGATCTTTGGGTTATAAACATGCATGTTCAAAATTGTGACCTCTATAGGGTCCACAAGCTAAAAACGTGATTTTTCATACAATCAGGGGCCATAACCCATGAAGTTTTGATCCGATACATGCCAATATCAAAAGCAGTCGAGATCTTTTGGGGATAAACCTATATTTCAAGTTTCGTCAAAATCGGACAAGAATTGTGACCTGTAGAGAGTCCACAAACAGACAGACAGGGGCGACGACATGATACGTCCACATGAAAATGTGGGCGTATAAAAATGACATAAACATAACATATTATAACTATCAATATACATGTATATGGAGTGTTAAAGTACATATTATAGAGTAAGGTTACGGGAAGAATATAATCAAGTTTTAGCTATCATCGGGACCAAGAACGGGTCAATACTCAACTGCTGAGTTTTAGTTCAGTATCTCAAAATCATGGGCCGCTATTGTAACGTATAACCGATGTTGATGGACAGGCGGGAGTAGCAGGGTTTCCATGTACAAAGGACGCCGAAAGGACTGAGTAACATCCATGATGAGACTAAATTTTTACAGTGCAGTTTTTTGAGTGGATAATTTTTAATTATTAAATTTCAAAGCGCTTGGATAATTTAATAAAATCATGGACAGCACATCTGATAAATGTTCTTTCGATCATGAGGCCTGTCAATGAGTTCAGTGACATGGTTTCAATCCCAAGTCGGTATGTGACAAGTATAATTGTGTACATCATATGATACATTTGTAAGTAGTCGTCTAATTTCCTTCTTCTTCTATGGAGTTAACGTCCACTTCACTCTAGGGTGATATCGTTGACAATTCTAGCTTCCATGTACAAAGCCCTTATAAACCTGTTTATAACTTCCTCAATGGTGCTCAAATGTAGCATCTGTAAAAAAAAAAGCAACTTTAATATTCCAAAATTATAATAAAAATGAAATTAGTTTTAACATACTTAAAGGGACAATAACACTCTTGCTGGCTTGACAGGTCGAGGAATTTTTTTTAGCCTTATTCTAACTACAAGATGTTTAAGTGTCCTACCTGTTGTGTAAATTATCCATTACAACCTATCTTACTTGTCCCTAGGGTTCGAAAATATGTTTAAATCCAAGTTGCATTTGGAAGTGCTTACGTAAGGCTTTTCAAACCATGTTACGGCATGTAGTTGAATTTTTCCAGTTTTTAAAATTAGGTGTGTTAAGATGAAATTTGTATCATTTTTTAATTAAAATATTGTAAAATAGTACAAATTGTTGACCAGAATAAAGATTGGAACATATTATTCAGTTACAACAAGAGTGGTATTGGGGCTTTAACTACACCAATGTGTAGGGGGCTACAAAATAACTATGGATTTTCACAAAAGAACGTCCTGTTTTTTTTATCTTATTTATTGATAGTATTAGTCTATTATCTTACAGAAGTCAGTTGATTTTACCGTTTTGGTAAATCGTGCATTCTACATAATAAATGGCGCAAAAATACAAACGAAATATTCTGTTTATGAATCGCAAAATTCTACATCAAAATAGTACTGAATCGTTACGATTTTGTGTCACATCTTGTGACAAATGATTCCTCAATAAATACGACTTTGCTGTGGACGTATTATTATATCCACGAATTATACTAAGTCGTGTGGACGACTCCACCAACGTATTATTATATCAACAAATTATACTAAGTCGTGTGGACGACTCCACCAACGGGTGTGGACGACTTAACCAGGTTTTTCGTGTGTACGACTTTGCTTGTGGACGATTTGACTGGCATTCCCTGGTTTCCGGGTTGTGAAAAATTGGGAATTTGTGTACGTAAAACATAGAGTTATATATATAACTCTATGACGTAAAATAATCTGAATTAGAATATCTTAGTAATCAATGTGTACAATGTACGGAAAAAGACAACAAACTTAGTCCACCTAACATTGAAATCCGTTAATACAAATAACATTAATAATTTATCGATATAGACTGTAATTTGTCTCCCGTGACCTTGACCCCCTAGCCATGATGATGGCGCAATATATACGTACATTTATGAACACGGAGTCTATGAGACTATCAACTTTATAGTTTATACGGACTTCAATATAGGCCTAGGCTATAACTACGTAATATTTTAGGACTATAACTAGTAAAATTGAAGAAACTATTATTTGATTTCAGAGGCCCTTTATACATACATGTATGTAAAAAGCCCTATTCGGATCATGATGCAGATAGTTTTTGTTGAAATAGATCGACTACAGGCATCATTTTATTCAATTGTATCAAATTAAATAATCCCGATTTTTAAATAATATATCCATTACGAATATATAGGTCTCTAGGCTAGCATTAAGTTATGGGAATTGCTTTAAATTTTACTTTCCCAGGCTTGAATTTATGTAGGTCAAACTACAACATATAGTTGTTCAACACATTCAAACGTGTGATAGATTCTGCTATAAATTGTACACACACAATTAAATAATATCTAAATTTCTATAGATTTTGAACGAATTTAAATTGGTTTGAAATGCCACACTTAAAGGAGCACAGTCTCTATAAATTATACCTTAAATTTTATGTCTGGAGCCAGTCTTGCATCATTCTTTGTTTCTATCATCAATGAATTGGAATAAAAATCGAAAGAGAGAGAAATTGGGTTTAAAGTCCACTTGCCACAATTAAACGTGGGGTGGGTCTTATAGTTATGGTTCAATTTTTTTTAATAATTCAGTTTATTGTAGTGATTTTTAGCAGCGAAAGAAAATCATGCAGATGACCCGCAGTTTGAAGCACGACGTTCGGACTCGATACAGACAACCTTTCGGACTCGGTAACCTTTCAGTCTCAGTACGACAGTTCGGACTTACTTAATCACTTGACAACAATTCGGACTCTGATTTGACTTGTTATTTTTAAAAATCTTTTTTGGCTTATTATAAATTGATTTGACGGTAATTGTGTTCTACCTTTTTTTTACAACTTATTCCCGAGTCTAAAGCTTCACTTCCCCAAGCCTGAATCGTCGAGGCCATATATTTTTGAGTCCGAAATGACATGTAATCCTGCAGTTCTGATGACATGCTGCGAATCCAAATTACAAAATTGACTGATGGATAAAATTTAAAATTTTTAAAATCTTAGAGTTGGTCTTGTGTGTAGTTTTTTGGGCATGCAGAAATGTTGCAGTCCAGTCCAAATTTCTTTTCATATGTTAAATTCTTACGCCTTGTCGTAAGAAAGCCACAGCATTAGAGAAAACCCATGAGGTTGGACAGGTGAATTTGTGCTCCATGTCATGTACAAAATGAAATGGGGGTTTAATGTCCTACCGTTCTGTTCTTACTTAGCTAGTGAAGATGTTCATTTGACAGGAATATTGCATGGACAGTGACTGTACGTATGCAAAAGGAATGTTTTACATGCACACCAATAGGTACACAATCCGAACGACAATGTATGGTTTTGGATTTAACCTCATTTTCTGAAGGAGCTGTGGTGACTTAGTAAGAAAATGGCTAGCTGATGAGGGGTTTAATCTCGGTGTTGGTCGAGAAAGTTCCCCTTGTTAGTGGTGTAGGATCTGGCAAAACCAGTGTCTAGTCATTTGAATAGGACAAAAAAACAATATCTCGCCTCACACAGTTGTACACGTACAAGAACCCTTGACTGTTGGAATTGGAAATGAGAATAGGTCATTCATTTATTCATTTTACTCTTTGTGTGTCACCTACAGACCGCAATTCTTAAAGGAGCTAAATCTCTATTCTTGGGCACTTGGAAATGAATAAAAATGGGTAGCAAGGCATGTAAAAATATAACATGAATGTATATAAATTTCTAATCGGTTAGGGGGGTTGGGATGGCCTAGTGGTCTAGAGTGCCAAGCTTCGATCTCTAGCTGGCCTGCCTCCTCTGGCTTGCTGCTGTGGTTTCGAGTCATGGAGTTAGCATATGTGGCATGGAGATAGGTGCGCCTTATCAACCCCGTGGGTTTCCTCCCGGCACTCCGGTTTCCTCCCACTGCTAAAGACCCCTACATGCAAGCGAATTTTTGAAATAAAACTTTAAAAAAACATGTTAGTCCCAAAATGACCTAGTTGTGTTGAGTGGGTGCTAAACCCCATTTCTCTCTCTCTCTAATCGGTTATGTTCTGTGAAATATGCGATAAGTCTGAATTGACGTCTGATTATTCCAGCCTACAACAATAGTATTCTCCTGTGGGTTATGTTTAGCCTGGTTCATTGAGTTGCTTCATTACAAAGGACTCACAAAATCTTTCCTGCAGCCACACTCATTTTGATGTGTGTCTATAAACCCATTTCTTCTTTGTATGTCTGTGCACCTTACTTCTGCACCTAACCTAGCTGGACTAATTGAAGACAGTCATACAGTGTGCTATGAGGGAAATTTTTGCCCGGGCAGCAACTGAATTCCAACTGCCAAGGGATCTTTTACGTGCACGCCAATGTGTACACAGGACATCGGTTTTTCATCCCATCCGAATGCATGCTGTTCTGACTTAGCTAATGAAGATGTTCATTTGACAGGAATATTGCCTCGACAGTGACTGTTCTTACAGGCAAAAGGAATGTTTTACATGCACGCCAATAGGTATACAATCCGAACAACTATGTACGGTTTCGGATTTAACCTCATTTTCTGAAGGAGCTGGTTTTGCCAGATCCTACACCACTAACAAGGGGAACTTTCTCGACCAACACCGAGATTGAACCCCTCATTTGCTAGCCATTTTGTTTTGATGTCTTAGTAACAAAATGGCTAGCAAATGAGGGGTTCAATCTCGGTGTTGGTCGAGAAAGTTCCCCTTGTTAGTGGGTAGGATCTGGCAAAACCAGTGTCTAGTCATTCGAATAGGACAAAAAAACAATATCTTGTGCTCACATTGCATGTACACGTAAAAGAACCCTTGAGAGTTGGAATTCGAAATGAGAATAGGTCATTTATTTATTCATTTTTCTCTTTGTGTGTCACCTACAGACCGCGATTCTTAAAGGAGCTAAATCTCTATTCTTGGGCACTTGGAAATGCATACAAATGGGTAGCAAGGCATGTAAAAATATAACTTGAATGTATAAACTGAATTACATTCAATCATTTACGTTTTTACAGTAACTTCTAATCAGTTATGTTTGGCGAAATACATGTATGCGAAAAGTCCAAATTGAATTGGCGTCTGATTATTCCAGCCTACAACAATAGTATTCTCCTGTGGGTTATGGTTAGGCTTGTTCATTGAGTCACTTCATTACAAAGGACACACAAAATCTTTCCTGCAGCCACACCCAATTTGATGTCTACAAACCCATTTCTTCTTTGTGTGTCTGTGCCCCTCTCTTCTGCACCTAACCCGGGCTAATTGAAGACGGGCATACACCATACAGTGTGGTATAAGGGAAATTTTTGCCCGGGCAGCAACTAAATTCCAACTGCCAAGGGATCTTTTACATGCACGCCAATGTGTACACTGGACATCAGTTTTTCATCCCATCCGAACGACTAGGCAGCTGTCCCTGTCAGGCCCCCCGTCTGCATCACTGACAAAGGAAACCACGCCGGAAAATCAACTTGAACTTTCTTGGACAATGCAGGGATCAAACATCCGAACTCCAGGTTTAGCGTCTGAATTGATTGTCTCGGAACTTGGTAAACTTATTGCTTAAGCATCTATTGATTTTTGATGCATGATTCGCACCCCTTGAACGGGCACACACACTTTTTTGTTAAAATCTTGTCTGTATTAACAGATTTTGTTCCATTTCGACATGGTCCACCCAGGTTGTACCTATTTATATTGGTCTATGTCCAATCCCACAAAGAAGTGGGCCATGTCCAATTTTTGTGCTTCTAATCTGCAGACTGCAAATCTGAATGGATCATCTTGTTTTACGTTATATTTACTAATGTTATATTTACGTTAGAAAACTAACGTTAGATTTACGTTAGAAAACTATCGTTAGATTTACGTTAGAAAACTAACGTTAGATTTACGTTAGAAAACAAACGTTAGATTTACGTTAGAAAACTAACGTTAGATTTACGTTAGAAAACTAACCATAAACTAACGGTTAGAAACCAGACATAAAATTTACGTTAGATTAACGTTAGAATTATCACCATGGATAATCTTGTTTTACGTTATATTTACTAATGTTATATTTACGTTAGAAAACTAACGTTATATTTACGTAAGAAAACTAACGTTATATTTACGTTAGGAAACTAACGTTAGATTTACGTTAGAAAACTAACGTTAGATTTACGTTAGAAAACTAACGTTAGATTTACGTTAAAAAACTAACCATAAACTAACGGTTAGAAACCTGACGTAAAATTTACGTTAGATTAACGTTAGAATTATCACCAATAATACATATTTAATTATTATGACTGAATTCCTACTATTTATCAATTGTTATAATGTGCACACACTGGTATGGTTATTTAATCCAGAAGTATTGAAGCGAAAAAAAATGGTTATATAACCGTCATAAAATTTACGTTAGATTTACGTCATTTTCTGACGTAAAAGTAACCATAACCATTCTGACGTAAAAGTAACGTAAATTTAACCATACAATTTTACCATTATTGGACGCTAACCTAAATCTAACCATAATGACGTAAAAGTAACGTAAATCTAACGATCCATGTTAACTGGGTAACAACCAAAACACCTTTGTGCGGAGGGAATTCAACAACAGACACACAATGATATATACACTTTTCACATACGTAGAGATTTTGAAAGAAATTCATGTTTACGGGTTGCTGCCTAGATTAGGCAAAGATAAAATGCATGGACAAGTTTTAAAAAACAAGTTATAGTTTTAAAAAACTTGTCCAAGGTTTTTGTCAAGGTTTCATTAAAGTTAAATTTGTTTGCCCCTTATTTTAGTAGTCAGTATCAAGAATAATCGTTTACTCGTTATTCATTCAACTCATGATGAACTACATTTATGAGCCAGTCTTCGTTATTAGTCAGGTTCGGAGCACGGACGCCATATTAGAAAATGACCATATGTTAAAATTGGCCAATCAGAGACGATACATCTGAAGCTGGTCGTTTAGCCACTTTCTTGAAATAATGTGGAGTTATGATCAAGTGCATTGTTTACATAAGACATGTAACTGCTTATACCCATTTATACTCAATAGGAAATATTTTTCACCTACAAATACTTCAATCCTTTTTTTATATTTTTCTAATGCATAAATACATTTTTTTAGAATTTTTAAATTAAATTAAAATTTGTCGGAGTAAAAATTTGAATATTTTTGGCTCATTGCAACGCATATAATATGATTGTACATGTATATAAACTGATTTACATTCAATTGTTTTTGTTTTTACTGTAATTTCTACTCCATTAAGTTCGGGAAGATACGCCAAAAGTTTAATCGAATGGCAGTATCTAGCGTGAGGTTATTCCAGTTTAGACTGAGTGAGTTGTTCGCGTTGAATAGATCCAGCACCATATTCTTTATACAACCCGAAGTCCGTAGTCTACCGGAAATGAACTTTAGAAAGAACGAAGACACGCCCTTCCCTTCGTTACATTCCGTTATTTGATGCAGGTTTTCGAACCTCACTAAAGGGCAGCGTATCAGACAATCGATCATTTACTGTAACAGAACTGTACATATAAAATAATGGTATGTATTACTGCTACTATTCAAGCAACATGCTGTGTAAGGAAAACCACTAATGTTAGTACAGTTGCAGGTCAAAGGCAAAGGGAAAACTTATAATATCATACCAAGTAAATTCCATTTGACCTAGTGTATTTAATGGCATCCCTATTAATATGATTAATTAGCTGTTACTTGTTATTTTTATATAATTCTTCTGTACATTATTTTCATTATCATTTGCTTGACCTATTCGATCTGCTGACAACCTGTCAGAACAAAGCAATAGGTAAAAAAATAAACATTCTGCATTCATTGGATTTCGTTCTATTTTATTAGTTGATAAAAATAGATAATAATAATAATAATCGCGTCATTTTACAAGGCTAGCAAATTAGGCCTGAGGCTTTTTTCAAATTTTGTCCTTGGCACAGATCGCGCGGATGATTTCGAGATGAGTTTGGGTGACTGTTGTCTTTGTTCTAAATAGGTCGCTAGTCGAAATAGGTGCTAATTTGTGTTTGGTGTTACGTGTGACGTCAGCGCATTGGATTGAGGAAAAATTGAAATGGTGGAAAATAATGTAAATATTGGAAACAAATGGCTATGTTATCGTTGTGTGGGAGTGTTTATGCAAATCAAAACAACTGGATTGAAGGAAAAACATATTTGATTGCCTGACATTACGAATTGTTGAAAAAAAAACGAGCCGAAGCGATGGCAGGTAAATCAAAGCGAAGTATGTGAAGGCCTGGTTTCGGCGGAAAAAGTATCAACTTAATATTATACCCTGAAAAAAATATGGTATATGATAATCTGGTATCCAACCCAAAAATCTTATTTTCTACTATCATTTTGACGTTTAGATTTCTCCAAACTCCGAGCAGCTAGAATCATACCTGTCAACTCTCTTCTGCATTACGCGGTAAACTGCCGCGAAATGGACCCCTATACCGCCCTACTGCGCGGTAACAGATTTCTACCGCTTTTTCAAACAAAGGGCTCTGTATTTTCCCACCAAAAGTAACAAACTGTGCAATGTATCTTTCCGTTACTAAAACAAAGAAAGGTCGTGACCTTTGGTTGTTGTTGTTTGAGGGTTATTGTTAAGGCGTAATAGCTAAAGGATTTGTTATCTACCTACCTATGTCTACCTATGTCTGTTCCAAACGCAGGAGTCAGCTTGCTCCTCTGTATTTGGCTCTATTTCGTCATTTATTTGTGTTAATTGTCTTCTCCCGGTTGTTTTTCCTTCACTACATAAATCTGAATATGAGTAGTCGTACATCATGGGGTGGTTTTGCCATAGTTGGTCTAATCGATTTCCAAAGATTTTGACGTTTTTGGCCGTGATTACTGATTCTGGTAAGCTGTTCCAGTCTTCCACTACTCTATTTGTGAAATAATGCCTACGCATCTCAAGTCTAGATCTATGTTTAGCTAGTTTCAGTGAATGTCCACGAGTTTGGTGAAATGTACATTTATTGATCGGTAGTAAATCTTCTGTCAAAATAGTTATAAACACAGTTTAGGGTTAAATAAGCAGATATAATTACTGACACATGTTCCAACATTCCTTAAAATGCATGTTAAATAACGTAAACAATAGCGACCTATTAACGGCAACAATGTCAATGGCCAACCTTTTTTCGTTCGCTAAGTTATAATGGGATTTTCTTCAAAATATTGATAAAACAATTCCAAATACTACATTAAATGGATACATTTCGAATCAATCATTACTTGGAACTGTTGGCAAGATGGCAAAATGTCTCGCTAATTGTGAATTACCAGGAACGCCTTTCGAAGAAGAAAAAATATTACAACAAATTTTCCGAATCTTGGAGAAAAGATTTCCCCGTAAACATTGACAACATTGTCAGAGGAAAACCCGATGCTGATGCCCATTGTGCATAATGCAAATTTTACAGTTTCTTCTGGTGGTCTTACGGACGTAAAGAGACACATAAAAACAGATACATTTGTAAGCACACCAAAATAGCTAAGAATGTATCAGCACCTGGTCAAAATATGATGTCGAAATTTAAAAACTAATATAGCCTATATTTTTGTTCATATTCATTTTTAAAATTTGTTTTTAGTTGCATGTATATATCTGTATGTAATCAGTTTTTAAATTATTTTTTCCATCATTTAGGCCAGACCAATTTATTCTCTTGTTTTATGGATCCGCCGACCTGAATTTCTAGAAATCCAAAAAAACAGAATTGGGTCCGATGAAAAAAAAAATCAACCTCAATCTCCGATCAAAAAAAAATCGTCTTCTGGACTTCTGGAACTGACGAAATTTAGTAACAGTAAAAGTAATGACAATAGGTAGTGCACGCAATATTGTCAATACGAATAGCCGCTAGCTTGTAGCGAAATCATGTCGCAAAAAAATTGGGATTGGGGAGACATTCGGGAATTTACCGCGACTTCAAGATTCTTGCCGAAAATATAGTATTTATTGAATCTGTTTGCTTATTACCCGACAAGCCGACACTAGTCAGGACTGAACAGCTAAGGGTTAGATTGAGGTTATTATTTGACTCAATTATTAATTCCAGTCACTTTGAGTTGCAAGGAATATATCTTTTGTCTAATTCATACAGAAAACATCCGTTTTCAGACACAATTTTCACCCAGTATATACGGAGCCGTCGTTTCTCATAACACCGCAAAGTAATAATTATACATGTTTCCGGGCGAAGGCTTGAGAAACCAGCTCACTGGATGAGAACATTCGGCAAACCTCGACAGATTCCGGTGCCCTATATCTAGACTCGGCTGTATGATGTAGTCCGCCATTTTGGAACTATTTTAAAGGACCCGGATAAACATGGTTGCCCCCAGGAGATGGGTGCCAGTCAAGTGGTCCACAAGCGAAGTCGTCCACAACCGTTGGTGGAGTCGTCCACAACCGTTGGTGGAGTCGTCCACAAGGCATTGGTGATGTCGTCAACAACTATTAGTGATGTTGTCCACAACTAAATTTGTTTATGAATTTGTTAATGAATTTGTTATTTATGGAATAAAACGATTTACTTTGTTGTTTATTTGCTGGGAGAAAGGGTGACCACGCAGAAAAACTATACTATTTACAAATACATTATGTGTCCAGAAATTATACTAAGTCGTGTGGACGACTCCACTAACGGGTGTGGGCAGCTTAACCAGATTTTGGGACTTTTTTGTAAAAGCGGAACGTTTTCCTGTTAGAGTAAATCGGTAGTCTATAAGCCGCATCGCAAATGTATGGTCGTAGGTACATATCAATGACTATTATACATCCGAGTCTAGATGAAGGTTACGGAGAGTACCGGAATCTGTCGAGGTTTGCCGAATGTTGATGAGAAGTCATGGCCCCGAACATGTATAATCAACACATGTGATAATGTAACGAAGTCAATGATTGGATTAGCGACAACACGTGGTAGCTTATAAAAAAAGAAATGAAATTTGCGTCGTACATGTATGTATATTACGAACGTGAGGATGGTGAGCCGTTATTTATTTTATTGGTGTTAATTTATCCGTGATTGTCATAGAAGGGTGCTAATTCTATTGGTCAGATAATTAATTAGTGTTGGACATGTGAGCTTACATGAAATGTTGATAATTCTATCTAAGGGTTCTTTTTATTTCTCCCCTGCCCTTTACACAATTTTGGTCTTTTTTTTTTCTTTTTTTTTCTCTCCTGCCTTTACAGATTTTTCCAGAAAAAATCCGTATAACAAGAAAAAAAATTGGTCTGGCCTTACTGATCAATTAAATGTTTATACTTTACATTGCTCATGTGTTTATATATTTTTTTATTCATTCAAATTATTGATTAATTGAATAAAATATTTGTGTTATTTCTTAATTACCTTTTAAAGTGTGAATTAAGCATTTTTGCAAATCTACTGCCAAATCATGGTATAAGTCGGTACTTTTTTCGTGGCGATCGGCAGTTCGTATTATACTCGGCTTCGACATATATATGGATGACGATCGAAAAATAGCCTCAACGAATATATGGATGGTGATCGAAAAATTGCCTCGACGTATATGTGGATGAAGGTCGAAAAATTGCTTCAACTTTTTTAAATAGCATTTTATAGCCGTCAATATGTCAACATATACTTGCTAATATCCCAGTGAAAAATGATAATGCCATATGTGTTACGCACGTTAAACTCGGAAAACCTCGGCATATTCCAGTACCCTACATCTGGCTGCCCAATGAGTTAACTAGTGAAAATTAAAACATGTATTAATATTTTGTTTTTCTACTTTCTCTGTGTTGACTGTGACAATGTTTAATAGTTTCAATTTTTCAATGATAAAGATTTTATTTGATGTGAACAAGAAATACAATTCCTTAAAATACAGCGAAGGACTGGAATCATTAATTTCCCTTACGATGAAGTGTAGTCCAAAAATAACAGCCAATCAAAAGCCATTAGGGTCAATATGGCGGCGGATATGATGTTTTTCATTCATTTCTGTCTGGATAAAAGACAAAATACTGAGTTGGTTCTCTTTCTTTGAAATAATTTAATAATAAAAAAAATAATAAACATAAAACTGTGATTGAAAGGGGACGAAAGGTGTATATTGTTCTATCAACATACATACGGCACACTCAACAAAGAACGCCACGTGATGGAGTGAAAATTTCTGTAGAACGGTAGAGAAACCGGACCGGTAGTAAATCAATTGTCAATTGTTATCAAAATGATAACGAAATGCATTTAGAATGTGTCTATTTATAAAAGCAGAGATTATGGATAGGGTGGCTGAAAATGAAAATCTCTATGAAAATGTGGATGAAAATAATGATGGCGATGCAGATGTGCCAGTTTTAACTGAAGAAATCGCTCTGATTTTTAATTCCGACACAGAAGACGAGTATTTTGACGGCTTCACCGAATCGGACATCTAGATTTTAACAATTCAACTCTGTCGGTTTATAAGTTTAACAACCAGTCCGTGTTCTAATAAAATTGGATTGAATTATTATATGATATACCATGATGATATACCTTAATCTGTTGTTTTTGTTTTGTACAGTTAAATATAATTTTTATTTTTACATTTACAGAATATAAAATATTTATGCAACTTAAAATCGTCTTATTTTTTTTATATACGTCAATGGGGCATTAGAAGTGGTCTGTAGTATTCTACTTTGCCTTTCTATTGCAACAACACCATTGTTGCTATTTTTAGCACAATGCAGGTCCACAGTAAATACCGGTAGTTGTTCTGGCGATTTGCCGCCATTTTTGAGCATATGACTTTTGAATTGTTGATATTGTGGAATACATACAACATTGGAATATGCATTACATTAGCAGATGAGTCTTTATTAATTATAGCCTACGTACTACACGTTGCCATTTTAGTATAAAAGACCCTATTAACAACGGCAATGTTATGAATGGATTATGGAGATGTGAGGTCGGAATTCATTCGTTGTATATCCGGTTCGACTTGTATGTGTGTGTGTGTTGTATTTTATGTCCGCTTCCACCGAGGTGGTATCGCAGACAAGGTTCGTCCTATATACCGCTTCGACTTTTATACGTCCGAAGGTCGAAAAAGTCCTGAAATTTCTCAATTCGACTTATACTCCACATCAACTTATAATCCGTAAAATACGGTACTCTATACCAGTCAGTACGTGGCATGGCACCAAAATAAGTGTTTTTCAGTCATAAGTAGTATTTTCCTTTCAGAATCGCACGTTATAGATCAAGATGCCTATTGACCAGTGCATAAATGTATGTCTAGATGAATACAAATGTAAAGAATTCATGTAGCAATTAATAAATACTTTTAACAAATCAGCTGAGGAAATTTAGAGCTGGGCCTGAGCGAATTCATAATCGGTGGTCCGTGATTTTTCATTTATATACGGTGTTACAGGAAACTAATGATGTTATAACTTCTATAAATTACAGGAAACTAATGATGTTATAACTTCTATAAATTACAGGAAACTAATGATGTTATAACTCTTATACATTACAGGAAACTAATGTTATAACATTTATATTTTACAGGAAACTAATGATGATATAACCGTCATATATTACAGAAAACTGATGATGTTATAACTTTTATATATAACAGTATACTAATGATGTTATAACTTCTATATATTACAGGAAACTAATGTTATAACATTTATATTTTACTGGAAACTAATGATGATATAACTTTTATATATTACAGAAAACTAATGATGTTATAACATTTATATATTACAGGATACTAATGATGTTATAACTTTTATATATTACAGAAAACTAATGATGTTATAACATTTGTATATTACAGGAAAATAATGATGTTAAAACATTTCATCAATGTGTTGCATGTGATGTGATTTTCCAACAATATGATGAATTAGAACAACACAATAAAATACATGTTAAAGAAGAGAAAACTGATGATGTAGATGAATATTGTCATGTTTATGTTAAAGAAGAGAAAACTGATGATGTAGATGGATATTGCCATGTTAAAGAAGAGAAAACTGATGATGTGGATGATATTGCCATGTTAAAGAAGAGAAAACTGATGATGTAGATGAATATTGTCATGTTCATTTTAAAGAAGAGAAAACTGATGATGTGGATGAATATTGCCATGTTAAAGAGAAAACTGATGGTTATTGTCAAACTGAAGATGATATTGAAAGTGTGTATCAGTGTAATTTGTGCGATGAAGAATTTAAATCTTACACTGCTTTAGAAAAACACTGTGAAGTACATGTTAGTCAGCTAGGGCAAACAGTAGAAAAACCTTATAAATGTGATGTTTGTAGTCAATCATTTCCTACAGGTTATGACTTACAAGGCCACAGGAGAAGAATTCATACGGGAGAGAAAAATTATAAATGTGATTTTTGTAGTAAATCATTCTCTTTTAATAGTAAATTACAACAACACATTAGAACTCATACAGGAGAGAAACCCTATACATGTAATGTTTGTAGTAAATCATTTTCTCAACATAGTACTTTACAACAACACACGCGAACTCATACTGGAGAAAAACCTTATAAATGTAATGTTTGTAGTAAATCATTTAGTCAGAATAGAGGCCTACAGGATCACATGAGAACACATACTGGAGAGAAACCTTATGAATGTGATGTATGTAGTAAATCATTTACTAGAATTAATACTCTACAGAACCACATGAAAACTCATACAGGGGAGAAACCTCATACTGTAGAAAAACCTTATAAATGTGATGTTTGTAGTAAATCATTTACTAAAAGACACACGCTGAAGATGCACATAAAAATTCATACTGGAGAAAAACCTTATGAATGTGATGTTTGTAGAAAAGCATTTACTATAATTCGTGACTTACAAAGGCACATGAGAATTCATACGGGAGAAAAACCTTATAAGTGTAATCTTTGTAGTAAATCATTCACTCTTAATAGTAATCTAAAGATACACATGAGAACTCATACTGGAGAGAAACCTTATAAATGTGATGTTTGTGGTAAATCATTTACTGATAGTAGTCATCTAAAGAGACACATGAAAACTCATACTAAAGAGAAACCTTATAAATGTGATGTTTGTAGTAAATCATTCACAACTAGTGGTAATCAACAGAAACACACGAGAACTCATACAGGAGAGAAACCCTATAATTGTGATGTTTGTAGTAAATCATTCACAACTATTGGTAATCAACAGAGACACATGAGAACTCATACTGGTTAAAAATAGTGATGTTTATGATAACTTGTACTAGAAAAAACTAATAAATATGATGTTTAGCCACCATTACTTCAAATCGTTAACCACTGTTTAGCCACCATTACTTCAAATCGTTAACCACTATTTAGCCTCCATAACTTCAAATCATTAACCACTGTGGCTCCTAAATCATTAACTACTAGTAGTATCATGCTCCGTATTTCAGTTTGGAGAGAGAAATGGAGTTGAACGTCCACTTGACAAAAAACTAGGTCATTTTGGGACGTATGGTTTTCAATTTTTCAATTTCAATAATTCACTTGCCTGTAGGGGTCTTTAGCAGTGGGAGGAAACCGGAGTGCCCAGAGGAAACCCACGAGGTTGAGAAGGCGCCCCTATCTGACTTAGTCTGCTGGGTAGAATATCATGATCTATGCAAAAAGGGAAATCCCCTTATTCTCAAAACTCATATGGCTAGGGCCATTTTGGGTGCTGGTTCAGACTGTAGTCGCAACCATAGTCTACAATCTATATCCGAAGGTCGCCCAGGCTAGCGAGCCAGTGTCTTACCCACTTAGCCTAAGTGGAATCCCCTTATTCTCAAAACCTATCTGACCCTCGCTATTTCCATTTCTCCTGAATGAGCTTAGTTTAAACAATATTTTATTCAATAAACTGAAATGGATTGAACAACAGGCAAATGCCTATATAAGTTCTCTCCAAACATATAAAATAGTTTTAATTTTTTTTTTTACATTAATCAATGGTAAACATATGTATAGGTAGTGAATTACAAACTGAATGAGCTTACTATTAAACCTCAGACATTTTAATTTGTTGTAGAATTTACGGAAAGTTGTCGGATCGATCCTGGCCCTGTGAAGTCAGAAAATGTTGATCAGGATTTTCCGCACAGTTTCCCCCCTTGTCATTGGTGCAAGACAGAAGCCTGACAAGCCCACTGTCTAGTTTTTCGGATGGGACAGAAATTCGAGGACATGGTAACCCATTAATGTGCAAGTTGGGTTAGGTCTGTTGTGACGTCACCCTGTTCTCGTTTTTACTCTCAGAATGCATCTGAACTTCTCTATTGTTTCTGTCATAATGTTTTATATTGCTAGGGTTAGAAGTTTATGTTAATTACAACAGGTGAGAGAGAAAGAAACCCTGCTTTTTTCAAAGTAAATTAAAAAAATACTTTGTAGGTATTAAACACAAAGATACATTATGGGAGATTTTAAAGTTGGCCATTCTTGCTTTTACTCTCAAAGCGAATTAAAATAGTTAGTGCAGGGGGACTGCGACTGCGCCACATATGATTTACATAGATGACAAATGTAACTACAAGACATCATACTCCGAAACAACAAACAAACAAACAAAAAAACAATTCAAAAAAGAGAAAAACACTTTGTATGTATTAAACATACATGAAAAGATACATTATGGGTTTTAATAGAGAGTTTGCCATTCTTGCTATAACTGTTGAACAATAGATGATGAAAGAAGAAATTTCAGTCAAATTACTTTATTCTGCACAAAGTTATCACCATTGTAATTTTTGTCAAACTCCCTCTACACTGTCTCAGAGAATGGCTGATCGTTTGATTGACATGCGTTAACTCCACCTACATAATCTTGATTATCAAGTAACGTTTCAATGGCTGTGGTACCGTTAGCCTATTCGGTTTGAGACGTGGTTGCAATTTAATTCGTATCACATTTATTTTTACTACAAAATAAAAATAAGACTTTTAATACAGTGGACTCAGTCACTACGGATTGACGTGACATCTAACATGATTTTCATGTCCCGATTTATTTTCTTATGTACATTCGATCTCTGTACATTCAGGATTACGGCATCAATCAGTCGTCCTGTCAAACGATTTCCATTGAAACCAATACCGTATAAACCGGCCTTTATTCGATGGTTGTGAAGCAAACACACTGATCAATTATCGGTGAGATTAAAACTGGATGAGGGTGTGAACCCACAATAGACTAACAAGTAAACCAGCAATCCCCAATCAATTATCTATGAGATTAAAACTCCCTATATATAACGCCAGTCTGTGTTGATTACTTTGATAATTTTAATCTCTTGTACGACAGTTGTGACAAATACTTGAGAATATCCACTCGAATTCACTATCGTTGTGCATGCCGATTGAACCTGAATAACCTATAAGTTTGGTCACCCTCAGAGTAGCGACCAATATACCCTAGGCATTCTTCTGTAAACTAACAGATATAGAATGGTGCTATGTTGAACTTAATCCTCCCATGGGGTAAATGGTTAATTGGGTCTGTCCAATCTCATGTGTTTTCTACAAGTCCTCAGGTTTTTTTCTCACAGCTATAAACAGTTGCTGTTTCGCTCTAAGACCTGGGGCCTGTTTCACGAAATTTTAACTAAGATAAAATCCAAATTTTAGTAATTTGATTGGATAATATTAGATGGATTTTAGTGCTTAGCCAATCAAACTTGAAGTATCTATTTAAATTTGGATTTATTATCTTAGGTTAAGTTTTCGTGAAACAGGACCCCGGTTTCCTGTAGATGTGTTGATATGTTTGAGTATTTATCGTCAGACCTCAGTACATAACTATTTTCTCTTTATTTAGAATTAGTGACACCTAACTGTAGAGTTTCAGTTTTGTTCTTGACAATAGTCAAGGGTCCCTGGTTTGGGTACATTCATCTGTTCAGGATATTAGTCCCGAAATGACCTAGTTTGTGTCGAATGGACGTTAAACCCCGTTTCTCTCATTCTCTCTCTCTCTGTTCAGGATAAATTTGATTGAATATAGGTTTACACTAGATTATATATATATATATATATAGCTTTGTAGGATCTGAGGTAATATAGCTTTAAAGTATCCAAGCCGTAATATATCTTTAAATGATCTATGATAATACAGCTTTAAAGGATCTATAATAATATAGCTTTAAAGGATCTATAATAATATAGCTTTAAAGGATCTATAATAATATAGCTTTAAAGGATCTATAATAATATAGCTTTAAAGGATCTATAATAATATAGCTTTAAATAATAGAGCTTTAAAGGATCTGTGGTTATATAGCTTTAAAGGGTCTAGGGTAATATGTAGCTATATACAACTGGCTGTTATTTGATGTCCATAGCGGATGACGTCATCTCAGTTCGATATATTCGGCTCATATCAGGCGAGTTGGCGTGAAACTACGAATTGGACACAAAGCAGCGATGCTTGTTAAATTCAACTAAATTGTTATTTTGTGTTTCCAAAATCAACATTTTGTAGTTCTTGGGACGTTATTTGGGTTTTATTGGTTAATTCGACGCGCCCACAACTCCTATAACAATGTATAATATGAATGTATATAAACTGATCTACATTCAATCGTTTCTGAATGGTAGTCGCACCTGGTTATTCCAGTCTACAATGAGTGAGTCGCTCGTGTTGAATTGATCCAGTACCATATTCATTATACAACCTGTATTCCATACTCTACCGGAAATGAACTTGGGGAGAAGTGAAGAAACATTCTCTTTAGTTGGCGCTGCTTTGGAACCTCAACAAAAAAGGCAGCTTACCACACAATTCAACATTTATAGCAGAACTATACAAACAAAAATATGGCGAGTATTACTGTCAGTTACTCTTCAAGCAACATGGCGTAAAAACGAACCGTCAGCGACGGGCGCTTTAGATTTGATGTTGTCGGTATCACGTCATTTTGGACGGGATCAGGTCGTTTCATCCCAAAACCGTTTCACCCCGGGCTGTTTCATCCCAATTTCATCTCGGGCTTTTTCATCCACATATAGGGCTGTTTCATCCCACAAATCAAAAACATGTTTGACGTATTTTTAATATTTTATTCATTTATTAATAACAATTCATGGCTAATTTAGTAATACTATTTGTATCATTTCATACACAAATCATTTCATACATAAATCATACATAAAGCAATTACTTTGATTTCATTAAATTATCTTTTTTATCTATAAAATAAATAATGTAAGATTTACTAAATAAATATATGATTTACTATCAATAAATAATTACTATATTCGATTTACTATCAATAATATTTCAAGCCAACTCACCTGTATTGCATGTTCGATGCTGCCAACAATCGCAAATGTCACATGTCACGGGCATGTTAACAGGGTCTTACTACGGAGGAACAACGAATACAAAGATCAGCCATGGTGTAAATCCAAAAGATGAATAATAATCTTTCACTTTCGATCATATTTATAGTCAGAAAACGCTCTAGATCAAAGTAATTATATTTATATTGATTATATTGATCATTTATCTGGCTTCTTATTTAAAATGTGTAAATACAACTCAACTCTCGTGTCATGTTTTTATTACTAATCCATAGTATTTAATAATAAACAGTGAAGTACATGTTTATTTAACAATAAGTAAGTGTTTAACAGTTTATTCGACAATAAGTACAACTCCGTTAATTAACTGCTACTATAATAACAAGGGGGATGAAACAGCCCGGGATGAAACAGCCCGGGATGAAACAGACCGATAGAAAATCGGGTATGGGATGAAACAGCCCAGGGTGGACGGGTCTTGGGATGAAACGACCCGCATCCATTTTGGACTCAATATGAACGACATTTGGGACTCAGTTAACGACATTTGGGACTCTATTTAGGAGTCAATACAAACAACGTTTCGGACTCCATATAAAGGACAGTTGGGCCTCAATATAAAGGACCAGCAATGTAAATTAATTGTACGGTACTTTACTTCTTATCAAATTTATTCGTACCTTTTCCTTTTAATTAGCATGTACCAACAAAATTTTATTTTTAGAGCAATTGCTTTCAAACTTGGCAGAAAAATGTGGCTAAACATTTAAAATTTTTAGAATCAATATTTTTTAATATTCAATTTTTATTATCCCACAACCGAACGAAGTTAGGGAGGGATATTGAAACAGGGTCTGTCCGTCCGTCCGATTTTCGTTTCCGGAGCATATCTCATAAACCGTACAAGATATCTTTCTGAAACTTACCGATTGTTTAATACAACATGCATTCACCGATTGATTCATTGTTTTAATTTACCGGTATCGTTAATTACACTGGTAACCTGGTAGCGTCTAAGTCGGCGTAAATAGCCCTAATTTCTGTGACGTGTCTAATAATTCGTAACTATAGTTTAATTATGGCTAATAGCGTTCAAATTGTACTTGTGTATAACAGTTATACTATAACTTAAATCATAGTGTCTAATATTGATTACTAGTGTTTAGTTTCTCAATGTGTGTCTAATTATAAGCGTCCTGCTTAATTATCACGACCGTTCAATAATTATTGGTACATTTAAATTTCCCGAGCCTCCATTAAATTTAGTCTAGGTGTCCAATTATGAAAGGTGTTCAATTTTGTTGCCAAATATCCAAGTTTGCATGCGGTGTTCATATTTTATTGATGTTTAGTTTTGTCAGTCAGTGTCAATTTACCGTACGGTGTACAAGTTAGGACAGTGTGTTCATTAATGCAGAGGTGTTTTTATACTCTAATGGATGAGTCGATGTGTTCTGACAATTTATTGTTTTACATGTTGAAATGAGTACCACGTAAACGGTAACTCATTGTCAGTTTGATTTCGAGTTGAAATGAGTTCTGCGCAACCCGTAACTCATAGCCATTTTATCGTTTTGCATTCGTAATTTTATGTCCGGCCAAAATTCATGTCTCACTTAGCAGCGTTACATTCTGCTAAATATGAAAAAAAACGCTCTAAGTTTCAGTTTTAGTTAAAACTCTTTTAATGGGGTATCTTTCCTTTATCGAAATAAAATCCATAAGATTATAAATTTCCATGTGTATAAATATCGCAACACACAAAACTATAAGACCTAGATCACAGGAAATTTAAAAACCACAAATGAATTTTCAATAACGTTGCATTTATAAATTCACAAAATTTACAATGCTAAGAGTTGTTAATGCAGAACAGCTTTGTATGTGACTGGCTTCAAACGAACGTAAGTTGTCAAATCATGGTTTGAACTCTCGGCATTCCCGTGATCAAAAGGAATACAAACAACTGCACGTTTCTTTTGAGACCATGTGCTTTGGTGCATAGACATGCCTTCTCCCATGTTGAACCAATGCTGGTGCAGTGTTCGTTTTTCGGTATATGCGACCTGGGTATGATCTTTATTGCAGGATCAACCGACAAAATAAATTGGCTTCCCAGAATATGAATTTTTGATGTCAGGCTGGGGGCAGAGGATTTTGAGCAAAGATATGATATAACATATTTAGTTTCATAAAGTTAAATCATACTAGAATAGAACTCAATATTGGTCAATTTCAATATATAATCAGTACATAAGACTTGTTTTTCAATGGTTACGTAAACCATCGTAAAAAACCAGCTGAATAACTAGTAATTAAATTCTTGGTTAATTTGCATCTGATGTCCTATAAACATATTATACAATAGTAAGACACTGTAAGAACTTGTAACTGATAATAGCCAATAACCGTTATATGCAATTACAGAATTGTCACGTGATATCAAAGAAACAAATAACGCCCTAACATAAACGTTTGTTGACGTATATCGGCACTTGTTCAAATTGTTGAAATTTGATTTCTTCTTCATTTTTTCGAGTATTTTTAACGGATTTTACGTGAATCAAATAGGTATTTGAGATTTCGAACAATAACGATATCGTCTGACCCAATTATCGCGATATATCGCCATCCCCAAGTTATCGCTGCAGCCTAATGATATAGCATGTAACTGTCAACGAAATCACTTGGTTGGATGCAGACATTAAATGGTATATGCCATACAGTGTGCTGTGAGGGGAAATTTTGCCAAGACATCGGCACTACGGCCTACTCTTATATAAAATTCCAACTGTCAAGGGATCTTTTACATGTACACCAATGTGTACACATGACCTCGGTTTTCCACCCCATCCGACTATACAGCTGTCCTCTGTCCTGCATCACTGACAGGGGGGGGGGAAATCGTGATGAACTTTCTCACCAATTCATGGATCGAACACCTGAACTCCAGGCTAGTGAGCTAGTTTCTTACTCAATTAGCCATTGGTTCCCCCTGAATGCGAACGTTAAAGTAAACTATTTCACTGTTACATGTAATTAAAATATGTTCATTATTTATGTTTATTATTTATTTTATATGTTAAAATTTAATTCCATGTGATCAAAATCACTAAAAAATTTAGAGTCAAGTAAATATCCCATAGATAGATTACCATAGATTTCTAACGTTTGTGGAGATTATAACTCATTCCAGCTTTTATATATTACAGGAAACTAATGATGTTATAACTTTTATATATTACAGGAAACTAATGATGTTATAACTATCATATATTACAGGAAACTAATAATGTTATAACTTTTAATATTACAGGAAACTAATGATGTTTTAACTTTTCATCAATGTGTTGTGTGTGAGGATATTTTCCAACAACATGATGATTTAAGAAAACACAATAAAATACATATTAAAGAAGAGAAAACTGACGATGTAGATGAATATTGTCAAGTTATAGAAGAGAAAATTGATGATGTAGATGAATATTGTCTTGTTGAAGAAGAGAAAACTGATGATGTAGATGAATATTGTCATGTTAAAGAAGAGAAAACTGATGATATTGAAACTGTTTACCAGTGTAAATTGTGTGATGAAGAATTTAAATCTTACACTGATTTAGAAAAACACTGTGAAGTACATGTTAGTCATCTAGGGCAAACAGGAGAAAAAGCTTATAAATGTGATGTTTGTAGTCAATCATTTACTAAAAGACACACTCTGAAGATGCACTTGAAAATTCATACTGGAGACAAACCATATAAATGTGGTGTTTGTAGTACATCGTTTACCGAGCAAAGTAACCTACAGACACACTTGAAAATTCATACTGGAGACAAACCATATAAATGTGATGTTTGTAGTAAATCGTTTACACAGCAAAGTAACCTACAGACACACTTGAAAATTCATACTGGAGACAAACCATATAAATGTGATGTTTGTAGTAAATCATTTACTAAAAGACACACTCTAAAGATGCACTTGAAAATTCATACTGGAGAAAGACCTTATAATTGTGATGTTTGTAGTAAATCATTTACCCAGACTGGTCATCTACAGGAGCACATGAGAACACATACAGGACAAAGACCTTATAAATGTGATGTTTGTAGTAAATCATTCATATATCGTAGTAATCAACAATCACACATGAGAATTCATACTGGAGAAAAACCTTATAAATGTGATGTCTGTAGTATATCATTTACCCAGACTGGTCATCTACAGGTCCACATGAGAACACATACAGGAGAAAGACCTTATAAATGTGATGTTTGTAGTAAATCATTCATATATCGTAGTAATCAACAATCACACATGAGAATTCATACTGGAGAAAAACCTTATAAATGTGATGTTTGTAGTAAATCATTTAGTCAGAATCAAGGCCTACAGTACCACATCAGAACACATACAGGAGTAAAAACCCTATAAATGTGATGTATGCAGTTAATCTTTTGCTAAAAGAGATACTCTACAGTACCACATAAAAATTCATACTGGAGAAAAACCTTATAAATGTGATGTTTGTAGTAAATAATTTACTAGAAGACATACTCTACGGAACCACACAAGAATTCATACTGAAAAAAAACTATAAATGTTATGTTTGTAAATCATTTTTACCAGAAAATATCTCCAGAAACATGGCCGAACTCATACTGGTGAAAGACCTTATAAATAAGATGTTTGTAGTAAATCATTTTCTAGAGTTCTGGACTTACATAGGCACACGAGACCTCATACTAGAGAGAAACCATAAAAATGTGATGTTTGTGATAACTTGTACTAGAAAAACCTAATAAATGTGATGATTAGCCACCGTGGCTCCCAAATCATTTACTACTGACAGGGCTGAGTCAGCATTACACAGCCATGGTAAATTCCTTCTCTCAACCCCCTTCCTGGTATCGCGAGTTTACTGACCGATATAATCATAGGCGTACGGCTGTATCGAGGGCTGTATCGAGGACTGAGTTGACATATGATTTAAACCATGGTAAAGGCCTTCTCTCAACCCCCTAACTGGTATAACTTATGGGATGGCTCTACTACGAATCAATGGGGTCTACTGTCTCTTAAATTTCAACAACATTGTCTTCTAAAGAAAAATTAGGAAATGGGGTATAACATCCACTTGACACAAGCTACATGTACGTCATTTCGGGACTAACGTATGTTTCAATTTTTTCAATAAAATGCTTTCGCGTAGATGTCTTTAGCAGTTGGAGGAAACCGTATATCAGGGGAAAATCCACGAGGTTGGACTGACGACCCTACTCCCTGTCACTTACAACTGGGGAATCGAATTCATGTCTGATCTATAAAGAATCTACATTGTGTCTGCTCTTTTATAAGACCCACTATGGACATTGGCCTCGAGAGATATATAATGCTCAGGGGTTGGTGGTTCAAAGCTCTGTTATCTGGTGCAAATTTTTCCTACAGATTTATGCCAATATTTATAAAGGAAAAAATAAAGTATTCTACAGTGTTTTCTGTAGTAAATTTAACAGAAAGTTAACAAACAACATGTTACCAAGATATAGGTCGGTTAGAATTTAACAGATCGTTAAAATAACTTAGTTTTGAGCAACCGACCCCAGATCTATAATTAATTATATGATCAGTTACCTAAGCCTCCTGACATCAAGGACCACCCTTATATGGACATTTGTATTTTACCACTCATCAGTGTTCTGAACAATACAAACTAGCCTTTATACAAGACCTTATATACCCTGTTAGTCTTCTATTTCCATCGGATTAGGGGCCATCCATAAAGTATGTACGCTCAAAATGGGTAAAATTTAGACCCCCTCCCCCCCTGTACGTACGTTTTGCCATTGAATTAACGCACCTGTACGTTTTTGGCGTGACCCCCCTCCTCTAAATAGTTTCTGAATTTGAACCAATAAATGTTCAAGGATATTACAGTTTTATAGTATGGCATTTCTCATGTTCGCCTAATATTATTAATATATATACCATACACTATTTATCTTACGGAGAATCAGTCGATAAAACTCACCATCAGACTTAATCTATTCGTTAAGGCCAGCATCAATCTAAATCTATTTGTTAGGGCCAGCATCAATCTAAATCTATTTGTTAAAGCCAGCATTAGACTAAATCTATTCGTTAAGGCCAGCATCAGACTAAATCTATTTGTTAAAGCCAGCATTAGACTAAATCTATTCGTTAAGGCCAGCATCAGACTAAATCTATTTGTTAAAGCCAGCATTAGACTAAATCTATTCGTTAAGGCCAGCATCAGACTAAATCTATTTGTTAAGGCCAGCATCAGACTAAATCTATTTGTTAAGGCCACCAATAGACTAAATCTATTTGTTAGGGCCAGCATTAGACTAAATCTATTTGTTAAAACCAGCATCAGACTAAATCTATTTGTTAAGGCCACCAATAGACTAAATATATTTGTTAGGGCCAGCATTAGACTAAATCTATTTGTTAAAACCAGCATCAGACTAAATCTATTTGTTAAGGCCACCAATAGACTAAATATATTTGTTAGGGCCAGCATCGGACTAAATCTATTTGTTAAAACCAGCATCAGACTAAATCTATTCGTTAAGGTCACCTCAATTATCACTGAGATGTAATAAGCTTAGGGCACGTGAATATTGGTAAGATTGTAGGTTACGGTAAGCATTAGGGCAAGGTCCAGGGTTGGGGTTTGAATTAGCACTTGCCCTGTTTACATCTCAGGACCTTTTACCAAATTTGAAGTTAGCCTCAACAAATAGACCTAACCCTCACCATCATTACAACTGCCAAGGGATATTTAACATCGACTTTTCATAACATTAAAATGACTAGACAGCTGTCTTTGTCAGGCCCTCTGTCTTGCCCAATATGTTAACAAGAAGTTTTACCCTGACAGAATATGAACAAATGAAATAGAATTTTGCCCTGACAGCGGCGCTACAGTCTACTTTTATATCGGATTACAACTGCCAAGGGATATTGAACATCGACTTTTCATAAAATGACTAGACAGCTGTCTTTGCCAGGCCTTCTGTCCTGCATCACTGACAAGAGGGAACCATGCCAGAAAATCTGGATGAACTTTCTCGGCCAATGCAGGGATAAGACACCCGACCTCCAGGCTAGCGAGCCAGCATCTTACCCACTGTGACCAACACTAACTGAAGTAACAGTTATCTTTGTGTAAATTCAACAGTAATATTTCAGATACCTGTGTTAACCAATGTTCATTCAAACAACACACTAAGATTCTAAATTTATCAAGACACACCACAAGGTATTGAATGCTTAAAGGACCTAAGTCCGTAACTCAAAATCCTCCAAAATCTTCGACATCGAAAACACGAATTATTGGTCAATTTAAATCAACATTGATGATGTAAACTTACCAGGAAAAGATGAGCTTCTGATATCCGATATTTAAGATAAAATAATTTTTCTAACATTGGTACACGAATCGTGTACCATATTGCGCTCCGGTCCTAGTTTTATTGAGAGACTCAGGGGACGAGGCTAGACACATTGCACTGTATCACACTGCATATGTGGACTGGAATAACCAGGCGCTAAAAAAAATGCACTGGGTTGAGACTGAATGGCTTGTTTCGCCGAACATAACTGATTTGAAATTGGAGTAAAACGGAAAGCATTTAATGTAAATCAGTTTATATACATTCATATTACAGTATTATATGAGTTTCGACCCACTTTTGTCAATTTCTGGATCCCAAATGTTAGCGATTTAGCTCCTTTAAAAACAGGCCACAGATTAACAATGTTGGCTTCGATTGCAAGAATTTTTGACAAGATAAGCATGGCTTAATAATGATGCCTTTGTGACAAGTTTCTATATTATCTAACATAACATATCTGTAAATTCTGGAAGGACATTCAGTGAGGAACAACGCCTATTTGGACTTTTAAAGAATCTTACGTTTTAGGCCTTGAACCTTCTTCTGTAGAGGCTTAATTGCGATATCGCTTCGGTGTAAGCGGACGTTAAATAAAGCGATATCACAAACACTTCTGTAGAGTCTTTTACAATACGACCGATAAAGAATAGTGCTATGATGAACTTACACCTTCCATATGATGCAGGTAACATTTTAGGCCCTCTTCTGTTCTGTAGAATCTTTTGCAATATGACCAGTAAAGAATCATGCAATGTTAAACTTACTCCATGGAATATTGAAGGGGAGGGGGTGGTTAACAAATGCAGAAGGTCTGTCATTGAGTCAAGGGCACTGTGGTTTTTCAGTTCTGTTTTTAACAATCTTCAAGGGAATCTGATTTTGGTACATTCATCTGTTCAGTATAAATTTGATTAAATACAACTTAACAGTAGACTTGGTAATACAACTTAACAGTAGACTTGGTAACAGTAGACTTGGTAATACAGCTTTACAGTAGACAGGGTAATATAGCTTTACAATGGATGTGGTAATACAGCTTTACAGTAGATGTGGTAATACAGCTTTACAGTAGACTTGGTAATATAGCGTTACAATAGATGTGGAAATACAGCTTTACAGTAGATGTGGTAATACAGCTTTAATGGGTCTAAGGTAATATAGCTTTTAAAGTAGTAATGGTAAAGGTAATATAGAATTATGATTAAATTACGCGTTGCGTGGGTCGTTTGTGGGTTGCTCACGTTGTATTGATCCGTGGCTATATTCATTATACAACCTGTATCATGCTCTACCGGAAATGAACTTGGGAAGGAAAACGAAGACGTTTTTCTTTTGGTTAAATTCCGTTATTGTTGAAACAGAGTTAATTCTTACCGAAGTACGACTTACAAGACAACCGACCATTTACTGTAGCAGAACTTCACAAACAAAATAATGGCGAGTATTACTGTTACCATTCAAGTCACATTCCGGTCAAATGAACCGTTAGTTTAACGTTGAACTGTTGTAGTGATCTTAAGCGGATGTTCATATCCCGATCCACGTCCTCAGTTTAGACAGATTGTTGTCCTCTTATTTAGTAATTACTAATTATTTAACTTAGTTGTACATATTGTTAAGAACTCTGATAATGTTATTATGTAGCTATATTTCATTCTTATTTATTTTCATAAATCCGTCCTTACACGTGTTGTGATTTTGCCCTGTATGATACAGCTGCCCGTCAGGATGACTGGGACTACTTCCACCTAACCACGGAGTCCCGTGCTACCAGCGGGATTTAACCTATATATTGCTGTTGTGCCGTCGCCTCAGCTCAGATGATGTTTAGACTTCAAATAGGTAACTTGTTAGCACGCGGACAGCCTTAGACTAAGTTAGACTTAAACGCCAAGCTGGGAGCTTGGAGAATATATATATAATATATATATACAAAGGCCTACCCTCGATCACCATAAATGGTAGTACGGTAAAAACTTTTATTAAACGAGGGGAGAAGAATATACATGTATATTGTTCTCTAATCTCTACTAAAAATAGATTAGATAGATTCAGGTAGATTGACACTTTATTATTTAGTGAATGCGAGCTGCACGTGCAGCTCCTATGCTGTCTGCACGGGCATATCAACACGTCACATGTTATTGAAGTGACTTTGTTTATAATTATCTAGCCATGTTTCCTCTTATTATTTGTAATAAGGAGATGTTGATTAAAAAATGAGTTCATCATGGCTAGATGGGCGGCATATTCCACCGTCGTCCACCGGTGGCAATTCCTTACCCCGTCAGTTTTATACCGGTAGATCTACTATTAGTTTATTCAACGGATCTCAACGGCTTTATAATATTCCAGAGTTTTATGATGGCTATTTCAACTGGCTTAGTTTTGCCAATAGATTTATCAGGTTTGCCAGAGCACAGGATTGGTCCGACCAGGAATGTAGGGAACAGTTGTTCTTTTGTTTAAAGGGATATGCGGTCAATGTTTTTAGAATTGTCCTTTCACGGCATGGCAATTTAACAGTTTTTGAACATCTGACAAAACTCGAAAAATGTTTTAGTCGTGTAGATATGTCTCGGGCCACAAACCCATTTCACAATTCATCATCATCGGTCAAAATAACTAGTTCTCGTCGTAATGATAATGTACTGGCAGCAACCGAAATCTGAGCCGATAAAACTCCTGAATCACAGAAAATGACTTCGGCCAAAGTAGAGCAGCGCTGGGACAGGATAGATTGTGCGTGTGCTGACATCATCAATAAAGTGGACAACTTAAAAGATCATTTAGCCGATATTTGGAATTACCCAGAAAGAACTCATCGGTCAAATGCAATAATGCCCAATGCAGAAACTCCAGTCCGCAAGCTTGTTCCAGAGAATTTAACATGTGACCATCATAAACGTTCTGCAATTGATGAATTAATACTTGAATTCGATCGAGTAGACAAGCCTTGTGTCCCAAGTTTGTCCAGTGATTCAGCCGTCTCGATGTCCGAGGATGAAACTTCGAACGGGTCAGATTGAAGCGGGACGATCGCCAGTTGTGAAACTGCATTAAATACCGAAAAGATGACAAAACTTTCTGAGCACTGCAGTCAACAGTTAAAGGAGAAACTGCCAAAAAGTAAAGAAGTTCCTGAGTTTTGTGCGTTTGACAATTCAATATCAAATAGTCAACCGAGACTTCTATTCCGCCTTCTATCAACTTCAGTTGTTACGCAATTTACCGCCGGGGAATATTCAATTTCCGATAGTTTCTTTGAGCAACAAAAAGAAAAGCCTCCTAGACTTAAGTGGGTGGAGTTAAATAGATCTATTACCATAGATAAATGGTTCAACGTTCCTGTGTATGATTTGGCTGGACCTGTAAATTTGGATAATCGGGTATTTCAAGAAATGCATTTGTTTATAGTAGAACTAATTAAACTGTGTGTCAAATTCATCAAAGATGAATGGTTATTGACCCTTCATGATGTTCCTGTAAATATGGTGAACACAGATTTATTTATTGATAATTCGCGTATTATCGACGGTGTCTATGATGCGTGTTGTGAATCAAATGGTCATTTAGCTGTCCTTGAGCAGATATTAGCCTCACCGTTAACTATCTCACGGTGTAACATTGACAATCATTTAACTGAGTTTACGCCTGGACCTTTAAATATTTCCGACAGTTTTTGAAATAAGATGCAATCTTTCCTTCGAAATAAAGGAACAAAATTTAAAGTGAAAATATCTTCAACATTACAATGTTGAATATTTACCTGTCCTTGCCTACGGTGACTTTGATGTAACCGCTAGCTGTGTGTGTGTAGAATATTTTCGGCGAAATTATAACCGATTTGTTCTTGAGTGATGCGTGAATGACACGGTGTACATTTATACCGTTACTAGTGTGATTGAAAGTGTGGGTGTGACGAGTAGGAATTTATTTTTCAGAATAAGGAACCAATCCTTTCAAATTAAGACGGGGAGGTGTGTTGCGATTTTGCCCTGTATGATACAGCTGTCCGTCAGGATGACTGGGACTACTTCCACCTAACCACGGAGTCCCATGCTACCAGCGGGATTTAACCTATATATTGCTGTTGTGCCGTCGCCTCGGCTCAGATAATGTTTAGACTTCAAATAGGAACAGCTGAGAGCTTACAAGTGTTGGACGAAAATCATTTATTTTTGTATTGAAGAACAATAAAAAGAGTTGCTGATTAATCCGGTGTTATTCTTTCTGAGCCAGCTGCTTGGTTGGCTACTCCCACACCTCTACAGTAGTGAGCCCTCAACGGAACTAACGGATAGAGCTGGGCCCTCTCTCCAATCCGCTCTATCTGGAGGTCCAGATCACTACAGAAATTTTCTGGTGGCAGAGATGGGATCCAGATAGAAAAAGCGGGATACAGATTAGCAAACCCCGAGACGGCGCCAGATACAGATAGTCAGATGGGATGAACCCAGATAGCCAGACTTCTCCGAGTTATTTCAGAGCTGAAGATCAACTTGTCTTTCCTGAGGGAAGAGCTGCTCATTTTGGTGGTAGCTCAACTATAGAATCCACAGAAGAGCCAAGGAGGAAGAATGCACTAGAAAGGCTTCGCAATACGATCTCAAGACAAAGAACAAAACCAGTTAGTTCTGATGCACAGAGCCTAATAAAGAATTCATTGGAAGCAAGAGCCAGTCGGATATGTTGACATTGAGAAACAGCTCTAAAGCTCCAGGATGTGTTAACTGGCAATCAACAAGTATTTATAGACCTTCCGCCAGAGCTGCAACTCCTGATGTCATAGGAAGTGCGAGCCAATATTCTGAAATGGCGAAGCTCAGTAAAAACGAGCGTGATTTTATTTCTGTACTGAGCCGCGGTATAAGCATATTTAATAACCCGAAATGGAATGAAAATGATCAGAGGAAGCCTAGCATGTACAGAAGGAACATGGTTACTCCTCAGTCATTTGATGGAACAAGCTCTATTATGGATTATCAGATTCATTTCAAGACCTGTGCTGAATTGAATGGATGGGATGAAACAAAAAAGGCTTTGTACTTGGCTGGAGTTTAAAAGGGCAGTGCACAATCTGTGATGCAATCGATGCTGACGGAAAAACAAGGAAATTATAAGATGTACAGAGCAGAGCTGAGAGCCATACGCAGGAAAATGGGAGAGACTCTTCCAGAACTTGGGCAGACGGTTAGAAGAACAGTGAGTCTAGTGTATCCTACCGCTACTTTAGAGTTACAAGATGTCTTTGCACGAGATGCATTCTTTGATGCTCTACAGGAGAATTGAGAATTGGTCTGGAGAATTCAGCAATCAAGACCATCGAACTTAGAGCAAGCTATTCAGGTTGCAGTTGAATTTGAAACTTTTATGTATGCAAATAATCGAGTTAAACAACCAAGTCGTGCAAGAGCTGTGGAGACTGAACCAGAGACTGAGAGACTTAGAAATGAATAATAAGCAGGAAACTAAAGATCGTCACACAAACGCAGGCAGACACCAATTTAACACAACAAGAAGAGACAGAGGAAAACAGACTCAAAGCCATTGTTTGTTTACTGTTACTAATGATCACCAATCAACCGATGTTTTGAAGAGCCGACTGTCACCTCAAAATTAACAATCTGCCAAATTATTTAAATTCACATAATTTCATGTCGCAATAATTTTTTCCCCACTATCATGTTTCCACCACCCCAACTCACAATAATTTCATGTTTTACATATCACAGGAAACTAATGATGTTAAAACTTTAATATATTACAGGAAGTTAATGATGTTATAACATTTATATATTACAAGAAACTAATGATGTTATAACTTTTATATATTACAGGAAGCTAATGACGTTATAACTTTTATATAATACAGGTTACTAATGATGTTATAACTTTTATATATTACAGGAGACTAATGATGTTATAACTTTTATATATTACAGAAAACTAATGATGTTAAAACTTTTATATATTACAGGAAACTAATGATGTTATAACTTTTATATATTACAGGAAACTAATGATGTTAAAACTTTTATATATTACGGGAACTAATGATGTTATAACTTTTATATATTACAGGAAACTAATGATGTTAAAACTTTTATATATTACAGGAAACTAAGGATGTTAAAACTTTTATATATTACGAGAAACTAATGATGTTATAACTTTTATATATTACAGGATACTAATAATGATATAACTTTTATATATTACAGGAAGTTAATGATGTTATAACATTTTATATATTACAGGAAACTAATGATGTTAAAACTTTTATATATTACAGGAAACTAATGATGTTATAACATTTCATCAATGTGTTGTATGTGATGAGATTTTCCATCAACATGAGGATTTAGAAAAACACAATAAAATACATGTTAAAGAAGAGAAAATTGATGATGTAGATGAATATTGCCATGTTAAAGAAGAGAAAACTGATGATGTAGATGAATATTGTCATGTTAAAGAAGAGAAAACTGATGATGTAGATGAATATTGCCATGTTAAAGAAGAGAAAACTGATGATATTGAAAGTGTTTATCAGTGTAATTTGTGTGATGAAGAATTTAAATCATACACTGATTTAGAAAAACACTGTGAAATACATGTTAGTCAGCAAGGGCAAACAGGAGAAAAACCTTATAAATGTGATGTTTGTAGTCAATCATTTCCTACAGGTTATCGCTTACAAGGCCACATGAGAATTCATACAGGAGAAAAACGTTATAAATGTGATGTTTGTTTTAAATTATTTCATACAGTTCATGATTTACAAGGCCACATGAGAATTCATACAGTAGAAAAAATTCATAAATGTGATTTTTGTAGTAAATCATTCCCTTGTAATAGTAAATTACAAGTACACATAAGATTTCATACAGGTGAAAAACCCTATACATGTGATGTTTGTAGTAAATCATTCTCTCAAAATAGTACTTTACAGCGACACACAAGAACTCATACTGGAGAAAAACCTTATAATTGTAATGTTTGTAGTAAATCATTTACTGATAAAAATACTCTGACGAATCACATGATAGTTCATACTGGAGAAAAACCTTTTGAATGTGATGTTTGTAGTAAATCATTTACTAGAAGACAAACTCTACTGAACCATATGAAAACTCATACAGGGGAGAATCCTCATACTGGAGAAAAACCTTATTTATGTAATGTTTGTAGTAAATCATTTATTAGAAGACGTACTCTGAAGAACCACATGAGAACTCATACTGGACAAAAACCTTATGAATGTGATGTTTGTAGTAAATCATTCTCTCAATATAGTTCTTTACAGCGACACACAAGAACTCATACCTGTAGGAGAAAAACCTTATGAATGTGATGTTTGTACTAAATCATTCTCTCAATATAGTACTTTACAGCGACACACGAGAACTCATACTGGAGAAAAACCTTATAAATGTGATGTTTGTAGTAAAACATTTACTGTAATTCATATGGGAGAAAAACCTTATGAGTGTAATCCTTGTAGTTAATAATTCACTCTTAATAGAACTCGGTAATCAAAAGATAAACATGAGAACTCATACTGGAGAGAAACCATATAATTGTGATGTTTGTAGTACTCATACTGGTTGAAAATAGTGATGTAAACAATTAGTCATGTGGCGTAAATTGAGGCACAGCGTACTGTTCAGTGGATTTACGCAACAGCTTTGTGTACTAAATGTTAAAAAAACATAGTTTTGTGTTTTTCATATCTTAATAATAAACATGGACATTTGATCAAATGTTTGACCAAGACTTGTGAACACAATACAGCAGTAAACCTTTGCCAAATCTGTATGCTTACTATAGAGCCCAGTTAGCGTGTTGAACCAACTATGTCACTTCCGGTTTTAATAAAAAATTAATTTCTCGCTTTCAAAAACTTTTTTGCTTGTGTTACAGAGGGGATTATTTATTTAAGATTTATGTAACCTAGTTGAAAATCGTTGGTCTTCCCCTTTAATGCCAGCTTTATTTTCACTGAGATGTAAATAAGGCTTAGGGCACGTGATTATTGGTAAGATTGTAGGTTAACTCTAAGCATTGGGGCAAGGTCCAGGGTTGGGGTGGGAATTAGTACTAGCCCTGTTTACATCTCATGACCTTTTACCAAATTTGAAGTTAGCCTCATCAAATAGACCTAACCTTCGCCATCATGAATTTCCATAATCCTATTAATGGCTATGTGCCCAATATGTTAACAAGAGTATATATGATAGCTGACAGAATATGAACAAATGAAATAGAAATTTGCCCTGACAGCGGCGCTACAGTCTACTCTTATATCGGATTCTAACAGCCAATGGATTTTGAACATCGACGTTTCATAACATTCGAATGACAGCTGTCTTTGTCAGGCCCTCTATCCTGCACCACTGACAGAGTGAAACAATGTCTGAAAATCTGGATTAACTTTCTGGGCCAATGCTGGGATGGAAAACCTGACCTCCAGGCTAGTGAGCCAGGATCTTACGCCCTAGCCACCATGACCCCCAGTTGATGAACAACACATTAATATTTAGATTGTGGGTCTCAGCTTTTTTTGACAAGATAATCATGGCATAATAATAATATCGGTAAATTCGGTAAATTCTGAAGTGACATTCAGGGAGTAACAAGGCCTATAATTGATGCAGGTACCTAATGTTTTCTGCCTTCTTCTGTGGATTCTTTCACAATCCGACTTATATAGAAATCGTGCTATGTTGAACTTACTCCTGCCATGGAATATTGGTGGGGGGGAAGGGAATGCTTATCCAGTGCGTACTTGATCACAAGGTCTGTCATTGAGTCAAGCGGTGTGGTTTCATCGAATCCCGCCTGTACTTGGCAAGGAGTAAGCTAATATAGCTTTAAAAATGAAAAAAATAATGTAGCTTTAAAGAATGTTTGCTAATAATAGCGTTTAAGGGCTAATAATAAGTGCAGGAGGAACGCACACTAAAAATGATTTACACGAAAGACCTAACAGAAATAATGTGACCAATTTTGACAGTGGTTGTCTCTTCGACGGGGATAGTCTGCCAGTTGATGTCAGGTGTTATGCCCCACGGCCTACTCTTATATAGAATTCCAACTGTCAAGTGATCTTTTACGTGCACGCAAATGTGTGCAATGGACCTCAGTTTTTCATCCCATCTGAATGACTGGACAGCTGTTTTTGTCAGTTCATCTGTCCTGTATCACTGACAAGTGGGAACCACCCTGGAAAATCTGGATGAACTTTCTCAGCCAATGCAGGTATTGAATACCCGGCCTCCAATATAGTGAGCCAGCATCTTACCCACTAAGCCATCATGATCCCCCCCATGCCAAAGGGGAATCCCCTCATTCTGAACCTCTCTATTGTCATGGGGGGTTGAGATGGCCTAGTGGTCTAGAGTGCCGCGCTTCGACCTCTAGCTGGCCGGTCACCTCTGGCTTGCGGCTGTGGTTTCGAGCCCTAGTGTGAGCGTATGTGACTTCTCAACCTCGTGGGTTTCCTCCGGGCACTCTGGTTTCCTCCCACTGCTAAAGACCCCTACGCGCAAGCGGATTATTGAAATAAAAATTAAACGATATGTTAGTCCCAAAATGACCTAGTTGTGTTGAGTGGAGTTTAACCTCATTTCTCTCTCTCTCTCTCTCTCTATTGTCATTTCTCCTGAGTGAGCTTACTATTGAACCTCAGTCATTTTAATTTGTTGCGGAAATTCCGGGAAGTCGTCGGTCCGAAAATGTTGATCATTGGTGCAAGACAGAAGGCCTGACAAAGACAGCTGTCTAGTTGATCGGATGGGACGAAATTTCTAGGACACGGTTACGCATTAGGGTGCAAGTTAAATATCCCTTGGCAGTTGAAATTCAATATAAGAGTAGAATTATGGGAACTCATGATGATGACGGTTAGGCCTATTGTGACGTCACCCTGTTCTCGTTTTTACTCTCAGAATGTATCTGAACTTCTCTATTATCATAATGTTTCATATTGCCAGAGTAGACTTATAATATATAGATAAGAAGTGAAAGTTTGAAAGGAATGGACGAAATCAATGACGCATAATTATAGCCGACTTCTTGTTAGCCTGCGTGTACTCTTGTACTGTAACTGGTAGGCCTACATGACTCCCGAAGCAGACAAACAGGAAACAGTGATTCAGTGGTGCTGCAATTCAACTGGGGTGATGTTGGCTGAGAGCAGTGATGTTTATCAATTCAACTGGGGTGATGTTAGCGGAGAGCAGTGATGTTTATCAATTCAACTGGGGTGATGTTAGCTGGGAGCAGCGATGTTTATCAATTCAACTGGGGTGATGTTAGCTGAGAGCAGCGATGTTTATCAATTTCCATATTTTTTCTCTAAACGCAAGTGACAAAAAAACTAATAATACCAACCCACAAACTCTCATTTTAACCACTACTAAACAAAATATCAAGGCTGTATACATAAATCGCCCATTTGGAAAACAATGTGCATTGTGGGAGAAAGGTGAGAAAACTTACGAGGAGCGACCATTGCTTTGCATGGGATTTCTCTGACCAAATTTTGAAAAACGTCGATTTTACGTTAATTTTAAAAATTAATAAATCAATCAAATCCTGTTTAAATCCAAACCGAATCCAGGCCATCCATGGGTCTACAGAGTTGATTTTGAGCTTGTTGTGCAAATAAAGATCTAATTTAAAATTCTATGACATCTGAAACCTAAATAAAGACTTGCAATAATCAGATTTAGACCTTGCAATGTTTAATCGAATGGCAGTATCTTTTACACTGAGCGAGTCGTTCGCGTTGAATAGATCCAGCATCATATTCATTATACAACCCATAATCCGTACACTGCCGGAAATGAACTGGTCTACCGGAAATGAACTTTGGAAAGAAAGAAGACACGCTCTACTGAATAACTGTTTACAAAATGAACAGCTATTTTCTTGACTAGCCGTGGTAGAACGAAGAGAAGAAACAGATCAGCAATCCTGTGTTTATATTATAAACAATCATCATTCAGTTACAAATGTTGCTAACAAAATAATGGTGAGGGGACTTTAGATTAAACAGCACTTCAAACAAAGAGACATAGTCCAGACGAATATTTTATTTTTTAATGAATGAGAGAGAGAGAAATTGGGTTTAACGTCCACTCGGCACAAACTAGGTCATTTTGGGACTATCAGATGTTTTAATCTTTAGCAATGCAGGGATGAAGCCAGGATTTGCTGGAAAAAATCTTATGCAAGCATAGCGAGTAAAAAATTTTTGGGAGGGGGCATGGTCTTTTATGAAAATTCAACCCTTATTGGTGTATTTTCAGATCATTTGCTGTCTTATTTGCTTCAGTGCAAATCAATTACCATTTATATTATATTCAAATTTATATTTTTATATGCCTATTCTTAAAACGATTTTTGTGTTTTATTTGAGTACAACAAATTATGACAACAGGTAGATTTTGATAATTAAAACACGTTGTTTTATTTGACTTTTGTCTCACGAATTATATTATTATTATGGTGGAATGAGAATCAGGCCAGACAGAAGTTTAGAAAACTTTCATCGTCCTCCTAGTCCTACACCCAAGCCGTAGCAAATCCATGGTCAACACAGGCAAGAAATAAAATAAAAAACATTGACATTGTAGATAGGCTAAGATTTAGTAGAGACTCAGTAGAATAAACCGTAGAATGAGTACATTCAAAGTTGATCGTAAAACCGAACGTACCACACCATTTACGACATCCAAACCGAATGGGTGATCTATTCACAGCAAATACAAATTTAGAGACCGTAGATTTGTGAAGTAAATAGACCTACACGTACAGCTTCAAAATTTAAATAAATAAAATACCAATACTTCTTTCTTTAAACTAATTTGGGATGATAGGGTCTACTACGACATGGTTTGCGTGGGCTTGTAGTTTGCTATGAAAATTTCGAGCGCTGAGGTTGAGTACAGAAGGACGAAGTCGAAGGGGTTTGAATACGACTGCGCGGCTTTCTTCAATTTTTTTCTTTGGCCTGGGCGGCAAAAAATAGTACCTGACACAAGCGTCCAGCGCCACCCGGTAGGCTACATGCCTGAGCAATGGGAGGAAATTGGTGTACCTGGGGAAAAGCCACGAGGTTGGACAGGCGACCCTACTCCTTGACACGTACAACCAGGGATTCGAAACCACGCCAGTTTACTCAATCTCTATGATGCAGCGATCCAACCATTCAGCCATCCAACCCCCCTTTATTAAATATAAAATAAATAAGTGAATAGAATAGTCTGTGTTGAGCTCTGAATGTTAGTCTCATTATATTCGTCAGGCAGGAACCTTTTGTATAATTGAAGTCTTGTCGAAAAAGAATTAAATGTAGGCCTACCCTCAGTCAATTTTTACTAGTAATAATAATAATAATAATTTATTTTTATAAAGCGTTCTACACAATTTGTTTCAGAAACGCTTTACAAGAGTTAAAAATTAAGTAATAGACATAATCACAAAATAAAATATAATTTAAAAGATATCAATAGTATAAATGATAAAAATAAAATAAAATGAGTTATAAGTTAAAATATTAAATGAAAATGAGGAGAGATAAAATAAGATATAAGTTAAAACGTTAAATGAAAATGTTCAGAGATAAGCTGAGATATAAGTTAAATAAAACATTAATCATAAAATCATAAAACAATACAAAGTAAAAATTTTAGGTATTAAGTTGCCTGCTGAATAAATAGGTTTTAAGACCAGGCTTAAATGTACTTAGTTCCCTTTGCTGACGAAGGTGTTGTGGAAGGTTATTCCATAGGTAAGGTGTTATGGTTGGGAAGGCTTGCCAGCCTTAATTGTTATTTTTAGTGCCTGTTCTTGTGAGAACGTAGATTTCGGAATTATCGAATCTTAAGCCCGACCTTCCAGGAGTATACAATTGAAACAGTTCACACAAATATACAGGTGTCTGATTGGATAAACACTTGTGTACTAATAATATGATTTTGAATTTTAAGCCAGAGAAGATCATGAATGATGGGTGTGATAATACTCCCTCTGCAGTAGGGGTTTCAGGTCAAAGTTTCAAATGAGAGAAAAAAATTTTAAGCCCAAATCTTTGCAGATATTGAGATTGATATTAAACTATTACAATACAATTGCTAGTAATGCATTTACATAAAATAGTAATTCAGAATCGTAGATTGAAGTTGGCTCTATTTCAGCCGTTAGCTGTCCGATTTCACGCTAAAGTCACGTGACCTGAAACCCCTATTACTAGGCAACTTGTTACTGCTAAATGGTTGTGTGTCACTGTCAGTCCCTTTGAACGCCTGAACAATGTAAAGGTTAACACAAGGTACAATTTTGATGACGTATATCTTCTTTGATTGGCATTTAGTAATTGAACATAATAACACAAGGTACAATTTTATGGATACACAATTACTGAGTTTGATACTAAGCGATGTAAAGGTTAGTTTTGAAAAACGTAACTAAAAACATTAAGATATACTGATGTGTTTGTTTTTAGCTGTGATTGGATGCCTTTATTTCCATGTGGCAAACTCAATTTCTTAATTAATACATGTAACATCTTTGAAATAAGATAAATTTATACAATTATGACTAATTAAACTTACAATTCAATATTGTCAATTTTGCTTATTGATGCCCAATGCAATTCGCTTTTGCTAGTTGAACAATATATGCCCATGATAGAATGAAAGAATGAATGAAATGGGGTTTAACGTCCTACGCTTAAGCACTTAACCTGGGTCAATTGAAGACGGGCACACGTAGGGTTGAGAGATGTTTTTTTTTTTATCTCAGTCGTTTCAATATTCACACAGTTCTTGGATTATGTACGAAAAATCATGTTTTGTTTTTTTTAGCTTGTTCTCTATCCATCTCTTGCAAAATGTGCAACCCTTGTCAAGCAGCCCCTTTTTTTTAAATAAGAAAATATTTACATGAAATGAATAATATAGTTGAATCAGGCAGGCCTCAAAAAGTCCCTTCAGTACAATGTAACTACTGGTTATTTATAACTAGCATAGGTTTTCTTCGGGTCCTCAGGTTTCCTCCCACTGCTAAAGACCCCTACGCACAAACAAATTATTGAAATAAAATTAAATCATATGTTAGTCCTGAAATGTCCTAGTTTGTGTCGAGTGGACATTAAACCCCATTTCTCTCTCTCTTATTAGTATTGTTAATTCGTGTACATATTTGCTTTACACAGTCTAGTCAACAAAGATTGTGTGCACCTTAATTCACTCTTCTATTAATATGTTGTTTTTTCAGCATATTATTCAAGTGCGTAATTTTAATGCAACTTAATTTCCAGCATAACTTGCTTAACCAGACTGATATTTTAATCTTGACGAAATAGCTATAATAAACCACTCATGTGTCGAAAATGCCTTAACCCTTGCTGAAAGTAAAAAAAGTTATTTTGCTCATGGATTTATTTACGTATTTAAGGGAATATCAGTCTGTTTTTGTGAAGTAATTGGGGAGTTTGATGGCCGAATTGTCAGCATGTGTGCGCTGTATCATAAATCCTGTCATTGAGTCACCTGGCTTGGTTTTAGATCCCTGGTTGGATAATGAATCGTGATACGGCAACTGTTTATATCGTGCATCATGGATTTTTTAATAAAAAAAAATCGCAGTTATCGATGAATCGTTGCAGCTCTTTGCATTATCCATGTAGGTACACAAATATGATTGAATTGTTTTGGTCTTTATTTTCAACCATATGAATATCATTATATCAAACCGTATTATTTCTTCTATATTGACAGGTCTAAAAACTCGCTTAAAGTAGCTTAGTCAATATCATCCAAAGTGTTAGACATTTAAATCATGTTTTGGTCTTTATTTTCAACCACATGAATATTATTATATCAAACCATCTTATTTCTTCTATATTGACAGGTCTAAAAACTCGCTTAAAGTAGCTTAGTCAATATCATCGAAAGTATTAGACATTTAAATCATGTTGTGATCTTACCAGGAAAAGATGGGCTTATACAAAATAAGCATTTTACCATTGGTATACAAATGGTTTACCACAATGCATTTAAACGCCATTTGTAACAAGGGACTTAATAATAATAATAATAATAATTACGTCATTTTACAAGGGTAGCAAATTAGGCCTGAGGCCTTTTTCGAATTTGGCCCTTGGCACAGATCGTGCAAATGATTTCGATCATTACTGCAGGAAGAAACCGAAGAACTCGGGGAAACCTGCCTGATCGGACGGGAGACCGAATATCCCTCTCACTTACAACGATAAAGTTCATGCCCTGAGCTGGGATTGAACCCTCGTTGCATTGGTGAGAAGCCGCCTCTCTATCGCCACAGCTATCCGACCTTTTGAAGAATAATACTTCCACAAATCGTGTCAAATGTTGACGTCCTATTCTTATTGCAGGTCTTTCTTTAGGAAATGTTATCTAAATTATTAATAAGATATTGATAAACCTATCCAGACCATAATCAACTCTCGATGTCAACGCTACCCTGCGATATTGACTGGATTAGGATCCAATTTGCTGTTTGACTTCCATTATAATTAAATCAAAAAATGGATAATCGAGAAATTTTTTTTTATCCTACTGACTTTAGTGATGATGAAATTTTTTAGCAAATTGCCATTAAATTATCTGGTTTTTGCCCTCCGTTTTTTAAAGAAAGCAAGGGGACTATAAAATTTGGTTTATCTGTCTGTCCATCTGTCTCTCTGTCTGTTCGTCACACTTTTTTGGACACAATAAATCTCCTTCTTACTGTGCTAGAATATTCAAACCTGGTGTTGGTGATTTTTGGTCAATGCCTAGATGGCATTTGAAGATGAGTATTTCCTGCTTAGGGTAAGCAGACATAAGCAATTTGATTGGTTTTGGACACGATAGCTTTAGTTGTAATTAAGTGAGAGTGATGAAACTTAGTGTATAGTTTCATTACATCAATATTTGGGTAGTTTTGACCCATATAGTGTATTTTGCCGTGTATATAGAAATAGAGCCGTACAACATGCGACTGGTTTTGTGGTGGGGAGTCACATTTCATTGGCTAATGCTTTGGGACAAGATAAATTTGATCCTATCTGATAAAGAGTGGTTAAACTTAGTGAATAGTTGATATTCAGTTTGATTCTAGATACTTTTGAAAAAAAGTAAATGATTCAATAACAAATCTATGTCATCAATTTATTTTGGGATTTCGTTGGGGGATATCATCCTCCCTGTTGGCTTGTTAACTACATGTATTATATTTAGAATTGCCAACTCTTCATCTAATCTCCCATAATGTATCATTAATTTATGTTTATTATTTTATTTTGTATGTTGACATTTAATTCCATGTGATCAAAGTCACTAAAAAAATATCCCATAGATTTCTAATGTTTGTTGAGATTATAACTCATTTCAGCTTTTATATATTACAGGAAACTAATGATGTTACAGCTTTTATATATTACAGGAAACTAATTATGTTATAACTTTTATATATTATAGGAAACTAATGATGTTATAACTTTTATATATTACAGGAAACTAATGATGATATAACTTTTATATATTACAGGAAATTAATGATGTTATAACTTTTATATATTACAGGAAACTAATGATGTTATAACTTTTATATATTACAGGAAACTAATGATGTTATAACTTTTATATATTACAGGAAACTAATGATGATATAACTTTTATATATTACAGGAAACTAATGATGTTATAACTTTTATATATTACAGGAAACTAATGATGTTATAACTTTTATATATTACAGGAAACTAATGATGTTATAACTTTTATATATTACAGGAAACTAATGATGTTATAACTTTTATATATTACAGGAAACTAATGATGTTACAACTTTATATATTACAGGATACTAATGAGGTTTTAACTTTTCATCAATGTGTTGTATGTGATGAGATCTTTCAACAACATGATGATTTAGAAAAACACAATAAAATACATGTTAAAGAAGAGAAAACTGGTGATGCAGATGGATATTGTCATTTTAAAGATATTGAAACATGCTACCATGATGTAGACAAAAACTGTCATGTTAAAGAAGAGAAAACTACCGATGTAGCTAAATATTGTCAAGCTAACGAAGTGAAAATTGTTGATGTAGATGAATATTGTCATGTTAAAGAAGAGAAAACTACCGATGTAGCTAAATATTGTCAAGCTAACAAAGTGAAAATTGTTGATGTAGATGAATATTGTCATGTTAAAGAAGAGAAAATTGATGATGTGGATGAATATTGTCATGTTAAAGAAGAGAAAACTGAAGATGTTGAAAGTGTTTATCAGTGTAATTTGTGTTATCAAAAATTTGAATCACAGACAAATTTAGAAAGACACCGTAAAATATATGTTAGTAAGCAAGCACAAGGACAAACAAGCAAAAGCGAATATAAATGTGGTGTTTGTAGTAAATCATTTAGTCGCAAAGGTAATCTAGGGATCCACATGAAAATTCATTTGGGAGTAAAACCGTATAAATGTGATGTTTGTAGTAAAGCATTCAGTGTCAAAGGTAGTCTACAGAACCATATAAAAATCCATTCTGGAGAAAAACCTTATAAATGTGATTTTTGTGGTAAATCATTTACTAATAGTAGTAATCTACACAAACACGTGAGAATTCATACTGGAGAAAAACCTTATAAATGTGATGTTTGTAGTAATTCATTTACCACTAGTAGTCATCTACAGAGACACAAGACAACTCATTCTGAAGAAAAACCTTATAAATGTGATGTTTGTAATAAATCATTCAGTCTCAAAGGTAATCTACATAACCATACAAAAATTCATACCGGAGAAAAACCTTTTAAATGTGATGTTTGTAGTAAATCATTTTCCCATAGATGTAGTCTATGGCCACACATGAGAATTCATACTGGGGAAAAACCTTATAAATGTGTTGTTTGTAGTAAATCATTTACTAATCGTAGTCATCTACAGAGACACATGACAACCCATAAACCTTATAAATGTGGTCTTTGTAATAAATCATTTATTCACAACTATAATCTGAAGGAACATACATGTATCAGAATTCATACTGGAGAAAACCCTTATAAATGTGATGTTTGTGGTAAATCATTTCCCAGAAGAACTAACCTACAAAGACACCTAAAGATTCATACTGGAGAGAAAACTTATAAATGTCATGTTTGTGGTAAATCATGTACAAATCTAAAGAGCCACATGAGAAGTCATACTGGAGAGAAACCATATAAATGTGATGTTTGTAATAAATCATTTACTCAGAGTTGTAATATGAAGGCACATATCAGAAATCATACTGGAGAAAAACCTTATAAATGTGAAGTTTGTAGTAAATCGTTTACTTCTAGTAGTAACCAAAAGAGACATATGCGACTTCATTCTGGAGAAAAAAACATATAATTATAACCTTTGAAGTAAATCATTTTCTAGAGTTTGTGACTTACAAGGACCAGTAGTGGTCTACAAGAACGCATGAGAACTCAATCTAGAAATGAAAATATAAATCTAAATGAAATGTTTAGCCATTCCAGATTTCTCTTATTTAGTTCAGGGATCATGAACGGTAAGCTGGCTCACTAGCCTGGAGGTCCATTGACAGTTGGAATTCGATATAAGATAAGGCTATAGTGGTGCAAAATGTCCCTCATAGCACACTGTATGGCATATGCCTGTTTTCTTGGCCCAGTTTCGAGTAGTGCGTTAAACCCCATTTCATTTTATTTCTTATGAAGCTACTAGATTCATCCTAACTGTATATGAACTGTTCAGTCTTCAGTAAGATTGTGTGGCTGTTCCCTTTGTTTAGTCATAGGGGACCAGAACACAGTAGTATTCTTGTATGGATGACTGGAACGATTGTGATTCACTGGAGTCATTGTTTTTATGTGTGACTAGAAAGTTTGCTAAAGAATTATTGTAATTTAAATGTGTATTTGCATAATTATTTATTTTTTATTATTTTCTTTAATAATTATAGACAATATTACTTTTACATAATAAAACGTGCTAACTTGATAAGATACATGTATATAAATTATTATTTAGATAAAGTATTTAGAATATAAATAGCTCTTGGATAATCTATATAAATGTTTAAAAGTCATTTTAATACCCCAACATTTTCATGTGGACGATTTATGCTGTGGCACTTGTTTGTCCATCTGTCCATCTCTCTCTCTCTCAAAGCCATGTAAGTCAATTACCTTGTCAAATTTCAAGCATATCTACATTGTCACAAATCTCCCATTCCAACCCATGGAATGGCCATGAGACTAGCCAGAAGATATATATTTTGAGCTCAGCCAAGGTTTAATAGGTATTGTTGTATTCCTGAAGCAATGGCCCAAAACAATATATAGCCCCATTAACACTTGGCCATTCTCTGCCTGGTACCAGAGCGCGTGTGAATGACCAACGTTGCATACGGACATGGTGCATCTGGAATACCGTCGCACTTCATTGACCACTATACAAAATATGCAATTTCAATAAATGTCAAGTTTGCCACTAAACACTTCTGTAACCTTCACATTATTTCCTCAGAAAATATCTTCATAGTGTCATATTACATATCCATCCGGTTTTTATACATAGTCTGACCGGCCTTGTTGAGATATTGACAATAATTGGAGAGTGATCTACACACGTCCTTCTCCTTCAATCTCTAATATACCTGATTTTAAGTACAAGAATTTCCTAGGCTTAGCAGTTAACATGTATGGTAAATGATAAGTGGAAGTTGTGCATTTTCACTTTTAAGCACTCTTTTGAAAAAATTATTGCCTAAAAAATAATTGACCACATGTGGCTACTGCTTATTGACGGAGAAATAGGTCTAAGATGTTATCTCACTTCTGTGTAGTCTTGGGTTGTCTAGTATGATTTTTAAAGGATATATCCATGGTGGTTCAATGTACGAGTATGTTCAATGTGCCCCGGTCTCCCCTACACTCTATGTTCGTTTGTCTTTGCCTTTCGTTCATCTGTCCCATGTCTGTCCAATGTCCATTTGTCTAATGTTAATATAGTCTCTATTTGTTTCATCTTTTCAGGTTAGATGGTGTGGTTTCAATTCCGTGATTTTCTCTCGTCCTCAGCTTCCTTCCACTGTTAAAGACCCCTACTCACAAGCAAACGATTGAAATAACTTACATTGGAGGAAACTAATGATGTTATAACTTTTATATATTACAGGAAACTAATGATGTTATAACTTTTATATATTACAGGAAACTAATGAATTTTACAACTTTTATATATTACAGGAAACTAATAATGTTAAAACTTTCCATCAGTGTGTAGTATGTGATAAGATTTTCCAACAATATGATGATTTAGAAAAACACATAAAAATACACATTAATACACATGATGATGTAGATGAATATTGTCGTGTTAAAGAAGAGAAAACTGATGATGTAGATGCATATTGTCATGTTAAAGAAGAGAATACTGATGATGTAGATGAATATTGTAATTTATATGATGAAGAATTTCAATATGAAACTGATTTAGAAAAACAAGTGCCGATAGAAGAAGGGCATTATAAATGTGATGTGTGTGGTAAATCATTTAGCCACATGTGCTCATACAGGAGAAAAACCTTATATGTGTGATGTTTGTAATAAATCATTTAGCCAGAAAGGTAATCTACTGACACACATGAGAATTCATACTAGTGAAAGACCATTTACATGTGATGTTTGTAGTAAATCATTCACCCAACACGGAACCCTACAGGCACACATGAAAACTCATACTGGAGAGAAACCTTATAAATGTGATGTTTGTAGTAAATCATTTGGAGAATCTGGTACACTGAAGCGACATATGAAAATACATACCGGAGAAAAACCATATAAATGTGATGTTTGTAATAAATCATTTCGAGAATCTAGTAACCTGACACGACATATGAAAATACACCAGTAGTGGTCAAATCAAGAGACATTTGAGACATTTGAGAATACATAGTGACGCGAAACCTTATAAATATGATATTTCTAGTAAATCATTTAATCTTAATAGTAATCTACAGCAACATATGAGAATTCATTTTGAACATAAACCTGTGATATTTGTAAATTATTTCGACAGAATAGAACTCTTTAAGGATAGAAAACTTATAAATATGATATTTCTAGTAAATCATTTAATCTTAATAGTAATCTACAGCAACATATGAGAACTCATTTTGGACAAAAACCTGTGATATTTGTAAATTATTTCGACAGAATAGAGATCTTTAAGGATAGAAAACTTATAATGAAATAGCTTGTGTTGGTTTTATTTCTACCACTGGGTGGTAACTCTGCTAGAGGATGTTTTATGTCCCCAGGGTTACCTGAAAACCAGTAGCTTTATATAAGTTACATGTTAAGTACAATAACCAAAATAGAGGACTGTTTGTACTTGGTATTATTTTATTTCATCACAGCTTGTGTTGGCTGTGAGAAAATCTCAGTATTTTTTCTCCCTTGCCTGAGATGCTGGATTGGAATAGCAAAGTTGTCAAATTGGGCCAAATACAAAGGTTTCATGTTAACAGTTTTGGACAGTAGTCAGAAATGCCCCTCTCTGAACCAGGTTTTCCACAGGTGCCAAGTTGATGCCGAATTATCAATGGCCCTTGATCACTTCAAAATATCTTGTGGACGCTCTAGAGGCTAAAGATAATATTCGATTGACTTTATATTTATACACAAGGTTTAATGTTTTGAGACGAAGAAGCCTATTGATCTATAAATAGCCATGACACGTGCAATTCTCTATAAATATTTAAACTGTTACAGACGTAAAAAATCTATTGATGACGATTGGCTCTCACAGCGGCAGGATTTTAAGAAAAATTCGATTGGCCCCAAGACATGATTTGTGTCATAGCAGGGTTTTCTTCACTGGTCCCAACAAAAGGATTTTTTTTAGGTTATCCCTCACAGCAGGGATTTTGCTCAGATTAATCTCCAGCAGAATTTTTTTCTGTACTGATTTATATTAGTTCAGATTGGCCCTTACAGCAGGATGGTCTATAGGTTGGTCCCAACAGTATTTTCTATAGATTACTATCACAGCATATTTATTACTATTACAGCATATTTATTACTATTACAGCATATTTATTACTATTATTAAATTCATTACTTTAACAGCATATTTATTACTTTAACAGCATATTTATTACTTTAACAGCATATTTATTACTTTAACAGCATATTTATTACTTTAACAGCATATTTATTACTTTAACAGCATATTTATTACTATTACAGCATATTTATAGTGCACTCTTTAATATACCGTGTTCAGGGGCACTTTACAAACTGGCAACGTAATCATATATATATATATAAAAAAAACAACCAGAAAAATTATAGACATATTATCAGGCGTATACTGTGTCAGTTAAAGCCCTAATACCACTCTTGTTGTAACTGAAATATATTCAACAATCATTATTCTGGTCAACAAATTGTACTATTTTACAATATTCCAATTAATTGATAATAAAAATTTCATCTAAACACAGCGAATTTAAAAAAAATTGGAAAAATCAAATACATGGTGACAACATGGTTTGAAAAGCTTTACGTAAACACTTACAAATGCAACTTGGATTTAAACATATTTTCGAACCCTCTGGACAAGTAAAATAGGATGTAATGGATAATTTACACAACTGGTAGGACACTTAAACATCTGGTTGTTAGAATAGAGCTATTTTTTTTCTGGACCTGTCAAGCCAGCAAGAGTGGTATTGTCCCTTTAAAGCCTGTTGAAATTAAACGTGTTAAGTTGATTTTTTATAAGAATATAAAGATGTACATTATTTTATACTTAATGGAAGATAATTTCATAAAACAGGCAGTTGAAAACTAAAAGAGTCCCGCAGGCCCGTAGCCAGGAAGTTGTTTTTGGGGGGGCAAAGTTGTTTTCGGGAGGGCCAACTAGCATGGGCATCTGCATGAATTTTGCGGTAAAGGCCAATTTTCTTGTGATATTGGGGGGGGGGGGGCAAGACTCAGTATTGGGAGGGCAGGGGCCACCCCCTGGCTACGGGCCTGGAGTCCCGGCGATAAGATACAAATGAAACAGGGTTGGCCTTGAAAAGTGATTTATCTTATGAAGGCTGTTTATTTAGCTGTTGGTGGCTCCTCCCTTTTTGTGTTTTTGCTAGGTGTGATATAGCATCAACCTGTTTTACAAGTCCATTTCCGGAAGAGTATGGATTATGGGTTGTATAATGAATATGGAGCTGGATCTATTCAACGCGAACGACTCACTCATTCGATTAAACATACATTATTTATGAGCTAAATTTGGTTATTGCAAGTCTTTATTTAGGTTTCAGATGTCATAGAAATTATAAATTAGATCTTTATTTACACAACAAGCTCAAAATCAACTCTGTAGACCCATGGATGACCTGGATTCGGTTTGGATTTAAACACTATTTCATTGATTGATTAAACATCGAGGCTAAATGATAGAGTGTATGAAGCGAGGCCACTGTTGATTGGAAGTTTGATACAGCCTTAATATTTTGTTTAGTTGTGGTTAAAAATGAGAGTTTAGGGGTTGGTATTATACGCTTTTTTGTCCTTTACGTTTACAGAAAAATTATGGAAATTGATAAACATCGCTGCCCTAGTTGAATTGCAGCGCCATTGGATCACTGTTTCCCATTTCTTTGCCTTGGGAGTCACGTAGGCCTACCACTTACAGTACAAGAGTACATGCAGGCTAACAAGAAGTCTGCTATAATTATGCCTCATTTATTTTTTGTACATTCCTTTCAAACTGTAAATTAAAAGCCTTTTTTTAAATTAGTAGTAAATATTGTGATACGAATTGAATTGCAACCCCATTTCATATTGAATAGGCTAACGGTACCACAGCCATTGAAACGTTACTTGATAGTCAAGATTTTGTAGGTGGATTTAACGACTGTCAATCAAACAATCGGCCATTCTCGGGGACTGTGAAGAGGGAGTTTGTCAAAAATTACAATGGTGATAACTTTGTTCAGTATAAAGTAATTTGACTGAAATTTTCAATATACTCTTTTCATCATCTATTTTTGAAGAGTTATAGCAAGAATGGCCAACTTTAAAATCTCCCATAATGTATCTTTGTGTTTAATAGCTCCAAAGTGTTTTTATACGCCCACATTTTCATGTGGACGTATTAATTATGTCGTCGCCACTGTCCGTCCACAATTGTTTGTGGACCCTCTACAGGTCACAATTCTTACCCGATTTTGACGAAACTTGAAATATAGGTTTATCCCCAAAAGATCTCGGCTGCTTTCGATATTGGCATGTATCGGATCAAAACTTCATGGATTATGGCCCCTGATTAAAAAAATCATGTTTTTAGCTTGTGGACCCTATAGAGGTCACAATATTAAACCGATTTTGATGAAACTTGACATGCATGTTTATAACCCAGAGATTTTGGTTCCTTTCAATAACGTAATTTCCTGAATTATGGCCCCTGATTGTCCGAAAAATCACCTATTTTAGCTTATGATACCTCTAGGGGTGACAATTTTTATCCGATTTGAAAAACCGTTTGATTATATCACCGTTACACCCTAAGGAAGGTTGAGTTGAGTGGGAAACTCAGACCAAAATTGCCACCACTTGTACGCTAATACTGTTAACAAATGGTAGATCAAGGATGTGGACATTGTAGAGGTCACAATTTTAATTTGATTTTGATAAAACTTGAAACGCATGGTTATATCCCAAGGATCTCGGTTCCTTTTCATTATTTGCACATATCGGATCATAACTTCCCAAATTATTGCCCCTGATTTTCTGAAAAATTTCCTCTTGTCCCTCTGGAGGTCATGATTATTATCAGATTTAAAAATGTTTGACTCTATCATCGTTGCACCCTACGGAAGACTGAGTTTGAATTTCTCGAAAATCGGACCATATTTGCCAGACAAAATGGACGCAGTTTGTACACAAATAGTGTAAAAATATTGTATATCAAAGTTGTGGACCCTGTAGAGGTCACAATTTTAAATTGATTTTGATGAAACTTGAAATGCATGTTTATAACCTAAAGATCTTGATTCTTGTCGATATTTGCAAATGTATCTTGATGAATTATGGCCTTTGATTGTAGGAAAAATCACTTTCGGTATTGCTTGTTCTCTATCCATCTCTCGAAAATGTGGGCGTATCCTGCCTTGCAGTGCCAGCTTACTATCTTTTAATTCACTTTCAAGATGTGAAAGCAAGCTTCTAATAGGTTACAAATAGGATTAGTCAATATCAGAATATTTTTCATTGGATTTATGCCCCCCAACCAAGATCATTTCACACATACAGTTTTTTGTTGCAGGCCTAAATATATTTGACTAAGAAGATCCTAATCTGTCAAATTCAACGAAAAAAGACGAAAATAAAAACAAACTTAACATTTATACTCTTTGGCGCAATATGGCCTGGTTGGTGCTGATGTGCCATAAAACAATATTTCATTCACCAATGTCCATTCACTAAATTTCAGGTGTTAACATGGACACTACAATACCAACCAAGCTGTATATAATGCAACGGCGATCAGCAATTTTATTATATTCTTCAGAAAATCTTCTTAAGTGTCATTATTGTCAGTCATGTTTGAGCTATCTCGACCGTGTTTTATCGCATGGTACATGTACGTCTGGTCACGACCACTGGTTGAACTAAATGACAATCGGATTCAGTTGGTTCGACTTAAGTACAAAAATTCGTGCGACCGAAGGCCAGGTGTTCGATCTATGTTTTGGCTGAGAAAGTTCTTCCAGATTTTCCAACGATGTCAAGTCGTTCATATGGGATGGAAAACGAAGTCCCGTGTACATATTGGCGTGCACGTAAAAGAAATGAAATGGGGTTTAACACCCTACTCTTCTGCATCGCACGTAAAAGAACACTTGACCGTAGTGCCGCTGTCAGGCCAAATTTCCCCTCATTGCACACTGTATGGTGTATGCCCGTCTTCATTTGCCCAATTCGGAGCAGAACAGTAGGAAGTTAGGACGTTAAACCCCAGTTCATTGTATTTCTTTATGCATATTCAACAGACACAAGACCCAATTGATTCAGTAGATCCATTGATTCGCAGGAGAGCCATCCCATCAGTTTGGATATGTCAGATTGCAAAAATACTATTTCATTCGAAATTCTCTTCATTGATTTCATCCTTTGCTATTTTTCTGAAAGTCTCGGCTGTTCGCTTTATTCGAACGAAGTCTGCATTGCTAAGAAAGTAATGTTGTATTATAAATGACTCTCAATTAGTTGACATGTACCCCCCCCCCCCAATAAATTCAATTTTCCTCTTGAATTGGCTGTTAGTGGCATTTAGCGATCGTGGTACACATTAACAAAACACAGCTTTTTTATTGGTTGCAATCACTAGTTTATTCTAAAAGCACAATTTCGACAAGTATTCTCTCATCGTTATCAAGCACAAATGACAATTTAGTGAACTTGGGATCAATGTATATGAAATCAATAAGAAATCATCTGCATGGATTAAGAATACTGTTTCTTATTCATTTCCTCTTTTCTAATGTGTTGTTCTTACATCTACAGTAGAATCTGCATTAAGCAGCCACCCAATGGAATTTCCACGACTGTCTGCTTAACGGAAGTGGCTGCTCATACAGATTCTACTGTACATGGATTAAGAATACTGTTTCTTATTGATTTCCTCTTTCTTACATGGAGAACTTGTTGTGGAATTACCTGTGGATACCACATCTACACTATACCACAAAAGTTTCTGGACCCAGAGTCTTCGATGCAAAATTGGATCACATTACCGTTACTGAATGAATAGGAGAACTCAAATTGGTAACAACTGGATATACCATAAATGATTGCCACTCCGGTAAAATGGTTTACAGACAAAGGAGATTAAATTAAAGATGCTGCAGTTTGCCCTGTTGTAGGCCTATTGTTATCAGTTGGGTTGGGGGTTGGATTAACCAGATATTTTCCTCAAAGAATGTGTCAAGTTTTAACATTATCATAAGTGAGTCTGGTCAATTTCAGTTGCTCTCAAAAAACTATTACACTTTCTATTATAAACCATTCCAAGAGAAAAATTGATGATTGTCCCTATTTTTTCTGAAATAATCATCTATGATTATCAACTTAATAGAGGATATATTACAAGCCATATCAAACAGAAAATTGACGATTATCTAAAACAACTGATCATTTTAGGGAAATTCTGGCCGCCATTTTGAATTTCCGACATCTTGGATTTTAGATTGATTTTAAGTTCAAGAACAATGAACCCATTAAATTACATATTATAAACCATATCAAAGAGTGAAATTACTTTAATCTGACAAATCGGCCATTTCACGTAAATTTAGGTCGCCTCTTTGAATTACCGCCATCTTAGATTTGGGGAAACTAGTTTAAGAGATTATTTTTTAGTTCAATTACAACAAAAACCTTATATTTGATACATAACAAGCTATACCTTGTGTGATAATCACCAATCCTATTTGGAAATTCAATTTTTGTCAAACTGGCGTCCATTTTGGAAATCCGACAAACCCCAACCGAAAATGCCCTCTATTGCTATGTTCACACCTTATGCGCTTTCAAACCACTTTCCGTAAAAACGCCCTACGGAAGGTGCTTTCGTTACCACGGGTGGCGTCACACTACAAAAAAAAACGGCTTTCGATTCGCATTAAAACACGTCACATTCAATGCGTATTAACAGCGTGCGACATCTATGTTAACCAATTCTGGAATTTCCAGTGGATCTGCGTGTTCGCTATTGTATAATTTATCAAATCCTGATTTCCTAATATATAATACACTTTGTGGGTCACTTGTTAAACTTCCATCTTCAGTTTTAATATTAAGTGGTATTCGTCGTGTGCATTCATTAGCTATACCGATGTTACCAATGACTTTCCAGAAATCTGAGGAATTTGAATCGCAAAGATCACTTAATTCCAATTTTTTTAGCTTCTGATACTTTCGTATACACTTTCGATGCATACTATCAACGTTTTTTCTATCAGCACAAAAATTTCGTCTTAACACCTTTCTTTGGATATGTCTATTTTCCTTTAACCACAGTTTCTCTGATTGTTTAACCCTATTCCACAAAATACTTAATTCCTCATTCCAATATGGCTTGAATTTAGACCTTTTATTGTGCCCACGATCCGTTTTCACTTTGAATATTGGATTCCATTTCATTAATTAAGGGCGTTGCCATGTCTAACCTATGGTATTTTCGCAATTAATTTTATATTATTTTTCAAAGTCTGTTTCACATAAATTTGGTATGATCATTAAATAGACATATAAAGCTGTGATTTAAGTCATAGTTTGGACACATATCTCTTGTGGTTTTAAAGATATTAAATTTTGAAATCGGCTTAAAAATGATACATTTTCGGCATAAATCTAAACCGTTCTCAGTCTTACCTGATCCGAATGAAATAATTTTTGGCATGTAACTAGCTAAGCTAGTGTTTAATAAAATTACTGGAGGTTTTTTTTATGGTGCCAATAATAATTCCAAAATTCCAGAAAATCAAAAAAAATCATAGGTCGTTACGTAAACTGTTCTGAAATAAAATATATTTCATATAATCAAAATTGGTCCCATAGAAATGTTCCCCTGAATGTAAGCTTCAAGTTGATGCCAAGTTCGTTAAAATCGGTTGAGTAGAACTTGTATTTTGTCATCGTTTTCCATGGTTACAAAAAGGCTTCTTTGGAATCGTGACGTCATCGTGTAATAATTAATGCCATTTGTGAAAACATGGACACGTTATCGTGAATTAGCAATGAGTAGACTTTGCCGCTCTTGTCTGTGTAGTTTATGAAAAATGATACGATATCTTCGACCGACAAATAAAAGAAAACGAATGGAGACATTTTCTCGTTATTGGCAGCTGTCAATAAGACTAGTTATTCGAGATAGAATAAATTCCCCTTAGTTAAGATTCTGTGTGTCAGAAATGACCAAAACCAGACTACAGAAGCATATTTCTATGCAGAAACAAGAAAGACGAGCTACTTTACTCATCGTAACGATCAAATCAAATTCGGGTGCTATTTTTAGATCAACCAAGGTCAGGGATTCCCGAGGGATTCCCTCCCTTTGACTGACAATCCTGACCTATCCGGCGAAGTAATATCTACTTTCTTTTGATAATTTATGTTTTTAGGGGAAAAGTAGACAGGTACTAAAGTATCACAGAGAAATAGTTTGAAAAGTTAGTGCGAATCTTAGACATGGCAACGCCCTTAAGTACTTATGAAATTCATTGTAAGCAGATTGTATAGATTGTTGAGATACAGATTTTTTTTCAAGTTGATTTATTTTTTCCAATACATTAGTTAAAATCTCTGAATTGTGATGCGCTTCAGTTATATCGCTTCAGCCAATGCGCATTAGAAATGCGGTTTCGCTAAAGCGGCTTAGTTTTGGTTTAATGCGCATTGAGTGTGACGCATTAAAAGGCTAGTGTGAACACAGCATATGATAAATCTTTTTTTCTAAAATTGTGTTCAGCTAGCAATTTCGCCTCTGGGAATTGCTGGCCTGAAATGATTCGTTAAAAAATGTCTTATTGTGACAACCCTAGTAAAACGTTACCATGCAATGTGTCATATGTTTTATTAGAAAATGGTGTTTTTTGACATGTCTACATTTTAAATTTGAGCTCTGCTTTCTACATAGCATCGTAAGCACAGTAGGGTTTACTTTTTTGAAGAGTAAACAGGTCAAACATTATCGCGGCCTGGTACCTAGTTCGGCTCAGAGAGATAAAAATTGGGTTTAACGTCCACTCGACACAAACTAGGTCATTTCGAGACTAACATATTGTTTTAATTTTATTTAAATAATTCGCTGCCGTGTAGGGGTCTTTAGCAGTAGGAGGAAGCTGGAGGACCCAGAGAAAACCCACAAGGTTGGACAGGCGGCGAGTTCAGCTCTGAACGTAGGTCATTTACACACGCCCTAGTACCAGGCAGAGAATGGCCAAGTGTTAATGGGACTATGTAGGGCCATTGCTTCAGTAATATAACTATACCTATGCAACATTGGCTGAGCCCAGAATATATATCTTCTGGCCATACTATATCCATGGGTTGGAATGTGAGATTTGTGATGATATAGACATGCTAACAACTCTTAAATTTGACAAATAAAAAGCAATCAGTCAATGTAAGTTACTCCGTTTTTAGAAAAAGAGAGAGTGAGGGTGGGAGAGAGAGAGAGAAATGGGGTTTAACCTGCACTACACAAATTGTGGACAGACAGAAAAACAGGTGGATAATCCATCTGTTAGCTCGTTTTATGATGTAAATGTAATACTGTCTTTAATTAATAATAATAAAAAATAAATAACAAATAATAATAATAATATGGCTTATCATGCAAATACACATTTAAATTACAATAATTCTTCAGCAAACTTTCTGGTCACACATAATAACAATGACTCCAGTGAAACATAATGGCTCCAGTCCATACAAGAATACTACTGTGTTCTGGTCCCCTATGACTAAATAAAGGGAACAGCCACACAATCTCACTGAAGCCTGAACAGTTCACATACAGTTAGGATGAAACTAGTAGCTACATAAGAAATGATATGGGGTATGGGGTTTAACCAGTGTTGGGATTTCAAAAATTTTCTTGTCGGACATATTTTCCTGAAAATAAAGGGGATTAATTCTTATCGTAATTTAAGCAGTTGTTTTCAAAACACAGTTAAGAAATCACGTGTGAACAAAATATATTCAAATTCTATGTAAAAACAATTTTAATCTTCTTCATGTTAACCACGTGTTTCCTGCACTGCACCTCGTTATATTTCATGTTTAAAACCCGTTCAGTATTCAAATTTATGTCAATAATATTCCTACATGTACAAAATTACATGACATCAAACTCCCCCAAAATGACCGTATTTTTTCCATCCTACGTCGGTACATTTTTCAGCAATGTCCGACATTCGTCTGATACTGCATTTCGATTTATATATAGAAAGTAAAAAAATGACAGGTAAGCCGTAGTTTACTAGTTAACGTCGCTCTAATACAACGAGCGAGTGACACCAACTGCTAAATAATTGCACTTGACTGTAGCACGTGCTATCATCTAAAACAATTAACTACTTACGTCATTCCAATCGAAATATACGTCAACATTTCTTAGCGTGTTTATTTACTTATTTAAAAACATAAATCCCAATCGAAATATGATAATAAATCCGACAATGTGCCATAAAAATATAATCTTTTCTCGGACATCAGGCTATCGTCGATTATCAATGCTCAAACAGAGTTCAAGGGTGAATGTATTGTATGACATTCGCGGTCTATTTTCAGCGAGATCTATTTAACGTCCTTTCCTTCCTGCATCACTGACAAGGGCAAACCACGCTGGAAAAATCTGGATGCACTTTCTCGGTCAAAGCCAAGATAAAATACCCGACCTCCAGACTAGCGAGCCAGCCTCTTACCCATTGTGACCCCCAAACTTCATAAGAGAAATCTGAAATGGTTACAGGTCATCTAGACATTAGATATATACCAGTATTCTTTTTTCTAGAATGAGTTCTTAGGTGTTCTCTTCGACCACTACCGGTAGAAAATGATTTACTACAAACATCACATTTATAAGGTTTTTCTCCAGTATGAGTTCTGATATGTTCCTTCAGATTACAATTGTGACTAAATGATTTATTACAAACATAACATTTAAATGGTTTCTCTCCAGTATGCTTTCTCATGTGGCTACTTAGACTAGTACAAGATTTACCACAAACATCACATTTATAAGGCTTCTCTCCAGTATGAATGTTAAAGTGTCTTTGTAGGTCAGCCCTTCTCGAAAATGATTTACCACAAACATCACATTTATAAGGTTTATCTTCAGTATGAACTTGGAGTTCTGCAGTTTTAGAAAACAATTGAACAGTAACATCACATTTATAAGGTTCTTTAGTATGAGTTCTTGTGTGTTTCTGCAGATTACTACTAGTGGAGAATGATTTACTACAAACATCACATTTATATGGTTTTTCTCCAGTATGAGTTCTCGTGTGTATCTGAAGAGAATAAATATGAGTAAATGATTTACTACAAACATCGCATTTATAAGGTTTGTCTCCAGAATGAATTTTCATATGGTTCTGTAGACTACCCTTGAGACAAAATGATTTACTACAAACATCACATTTATAAGGTCTTTCTCCCGAATGAATTTTCATGTGGATCCCTAGATTACCTTTGCGACTAAATGATTTACTACAAACACCACATTTATATTCGATTTTGCTTGTTTGTCCTTGTGCTTTCTTACTGACATATATTTTACGATGTCTTTCTAAATTTGTTTGCGATTCAAATTTTTGATAACACAAATTACACTGATAAACACTTTCGACATCTTCATTTTTCTCTTCATTAACATGACAATATTCATCAACATCATCAGTTTGCTCTTCTTTAACATGACAATATTCATCTACATCATCAGTTTTCTCTTCCTTAACATGACAATATTCATCTACATCATCTGTTTTCTCTTCTTTAACTTGACAATATTCATCTACATCGTCAGTTGTCACTTCTTTAACATGAACATGACAATATTCATCTACATCATCAGTTTTCTCTTCTTTAACATGTATTTTATTGTGTTTTTCTAAATCATCATATTGGTTAAAAATCTCATCACATACAACACATTGATGAAATGTTTTAACATCATTAGTTGCCTGTAATATATAAAAGTTATAACATCATTAGTCTCCTGTAATATATAAAAGTTTTAACATCATTAGTTTCCAGTAATATATAAATGTTATAACATCATTAGTTTCCTGTAATATATAAAAGTTATAACATCATTAGATTCCTGTAATATATAAAAGTTATAACATCATTAGATTCCTGTAATATATAAAAGTTATAACCTCATTAGTCTCCTGTAATATATAAAAGTTTTAACATCATCAGTTTTCTGTAATATATATCCACAGGAAATAAGATCTTTGGGTTATATTTCAAGTGTCATCAAAATCAGATGAAAATTGTGACCTCTAGGAGTGTCCACAAGCTAAAAAAAATTTTTTTTCGTACAATCAGGGGCCATAATTCATAAAATTCCGATCCGATACATGCCAATATCGAAAGGAACCAAGATAAACCAAATTTCAAGTTTCATCACAATTGGATAAGAATTGTGACCAGAAACAATTGTTATGAAATAATTAATAAAATACAATATCAAAAAAACATCGTTTTATCAACCTATCTGAATATCAAATGCATCATTTTGACTTAGTCAAAAGTGATCCCATCAAATCGTCTGTATTTGGTTTGTGTTTCCTGTTTCTATCAATTGACAGAAACAATTGTTGACGTACAGATTGACAGAACTGGGCAACGATAATATTTTAACACATGAAAATGTGGGTTTATAAAAATCAAACATTAAAAAACATGCACACATTTATTGTACAAAATTTGTGAGAGAGAGAGAGAGAAATGGAGTTTGATGTCCACTCAACACAAAGCAGGTCATTTCGGGATCAACATATGGTTCAATTTTATTTCAATAATACACTTCGGCGTAGGGGTCTTTAGCAGTGGGAGGAAACTGGAGGACCGAGAGAACACCCATGAGGTTGGACAGGGGGTCGACCCTACTCCTTGTCACATAAAACCGGGGAATCAAACAATTAGGGATGTTAACTACAAATCACCAAGTGAATACTTCCGGGGTATTTCCATTTCTAATTTTTCATGTATTTATTGTATTTATATTTTAATAGATATTAACTGAAATTATCGACATTTTATCAAATATCGTAATCAGAGGTCGCAGTGGATCTATTTCGAGGCCTACAGCATTTCGTCTAATGACGACTGGGAGTTTACGGCACAGTCAACTCAATCTTTCACTATGAAAGCCAACATTTGATTGGCTGAATGTAAACAGTATATCGAGTTCTAGCCAATCCCAAGTCTTGTATGAAATGCGCTTTATTGCTTCCAGTAGGACAGCTACATATAGAAAGCTTACTTCCATGAAATTATGAATGAAATAAGAGGGAATATAAAGCACACAAATTGTACAAACTACGACATAAAATAATCTAATTATTCTCATGCAAAGGAAATTTTCTGTGTGTAATTTACGCAGCTCTGACAATATTTGCGTTTATTTTGAAAAAAATGTGTGAAATAGGCAGATTATTGCGGTACCTCGATCTATAATCGCCAGGCCTGGAAATAACCGTTTTAGATGTACCTGACAAAATGTCAGACACTAATGAAATAGTACTTTACATTTTCAATTTAGTGCCGTACATGTATTAACAATATTAATAAAAAAGACAAATCAGTGCCGGACAAAAATGACAGGCACCAGAGGTTTTGTGCCTGAGAAAGCCTAAATCTGTGCCTGATTTTGTCAGTGACAGGTGCCTTATTTCTAGGCTTGCAGTGATCGCGATATAGTGATACTAGTAATGTGATTTTCAAATTGTGAACTGCTGTGATATCGAGCACTTGAGCATTGAAGGTTTTATTGACTATATTACCTGACATGATGATGCTAATGGCCGAGAATTTACAAAAGTGAAAACTGGTCTAATGATATGATATGCAAAGGCGTACGGCAGCTGGCCCCTATCTTTTTAGGCAATCTGAGCTTTCAGGCAGAGGGGTAAAGTGAAAAAAATTTATTTTATTTTATCTACTTGGCAAAATAAAGTCCCCGAAATCTAATTAAAACAAAAGTAGTACTAATTATCTTTTTCATTTAATTGAATATCACAAATTTGTACTGAATTTACGATGGATTAAAACATTTTATCTGGAGCCACTCTACTTTGTACAACATTTTTCTGGCATAGATTATTATTTTTAAATGCAGCTGCAACAGTCTGATTGGATTTCAGGTTGGCATAGTATGGGATTTCGGTTACAAAACCATTGGACAACTTTTGAGTTGTTTAGCTCGCCGACTAGAATAGCAGAAAAAAGCAGTTGTGTCATCTAAATTTTCTACGGGAATTTGAGTCAGCTACCTTAATCAGGTTATATTAGACCACCTTGAAGTTACTTTGTTCACGCGACCGTCAAACATTGCGGGTGGGGGCATACGGAGTAAGCTCAGCTCCTTCGCCTCTTGAGACAGGGCCGCTATCTGTAAACACTAAATTTTTTCTTGCATTTTGTGTTCAGCCCGACTATCATCGTGCCAACATTATGATGATATGTTTCCAGGGCTATTGGCCATATGTTTCCAGACACATATTTACCTCAGCTCTAGGTAGGGGTTTCGTGTCATGTGACTTTAGCGTGAAATCGGACAGCGGCTGAAATATAGCCCACTTCAATCTATGATTCTGAATTACTATATGTTATATAAAGGTATTACTAGCAATTAGGGCTGTAAATATTCATCGATGAATTGATGAACCGCGATGTTTAAAAAATCCACGATGCACGATATAAACAATGGCCGCATCACGATTCGTTATTCAAATAATAATTTTACAAAAATAGACTGATATTCTGACAGGCCTTGCTTTTTTAGGTGCGCGCTCGCGCATCTAAATGTCATGTCAGGGGTGTTCATATTCACATGTTTATTGAATTGAATCTCGATCATGTGTCGTCATGCCCATACATTCGGAATTCTTCGGTTATCGCTGGCTGAATAACTGGGCCGCTTATATCAATATCAACTAATATGACCGATCGCCACTCGCTGCAGCAACATGGCTGCACAGATGAATTATTATGTTTATTCGGTAAATCACGGACCTTATAAAGGATAAATCTTGTTTCCATGAATGACAATTGTGTCATCTTCTTGGTGAAAATACCTTGACAACTTCATCTCATCTAAACTCGCCTACAGAGATCTCTTTCGTCGCAGCAAAAATGGCTGCATTTTTATTGTTTTAGACTTGTAATGAATACACCAAATTGAAGTCGCACGATCGACAAAAGCAATATTGAGATGAATGAGATCGAAATCCCCCTTAACATAAGTCACATAAAAAGTATGGAATTTTTAGGAATTTCTTTTAAGAATGACAGCAAATAAATCCGATCAGTTGACCTAGCTAGAAAACACCACATTTATATAAAGTAAATCATACAAACAGACCTTTGAATTTTCACAGAGAAAGACTGTCAAAATTTAACAGCATTTTTTATATTTATTTTCTATATCGCGATACAAATCGTATCGTAGGCAATAAATCGTGATGCGCATCGTATCGTGACCTGGCGTATCGTTGCAGCCCTACTAGCAATTGTATTGTAACAGTTTAATATCAATCTCAAAATATGCAAAGATTCAGGCTAAAAAATTATTGAAATGTATGTGAAATTACAGTTTGTTTACATATGCTCGCGGGGAAAATACCACTCAGACAACACGCGGCCGGAGATTTTCTATTGCTTTGACTCACTTCATTGGTGAATCAGCACCTTAGTAACCAGTGGATTTTGATATAGAACCAATCAAACGATAGATAACGTTTAAGTGATTATTATGATTGTTGATACATGTACCACGAGATCAGACAATTACAGCCATAGAAAATAGGATTTATCTGTTTTGATGACTGGAAATTGCTAAATTACAACTAAATATAAAAAACTTTCTTGTGGTATCATCCAGATTATAAATATTTGACAAATTATCATTCAAATTATTACGATTTTTATAAATCTTAGCAGACTATAATGTACAGATTTCATTTATGAAGTCACACAAATATGACTGAAAAGCACTTATTTTGGTGCCATGCCACACATTGACTGGCATAGAGCATTTTGATTACATTATTGAGGTCGATCTCGGATTGTAAAATTCTGTAACTTTGGATCTACTGTAATTAGAATATTTTGATGAAATAAAAAAAAAATTGGATAGCATTTAATGTATATTTTCACAAAATATTTAAAAAAAAATTTTTTTCTGTCATTTGGAAACTTTGACCTGAAACCCCTACCCTGGACAAATTTTTACTGTTAAATTTTGTTTCACGTGCTTACCTAAATTTCGATTTGTCATATATAGCTGAGTTATGTAAATTTGTGTGTTACCCTATAATTAGATTTCAATGGCTTCTGCCAAGCTGTTTAGCAGAATGGGACACCCAGACAGCCACTCAGCTTTGGTTTATCTGGCAGCATCTAGCTGGATGTGGTCCTACTATTCAGCCAGATGTTGCCAGATGTGGGCCATAGTCTTGGTAACACTTTGCAACTATTGGCTCACTACTGATGAATTAAACTTTTTTTTGTAACCAGTATCTAAGAATATCTTGTCAGTTTGTTTAAAAGTTTCAAATTTTTGTTTTATATTTGAAACATTTGAAAAAATAATATTATGCGAGAAATTTGCCATATCTGGACAGAGATGGCATACATCCAACTGGCCAAATGCCTCAAATTTCGGCTCAGAGTATGACATCTAGTTTCCAGTAGAATTTTCCCATGTTCTATATTAGTTTTTTTATGAATAAAAATTAAAGTCTTAAAATAATATTATTTGATTGTACTGTATATAATATAAATGGAATCCTCTCAACCCCCCTCGCCGAAAAGCCAGTAATAAAAATCTTTTAAGCAAAATTTAATTAATTATTCTTGAAAGACAAAGTTTATTTGAACACAGCCTGAGTGCAATCTGAACGACAGACTCATCCTACCTGAAGAGAAGTGACTCTGACACAGTGAATAGCAATGATATCCATATGACGTTATCTAAATGTCACAGGTTGCGAGGTCAACGCACAGAACGCAGCTTGTAAACAAATAAACGAAAGTAAAATGACTTCGACAAACAGAAGCCTGTGTCGTATCAGCGTTTTCTGTGCAATAACACCGGACATAACTCAAGATGGAATAATATATCCCCGGAAGAAAATGGGTTTTTAACAGAATAAGCAAGTTTTAACAGACATTTGACGCGGGGGGGGCGACCTATTAGCACTATTTTTTGCCTTGGTCGGGTCTATTTCACATAATACACAATCAATTCTGCTAATGTTTTTAGCGTGGGGATTGACTAATAGTTAATTTATTTCAGTTCTAAACAAAACGCAGCGACTTTAATCAGTGCTCATTGTCATTCGATACCCGACACTTCAAGCAGTGAAGTGACTCAGTGTGCAAGTCAAATTGACCCGATTGGGTTGCCATGTGTGGCTAATGTACGTACATGTATACAGTGGTTGCTATAATTTTGAATTTCAGTGGTGGAGTACTCTTTTTAAATATCCCGACAGAAATAGCATAATTTATCAATTGTGGATTTATCTCATTCACGCTTAAAGTATGAGGTTGCACGCCAGAAATCGAACGAACACTGCAGACTGGGCCAAATATGGTCTGTTGCCAGATATGGACCGTGTCTGGGCCAAATATGGTGTGTTGTCCCCCGTCATTTCGGACTCAACACAAACGACTTTTCGGACTCAGTCTGATGACGTTTCAGACTTTTGTGAATAAAAATCTGTTGAAAATTTGTGTATATTTAGTTGTTTTTGTTTTATCAAATAGTAAACGAGCTTGATTGACAGATCACGGCTAATGATTTTTTCATGTAACGGAATATTTGCATTTGACACACGGCAGCCAATCTCGATGATTGACAACTCCCATTTTTCCTTATCCACCAAAGATCCCTTAGGTTTCTTTGCACATACTGCAAAAACATCTGGATTATCAGTTAATCAGCTTTAATTACCTCGCTTTTATTGTTGCCATTTCTTATATTTTCCTAAAAAAACACAACAACTTTGCTTTATCGATTGGTATAGCCATCTACGACAAGCATGTCGATGAATGCATTTCAATGTGCAGTTTTTACAGATTATCATGAACAATTTCTAGGGGCATGTAAAAAAAAGAATGCATGTCATGTAAATATTTACCTTTGTTTTTGTGTAGGTCACATTCAAATAAATATATAACTTTTATGGGAAACGATGATTATCAAAGAACCGTAAGTGCAGCTAATGTTTTATCGTTTGGTGGAGTCTTTTACTAACCACGTGTCTGATTCTTTCGTGTTTTGAATTGGCCTATTTCTAATAAATTCACCAGCAACTATTTTATATACATAGTACAGATTACTACAGATATAAAGAAAATTGTTCTTTTCGTAAACATTCAACATTTGAAATTTTGCCGTAGGTACGTGATGCACGACTCCACGTGCTGTACTTGATGGCCAGCAGTAAATTTTACCTGCGTGTTATTTTAAAAAAAATTGTTTTGGTGAATTATGATTTTTTTGATTTTTTTTTAAACAATATTTTTTTGATTTTTTTTTAAACAATATTTTATTAAAGTTTTCTGAATGGGATTGGGGAACAGGCTTAGCCTATGTAAAACCCCTCTCCCTAAATAATTTGTGTACATACATGTATATTATAAATGCAAGAAGGATTATGAATTGATTTGACAGTTGTGTTCAACCGTTCCTTTTAACTTATTCCCGAGTCCCAAACGTCACCTATCCAACCTGATAACTCAGTTATCCTTCTGCCTCAAAATCATAAATATTTACCAAAACCTGGCAGAAAATATTAATTAAAACCCTATTCTTCCATTCTAGACCAAAAAATCAAAAAAAATGTCCATGCAAAGGGGGGGAAAAGAGAAGGAGAGAGAATTGCTATAAAGAGACAAACTACAATTTGTAAGCAGTGAAGTGACTCAGTGTACTAGTCAAATTGACCAAATTGGGTTGGAAAATTGCCATATGTGGCTAATGTATGCGCACTAACAGTGGTTGCTATAATTTTGAATTTCAGTGGTCCTTTTTTGAAATTACACACCAGACAGAAATAGAATAATTTATCACATGTGGATTTATCTCCTTCACGCTTGTAATGTTAGGTTGCACGCCGGAATTCAGTAAGGATTTTCATCGCACGCGCGAGATCTCGTCGAAATTGGACATACTCTGCAGACTGGCTTGTTATTTCCCCCTGTCAAATGTTTGTTTGAGTTCACGAGCGAACTTAGTTAATAAGTGGTATTTAATTGTGCAATGTATTTTATTTAACTGGAGTTAATTTCAAACACACAGGTAAGTTTATAATAACCAAAGTTAAATAGCTTGTTCACAATCGAAGAAATCTTTTTATAAAATAACATAGTTTAGACAGTAGCCTACATTAGTAGATTTGAGATCTTAAATTTGTGCGTTACCCTTTCAATGAAGTAGGCCAAATTGGCTAGAAGAAGGAGACGTATTTTTTAACAGAGTGTTGTGTCGCTCATACTGGTCTTAGCAAGGTAAGCAAGGTCTTTTTTTCTCACTAAGATGTCCAGTTACATTTGTCAGGCATTCACAGGGACTGCCAAGCGACCTTTTAGCAGTAAAAAGTTGCCAATTAATGTTGACTGGGCGGTGGATTTATTCTGACATTGATTGAATGGGACGAGATCTGGATGTTGCGTCGTGTGTAATAAGACTAGGGTTAGGGTTAACGTAAAATTGGCTCTGCTCTCTACTACGTTATTGTCAGCTCCTATTGACAAGGCTTTACCACATTCAACACAAATTTACAAAAATCGAACACTATTTTTATGTAGAATTACGCGATACAAAAACATAAAAAACTTCCAATATTCCAAATTTTTACATGAAAATAGTGTTGGATGGGCAAGAAATGATTCCTTTTAGCGACCAAAGAAAAATCACGGTGAAAAATAGACAATCAGGATTCCAAAATTGCCTTAGAACTGAGATACGGGAAAAGCCTTATTTTCATAATAGTTGTCAATGGGCCTGCTTGATTTATCCGACGATAGGCGAGCCGGTTTGCAAACGGCGTACGCAGGTATCAGAGCAAATCAAGTTACCCGGCTGATAAAAAAATTGGCTTGGGATAATATTATAATATTATAAAACCCAAGTTGCGATGTTCTTTGAGCATGGAAACCTTTGACTAACTAGTGAGGATTTTTACGAAGGACCCCCACTTGCCAAATTTCAACCAGCACGTGCTTTACAGAAATGGAAATCGTGTAAAAAAGTCTCTGCCAGTACATACGAGTGGTGTCGTAAATAAATGACGAAAATAGTGTCCCATCGATGAATAAATGTACATTGTTACATTTTATGAATGTATAAATAAATAAATGATAATAATTGATTACATAATATGCTCTTTTATTTATTATGGGTGGGTGGTTATAAATGTCGATGTGAGATTGAATTTTTGTGTGACTGTCCTTGACCCAATTAAAGCTAATCGACGTTCCGATAGCATGAAGTTTTTGGCTTCTTATTATGTGCTAATAAAGCACCACTTTTTACGTGAGAAAAATGACCGTTTGGGAAAATTTTGAAGTGGAAGCCCTGGGCTCAACCAAACGATAAATCATTAGTTGCACTTACGCCTACGGTTCTTTGATAATCATCCTTTCTCATAAAAGTTATATATTTATTGAAATCGAATAATATGCTGATGAATTTATTTGAAAATGACCTTGACAAAAACAAAATAAATATTAACACGACACGCAATCTTTTTACAAGCACCTAGAAATTGTGAGCTGCACGTTGACATGCATGTCTCGACAAGCTTGTCAATACCAATCGAAAAATTGATGCGTACAAATCTTACCAGGGGCGTAGTTGTATCTATCTAAAGTAATTCACATACTGATATATCTTTTCTGGTTTAAATCACAAATGAATTCACATAATGACAAATAAGTCTCACTTGACATCTAATATCGGTAAATCACATCTCAATTAATATGTTTTTCTGGTTTAAATCACAAATGAATTAAAAGAATTTGCCTACGGGTTTAATCACACAAAATCAGAATTAAATGTCAACAAGTTTATAGAACTTGCTGAATGGAATGTTCTCCGGACAGAATTTAGATTATTAATAGTAACTGAGGCGACAAGACAATTACTCACATCAAAGAGAACACACATCAAAGAGTACTTGCCTATCAAAAAAAGCATGCATTAAGGGGGCAAGGAATATTAGAGATGATGTTTGTGCCAGATTAAAAGAAAATATCATCACCGGTTCAACGAGTGATTTTAACAGAATATGTCAACTGTAGTCGTGTAGACCATTGTAAATCCCGGCTTTGTTAATTTGTATTTTAAATTTCAAACCAATTCCGACGCGAGCTTGGAATGAATACATGTCGACTGGGTGACTCCAGTATTGTGATTATACATGTAGCTTCAGTCCATTCAATAACCTGTATTTATTACTCAAATGGTTTCCCAATTAGCAGAATGTCAAAATAAAGAAAACAAACGCCATTCCTTACAACATAGACAGCGTGAACTTTCTGTTAGATAATTCATTCTACGCTGTTTGATGTGCCTTAATTAATATCAGTAATGCATGCTTATTTCGTTAGACAATTTCCTTTGATGTCTTTTCTTTGAAGTCGCATCAGTTACTGTAAATGTAATATTTGTTTTTGTGATAATTATACATTGTTTTATTTACCTATATTTACATTGTTTGTTGATTAGCGTTATGATTTTAGACAAAATTGTGAGTTCATCAATGTTTTTGTAATAAATGTAGACACGTATTGTTTGACTTTATCCCATGATTTAAAAAATTGGCGATGGTTAATATTGGGTCAAAAATAATTCCTTAAGGGACAATAACACTCTTTCTGGCTTAACAGGTCCAGAAAAAATTAGCCTTATTCTAACTACTAGATGTTTAAGTGTCCTACCTGTTGTGTAAATTATCCATTACAACCTATCTTGTCCAGAGGGTTCGAAAATATGTTTAAATCCAAGTTGCATTTGAAAGTGCGTACGTAAGGCTTTTTAAACCATGTTACGGCATGTAGTTGAATTTTTCCAATTTTTAAAATTGGGTGGGTTAGGGTGAAATTTGTATCATTTATTAATTGGAATATTGTAAAATAGTACTATTCTGTTTTTCGCAGAAGACGAAGTGAAGGGGGGCCTCTAATATTCCTGAGCGATTGCACTTAGGGATTTCATTCAAATTAACTTCAAACTCCCAGTTACAAATTTTATTGTAAAGCAAACAAGTCAACTGAAATGATACAAAAAGTAAACAAATCATTAAACAGTGTTATTCACTGGTGTTGTTGTTCTTACCGTGTTTTACACGTGAAAATAAGATTATTTCTACTACTATAGTATTGTTACTACTTACTCTAACAGTGGGAATATAAAGAGTTTAAGTTGTAGAGGTTTATAAGACTTGGTCGCCTCATTTTTAAAGGATTTACAAGTTAAGTTTAGCCAACTTTTTAATGGCGCTTTTCTCACCCTATTCACCTCTTTTGTTAAAGTAAAGCTGATTGGCTAGACGTAGACCTACACATTAATAGATGTACACTTTTGATTGGGCAAGAATGATGTAATGTTACTATTTTTAGAATATTAGTAAAATATGGAAACACAATATTTCTACGGAAACATTTAGGTAACACTGTCACAATATGAAATATTTAAAATAAACAAAATCGTCAAAAGTTCTTGATACTCCGGGCCCAGTGATAAAATGTTTTAAACAATTTTAAGTCACGACAAATCGTAAAACTTTTGAACTACAGTTTTTATACACAATGAGTGAGTTCTTCTTTGGTCGCTATTAAACATAATTTATGTATTGGTCTGTCGTAGAGTCCTGAAGCAGTCTTTATCTGAACTTTACGAACTTTTCCGTCCGATCCAGGATAAACTTGTTGTATAACTGCCATTTTCCACTGCCCTCTTTTTTGGTTTGGGTCTATTTCCAATACAAGATCTCCTATTTTTAGATTCGCTCTTGATCTGTACCATTTATTTCGGGGGATAAGTGTAGGGGCGAAATATTTTAGCCAACAATGCCAGAATTCAGCGACTCGACTCTGAGCACTTCGATTTAAATTCCTTGGATTAATACGATTTTCAACCTTAGGTTGTGGAGGAGTGATGTTTGGTCCAAATAATAGATCGTTTGGTGTGATTGGTGGATCCTCGAAAATTTCATTCGATGCAGGATACAATGGTCGACTGTTTATAAGATACGTTGTTTCTGCTAAGATAGTATTCCACTGTTCTTCAGTGTATTCGCGCATTTTACACGTAGCATTTAGAGCTTGTCTAACGGAATGAATGAGGCAATTCCACTACACCATTCATGTGACTGGCGTGAGGTATATTCCAGTCCCATTGGAACTGTAAGTTACGTCCATATATTTGTGTTATCACATTTTTGACCTTGTTTATGTCCCAGTCTTTCATTATTTCTTTCAAAAAAGTTTGTGAGCCAATGAAATTAGTTCCTTGGTCGGACCGTACACATTTAGCTTGACCTCTTATACACGAAAATCTACGATACGCCATAAGGAATGTGTCCGAGCTTTTGTCGGTAACAAGTTCAAGATGTATTGCTCTTGACGTCATACAGGCAAATATTATAACTTGCGCCTCTTTAAGAGTTTTTCGTCCTAACTTAATATGAACTGGACCGAACATATCAAGCGCGGTGTTGTAAAATGCTGGAAATCCTGCAGCTACTCTGAGTTCTGGTAGCTGTCCCATTAGCTGATTTTCTGGCTTTCGACGCAGTTTTCTACACGTAATACAGTTTCTAGTTAGAGATTTAGCAGTATTCCGTAATCCGAAAATCCAGAAATGTTTTCTAGCTTCTGCTATTAAACTTTTATAGCCACAATGTCCACGTTTCTCGTGCAGATGAATTAGTAGTAAATTCACAAATCTGTGGTCCTTTGGTAATATGATCGGATTTCGTTGATCCGTCGGTAAGGTTCGTATGTTTTCAAGTCTTCCGTGGGCTCGAATTATCCCGTTGTCATCCGGTAGTAGTGTGAACCCCAACTTTTCTGATGGATTTTGGAGATCCATTTGAGTCCATTTATATAACACATTTTGTGAATGTTTTAGTTCAGATACAGTAATTGCACCTTTGTTAAAGTCTCGTTTCGCGATATATTTAGCGAATCGTATTAAATGACACAGATATCTTCTAAGTTTTATAAAGCTTGAAACGCTGTTTAAGAGTTTATTAATTACATCTGTTGAATTGTTGTTCTGAATTGCATGAGTTGATCCTTTCATAGTTTTGTATTCGGCTAGGATTTGTTCAGACTCATCTTCGTGAGTTGACAGTTTGATTTCAAAATTTGGCCATTCTGACTCATTTAATTTGAGAAAGGCTGGTCCTTCTAACCATTGAGAAAGTTGATTTACTTGAATTCCGCGAGTAAGTGCGTCGGCTTGATTGAACTCTGACGGAATGTACCTAAAATGTTGAACATCAATTGTTTCCTGTATTTCAGCGACTCTAGCTGACACGAATGGTCGAAACTTTTGTGGTGGTGATTTTAGCCACTTTAAAGCTGTAGTCGAGTCACACCATAAGAATACTGGAAAATCTTTTGCTCCCGCAAATGTTAGTGCTTTGATCAGCGACTCGTACATTCTGGTTAACAGTAAACACCCTAACATTTCTAGTCGTGGTATAGACTTCTTCTTTAGCGGCGCTACTAAGGCTTTGGTTAACACTGGAACGCATATATATTCATTATTGTTTAAAGTCCATCTTAAAAATATTACGGCACCGAAAGCCATTTCTCCACCGTCACAGAAACCGTGTATTTCGGGTTTGTCCGTCGCGTTTTCTGGTTTCATTTTTCTTTGAAAGGTTGACTGGAGAATTTCATTCATTAGCTGTATGTTATTCAACCATTTGGTTTGTAAATCTTCGGGTAAACTTTGATCCCAAGTATATCCCATGGACCATAGATGTTGCATGTCTATTCTGAACTTGATTGTTACAGCTGACACAAGTCCGATTGGATCCCAGACTTGTGCAAGAGATGCAAGGCATTTACGTTTGTTAAAGGATCCTTTGACTTCACTGATTGAATCCTTTTTGTATGAAAAGGTGTCCGTTTGTTTGTTCCATTTGTGTCCAAGAATAGTTGTTACTTCTTCTTTTGAAGTATCTTGATCAATGAGTTCGTTATTAGAATACCAGCACTTTATTTTAAAGTGGCCTTGGTCTAGAATAGAATCGATATTTTCTATTGTGTTTTTAGCTTCATCTTGAGTAGCCTTTGACCCAGCTATATCATCGACGTATGTCCTGTTTAACAGTTCTTTAGCTGCTTCCGGATATTTGTTTTTTGACATTTTTGCCAGTACGTTGATAGCATTTGACGCTATTGAAGGAGCTGGTTTATCTCCGAAACTTAGTCGTACCCATTGGTAAATGTTAAGTTGTTCACTTGGACTTGGTCGCCACAAGAATCGATGGTAGACTTGATCATCAGGATGGACAAGCACTTGGTTAAACATCTTTTGAATGTCCCCTGAGTATGCTACATTATCCCATCTCCATGCTATTAGAACTTCTAATAAACTGTTTATTAAATTAGGTCCTTTTTCTAACCTATCATTTAAGGAAAGACCATCGTGTCCCTTTGCACTTGAATCGAACACTAACCGCACTTCTGTGGATCGTCCAGGTGTAAATACTGCCTGCATTGGAAGGTAGAATTCGGGTTTAGAGTGACTTACTTCCCCTTGATTGAGTATCTTCACAAAACAAGAATCAACCAATTTGTTGACTTCCGTATTAACTACTTCCAGTTTGTCTTTCTTTATCAAGGATCTTTCTGTAGACTCCATTCTTTTGTAGGCGAGGTCATAGTTGCTGTGTGGAGGAGGACCTTTAGACATCCAGGGCATTCTAACTTGGATTCTTCCGTCGATAAGTTGTGTTGATTCGCTTAATAATTTAATGAAGCGATTTTCTTTCAGTACGTCTTCAGAACATACACAATATTTTGTTGGCTTGATACCAATTTGGTCCTGATACAACAGCTGCTTTATGTCATGGTTTGTTTGATCACTATTAAAGTTCTCGATCACAGCTGATTTTACAAAATTACAGGATTTGAATTCAGTCTTGTCATCAATTGAACCTAGAATATACCAACTGAAAATGTTTTTCTTCGCTATAGGTTGACCACTTTCACCAACTTTTGATGCAAGGTCGATAAATGCGTCGGAAAATTCTGTACCGATAAGAATGTCTATTTTACCCCCATCTAGGTACAATTTGTCTATTAATGGTTGCAGATGACTATATTTTTCCAAAGATTTCTTTGACACAGTTTTAGAATCACTACAAGGTTTGTTAATGATGTATACATTAAATGTTTTCTCCACTTCCTTGTCATCAAATGGAGACACTGTTATGGTAAGTATTTCTGAAAGTTCTACTTTCCGTTCACCTCCGGCAAGAACCATGTTTAATGTGATTTCTTCTCCACGTAAACCAAGTTTCTTGGCGTATTCTTTTCTCATTAGACATATGTCTGAACCAGAATCTAGGAAGATTAATGCTTCCTTCTTGTTGTTGTGAGCATCGTTTACCAGAATCATTTGAACGGGGCACTGGGTGGATACACAATTGATTGTTCTATCTTGCACCGTCAATGATTGATTAGTACCATTTGCTATTGTTGTGTCATTTGAAAATGGTCTAGCGTTTGGATTCAAACTCCCTTTGTAATAGTCGTCAATGTGGAGTAATGTGTTGTGTGGTTCAGCACATTTGTCACAGTTATTAGCTTGTTCACATTTATCTGTATGATGTGTACTAAAGCACTTTCGACAACGTTTTTGTTTTCGAATAATTCTCCAACGATCATGAATCGTCATAAATTTGAACTTTGGGCAGGTTAATAATTGGTGTTTCTCCGAACATTCTATTGGACAGTTTTCAGCAGTTTTTATAGCATAACTAGATGAACTTCTACTTGGTTTGTTTGAATATTTATGTCCTGAATAGGTATTATTACTCATCTTGACCCAATTATTACCACCGGTATCGATTCTAATTGTTGCCATAAAATCCAGCCAGTCAGCAAGAATTTCAGAGGTTTCTTCTTGATTCTTCAAATTAACGTAACATCTAAAACTTTCTAACGTTTCTCTGTCCATTTTCTTGCGGAGTTTATCTACAAATACCTCACAGTGAGTTTCTTGGGGTCTACCAATATCTTCAAATTGTTGAATTAATTCACGAATTATTGATGAGAATTCCGATAAAGATTCAGAACTGTTCGGTTTTAACCGGAATTTATCCAAATTATTGTAGATTTCAGCGATGAGCTTCTGGTTATTTTGGAATTCTCTGTCTAAAAGAGTCCATGCTCTAGTTATGTCAGAACAGGTTTCAACCTTACGTTTCCATTTAGCTCCAGGATCTTTTATGGCACTTCTTAATCTGATTAATTGTTTTGAGTCATCTTGATGATTTTGTACCATAGATTCTGAAAAGTGTTTCTTAAATGTAGCATAAGTAGTTCTCTTACCATCCCACGAGGGGCAGGGTAATCTCTCGAGTTCGCACCGGCCTTCATATTTAGGCCTTAAGGCTTTAACTACTTCAGCTGCTGCTGCGGCGGCGGTAGCACCAGCGGTTTTCTCGATTTCGATCATTTTAGTCTCAAAGCTTTGACGATCTTCTGAGGGGGGTTCCCTATCATGTTCTTCACCATTTAGAGCTTGATTATATCTCTCTGATGTCATAGTAATTGAAATTCGGAACTTTTCCCGGAGTGCTCGGATTTCTTGAAGTTCAGTTTTACTTGTCGCTGTTTCAGTTCGACAAATCAGTGACTGTGCGTATTTATTATGTAGGCCTTTGAATACCAGGTTTTCTTCTTGAATGTTTTCATAAACTTGTATTAGATCAGCAGGCAAGAAGTCTCTTGTAAGGAGAGCATCAAAATCCTCAAATAGGTCTTGTAACCTAATCATAGAAGCTTGAAATATGTTTTTTATCTCCTCAGTCTTCTTGGCCATTTTACCGGTCTGAGTTACCTTCGTCTATGTCTTGTTAGATTGACTATTCTGTTTTTCGCAGAAGACGAAGTGAAGGGGGGCCTCTAATATTCCTGAGCGATTGCACTTAGGGATTTCATTCAAATTAACTTCAAACTCCCAGTTACAAATTTTATTGTAAAGCAAACAAGTCAACTGAAATGATACAAAAAGTAAACAAATCATTAAACAGTGTTATTCACTGGTGTTGTTGTTCTTACCGTGTTTTACACGTGAAAATAAGATTATTTCTACTACTATAGTATTGTTACTACTTACTCTAACAGTGGGAATATAAAGAGTTTAAGTTGTAGAGGTTTATAAGACTTGGTCGCCTCATTTTTAAAGGATTTACAAGTTAAGTTTAGCCAACTTTTTAATGGCGCTTTTCTCACCCTATTCACCTCTTTTGTTAAAGTAAAGCTGATTGGCTAGACGTAGACCTACACATTAATAGATGTACACTTTTGATTGGGCAAGAATGATGTAATGTTACTATTTTTAGAATATTAGTAAAATATGGAAACACAATATTTCTACGGAAACATTTAGGTAACACTGTCACAATATGAAATATTTAAAATAAACAAAATCGTCAAAAGTTCTTGATAAGTACCATTTGTTGACCAGATTAAAGATTGGGACAAATTATTCAGTCACAACAAGAGTGGTGTTGGGGCTTTAAATAGCGTCAGGGCCCCTTTTAGATAAACCGAATTTGCGTAATAACATCAAAGAGTGGCCACGTGCGGTTATATTCTTTGATCTTTTATACACGGGACATTTCTGTTATTCAAACAGATCTTGCAAGAGAAAGACAACACGTCATACAAGTTGACATTACAGTACGCCCATCGCGGAGGTTTGATGAAACTCGATTATCGTGTCGTTTTTTGTTGAAAATTGCCACGATAACGGCACAATATTGCCACGATAAATAACTCGGTGTAGCAGACGCTATCGTGTCCCACGATAGTCGGGACGCGATAGGCCTCGGTGTAAATTTACATGCAAAATTAACGGTTATATTTGTCATAAAAAATCTATGTCAAAACGATATACTGCTACGATGTTATGAATTTGAATATTTTCGTTAATATAATACGGAGGAGTTAGGTAAAATTATATAGCAAGAACACGCGTGTTCACATATTCTGCACGATATATGCGGTTACATTTCCAACCAGTCATGTAAAGCTGCATGTCTAGTACATTTTGAAGGACACGTATGCATAAGACGATACATGTTTCAATATTCATGCTGTGTTCTAATTGTTTTGCATATTTCTGTATTATGAGTGCGTAGTTAAGAATTACTCTTGAATCACGACAAAGATAGACTTTTAAATTGCAAACTATAACGGTATTTAGGTTACCGGTCTTACAAATGGAAATAAGACAAATAGAACATGCAACGGGAGTCGAAAGCGCTTTTAAATCAGACATAAGCTTGTACTTACCGTAAAAATAAAATGATCGCGACACAAGACAGGTGTCCGATGTCATAGAATATTAGTAAATTTTAACCGTTATCAAATCCACATAAAAATCCAAGGCACTCATTTTATTTTAGAAAAGAATAACTGCATTCCACGTGTACCCCAAATCAATGGTACATAATGTCAACTTGTATGACGTGTTGTCTTTCTCGTGCAAGATCTGTTTGAATAACAGAAATGTCCCGTGTATAAAATATCAAAGAATATAACCGCACGTTGCCACTCTTTGATGTTATTACGCAAATTCGGTGTTTATCTAAAAGGGGCTCCGAAGCTATTTAAAGCCCCAACACCACTCTTGTTGTGACTGAATAATTTGTCCCAATCTTTAATCTGGTCAACAAATTGTACTATTTTACAATATTCCAATTAATAAATGATACAAATTTCATCCTAACCCACCTAATTTTAAAACTTGGAAAAATTCAACTACATGCCGTAACATGGTTTAAAAAGCCTTACGTAAGCACTTTCAAATGCAGCTTGGATTTAAACATATTTCCGAACCCTTTGTCTAAAATCATAACGCTAATCAACAAACAATGTAAATATAGGTAAATAAAACAATGTATAATTATTACAAAAACAAATATTACATTTACAGTAACTGATGCGACTTCAAAGAAAAGACATCAAAGGAAATTGTCTAACGAAATAAGCATGCATTACTGATATTAATTAAGGCACATCAAACAGTGTATAATGAATTGTCTAACAGAAAGTTCACGCTTTCTATGTTGTAAGAAATGGCGTTTGTTTTCTTTATTTTGACATTCTGCTAATTGGGAAACCATTTGAGTAATAAATACAGGTTATTGAATGGACTGAAGCTACATGTATAATCACAATACTGGGGTCACCCAGTCGACATGTATTCATAAATTAAATTAACAAAGCCGGGGTTTACAATGGTCTACACGACTACAGTTGACATATTCTGTTAAAATCACTCGTTGAACCGGTGATGATATTTTCTTTTAATCTGGCACAAACATCATCTCTAATATTCCTGGCCCCCTTAATGCATGCTTTTTTTGATAGGCAAGTACTCTTTGATGTGTGTTCTCTTTGATGTGAGTAATTGTCTTGTCGCCTCAGTTACTATTAATAATCTAAATTTTGTCCGGAGAACATTCCATACAGCAAGTTCTATAAACTTGTTGACATTTAATTCTGATTTTGTGTGATTACACCAGGAGACAAATTCTTTTAATTCAATTGTGATTTAAACCAGAAAAACATATTAATTGAGATGTGATTTACCGATATTAGATGTCAAGTGTGACTTATTTGTCATTATGTGAATTCATTTGTGATTTAAACCAGAAAAGATATATCAGTATGTGAATTACTTTAGATGGATACAACTACGCCCCTGGTAAGACTTGTACGCATCAATTTTTCGATTGGTATTGACAAGCTTGTCGAGACATGCATGTCAACGTGCAGCTCACAATTTCTAGGTGCTTGTAAAAAGATTGCGTGTCGTGTTAATATTTATTTTGTTTTTGTCAAAGTCATTTTCAAATAAATTCATCAGCATATTATTCGATTTCAATAAATATATAACTTTTATAAGAATGGATGATTATCAAAGAACCGTAGGCGTAAGTGCAACTAATGATTTATCGTTTGGTTGAGCCTTTTACTAACCACGTGTTTCATGTTAATAAATATTTTCTTTCCTTTTTGAATGGGCCTATTTCTAATAAATTACCCCACTTTGATCGTTGCCATTTCTTATATTTTCCACAAAAAACTTTGCCTTGTACGCACTATTTTCTCGCTAGCCTTTTACTTAACGACAATAAGCGATCAGAGGCATGGATTAATATAAACACCGAGTCACACCGTGTTTCCAACACCGAGGCAGTACTATCATGTCACTCGATATTCACTCGGTGTTCACTCGGTAATTCACGAAATTCCACGATAAAAAACACGGTAATATCGTGTTTCGTCAAACCTTCGCGATGACCGTACTGTATGTACCATTGATTTGGGGTACACGTGGAATGCAGTTATTCTTTTCTAAAATAAAATGAGTGCCTTGGATTTTTATGTGGATTTGATAACGGTTATAATTTACTAATATTCTATGACATCGGACACCTGTCTTGTGTCGCGATCATTTAATTTTTACGGTAAGTACAAGCTTATGTCTGATTTGAAAGCGCTTTAGACTCCCGTTGCAAGTTCTATTTGTCTTATTTCTATTTGTAAGACCGGTAACCTAAATACCGTTATAGTTTGCAATTTAAAAGTCTATCTTTGTCGTGATTTGAGAGTAATTCTTAACTACGCACTCATAATACAGAAATATGCAAAACAATTTGAACACAGCATGAATATTGAAACATGTATCGTCTTATGCATACGTGTCCTTCAAAATGCACTAGACATGCAGCTTTACATGACTGGTTGGAAATGTAACCGCATATATCGTTCAGAATATGTGAACACGTGTGTTCTTGCTATATAATTTTACCTAACGCGTCCGTATTATATTAACGAAAAAATATTTAAATTCATAACATCGTAGCAGTATATCGTTTTGACATAGATTTTTTATGACAAATATAACCGTTAATTATGCGTGTAAATTTACACCGAGGCCTATCGTGTCCCGCGACTATCGTGGGACACGATAGCGTCTGCTACACCGAGTTATTTATCGTGGCAATTTTCAACAAAAAACGACACGATAATCGGGTTTCATCAAACCTCCACGATGGGCGTACTGTATGCAACGGTATGAATAAATCAAGCAGGCCCAATAGTAGCTGATAGTATGAATAAATCAAGCAGGCCCAATAGGAGCTGATAGTACGAATAAATCAAGCAGGCCCAATAGGAGCTGATAGTATTAAACGTAGTAGAGAGCAGAGCCAATACAATTTTTATAATTTACGTTACTTGAAGTAACTAGTATCCAAGTAGCTATGTTTGCTGAGTATCTAAAATCCCCTCACCATTATTTTGTTAGCAACTTCTGTAACCGAATGTTGATTGTTTATAATATAAACACGGGGTTGTTGATCTGTCTCTTCTCTTCGTTCTACCACTGATAGTCAAGAAAATAGCTGTTCATTTTGTAAATAATCCCTCTTCGGTTGATTGAGTACAAAATAACGTTGACTTCCGTAAAATGTTACGTCACGGGAAAAAGAATTCATTTCCGGTAGAAGGTTGTATACATTATTCAGTCCTGGATCTCTCCAACCCGAGTATTATATTGTTCACAAAACTACCAATCTGATTTCTGATTAAAATACAGATCGATATTTCGTTTGTTTTTTTAAACTTTGGATGGTCAACACCATGGTGTATTAATGACAAGTAAAACGACATTTTGAACTATAAAACTATAAAACCGAAACAAAATAGGATCTGTGTTTTAATCAGATTGAAAAAAAACTACTTAATTTGAAATTCACTTCATTTAGTAAAAAGTTCAGATTTCATCCTTTGCCCCTTTTCCGAAATATCACCTCTAAATTCTCGGTTGTTTGCTTTATGCGAATTTAGTCTGCATAACCATTTACGAATTATCTCTGTCACAGATGACTGTCTTCAATACGTGCATTGACTTCACGTGACGTTAGTCATTGGCTCAACGGCTCGTGCGTTGTTTACATAACACTTAACTGCTTCGGGCAAGATGATGCCTTTTACTCAATTTAATACCCATTTACACTTAATAGGAAATATTTTTAAACTATAGATACTTCAAACGTCTTTATTTATTTTTCTTATACTTCAAAAAAATGTTTTAGAATTTATTTTGTCTGGGGAAAAAAGTTAATATTTTGCCGAATTAAGACGCATAGACGTCATCTTTATCAGTGATACTAGCGGCAAAGCGAATATTCACTGCGGGTCAGTTTGACATGATGATTCAACACAGGAGTGTGTTTATCCTATTTTAAAATACAGATGTGACGTTATCCTTTGATGTTGGCGTACCATTATTTCCAATAATGTACGGGCATCTTGCCAATAGTACATTATCTGATATAGTGAGTTCGTGTGACGTATTTCATTGAAATGCACGTGCGAGATAGTGTCTGAATTTTAACTAGTTTAATGCTCTCGCGCTTAAGACATTGCGTAATATATTGAAACAACACTTGGCTATCGCCTCGTGCAGTATCAATATATTACTTAATGTCTCGCGCTCGACCATTACACCACACATAAATGCCTCTCAACAGGTAATTATCCAAGTCACTTAATTAAAGCTATATTACCCCAGATCCTTTTAAGCTATAGATCCAGAGTTATATTACTTTAATTTTAAAGCTAGGCCTATATTACCTCAGATCCTTTAAAGTTACAGACCTACATGCATTATATAGGTACAGGGGCGGCGCCAAGAGGGGGGGGCATGGGGGGGGGCAAAACCTGATCTGCCCTCTGTTTGCCCCCCCCCCAATAATTTAATAAGATATTTTAAAAATAATTTATTGTCGGTTTACAGCAGCAGTAGGGATGTGAGATTTAATCACCGTAGAAGGTATTGATTACCGAAACGTATCACAAACTCTAAACAATAACATGTGAATCACTTGAAAAGTGCTTTTTACGATCCTCAAAGTTTTTGGGGTATAGGTTCAACGCGGCGTGAATATGCATTCACTTGATACACTCAATCTGTTTTTTTGACACCTCCCCCTTTTTTCGGATAGCCCATGCTGGTAATTTGGCGACGAAAAGTATCTGGTCAGCTCCAGGGGCGCAGATCGCCAAAAAATAGTGGTGGGGTCAGTCCATGGGCCGTCCAGAAAGAAGACAAAGGGAAAGGAAACGGGCAGAGTGGATATGAGTGTTCTGTTCTTTAGTTTTAGATATTTTAATCGACAAAAACCAATCAATAAAGTGTTTAATTTTAAACAATTGCTCTCTGAACTAAAACCTCCCCAAAATCACCGAGAATGCATATTTAGACACCATTTTGTAACAAACATTCAAAAAACTGTAAAAGGTCCACCCATCCCCAGCAATAACTTTTCAACTTTCAACTTTTTTATTTGCATATTACGTCCATTAAGAACAGTATACAAAAATCAACATACATATGCATGCAAAAGATACATTTGTCATGGAATACTATATAAATAATGAAAATATAATGAAATTATAATGGGATATAACTATGTACATGCACCATTGGGATGATACCAATGAGAACAACAATGAAAGTATGACAATGAAATAAAAATACTCATAAAATATGTAGTAAAAGTATATCGGTGTACATAAGAGTATGATGATCAAATGGGGAAAAAGCATTCAGCAGATACTAAGAGACAGGTACACCCCTTTCCCGAAGAGCATGGTATGTGTACATGGCTACTGCCTTAGCAAGATAATTTGACATCATCGTTTGACATGATTTGTGGAATAGGTCTAGCCTCTTTCTTGGAGTCCCTTGTTACAAATGGGGCTGAAACGCATTATGCTAAACGATTCATGTACCAATGGTAAAATGTTTATTTTGTCAGATAATGTAATACTCGTAGTTTCTTGTCAAATGACATAAAGTAGCTGATCAGGGGCGCCGGAACCCGAGTATCCGGGTATACAAATGGTACCCTGCCCTTTTCTGGGGTATACATGTATACCCATGCCCCAACGATAAAAGTTTTCAACCTTTTTACTAGTCTATTCATTTTAACCGGATCTCGCACTCATGATACGAAAATTGTGAATAATCAGGTATTTGTCTCTTTCACTATCATTTATTTTAAAGGGTTTTAGGTTGAAATTTGGAATGCTAGAGGCGCTCTTAACAGCATGCTCGGAATTGACAAAATTCAAAATTTTCCAGAGGCGGGGGGGGGGGGGGGGCATTCCCTATGGTTTGGTACCCTGGCCCTCGCGTCGTTCCGGCGCCCCTGTAGCTGACAATGTATAAAATTCTCGCTAGACAATTATGAACCAGTTCCCCACAAATGTTAAGGATATGCCCGGATGGTGGTGGGGTTCCAAAATATCCCTTGTATACGCAGAAGGGTTAAATATTTAATTGAATAAACAAACAGCACTGAAAGGGTGATGACGGTTCTATATTCTTATAACATTATACCAGTTAGAGAAAGATAGTAACAGTCAATTTACCTTGTTTGGTCTTGTTTGTGATTTGGGGGATTGGGATGGCCTAGTGGTCTAGAGTGCCGCGCTTCGACCTCTAATTGGCCGGTCACCTCTGGCTTGCTGCTGTGGTTTCAAGCCCTAGTTATGTGACATGGAAATAGGGGCACCTTCTCAACCTCGTGGGTTTCCTCCGGGCACTCAGGTTTCCTCCCACTGCTAAAGGCCCCCACGCGCCAAATGATCTAGTTTGTGTCGAGTCGACGTTAAACCCCATTTCCCTCCCTTCCTGTTTGTGGTTTGGCCCGGGGATTTGATGGCCGGATTGTTAGCGCAAGCGTGCAATATCTTAATGTCTGTCATTGAGACAAATGGCGTGATTTCTATTCCCCGGTTGTACGTGTACAACCTCGTTGGGTTTATCCGGGTCCTAGAAATGACCTAGTTTGTGTCGAGTGGACGCCATACCCCGTTGTTTTTATCTCTCTCACTGATAAACCACATATTCAATTCATGTGGACATATATGATAGATATAATAAGTTCATTAGTATCAATATTTGTTAAGGAACGATTCGTGCTACAATCGCAATAGTCGAGTAATTGTGGTGATCCCCTACCCTTTTTAAACTTCTGCTTAAGACCAATCTTTTAAAATAGCTTTTAATTAGCTAATTACATGCTCTTTTTTATTATTTTATTTGTCATTTTATTTGTTTGTAAATTTATAGTTTAATTGGCTGTCTCTTTATATTTCATTTTATATGTCAATTTATCATTTTATAATTTATTCGACTTGTTGCAGTTATTGTAAAACGCTACAATATGTATGTATCCTCGCCTATCAACATAAATATCAATAAAAAAACCTAAATTAAACGTGAAGAGAAAATCAATTAAAATGACAAGAGCCGTTTCAATGTACATGAATAAATCAATTTATCGTGAAAGAAAACTGCTTTAACGATAACATTAAACTAGACCCATGCCTTATCTGGGCACTGAGTATTCTCCTACATGGGATATGTTAAGCCTTGTTCATCGAATGGTTTCATACAAAAGCATCCTGGCACACGAATTGGGTGCCAATTTAAAATGTTCAATTGCCTTAAATATTGAATATCGAAAGTCCATCTTTTCGCGGTAATATAGCAACTGCAATGTTGTTGATTTGAATTAACCAACAAGTCGTGTTTTCAATGTCAACAACATTTAATTATGGCCTACCAGTTGTATCACTCTCCTTTCAAATTGTTTGTTAGAATTTTCGATTAAACATAAATGGTCTTGTAGCTGTAAAAAGCTAGATTAATATACCAATTGTTCATTTGTTACACATTTAACACCATATCTCTCCACGCGAATTGGCAATAAATTGTTTATTGACTAAAACAGAAACATTTTGTATACCTATAAAATAATACGGAAATTGGCAACACGTTTTAGCCCTTCAATATCCAGCGTATCAGATATGCAAACCTACATGATATACATATTAATATAATCCCTACGGAATATTTTAATAATTTACTGTTATAATATGAATTATCACATAGCCCTTCAATATCCAGCGTATCAGATATGCAAACCTACATGATATACATATTAACATAATCCCTACGGAATATTTTAATTATTTACTGTTATAATATGAATTATCACATATTCCCTGTTAAATGAAAATCGGCCACCAGTGCAGCTGTACAACTTTATGGACCCTGGTCTCAAGTGCCTGGGACCAACACTATCTGAAATGTCAATAAAAGCCCTGGAATCATTTAAATTTTAAAAAAAATAAACAGTAAGCAAAACATCGGAAATAAGTGGTGGGGACACAGTATTTATTTAATAAAATATTGTAGCGAAAATATTCATTCAATTTTATTCACTCACTCCGTCGGTTTGCCACATTCCTCTATGGTCGGATAAACTAGTGATTTGGCGACAGGCGGTATCTGGTAAGCTTGTTTTATCTCGACGACTAGTGCCTGAAATACTGGCAGATACTGCATTTCGGGCAGTCTACTTTTCAAATTTTCGGGGGATTGTTGAGGTTCGCAAGTCCGTTCATTTGACACTTTCCTCTCTGGGGTCGGATAGACCAGTGATCGGGTACAGACGGTATCTGATCAGCTCTATATATCTCTACAATCGTACGTTTGACACTTTATCTCAACGATCAGTGCCTGAAATACTGCCAAGCTGCATTAACGGCAGCCTGTTTTTCAAAAATTTCTGGGGGAGACACCCCTACCCCTAGTTGAAGCTCGTGCCTTTGCCCCCTTAACCTTGGCCTTTGCCCCAGCCTTGCCCCTCCAACCACCGGCGGCTCCCGCCGCCACTGTATAGGTACCCAGATTCTTTAAAGCTAATTATTATACACATACCCACATATATACTACCCTAACTATTTTAAAGCTATATTACCTTAACCAATGTAAAGTTAATTATTATACACATACCCATATATATACTACCCTAACTATTTTAAAGCTATATTACCTTAACCAATGTAAAGTTAATTATTATACACATACCCATATATATACTACCCTAACTATTTTAAAGCTATATTACCTTAACCAATGTAAAGTTAATTATTATACACATACCCATATATATACTACCCTAACTATTTTAAAGCTATATTACCTTAACCAATGTAAAGTTAATTATTATACACATACCCACATATATACTACCCTAACTATTTTAAAGCTATATTACCTTAACCAATGTAAAGTTAATTATTATACACATACCCATATATATACTACCCTAACTATTTTAAAGCTATATTACCTTAACCACTGTAAAGCTAATTATTATACAGATACCCATATATATACTACCCTAACTACTTTAAAGCTGTTGTCAGCAATCTGAATCCTGATACTCAAGATTCGAGTCAAGACTGGCGATTGAAGGAGACTGGGGCCAGATCACCACCGAAAAGCGTCCTACCATTGCTACATTTTATCATCATATCAGAAGTGAGGGGTCAATGTTTTAAAGTCTAGGGGGTCCAAAATTAGAAAAATGGACGAAATGTAATTCAATACAACCAAAGGACAAGGACAGCTGTCTAGCTGTTTGGATGGGATGTAAAAACAAGGTCCTGTGTACTTATTTTCGTGCACATAAAAGATCCTTTGGCAGTTGGAATTCGGTATAAGAGTAGGCCATAGTGCTGCTGCCCGGGCAAAATCTCCCTCATGGAACACTGAATGGTGAATGCCTGTCTTCATTAGCCCATTTTAGGAACAGTAGGACGTTAAACTCCATTTCATTCATTTCATTTACAACCAAATATAAGTGAATACAACTGCTTTGGGGGTGAATCCTGTTTTTTTTAAAGTGAATTCCCATGATTTTATGTTTTTAAAGTAATTTATTATAAATGAAAAATATATTATATAAGTAAATCGGAAGTTCTTAAAGGGACAATAACACTCTTGCTGGCTTGACAGGTCCAGAAAAATTTGTAGCATCAATTAATTGGAATATTGTAAAACAGTACAATTTGTTGACCAGAATAATGATTGGGACATATTATTCAGTTACAACAAGAGTTTTGTTGGGCCTTTATTAAGTCAATTAAGTGTCAATTCTGATATTTTGATAGTGAATTCTTTGAATGAGTTGGACTTTGTACATCGCAAATATTTGGAACCTAGGAATTGACACTCGTAAAGCATATAATGATGTAATATAAGCTGCTCTGCATCCAATTGTCTCTGTTTCCGTAGAAAACCCACGAGGTTGCACAGCGACCCTACTCCTTGTCAAGTACAAATGGAGATTCGAAACCACACCAGTTGACTCAATGGCAGGCTTTATGATACAGCAAGCACATGCTAACTGTTTCGCCATCCACACCCACCCCCCCCCCCCCTCCCCAAATGTCGAAGACATTAAACAATACGGATAGTCAAAATAATTTTTTTATTGACAAATTTATTCTATTTCATCAGGGCACTTTTTGTTCACACAGACTACGGTAGGATCAGATTTCTTCACATACCGATAACAACAGTTTTCCAATTTCTCTAGAACGCATCCCTCGACCTTCGCTTGAGGAGAATTAAAATTCCAACCAATTCTGAAACAAAGAAAAATATTTTCATAATTTTCAGCATAAGGTAGTGGGGTTGTGCTTTTGGTTTCCAGGGAAACGTACCTAACGGTGCAAGTGTATATTTTTTTAAACATGATAAGTTGACAATAAAATGGGGTTTTATGTCCTACTGTTATGCACCTAGACTGGGCTAATGGAAGAAGGGCATACGCCATACAGTGTGCTATAATGGAAATTTTGCCCGGGCAGTGGCGCTATGGCCTACTCTTATATCGAATTCCAACTGCCAAGGGATCTTTTACGTGCACGGCAATGTGTACATGGGACCTTGGATATTCTTCACATCCAAACGACTAGGCAGCTGTCCTTGTCAGGCCCTCCTGCATCACTGACAAGGGGGAACCATGCCTGAAAATTGAGATTAACTTTCTCGACGAATGCAGGGATCAAACACTTGACCTCCAGGATAGCGAGCCAGCGCCTTACCTACTTAGCCATGTGATCCCCCTTGCGCGAGTATGCAGTGGGCACATCTTTTGATACCGACTGCTCTTATTGTGTGACCCGACTGCACTGATTTTGCGACCGACTGTTTTTCTGCCTGCCCCCCCCCCCCCACACACACACATTTACGCCCTTGACTGTGCAATGATTATTGTTACACCTTGTTTATTCAGCAGTGGGGAGAAACTGGAGAACCTGGAGAAAACCCACGAGGTTAGACAGACAAGGTTCCTACTCCTTGTCACGTACGATCGGGGATTCAAAACCTTGTTTATTCAGCAGTGATTCGCCTGTAAATTATAAACGGCAACAAAAATGGTTTGTCAAATTATGGGACTAGAAAATGGGTACCCCGCGCACAGAACACCTTTTTGTCAAAATAATGTTATGCATAAACAGAAATACTCAGGGGAAGATCCAGGGGGTTTACTAGGGTTCCTGTTAAGGAAATTTGTCCTCATCGTCTCTACATTACATAGTCATACATACAAATTGAGTTTTTTAAATAGGGAAATCATTTTTGTAATGATGTAGTATTACATCATGAGGCCTTGTATCAATGAAATTAAAATTTCATTGATACAAGGCATTTAAGTTTTTTTATGTACCCGAGAAGACTTCTGATTTTATCAATCTCTCTGATAAACCCCGCGATCTCACACAAAAATTGATGTTGGCTCCTCCTGTAACCTGCGCTGCTTAAATTCATGGACAAGCCCCTGGATTCAATTTTAATGCTAAGTTTCGTTCTCAGCCAAAGCTGTCAACTGTTGGATCAACATTATCTCAACAGTGGTTTGCTCTACAGATGGAGCTAGCTATTCTGTCCATCACAAATTGTCTGAAACTGTTGACTCATCTATTTCAAAATACCCTAACCCTAACCCTAACCTTCTACAGATCGAGCTAGCATTCTGAAACTGATGATTGATCTATTTCAAAATACCGAACTTAAAAAGACTCTTATCAAACAACATCAACACAAATAAATGTAAATCGTAACTTACCCACAATATGAATTATAATTCTTTCCACATTCATATTTTTTACATTCGGTCCAGGAAATCTTATATTCTCCAGCTTTCATGGTACCTACACCACTGCGTACAGGCGGTTCACATGTATCTAAAATGATAAATATATCGCAGTGAGTATGAGAGAGAGAGAGAGAGAGAGAGAGAGAGAGAGAGGGAGAGAGAGAAATGGAGTTTAACCTCAACTCGACACAAACTAGGTCATTTTGGGACTAACATATGGTTTTAATTTTATTTCAATAATTCGCTTGTGCGTAGGGGTCTTTAGCAGTGGGAGGAAACCGGAGGACCTGGAGAAAACCCACGAGGTTCGAGATAAGTTGATAAGGTTATTTTAAACTAAAGTTTTGCGTGAGTAGCTTGACGTATGCAGTGAGCACTTTTGTGTTGTTTCTGACGTTAAACATTAATTATATTAGGAGCAGATCGGAGATAATCCGCTAGCCTGGAGGTCGGATGTTCGATCCCTGCGCATTGGTCGAGAAAGTTCATCTCGATTTTCCGGCGTGGTGATGCGGAACAGAGGGCCTGACATGGACAGCTGCCTAGTCGTTCGGATGGGATGGAAAACCGAGATCCTGTTACACATTGGCGTGAACGCAAAAGATCCCTAGGCAGTTGGAATTTGATATAAGAGTAGGCTGTAGCGCCGCTGCCCGGGCAAATATTTCCTTCATAGCACCATTTCATTTCTTTATCTAATCACTTATAACGAAAATTTAAATAACTATTTGATTATACAGATATTAAAAACACTGATTATTTGTCATAAATTATTGTGTCAAAATAAAATTAAATGAAGTGTTTTTTACTTACCAGAGGGAATCTTTGTTTCCAATTCACACCATGCATCCAGTCTATAAACTGACATCGCTAAACACCCAACGGCAAACCATATACTAGAACACTTCATCTTCACAAAACTAAAAAACAACAAATTGAAAAATATTACCCAAGTTTCAATTGAAAAGGTTTAGAGACGTTTAAAACCATTAAGTTGAATTTTTCCAATTTTTTATGAAATAAGATGAAATTTGTATCATAAAATAGTACAAATTGTTGACCAGAATAAATATTGGGACATATTATTCAGTTACATTAAGAGTGGCATTGAGCCTTTAATTGAATCAAACTTACCCTGGATTCTAAATTCACAGCAGTCTACCCAACGGATATTCTCTGTATTATAATATTAAAACCAAACAGCACGTTAATTTATATATTGTATTGTAAACATCTGCTGTATACACGCGTCTTTATTACATTTATTCGCTGACACCATCCATTGATTATGCTAATCAAAATAGAATGAATGAAATGAAATGGGGTTTAACGTCCTAGGCTTCTACATCTAACCTGGGCTAATTGAAGACGAGCATATGCCATACAGTGTGCTATGAGGGACATTTTTAAAGTGACAATTTCATATTTTTAAAATTTGTTAAAATAAAGCCTTAAACAGTCCTACCTTGTTAAAAAATAATCCTATAATTCACTATTGCCAGCTGAGAAATTGGCAAAAATATCATTTTCAACTTCCTTCAAATTCATACGTTTAAAGATAGCTTTTCCTTGGAGGTGGGGGGATAGAAAAACAAGGCAGATAATTGTTATTATTTCCGGTATAAATAAGTTTTAAGTGTGAGAATGAGATCGTATAATAGTGAGTTGACAAGTTATTGAGCAAAAGACATGGAAATAGTTATGTTTTGACTTTCTTGCAAAATATGAAATTCTCGCTTTAAAGATGCAACACTTAAATCTGCAACACTTAAATCTGCAACACTTAAATCTTAACTAATGTATCGTTAAATTAATTAAATGTATCATAATTAATAGAGATTCACTGAAATCTGATGCTCAAAATTTTAAACAGATTTAAACACCATTTTTGGTAAATTATTTATTTTAAAACATGGATAAATGAAATGAAATTGGGTTAATATAATATCACAGTAACTGTTATTTTATCGGTTGTTATTGATCAAGGTAAACCCACATCAGTGATCAAGGTGTAATCGACTGAATAGATTACAAATAAAATAAATTGAAATAAATAAAATAGGAGTTTAACGTCCACTCGACACAAACTAGGTCATTTCAGGACTAACACATGGTTTAATTTTATTTCAATAATTCGCTTCTGCACAGGGGTCTTTAGCAGTGGGGGGGAAGGGAGGAACCGGAGAAAACCCACGAGATTAGACAGGCGACCCTACTCCTTGCCAGTTGACTCAATGACAGGCCTTTGTGATACAGCTCGCACCAATTGGCCATTCAACCCCCCTAGATTACAAATAAAATAAATTGAAATAAATAAAATGTGGGGTTGAACGCCCCATTGTTCTGCTCCTAAACTGGGCTAATGAAGACGGGTATAAGCCATACAGTGTGCTTTTATGAGGGACAATTTGCCCAGGCAGCGGCAATACGAACTACTCATCAAATTCGAACTCCAGCCAGTGTGTATATGTGACCTCGGTTTTGCATCCCATACTAATGACTAGACAGATGTCAGGCCTTCTATCCTGCATCACTCACAAGGGGGAAACCACACTGCCCATCTTCAATAGCCCAGTCGGAGCAGAACTATAGGACGTTAAGTTAAACTCCCTTATCATTTCATTTCGTATTTTCTATCCACATATTATCCATGCTCGGTATCCCCAGGGTATAGTGGAGTAGAACAGAATAAGAACACTGGAGATACTCAGCATGTATATTTTCTATCCATATATTATCTCCAGTATAGTTTAGGAAAATACACATTAATGCAATTGGTTAGGGTTAGGGTTAGGGTTAATGCAGTATTGTGGACCATCTGTTGCCATCAATTATTTATTGTTACTATCTATTAAACGAAGCCATGAAATATTCAACCAGTATACTAGTTATTAATTTATATGATAATTTCAGGTCTACCGTGTTTCAACATCTTATCTTTCTACACGACTAAATAATAAATTGTTTGTTGGACAAAGTTGAAACATTTTCATTTGTAGCTGTAAATAAATATCTTTCTACGCAATCGAACAATAAATTGTTTATTGGAAAACATGGAAACAATTTGGTTTGTAGCTCTAATACACTGTTAGAACAAATCTGGTAAATTTACAGTAAAATTACTAGCAGCTGGCAGCTATAGTTGTAAATAAACATTCAACTGTAATATAACCCCAGCTATAGTTGCCAGTAAATTTACTGTAAATAAACATTCAACTGTAATATAACAATAAACCAGCTTCTTGAGATATATAATATAATCATAAGTAATCTAGATAAAGGGAAAGAACTTAGTTTTGTATTCTGTGATATTTCTAAAGCGTTCGATAAAGTCTGGCATTTGGGAATTGTATATAAGCTGCGAAAGTATGGTATTAGTCCAAATTTATGTGATTGGATACACAATTATCTAACAAATCGTAAACAATGTGTTGTCCTTGAAGGTTTTAAGTCACCTTATTTGTCAGTTGAATCGGGGGTTCCTCAGGGATCAATACTTGGTCCCTTTCTATTCTTATTATACATAAATGATATTTCAGACGATCTAGATAACAATGTAAGATTATTTGCTGACGATACGTCCTTATTTGCAATTATAAATGATAACCCATTAGAAACTGCGAATTCAATCAATAGTGATCTGAAGCTAATATCAACGTGGGCAAATAAATGGCAAATAAAATTTAATCCAAATAAAACTAAAAACTTAATATTTACACGTAAAAAAGCTAATCATCCTAATCTTATTTTTGAAAATAAAATTATTGATAAAGTTTCCTCGCACTGCCACCTGGGACTAACATTTCATCTAAATGGAACATGGACAGAACATATTTCTAAAATTCACAAAAAAGCTTGCAATAGACTTAACATATTACGTCAATTAAAATTCAAATTAAATAGATCCACATTATGTACCATATTTACTTCATTCATACGTCCTATTATGGAGTATGGAGATAGTATATGGGACAATTGTAGTGCTAAAGATTCAGAATTACTTGAGAACATTCAATTAGAAGCAGGGAGAATCATAACTGGTCTGCGCCGAAATTCCCACAGAAATTATGTTTATAACGAATTAGGGTGGGAACCATTGTTTAAACGCCGTCAAAAGCATAAACTCGTCTATTTTTATAAATTCTTAATTGTTATAGTCCCCAGTATTTGTCCGATATTCTAACTAAAATACAACCTGAATCGAATTATTACAACCTTAGAAACCCCAAACTTAAAATACCACAATGTAAAACGTCTGCTTATATAAAAAGTTTTTTCCCAAACACAATAAAACTATGGAATAGTCTTCCTGCGCAGCTGCAGTTTTCGCCATCTCTCAAAACTTTTAAGACCGGTCTCCTAAATCATTATCCTATACATAAAAAACCTAGTTACTTTCATTATGGAAACCGTAAGGAAAATATCATCCACTGCCAACTAAGGAATAAATCTAGTAATCTCAATAATCACCTTTTTCATCATTATCTATCTGAATCAAAAATATGTCCAAAATGTAAATCTTTGAATGAAGATAACTTCCACTTCTTCTTTACTTGTCCATCGTATTCATCTATTCGAGTCGAACTATTAAATTCATTAAAGGTACTCACAGAAACTATTAATCTAGATCTAATTTTGAATGGCTCTAAAGATCTTTCGAATACCTCTAATATTATTATTTTTGAAAAAGTCCATAATTTTATTAAAAGTACCAAAAGGTTTTGATTTGATTTTACATATTGTTGAACAATACTAAATAATTGCACCAGCTATATTTTGCATATACCATTTCCACATGTAACTGTATATATGTTCGGTTTTACAATTTATTATACTTAATCTTATTTTTATGTATATGTTTATATTTATCATTTATTATATTCTGTATCCATGGGAAAGAACTTATATAGGCTTTGCCTGTTGTTCAATCCTTTTCTAACGAATAAAATATTGTTTAAACTAAACTAATATAACAGCTTTTCTGTAATTTGGCTTTGTGTGTAATTTTACCTGAAAACAGTAAATAGTAAAAGACAATGAGTTTGTTTTTTTTACCTTTGGCCTGTAAATTCACAGCAACATAGTAAATGAACGGTTACCGTAGGTTTTTTTTTTTCCAAATGTAAATTTACCTAATGTAAAAAATAATACACGTTATTCTTGTTCCATACGAAAAAGTTGGAGGCGTTATATCCGAAGTATGCAAACTTTGTGGAAAAACTCCCAATACCTTGCCATCTGCACGTACTGTAAGGCGAATTGTTGATGCAAAGGCAGCACTGGCCCAGAAACAAATAGGTCAGGTATTAAAAGACAAAGAGGATGCCACCCTCTATACAGATGAAACGAGAAAGTATGGAAAATCTATCCAGACGTATATCATTACAGATAAAGATCAAACTTCTTATATTTTAGGTCTTCGAGAAATGTTTAACAAAAGTGGGAGCAGCACTCTTGATACCTTTAAAGAAATAATTGATGATGTAAGAGACCATTGTTACCAAAAAGAGAGAAGTAATGAAATGGATATTGGATATCAAATTGTAGCCAATATACGGGATACTATGTCGGACAGGGCTTCAACAGAATTTTTTTTAAATGTCTTTTGTCTGATTATCGTGAGGAGAGTGATTGATGGATGGGGCCAACTAGAAACGGATGAGAAAAGGCTGTGCACAAAAATGAACAATTTCTTTTGTGGCCTGCACTTGCTTGTCGGCATGGCAGATCCTTGTGAAGAGAGTCTTAAGAAATTTGAGCGAAATTATTTGGATGGAGCAGAAGTTGGTTCAGCAGCAGTGCCAAAATTAAAAAGATTTCACAGGGCTGACAGTGGCTGCTACAGATTATTGCGAACCGCATGCAAGGTGTTCGCTGTTGGAGATGATGAAAAGAATGGAGTGAGTTTGGAGTGGCAAACATTTTTAAAGACAGACAGAAAAGAAAAGAATAGAATGATCCGCTTTAAGCACAATCGGTTTAACCTAATTTTTGTTCTGGGACATGTTCTGTTCTTTCACAGTGAAGATATGTCTTATTTCTTAGAAAAGGTGCAATGGGTTAAAAATAGCCTATTAAAAGCTTTATCCTTGGATGTTAAAGAAACACTGTACCTCTGTAGTTGCAGGGCTTTAGGATTGATTTCAAAATTCATCACTGGGCCCTTATGGAAAAACCTAGAAAGTAAGGGACATATACTGGACATGAATGTCCATTATAAAACTCTTGTAGATTTCTTTGACGGATGCAAAAATGAGCCGGAAGTGTTAAATGACTTCATAACTGGGGAAATTACTCCATTTGAAACAGTTGTCGACTTAGAAGGTGCAGTTTTTCATAAATTAGTGCATAGATCATATAAATAATTGAAATTAGATATACATATCATGCGATATACCAAATTTCACAAAATGTGATTGTCCATAACATGGTTAATAAATTAGAGTGAGCACTATTAGAAGATAGTTATTAGGAATGGTTCGTTCCTATGAAATACTAAAATAAAATAAGAGACAGTAAATTTACCAATAAGTAAATTTACAAAATAATGTGAATAAACGTAGATCTTTAAAATTACCTTCTTGCTTTGCTATTTTCGGTTCAATATTGTAAGTATGTAATTTTACGGGGTTTTAATATGCCTTTGTAAGTATATTGTAAAAAAAGAATGAAACTTAATAAAAATACATCATTTGGTAAATATTCCGAATATTTTATGGTAAAAACAAATACTTTATTAATTGCTGTAATTTTACTTATGTTTCTAACTTGAAAGTTTACAAAATAATGTGAGTAGAGTTAAATTCTTTAAAATTGCATGCTAAAGAGAAAATGAATTTATCAAATACGATAACTACCAATAAGTTAAACATACATTATGCAAAAGCTAAATCTGCATATTGCAGGTCTTACGTTTGACCTGATATGTCATATAATATATGAATTAGACATGTATTAACATGGAAAGACCATAAACAATGCTTGATGCCATCTTTTGTGTCGGTCTTCACTGGATTTGAGTCCGATCTGGAGCTCAACACTCATTGGTGAATAAATTCAAAAATTGATAATCGAGACTATGTTGGTTTTATCGTATCGACTTTAGTAATGATGACCGATGCTAGGCCTAAAATTCAATCGCTAATATCTCGGTTCAGAGTTCTAAGTACTTGTATAAGGATAGTATTTATTTTCTGGAATTTTAAGCCAGCAAGAGTGCTTTTGTCTTAGTATTGCAATATTTCAATATTGTCTGCCATCTGTTGCCATTTCCTCTAACGCTAAAAATAAATTATTTATTGGAACGATCGATTATATGAAGCTTTTGGACCAATATACAGTAGAATCTGTATTAAGAAGCCACCCAGGAGATGTCGCTAGTACAGATTCTACTGTACTGGTTATTAATTTATATGATAATTTCAGGTCGACCGTGTAATACGGATGTTTTTAATACGTTTCAACATCTTATCTTTCTACACGACTGAATAATAAATTGTTTATTGGACAAAATGGAAACAGTTTTGTTTGTAGCTATACTATAATATATAGTTTATCAGTCCAACCTCGTGTGTTTTCTCTGGGTCCTCTGGTTCCCACCCACTGTTACAGACCCCTACGCACTATATTAGTCCCGAGATGACGGGTGTCAAGTGGACATTTAACCACATTTCTCTTTAACATCCTTTCAACAACTAATAAGTCTGGTACTTATATCTTACAAATAGGGCTCACATTGTAGGTCGCCAAAGTCGCAATTTTCGATAAAATTATGAGATTGGCGATTAAATTTTCTACTTGGCGATAACTTTGTCGATAAAGTGATAGGGTACTGGTGATTCTTTTTTAGACTTGGCGATAGAAAAATCTTTAAAATTTTAACTGTATTTACCCTTGATTGACCATAGCGGCCTACTATAAATCAATCAACTTGCTGATAATCCCGAACCTGTCAGGAGAGAGAGAGAGAGAGAGAGAGAAATGGGGTTTAACGTTCACTCATCACAACAAGGTCAATTCGGGACTAAAATATGTTTTTTGAAAATTTTATTTCAATAATTCGCTTGCGCGTAGGGGTCTTTAGCAGTGGGGGAAAACAGGAGTGCCCGGAGGAAACCCACAAGGTTGAGAAGGTACCCCTATCTCCATGCCACATACGCTCACACCAGGGCTCCAAACCACAGTCTTTAGCAGTGGGAGGAAACCGGAGTGCCCGGAGGAAACCCACAAGGTTGAGAAGTCGCCCGTATCTCCATGCTACAAACGCTCACACCAGGGCTCCAAACCACAGCCGCAGCTAGAGGTCGAAGCGGTCTAGACCACTAGGCCATCCCAACCCCCACCTGTCAGAAGTAATACTAAACAATTGTCTGGGATTAATTGTTTCAACTGATTGATAATTGCTGATCATAAAGTCTATATCTATGCAGTACTCATCATATTAATTAACCTTAATAAATAGATTAGCGGTGACCAGCCTATTGATGTTGTGTAATTAAAACAAAGGGAAGTAATCAAACTGGAAGATCGTTGCCCGACAACTCTTTTCAAAGTGAGTTACATGTTTTGATAGTTGAATTTCATTTATTGTATTTTACTGCATTTCTAATTGAAAATTATTATTTCAAATTATATTATCAGCATAGGTTGAAAACAAAAGAGGGAGTTGAATAGCGACGATTCTGGAGTGAGAAAACTGTCAGCGTTTTTTTTCCTTACCGCCGCCAAAGTGTTCTAAAGTTAACAAAGAGTCTGACGTTGGCTCCTGTAGACGAAAGGAAATTGACTTGGCTGAGATTTGACGTATACAGCAGAAAATGTTCTGTTCCATATATGAACATTTGAAAGTCAGCAATAGTTTTACATCTATCAAATTTGATGTCCATCACTCTAATAAAAAATAAACCGGATCTCCATAAATTCTTTTTCTAATTGGGCTAATGTGAAGCAAAGAAGGAATTTACAAATTGTAAATATATTTTTGTTTAAGAATGTACAAGAAATAAAATTGTTTTATATTATTACAATATTAACATTAACATAATTAAACAATAATGGACTAAATACTTAATTTTTTAGCTTCTATCCTAATTGATAACAAACCATGACACATTACATGTAAATACTATCTAAAACTGTCTGGTCAGACTTTTTCCCCAACCTTTTCTGCGATCGACTGAAAAGGAGTATGCTAGATTCAGGGGTCCCATTGCTTGGAGTTCCCTTTTAGTCATGAATTTCTGTAAATTTTTAATTGAATTTCCAAGATCCCCACCTGTTAAAAAGGGCTAAGCTAATCATCTTAACAGTCAGTTTTCAAAAGAAATTTTGCCGCTGTTTGGAGAAGACCCTGTGCCTCTATCTAGTCTCTGTCAGGGATCTTTTACGTGTACGCCATTGTGTACACAGGGCCTTGGGTTTTCGTCCCCTCTGAACGACTAGATAGTTGTTCTTGTCATACCTTCTGTCCTGCATCACTGACAACCCAAACGACTTTAAACTAGTTCAAATTAATTGATACTTTTGTTTCTAAATAGAACATTTTCAAGTGAAGTTTTTACTAAGGGAAAATGTTTCATCACTTTTGTCACCTGAGTGTTCACAAGGGGTTTCAACATGCTCCAACAAGGGTCATAACTCTAGAAGTTATCAACAATATCTTTAAAATTCAACAGGATTTTTGGTTTTAATATTCTATAATAATGCATACATTTTTCAGATGATAATTCATGTGAATTTCATATTGATTGGATGAAAACTTTTGTTGATAGAGCTTACAAAAGGTTCAACAGAGTGAAACATGGGTCCTAACTCTTAGAAATTGCCGAAATTCAATAGTCGTCTTCATTTTAGTAATTTAAATAATACATGTACATTTAATGCAGATCAGATGACAATTTTGTCAATAGAGGGTTCACAATGTTCTACATAACAAAACTAGGACAATAACTCTAGATGTGATAAAAATAACTAATGTAAACAACATTTTGAAATGATCAGTAAAGAAATGTAGTCTATGGAGTGTTCATAGGAAATTTTGGACGAAGGAGGGAACAGTAATATACGACCATAAAGGACCTAATATTTCGGACTTGGAAATTGACACAAATGGGTCCAACAGATATAATAATGTATTAATGTAATAAAAACTGATTTACATCCAATCGTGTCCACGACACACAACAAACAACAACAGGAGCTAAATCACTCTGTCAATTAAGTAGAATCTAGTTGAACATAAATTTCACAATTTGTAGCTCCGCTTGAGAACAGATAATACCGAGTTAACCGGCATTTTAAGTCCTATATCGACGATAAAAGTTGAAAATGTGAAGTATACTTCAAGATGGTTTTAGGTATTTATTCTGCTTCCATTTTTAAATATTTCAAAAGTTTGTTTAGTCTTTGTGTGTATGACAGATGTGAAAGGGAGTAGAACCACATTACAAAACGGTATACTAATTTTTGGATATGGCGGCCATTTAGGGCAGATATCTATTCTCAAAGTATGAAGTAGATGATATCTGTGTGCAGAATGCAGCAGAGTAACCGACCCAGTGGTAGAAATAAAATCAAATCAAATATGAACAGCTGCATAGCTACTGAAAATGATTTAATACAAATACAAGTTTTTTTTATCCTGTATGAGTTCTCATGTGTACTTCCAGAGTTCCATTCTGTCGAAATAATTTAAAACAAACATCACATTTAAAAGGTTTTTCACCGGTATGAATTCTCATGTGTTGCTGTAGATTACTTCTTAGATTAAATGATCTACTACAAACAAAACACTTATAAGGTTTTTCTCCAGTATGAATTCTATTATGTTGCTTTAGATTACAACTCCGGGTAAATGATTTACTACAAACATCACATTTAAATGTTTTTTTCCCAGTATGAGTTCGCTTGTGTCTTTGTAGATATGCGCTATTAGTGAATGATTTACAACAAACATCACATTTATATGTTTTTTCTACAGTATGTGTTTTGAAATGTATCTGTAGATTACTATTATTAGTAAATGATTTGCCACAAACATCACATGTATAAGGTTTCTCTCCAGTATGAAATCTCATGTGCTTCTGTAGATCACCACTCACCACATCACATTTAAAGGGTTTCTCTTCAGTATGAATTCTCCTGTGTTGTTCTAAAATTTGCAACTGCGTGAATGATTTACTACACACATCACATGTATAAGGTTTCTCTCCTGTATGAATTCTCATGTGCACACTTAGTTGACACATTTCTATATAGGATTTACTACAAATATCACATTTATATGGTTTATCTCCAGAATGTAGTTTCATGTGTCGCTTCAGTTTACTAGATTCTCTAAATGATTTACTACAGACTTCACATTTATATGGTTTCTCTCTTGTATGAGTTCTCATATGCTTATGCAAATAGTTAGCAAGGATAAATGATTTACTACAAACATCACATTTAAATGTTTTTTCTTCTGTATGAGTCCTCATATGTTTTCGCAAATAGTTATCCTGGATGAATGATTTACTACAAACATCACATTTATATGGTTTCTCTCCAGAATGAATTTTCATGTGACTCAGTAAATTACATTTCTGACTAAATGATTTATTACAAACATCACATTCATAGAGTTTTTCTCCAGTATGAATTCTGATGTGGTTCTGTAGACCATGTCTTTCAGTGAATGATTTATTACAAACATCACACATGTAAGGTTTTTCTCCTGTATCTGTTTTTGAGTGTCTCTGCAAACAACTATTCTCTCCAGAATGAATTCTCATGTGTCTGTGTAGCTTACTACTTTCAATAAATGATTTACTACAAACATCACATTTATAAGGCTTTTCTCCTGTATGAATTCTCATGTGTCGCTGTAGATTACATCTAAGGGAAAATGATTTACAACAAACATCACATTTAAAGGGTTTTTCTCCCGTATGAACTCGACTGTGTTGTCGAATAGCAGTAGTCGTACTAAATGATTTACTACAAACATCACATTTATAAGGCTTTTCTCCTGTTTCCTCTTGCTGAAGAACATGTACTTCACAGTGTTTTTCTAAATCAGTGTCATATTCAAATTCTCCATCACACAATTTACATTGATTAACAGTTTCATTATCAGTTTTCTCTTCTTTAACATGACAATATTCATCTACATCAAAAGTTTTCTCTTCTTTAACATGACAATATTCATCTACATTATCAATTTTCTCTTCTTTAACATGACAATATTCATCTACATCAAAAGTTTTCTCTTCTTTAACATGACAATATGCATCTACATCATCAGTTTTCTCTTCTGTAACATGACAATATTCATCTACATCATCAGTTTTCTCTTCTTTAACATGTATTTTAATGTGTTTTTCTAAATCATCATATCGTTGAAACATTTCATCACATACAACACATTGATGAAAAGTTGTAACATCATTATCTTCCTGTAATATATAAAGTTATAACATCATTAGTTTCCTGTATTATATAAAAGTTATAACATAATCAAGAAACAGAGAAATTGGGTTTTAATGTCCACATTTTCGGGGACTAACGTGATTCAAAAAATAACCTATCTATTCCTAAGGCCAAACATCACGCAATGACACGAGCATTTCATTATACTGCTTGTTTGCTCTGGAATTCCTTACCACAAACTGTGAAACAATCTCCATCAATTAATATATTTACGGAACGTGTGAGGATACGTCTTCCAAAAATTAAATAAGGTATTCACATATTACTATTATTCATAAAAATTAGCCTGTTTTTAAATTGATATTTTCAATTGTTATTTTAAAAATATTTGCCCAGTTTTTAACATGTTTATATAAATCCCATATTTTGTTATATAACCATTTTGTCATATTGTCTTGTATTGTACTGTAAATAATGTATATATTATTTAGTGAGTAGGAGGAATGCAGGGAAGATTTGTGTTCTTCACTAAATGTGTTGTCCTCAATAAATAAAGTTATTATTATTATTAATTTTATTTCAATCATTCGCTTGAGCGTAGGGTCTTTAGCAGTGGAAGGAAATGGAGGACCCAGAGAAAACACACAGGGTTGGACAGTTGACTCTGCTCCTTGTCACGTACAACTGAAGAATCAAAACCATGGCAGATGAGCATTGGACAATTGAACATACAATTGTTTTTGTTATTAAATTATCATAGCTAATAGTAAATGCAGGAGGACTGCACTACAAACAAAAAAAATCTACAAGATAAACCTGCGGACAAGACAGAAAATAGACATTGCAAACACTAAACAATCATCAAATCAAGTGAATGTGTTCTGTTTTATTTATAAACCCTTTCCTTTTTCCGGATCGGTTTGGCCTCATCAACACACATTTTTTTTTAATACCATACTAGTACATATATTGAGAAAGTAAATGTTGATTTATTGAAGTGATTACGTAATATCAAGGCAGTACCCATTGAATCCTAATTCCTTTTGATATCGTTTGAAGCCCTTCCAATAGACATGTCTGGAATTGAACGACAGCTTGTCTAAAGAGATCGACAGATAGCGACTTTTTGGTGCCAATGAAAAGGTCTCTTGAGATTATGACACTGCTAACGCAAGCCACATGTACGCAGCGAGCAGCACATGTTTTACCGATTTCTAATGTTATAATAACATTGGACGGGATTTAGAGATTTTTGATGTAATTGTCAATGGTGGAATCATTTTTTTTTAATGCATAATGGATAATTATACTACGACCATTCTTTCATTTGAGATTTAAAGAAAATACATTACCGGTATGTGGGATGTACTTTACCGATTTCAAATGGTAAACCGATTTTTGATGTATATGTCAATGGTGGAATCATTATTTTTTAATGTATAATAATACTACAACAATTCATTCATTTGTGATTTAAAGAAAATACATTACCGGTATGTCAGATGTGCATTTCCTATTTCCAATGGTGTAATAATAATATTGGACTGGTATAATAAAAATGGAAGGAATTTAATAACATTGGAAGGAATTTACCGATTTTTGATGTATTTTCAATGATGGAATCATTATATTCTAATGGATAATGGATATTAATACTACGAACACGGTAAGGTGGGTATGCATTTATTTTTTAATTCACATTTTTTATTCGTTCTTCATAAGTAAATAATTGTTAGCAAAATTAAATGATCGGAAAACGACTCACGGGAAATTAAACACTTTGTCTAATATTTGAGCACTGTCGCTAAATTAATTGGTTTTAATTTATACACGGACCTCGGGTAATTCAAGGGCTCGGCTAGTAATTAAAGGCTTAAGATAATTAAACCGGGCGTCCATTTCTAAACCCTCTCGGAAAAATTAAACGTTGTATCATTAAATTAAGCCATAGTAATAATTAAACCATTTTTGATTTTTTTAAACGTTTTATCAATTATCACAGGGTATTTTGAAATTAAAAGGGTGTTCATCGTTTTTAAAATAATAAACGACAAAGTTAAAGGATCCAGGTTTTCAGTGCAAGGATTCCAAATTTACCGCCGAAAACTCAGGGAAAGCCTTTCGAGCCAAACTTCTTAGGCTATATCCGTAATCTACAACTGACTCATACCTAAATCTGCAACGATTCCTATACTTGACTCTGTGAGTAGCAAGTCGCTCCACAGGGCTAAACATACGGGTAAGGACAACTTTCAATTCCTCATATTGCTTTAACTGGTAGGGTGTCAGAGTGCTCAATTAAAGGGCTTTACCATGCAAAACACATCACGAGTTGTGCCTTCTCTCTGGATGACCACCTGGTCTACTACGCTACCTGTTCGAACTCGATGAGAAAGACTGGCCAATCGTCGCTATCCCCATTAAACTTATCATGGTTTTTCTTCCCTACGTCTTACTTGACGAGCGGAATTTTGTCCCTTTGCCAGATCACCTGGATTACAAGGTCCCATCCCCCCATGGCTATTCTGAGCTGAACCATAAGGGTGGGGAGTACTGGTATGTCAAGGGACGGGAGTAGTGCAAGTTTCCGTTGACAAGTTACTGCATGGGCACAAGGGGAAATAACCTTCCCTACTAGAATAACCTGTATCCGACCCATGACGAGATATACCCCCCTCAGACACTCGTCCGATAAATTCTACCCCAGACCTAGTCAAAGGTTCAAGGACATAACTACCCAAGTTGTCCTCCTGAAAGTAACTTTTGTCAATATACCCATTATTCCTAATCGGACTACTAAGGAGAGATTCAGGATTCCGCCACGTTGCAAGAGCAGAACCTCTACTATCTGGAGCAGTCGGTGGAACAAATGAATGACCATTCTGACTAAAACAACTACCTTCTACGTCAGTCGGATTACTACCAAACACCCTAGCAGAAGTCGATAAGGGATTAGAAAAAGACACTCGATCCCTACGATAACCTCTACCTACCAGTTCCTCAAGATTACGCCAGTATGTGTCCATCTTAAATGCTACTGTTAATTTTATCCTTTAAATAAACTATACAACTGATTCCTATACTCAATTATTTTACTATATTGTAACCTATGACTTATTATGACCTCAATTCACAGAAAAATTATCTGATATCCTGGCAAGCTCGCCAAAATTATGTAACAGGACAGGGTGGTTTCTATTTGCACTTGAGCAGCGGGAGTAACCGCCCTTATGCAAACTGGAAGTCCAGGTTCGTACACAGGATGTCAGGTTTCTGAGGTGAACTGAAGGCAAAAGAGAACACATTTATAGAGTTACAAATTCTTTATTTCATTAAATACAAAGCCAAGTTCTCAATACGCACGTTCGATTCTGTAAGTTTCTACTCCACACCAATGGTAAACCAGCTGAAATTAAAGAGCCCGTGCCAAGCTCATTAACTATGTCCTGAACGGAACACATAAATTAACTAGAAATTTGAACTTACAACTTTTACTCTAAAATAAATACAACATGTCTGGCTTTTGCCCGAACTTTAATATTCGCTTAAAGGGAAACAATAAATCTTACATTACCCAATCGGAACCCTATAAATTCACTAGAAACTCATAACTTAAACTACAAGACTAAACTCTACTCCGGAAAACTGACTTGCCCCCAGTGCTCTTTAACAGTAGGAGGAAACCAGACGACCCAGAGAAGACAGACGACCCTACTCCTTGTCACGTACAGCCTGGGATTCATAACCACGCCACTTGACTCGATGACAGGCGTAATGATACAGCTCACACTAGGGATCTGATATCCTTTAACTTGGTTGTTTTGCTTTTTAATTAATATAATAGCCTTTAATTTCAAAACATCCTTTTAAAATTGGTAATAACACTTTAAATTTCAAAAATGGTTTAATTAGTACTATGGCCTAATTTAATGGTACACCATTTAATTTCTGCTCAGCTTGTAATTAAAGGCTTTAGATAATTAAATGGGCCATCCTCATCCCCACCCCCCTCAACCCCGGGGTTAATGACAGGCTTAATGATACAGCGCGCACGTGCTTGGACATTGGGCCATCCACACACCCCCAGCCCACACCACCTCACCCCGGGGTTAGAGAGGAAATGGTCGAATGCAACGTAGGTTGTTCTGTTTTAATGGCAAATCCCTAATCTCATATCCCGAATAACGTGCTGGCTCGTTATTCGTTATACACCAATCGCCTATTCCAGAAAAAATGGCGTCTCGCTGTGCATTGTGGGAGAGAAGTGGCAAACTCGAGGGGAGGCGGCCATTGCTTTGCATAGGATTTCTCTGACCAAACTGCGAGAAACGCCGATTTTACTGTTATTTTAAGGATGAAGGATATTTCATACAATGTGATAGAGACCTGGAAGGTTAATGCATTTAAATAATATCTGAGAAAGCGAAATCTTAAGTGTACAGGCCATAAAAAGGAGTTGGCAGCTAAGGTGACAGCAATCAGTCGCTTGATAAGAAGTTAAAGTTTAGACAGCTGTTTGTTTTGAAGTTTTCATTTTACTTTTTTGCGATCTGTATACTTCAGAATGTATTTTCTGGGGTGTTCTTTACGTACATCAACCATCTGTGTCTCTATCACATCATATGAAATATCCCACATCACTAAAATTAACGTAGAATCAAAGTTTTTTAAGATTTGGTCAGAGAAATCCTATGCAAAGCAATGGTCGCCTCCTCTCAAGTTTGCCACTTCTCTCCCACAATGCACAGCGAGACGCCATTTTTTCTGGAATAGGCGATTGCTGTATTGGCGAATCCCGAATAACGAGCCAACACGGTATTTAGGATTTGTGTATCCCGAATAACGTGCCAACTTCACATTGCCAAATTCAATTACATGGTTTGAAAAGCTTAACGTAAACCTTTTCAAATGTAACTTAGATTTAAAAATATTTTCGAATCCTCTGGACAAGTAAAATAGGATGTAATGGATAATTTACACCACAGGTGTCCTGAACATGTAGTTAGACTAAGGATTTCATGTCACTTCGGTCTCACGTCATTTCGGACTCTAAAAAATTTGTCCTCGACATTTCGGACTCGGGTAGATAACGTTTCGGACTCGGGTAGATGACGTTTCAGACTCGGGTATAGAACATAGAATTATACAACATTAACGCCAATTTACTTACTGTGTTTTTAATCGTGGAATTCCGAGATTTTCCGAGTGAACACCGAGTGAATATGCAAATGGTTGGCATTCAAGAAGGGTCAACATGGTTTGTTCTTTGCGTGTCAATCAATTTGGGCGTTTCCATTTAAATGAAACGTACGGCAAATTCTTAAAAGAGATGTCTTGTAAAATAACCCGTATTTATTATTCAAACATTTTCGCAGTTAGCAGAATATCAAAATAAAGAAAACAACTGAACACTTACAATATGACTTTTTTATTTGACTGGACGCTCCCGTCCCATCCCTACATATAATACCAATATGTAACGAGAAAATTGTGATTACTGTTTTACGGTAAAAATCGATAATTATGGTCTATTGCATGAATACGGTCAGATGTTTGTATGTTGCATTCATATATTGAACAGGTATCCGTAAACTCGTCCACAAGCAAACATCTCATGATCTAAAATATTCGGCGATGATTAATAATATCACCTCATATAATTTACATTGCTGAGAGTGTTGTTAGTACAGAACACAATCATGTAATTTGTATATGATTGGCTTCAAAAATTAAGTTAGGTTGTCAATGCTTCTTTGAACTGTCGGTATTACAAATGTAAAAATAGCCGACTGCACGATTTTCTCGAGACATTGTTCTCCTAACCCAACACAATGGCGCCATACTTAAACAATGGTATTATAAACCACTACTGATCATATATTAATATCTGCTGCATTATTACTTATCGCACAAGTTGTTGTTTATAATGTTAAAAAACAAAACAAATACACACCACGTGTCATTACGCGATTTATATTTTGATTAACAGCAAATAATACTGGTGTGATTTTAGCGGATTGAGTAAATTTAACAGTAGATACAAGACGAGGTGATCAACAATTTTAATGGTTAAAAAGTAATTTCACTGATTGAGTACAATTACGTACATGTTGTATGTACACAAGTACATGTAGACCCGCATTGTTTGTTAATTGACTTTATCCCATGATTTAAAAAAATTGGCGATGGTTAATATTGGGTCAAACATAATCTCTTAAATAGCGCCGGAGTCGCTTTTAGATAAAGTGAGTTCGCATTAAAACACCAAAAAGTGGCTACGTGCGTTTATATTCTTTGATCTTTGATACACGGGACATTTCTGTTAATGAAAGAAATCTGCATGAGAATGACAACATATACAAGTTGACAGTTTACCATTGAGTTCGGGTTCAAGTGGAATTGGTTCTTCATCGAAAAATAGTTATTCTTTTCTATAAATAAAATGAGTGCCTTGGATTTTTGTGTGGATTTGATAGCGGTTATAATATTTTACTAATATTCTCTGACATCGGAGACTTGTGTTTGCGTTCATGTCAATTTTACGGTAAGTACGATCTTATGTCTGATTTGAAAGCGCTTTCACCTCCCGTTGCAAGTTCTATTTATTTTATTTCTATTTGTAAGACCAGTAACCTAACTACCGTTATAGTTTGCAATTTAACAGTTTATCAATGTTTAATTTCTTTATTATCGTGAATGGTCTGTTTTCAGCCACACCTAAAACGAAAGAAAAAACTGTTACAAATAATATATACATATAATTTTCCGAGTCCGAAAGGTCACCTGCCTGAGTCCGAAACGTCACCACTCCGAGTCTGAAAGGTCGCCTGGTTGAGCCCGAAACGACGTTTGTGTTGAGTCCGAAATGACGCGAGTCCGAAATGACGTGCTATCAGAATAAGGCAAGAGTGTTATTTTCCCTTTAAAACATATACAATTTAAAACTTTGGTTGCAGAGTGATTAATTTGTTATTAATTTTGGTGTAAGGAGTTTCATAGAGAGACAAAAGATTGAGTAGATAAACAGGACATTGCATTGACGGCATGTGGCTTGGAATCCAAGATTGGACGACATCAACAATACTCACCATTATTTTGTTTGTAAAGATCTTTTGTCCTGTAAATAAAATACTTTTGTGAAGTTCTAAATCTGCTTGTATAAAAGCCTAAACAGGACTCTACACGTACCACTGCAGATACAGATACAGAAAGGGAAAATAAAAAAGAGGAAAACTGTCTCTTAATTCGTCTTTCCACGTTCATTTCCGGTATTAACGGGTTGTATAATGAATATAGTCATGGATCTCTCCAAAGCGAACAACTCACAAACGACCCACGCAACGCGTAGTTTGTTCATAATTCTATATTACCATATCTACTTTATAGCTACATTATTTATTTCGTTTAAAGCTATATTACCTAAGATCATTTTAAACTATATCACCATTGGTTAACAGGACGGTTTGCCACCACGACAATAACCACCCGGACATCTGCCACCGGACTTCTGCCACCCGGACTGTTACCAACATAGGACATCTGCCACCCGGATTTTTACCACCAGGACTGTTACCGACATAAGACATCTGCCACCCTAGGACATCTGCCACCCGGATTTTTACAACCCGGACTGTTACCGACATAAGGCATCTGCCACCCTGGGACATCTGCCACCCGGATTTTAACCACCCGGACTGTTACCGATTGGCCAATTATGTCTCGTGATCTGTTAAAACCAAGTCACCGCGAAATTCAAATACCATTGCACATTGACAAGTTAGCCAATATTTAATTTACGTTTTCTATCAAACGTCAAATAATAGAGAAAAGAAAAGTTATGTGACAATACAAAGTAATACTAGAAAATGGTCGGAATGGAGAAATAGAAGCAAGCTAGCTGGAAATTTCAGATCGCGGGCTTTTAACCCATTTTTATAATTATAATTATAAGGGAATGGTTTGGGGAAAATTAACCATTCAAAAAATTTAATTGAAGCAACCATTAAATGTAAAAATATACATTTGTTACTTCGTGAAATATTTTAAGAACGCGTCCGCGAGAGGACCATGCAAAAATTGAAAAAAAATGATAACCCGGGGGGTAAGCGATTTTCAATGATACTTGGTCTATGGGGACCCCTAGGCGACAGAAGTCACGCGATGCAGTGGAAAAAAATTAAATGACAACTTCCGGTATAGCTGGAAATTGTTGTTTTGGGTCAAAATTTGCCATATTTCAACCATTTTTTTGCCCAAATTTCAAAACGCTCCTACTCAAAATTTTGTGATTGTAAAATTTTGATATTGGTCAGGTATGATAGGCCAAGTTGTCGACTTAAAATCCTGCAGTCGTTTGGGAATAAATTGATCGTGTGGAATTTTCTGTGAGTTATCTTAAAGTGGTCATTTTACGTATGTTGAAAACTGTGTCATCCTAAAACGCATGTAGCGGCTTCTTGGCGGGTCTGACCTAGAACTGCTGGGTGTGGTTATGAAGGGCATTCGTTTAAGTATATTATGTCAGAAGAAAAAAATTGACCGGAACTAAACCCACTAGTGTGCTACAATATTTTGAAAATATGTAAAAAGCAGTATTTTCCATGTGATTTTTCTTTTACTGATGATCGACGACTATCTTAAAGAGTAACAATGGCCATCGATTATCAACATTAGTACTATATTTATTGTTATTTGAACGTTCCTCATACCAAATATGTCATTTTGGTAAAAATCATAAAGTTTTTGTAACAAAATCGGACGTTCACGATCATCGTAGTTAAGGGGCGTAAAATTACTGTTGTACAATTCTGCAGAATCAGAAAACTATTATTCTCATTTGTATTCTGAAGTTACTAGCAGGTTAAAAATGTATGGGCTGCCATGGCAAGCTTTAATATCAGCACAATCTAACCAAAGCAGCGCTTTTTCACCAATGATCACAAGGGTACTTTGGTCAAAAATCATAACGTTTTCTTTCGCTGGATAGCTGTAAGGAAGGTCATAAGTCATGCATAATTTTGCTGTGATCAGACCACGGTTGTAAGATCATTAACCGTATCAAGATGGACAGGCAACCGGTAAACCAAGCGAAGTGGTTCTAGACATTGCAGGATTCCATACAGAGTAATTTCTCGAACTCCTCATTAGATTTTACTGTATTCTTATAGTTACACAGTAATTTTTCAAATAATAAGTATTTCTATCCGGTAGTGACAAATTTCTCCAGTTTAGAACTTTGAAATTTCCAAATGCAGCAGCTGAAAATTTTAAAATGATCGATTTCAATATTTTCGTAGTTTTGCAAGCCTTTGTGTTCGGCTTAATAATCCAAATTCCCTCAAGTATGAAGGATTTTAAAATTATGAAAATAAAGTTCAGGTATAATAATGTCCGTAATGATGAACAATTGTACACAAGTAAAAATTTAAAGGGTGTTTTAGTAGGTTTGCTTTTAACGAAAACTTGACATGTTGTTTTTTTTCGGATTCACATGGGCGTGTTCGCAGTCCGAAGTTCACAAGACGATGTTTTGGTATAGTTTGAAAAAAAAGATTAGCAAGATTAATAGAAATATTATGAATTGATATCGTGGTTTTTTTTTATTTTAAACTTAATACTGGTAATTGAGTTAGGGGAGGTGGGGGGTAATTTTATTTTAGTCACGATTGTCAGGTCTGCTTTTTACAGCGGCACAGAATTCTAAAGGTTTTGTGAACATTGCCTGTCCATCTATACAGAGTCCATGGTAAGATCTGTACTTAGGGGCAGATCATCGTAAAGATTTATGGGCAGTCATGACTATCATAAACTTGATATATCTATTATCCACATTCTCAGGTAAGAAGAACCTCGTGGAGAAGCATTTAATATCTGGTGGTGTCCTTGTTTAGGAGAACGTAATGCTTTCCATATTGAAATCCCCGAGGGGGAAGATGACATAGATCATAGCACTCCATGCAGACAATCAAGGATAATTCTGACTACACATGCCAAACTCCGGCATATACCTATATTTGAGCAGAAGTGTTCACTTACTTATATTATATCATATTCATATACATATTCCTGAAGCAACGGCCCGAGAAATCCCTCTCTGGCCATTGCTGGATTGGCTTCGAATTCTTGAACTTTTAAGTAAGTGTGTCTATTCTTCTCGTTCAATCAAATCTACCACTTACGTCAGTAACATGACAGTCCGTCGTTTAATCTTGGGTCTTCCTTAATATTTTGGACAAAGATTAAAGGTATTAAAAACGTTGAAAGTCTGTTCGTTTCCATACAGTAGTGTTTACTTTACGTCAATACCGATAGCCTCGTTTGTCACGCAATTAGGTTTGCTGCAATATCCTGCTATGCGCTGGTTAATATAGGCAAAAAAACGTGCAGCCATGACGTAACGTTATGTAAACACAGTTACTCTAATTAAACGTCCTGTTTTAAAGGTAATACCTTTGTAACGAAGTCAGTGATTGGTCAGTAATAGGACCACTGACCAGTCATAATTAGTGACAATAATACCCACTCAGTCCAGCAGGGAGTAGTGGGATTAGCTCTAATCAAACGGAACACTGCGAGGAGGATGATTCATATAAGACTTATTCTGTGTAAATATCCAATCTCACGGATTCTCTATTTTCGCGTACACGAATTATTGAAACAAAACTTATCATATGTTAGTCCCAAAATTGCATAGCTTGTGTCGAGTGGACCTTAAACCTCGTTTCTCTCTCAAGTCAAAATCATTCTAATCCTAGATGACGACTGAATGGATAATATAAACTTTGTAACGATGACAAAACATGTGCATCACCATATGTTCGTCCCCAAATGACCTAGTTTGTGTCCAGTTGACGTTAAACCCATTTCTTTTCTCCCCCTCAATTCTCAATCATCCTTGCTAATGATTCAATGGAATATATTATGTTTGTAAAGATGTTCATACATTTTCTTCATCTGGGATATTGACAATTGGGACATTTTATCCCAATTTTGGGTGTTTTTAATTTTGTTCTGCTTTTTTTATTATGCCTGTTCCGGTCATTTTTATTTTTTATATTGTTAGTAGAAAGGTTGCTGGTTGTGGGTAACACTCAACTTTGGTCCTAGTCCCCGCCAACAATGAACTACAGCCTCTCAAACTTTGGTTTGTATTAAATTAAATTTTAAGAGCGAGTTGCGTATCTGGCCAGTACCAAGATATCATTGGCAGTAGAAACTTAAAACTCGGTGTGTAGGAGGAGCCCGTGTAGTCCTACTAATGCCCAAAATTTCGTCTGTCCAAATCAATTATTTTACGAATAACAGATCATACAAATTTAGTTCCAAATTAGCCCATTTTTGAGTATTTTTCTATTAAAAACATATTTTTCCAATTGCCAGGCTGGTATCAACTGAATCAACTTAATATTTTGCGCGGATGTATCTGGGTACTAACCCATCTCACAGAAAAAATTTGGTCCAAATCCCCGACCCAAGGGTTATCACCCTCTGCATGGTGCTCTCGCGGACACGCTCTTAATCGCTTATTTATATAAAAATTAAAATTATAAATGTGCTGAGCGGAGAAAGCTTCTGGTCTATGTTTCCAAGAATCTGAGCATCATTTCTGGGAATTATGTGAAGGACAGGGAACTGCTGTTTCATCGAACCCAGATTTTTCGAATCACTGACATGGAATGTGTCAGAGAACCAGAGCCTTATTTCTTGGAATCAGCGCGACAGAAAAGGCGTGATGTGTGGGGGGGGGGGGGGAAACTTCAAACAAAACATCACATGTTTTTGATAGGATACCCATTATAAATGATTATCGTATATACATGTATAGGCCTTCCTTCCTCCCCATATCTCGTGGAAAGTGGTCGGTTAGTGGCAGTGATTATATCGCATAAAATAGTTTAGGTGGCAATCGTATATAGGCCTCTCCTCATCTCTATATCTCGTGGAAAGTGGTCGGTTAATATTAGGTGATTATCTTATTGTGTTGACGAGACCTTAAACCCAATTCTCTTCATTTAGACATATTACATCTTTCATATTTATATCAGACATATTACATCTTTCATATTTATGTCAGACATATTGCGGTGGCCTGTTTCACGGCATTCTTACTAAGATAAATCCAAATTTTAGTTATTTGATTGGAAAATAATAGATCGATTTTAGTGTTTAGCCAATCATAATTGGAGTAGGCCTATCTACGAAAATTGTGATTTTATCTTAAGTTATATTTTATGTCAGACATGCTGCATAGGCTGTTTTATTTATATCAGATAAATGACATTCATTTAGGATATTGTCGTGCCTTTAAATTAGCTTGTTAATAAATTTATCTCAGTTATGAGTTATTCGACATGGATAGATCGACTTCATAAATGTGTATACAGCCAGTGTATGACATAACGGAAATGACCAAATAGTTAAAGGAAGTCAAATTTATTGTGTTTTAGGTTACATTCATGTCCCCTTTCTTCTACGTAGAAAAGAATTTTATCGGTGTGAGTAAAGACAGCTTACAAGTCAAGTATTTCGGTAGGTCATACTGAAGCATTGACACACTTGATCAGCACATTCTGAACCAATCTGTTTTACAGAGAATTATTTACGAATTATCTCTTGTCACAGATGACTGTCTTCAACACGTGCATTGACTTCACGTGAGTTCATTCATTGGCTCAACGGCTCTTGCGTTGTTTACATAACACGTAACTGCTTCAGGAAAAATGATGCCTTTTACTCATTTTAATACCCATTTACACTAAATAGGAAATATTTTTTAACTACAGGTACTTCAAACGTCTGTATTTTTTTTCCTTATACTTCAAAAAAATGTTTTAGAATTTATTTTGTCGGAGGAAAAAAGTTAATATTTTGCCGAAAAAAGTTAATATTTTGCTGAATTAAGATGCATAGATGTCATCTTTATCAGTGATACTAGCGGCTAAGCGAATATTCACTGCAGGATCAGTTTGATTCTGAACATCTGAGGCACGTTACCTGCGGAGAAGTAAAAAAGAGCCAGCTACCATTTAATTTTCGTCATGTTAGTTACGAAATAATCCAACAAGTTTGAAGTTACTCTTGCTGACAACGTAACATCTAACATCCAAACGGTCAAAAGCTCACCGCAGAAATTGATAACTTCTTTACTTCTTTCAGCGGACTGCAAAATTCACAATTTTCAATTTTCTCCACTGCTAACACATTAAACTTACATATCATATCCATTTATGTTCCGAAAAATCTTTTTTGCTGTATATTTGAAGAGAATTCACAAAACCTTCGCGGACAACCAACAAATCACAGTGAAACAGGAAATGACCTACATTGGTCAAAGTTGAAATCTGGCATGGGTCAAATTACAACGGGGTTCTTTAAACGAAACAAAATCATGAGACTATAATTTGAAGGCGATCTTTTTGATTTTATTTTAATGATGGTCCGATGATTGGTTTCACCATTCAGTAGCCTAATTGGCCGTTGAGTGGCCTATCAGAAGCAATTTTACCGATATTTGGGTAGCCGAAATATGTTCATGACTTGATCGGCAGCCAAATATCTTTTCATAAAATATTATTCAAATTGGGAACAAAGCATTCTCTCTAGCCGCTTACTTAAAATGGCACTCGGCCTTATTTTTTAGTTGTCATGTGTTTGAGACCAGACTCGATGCTTTAATATAGATATTTTCAACTCTGTAGATAGAAAAAGCGGGAAAATGTCCTGTGACATTGACAAGATAGAAGCTATCATAATCAACTGGTAGCAATGAAACATTCCACGCCGACAAATTTAATGATTTATATTGTAATCAACATTTTATAACATTTTATAAATAATAATCTCATTCATACCACCTATGCTAGAATTTACATGTACCACGGCAAAGGCAAAACTGTCATAAAAAGTAAAAGCTGAAGCAAATACAGACTGCCACGGTAATAAAACTAGCCAGGATTGCGCTGTTGTCCACGTGTACATGTATCAAAAAGTTATGCCTTTTATATACATGTAGACGCATGAAATGCATAGGTAATAACTTTTAAAAATCATACAGTTGCTCAGGTGCGGATTAGGTCAATAAATCAGAAATGCAAGATTTGTTTGTAAAATAGTGTCCCGAGTCTACCATTATAATTTATTTCTAAAATAGTGCCCTTTTTATAGAAGGTTATGGCAGAGTCGTGGGAAATGGCAGGGTCAGTGTATACTTTGTCAACCACACTATCAACATCCGGCCAGAAATATTTCAACCTCCCAACTGATTGAGAGTTTTTCACTAACACTATCGGTTTGCTGAAAAAAACTATTGTTACACAATTATTATCTCTGATCAGGTATATATCATTTTACTAATTAGACGAAATAAGTAAACCGCTGTGTACTTTTTTGCTCTAAAAATGAAAGAAAACTGCTTCGCCCCAAACAATAACAAGTCTATGAACAGCAAACAAATGGATGCTGATGACACAACATCAAGGGACATATGTCCCTTGATCCTCATTAATAACAAGATGAAGAATAAGTGAAAGCATACTTCTTTGATGGAGAGAACAACAGTTTTATTGCTGATTTGGATATATTTTGGAATGATAATACTAGAGTTTATAATACTAGAATTTATTTGGTGTTTATACGCTGATGTGCAAAACCTTTCAAGGAATAAGAAACAAATGGTTGGTGTTGGTAGAATTGTTATTGTTTGGGGTAAGGTAGTTTTTCCCATATTTTTAGAGCAAAAGTACGCAGTGGTTTACTTATTTCGTCTAATTAGTAAAATGATATATACCTGATCAGAGATAATAATTGTGTAACAATAGCGTTTTCAGTAAACTGATAGTGAAAAACTCCCAATCAGTCGGGAGGTTGAAATACTTCTTGCCGGATGTTGATAGTGTGGTTGACAAAGTATACACTGACCCTGCCATTTCCCACGACTCTGCCATAACCTTCTATAAAAAGGACACTATTTTAGAAATAAATTATAATGGTAGACTCGGGACACTATTTTAGAAATAAATTATAATGGTAGACTCGGGACACTATTTTACAAACAAATCGTACAATTTAGTTTGATAGAACAAGTATGGCGGTTATTTTATTTCATTTAATTATTTCTGAAGTTTTGTAATCAGAGTTCAGCTTTAATAAATTTATCTCAGTTAAGAGTTATTCGATATGGATAGATCCACTTCATAAATGTGTATACAGCCAGTGTATGACATACCGGAAATGAAGTCAAACTATTGTGTTTTAGGTAACATTCATGCCCCCTTTCTTCTACTTCTAAAAGAATTTTATCGGTGTGAGTAAAGACAGCTTACAAGTCAAGTATTTCGGTAGGTCATACTGAAGCATTGACACACTTGATCAGCACATTCTGAACCAATCTGTTTTACAGAGAATTATTTACGAATTATCTCTTGTCACAGATGACTGTCTTCAACACGTGCATTGACTTCACGTGAGTTCAGTCATTGGCTCAATGGCTCTTGCGTTGTTTACTTAACACGTAACTGCTTCGGGAAAAATGATGCCTTTTACCCATTTTAATACTCATTTTAATATTCATTTTAATACTCATTTTAACCCATTACCTGCCAGAAGTTAAATTAATGATTACGTCATATCAAACGCTTAAAATATACATATGACATAATAAATGACCTGTTTTGTTCATTCAACTATCATGAAAAAGCTATTGATAATCATACATTATTACCAAGTGTTATTTTATAGCAAATAAATTCATCTTTCCAATGGTGTGTAGTTTTTAGGGCACAGAGGTATTTATTTCCTTAGAACGTCCGTCAACGCCTGGGTATTAATATCAAAACTACTGCACTGAGATCTAAATCTGAATGCACTGGATGACCATCCGATTCCTCGCCACTGCTTTCTTCAAATTCCAAATTCAATTCCATCAAAAGACCCAATGCAGTCGTAACATTCATTTGTTTACGACACTCGAGCTTGCCATGTTGAAATGGTGGAATGTAGGTCACTAGTGATGAAGGTCAGAGGGTATAACCCAGCTAGCTAGTCACATGACTTGAACCGTTATCTTCTGGTATCAAAGTTCAAGCTTTGTTTACTAAGGAAAGTCGAATACAAAGGTTTTCACACCTCGAAAATGTTGGCACGTGTTTTAGCTATCAAAGGAGCCGTTAATCAATGGTATCAGTGCAGTAGTTTTGATACAGTGAATAATATTAACACCCAGGCGTTAACGGACGTTCTGAGGAAATATAGTATGGACGTTCTGCGTGCTAATGAGTTAATACCCATTTAAACTAAATAGGAAATATTTTTTAACTGCAGATACTTCAAACGTCTTTATTTATTTTTCTTATACTTCAAAAAAATGTTTTAGAATTTATTTTGTCGGATGAAAAAAGTTGATATTTTGCCGAATTAAGATGCATAGATGTCATCTTTATCAGTGATACTAGCGGCTAAGCAAATATTCACTGCAGGATCAGTTTGATTCTGAACATCTGAGGCACGTTACCTGCGGAGAAGTAAAAAAGAGCCAGCTACCATTTAATTTTCGTCATGTTAGTTACGAAATAATCCAACAAGTTTGAAGTTACTCTTGCTGACAACGTAACATCTAACATCCAAACGGTCAAAAGCTCACCGCAGAAATTGATAACTTCTTTACTTCTTTCAGCGGACTGCAAAATTCACAATTTTCAATTATCTCCACTGCTAACACATTAAACTTACATATCATATCCATTTATGTTCCGAAAAATCTTTTTTGCTGTATATTTGAAGAGAATTCACAAAACCTTCGCGGACAACCAACAAATCACAGTGAAACAGGAAATGACCTACATTGGTCAAAGTTGAAATCTGGCATGGGTCAAATTACAACGGGGTTCTTTAAACGAAACAAAATCATGAGACTATAATTTGAAGGCGATCTTTTTGATTTTATTTTAATGATGGTCCGATGATTGGTTTCACCATTCAGTAGCCTAATTGGCCGTTGAGTGGCCTATCAGAAGCAATTTTACCGATATTTGGGTAGCCGAAATATGTTCATGACTTGATCGGCAGCCAAATATCTTTTCATAAAATATTATTCAAATTGGGAACAAAGCATTCTCTCTAGCCGCTTACTTAAAATGGCACTCAGCCTTATTTTTTAGTTGTCGTGTGTTTGAGACCAGACTCGATGCTTTAATATAGATATTTTCAACTCTATAGATAGAAAAAGCGGGAAAATGTCCTGTGACATTGACAAGCTAGAAGCTATCATAATCAACTGGTAGCGATGAAACATTCCACGCCGACAAATTTAATGATTTATATTGTAATCAACATTTTATAACATTTTATAAATAATAATCTCATTCATACCACCTATGCTAGAATTTACATGTACCACGGCAAAGGCAAAACTGACGTAAAAAGTACAAGCTGAAGCAAACACGGACTGCCACAGTAATAAAACTAGCCAGGATTGCGCCGTTGTCCACGTGTTCATGTATCAAAAAGTTATGCCTTTTATATACATGTAGACGCATGAAATGCATAGGTAATAACTTACCAAAATCATACAGTCGTTCAGGTGCGTCTGGGCTTTGGACTAGGATTAGGAGGTCAATAATTCAGAAATGCAAGATTTGGTAGTAAATAGTGTCCCAAGCCTACCATTATACGTTATTTTTTCATAAGAATGCCCACTTTCTAAAATAGTGCCCTTATTATAGAAGGTTATGGCAGAGCTGTGGTAACACGAATAACTAAATGACCGAAAGGAAAACACATTTTGATGATTTTATTACTCCATGTGAGCTCCAACTGGGCCATATTGCGCCAAACTCTAAGAAGAGACACTGTAATTTTATACTTATATGATCTAAGTACCACCAAACGCAATTAGAATCAGATTAATTGCCACGGAAAATCATTGCAGGGACGTCTATTTAAAAATAAAAAACTTTCAAGTTCAGTGATGGCAAATGACAACAGTATTTGTCAAATATGAAGAAAGGCAGCTGTACCTTGTCAGCTTTTTGGTGCCGTTGTAGAAGAATCATAATTTCAAGCACACGTCATGATTTGGGTCTAATAATTAATCATGCAGAAAATAATCATTAAGTTCTCAATGGACAATGTTTTTTTTTCAACTACGTGTGAAGGGCGACCTAATTATTCCTTCAATAAACTTTGTCTTCTATCTCGATGTAAAAACAGTACATATGCAATCCATAGAAATATTATACAAAATGCATTTTGTTTTGATAAAACAAGGATTCTCAAATTTTAATGGGGAGGATACAGTACGCCCATCGTGGAGGTTTGATAAAACTCGATTAACGTGTCGTTTTTTGTTGAAAATTGCCACGATAACGGCACGATATTGCCACGATAAATAACTCGGTGTAGCAGACGCTATCGTGTCCCACGATAGTCGCGGGACGCGATAGGCCTCGGTGTTAATTTACATGCAAAATTAACGGTTATATTTGTCATAAAAAATCTATGTCAAAACGATATACTGCTACGATGTTATGAATTTGAATATTTTACGTTAATATAATACGGACGCGTAAGGTAAATTTATATAGCAAGAACACGCGTGTTCACATATTCTGCACGATATATGCGGTTACATTTCCAACCAGTCACGTAAAGCTGCATGTCTAGTACATTTTGAAGGACCCGTATGCATAAGACGATACATGTTTCAATATTCATGCTGTGTTCAAATCGTTTTCCATATTTCTGTACTATGAGTGTGTAATTAAGAATTACTCTCGAATCACGACAAAGATAGACTTTTAAATTGCAAACTATAACGGTATTTAGGTTACCGGTCTTACAAATAGAAATAAGACAAATAGAACTTGCAACGGGAGTCGAAAGCGATTTCAAATCAGACATAAGCTTGTACTTACCGTAAAAATTAAATGATCGCGACACAAGACATGTGTCCGATGTCATAGAATATTAGTAAATTATAACCGTAATCAAATCCACATAAAAATCCAAGGCACTCATTTTATTTTAGAAAAGAATAACTGCATTCCACGTGTACCCCAAATCAATGGTACATAATGTCAACTTGTATTACGTGTTGTCTTTCTCGTGCAAGATCTGTTTGAATAACAGAAATGTCCCGTGTATAAAAGATCAAAGAATATAACCGCACGTGGCCACTCTTTGATGTTATTACGCAAATTCGGTTTATCTAAAAGGGGCTCCGAAGCTATTTAAAGCCCCAACACCACTCTTGTTGTGACTGAATAATTTGTCCCAATCTTTAATCTGGTCAACAAATTGTACTATTTTACAATATTCCAATTAATAAATGATACAAATTTCATCCTAACCCACCTAATTTCAAAAATTGGAAAAATTCAACTACATGCCGTAACATGGTTTAAAAAGCCTCACCTAAGCACTTTCAAATGCAACTTGGATTTAAACTTATTTCCGAACCTTCTGGACAGGTAAGATAGGTTGTAATGGATAATTTACACACAACAGGTCTGGAGGACACTTAATTAAACTGATGTTAAATAAGGCACATCAAACAGCGTAGAATGAAATTTCTAACAGAAAATTCATGCTTTCTATGTTGTAAGGAATGGCGTTTGTTTTCTTTATTTTGACATTCTGCTGATTGGGAAACCATTTGAGTAATAAATACTGGTTATTGAATGGACTGAAGCTACATGTATAATCACAATACTGGTGTCACCCAGTCGACATGTATTTATTCCAAGCTCGCGTCGGAATTGGTTTGAAATTTAAAATACAAATTAACAAAGCCGGGATTTACAATGGTCTACACGACTACAGTTGACATATTCTGTTAAAATCACTCGTTGAACCGGTGATGATATTTTCTTTTAATCTGGCACAAACATCATCTCTAATATTCCTTGTCTAATGCATGCTTTTTTTGATCGGCAAGTACTCTTTGATGTGTGTTCTCTTTGATGTGAGTAATTGTCTTGTCGCCTCTGTTACTATTAATAATCTAAATTCTGTCCGGAGAACATTCCATTCAGCAAGTTCTATAAACTTGTTGACATTTAATTCTGATTTTGTGTGATTACACCAGAAAAAACATATTAATTGAGATGTGATTTACCGATATTTTATGTCAAGTGTGACTTATTTGTCATTATGTGAATTCATTTGTGATTTAAACCAGAAAAGATATATCAGTATGTGAATTACTTTAGATGGATACAACTACGCCCCTGGTAAGACTTTTTCGATTTGTATTGACAAGCTTGTTGAGACATGCATGTCAACGTGCAGTTCACAATTTCTAGGTGCTTGTAAAAAGATTGCGTGTCGTGTTAATATTTATTTTGTTTTTGTCAAGGTCATTTTCAAATAAATTCATCAGCATATTATTCGATTTCAATAAATATATAACTTTTATGAGAAAGGATGATTATCAAAGAACCGTAGGCGTAAGTGCAACTAATGATTTATCGTTTGGTTGAGCCTTTTACTAACCACGTGTTTCATGTTAATAAATATTTTCTTTCCTGTTTTGAATGGTCCTATTTCTAATAAATTACCCCACTTTGATTGTTGCCATTTCTTATATTTTCCACAAAAAACTTTGCCTTGTACGCACTAATTTATCGTTAGACATGTACTTAACGACAATAATAAGCGATCAGAGTATCAGAGGCATGGATTAATATAAACACCGAGTCACACCGTGTTTCCAACACCGAGGCAGTACTATCATGTCACTCGATATTCACTCGGTGTTCACTCGGTAATTCACGGAATTCCACGATAAAAAACACGGTAATATCGTGTTTCGTCAAACCTTCGCGATGACCGTACTGTATGACGTCAAAAAAAGGGTTCGCTATCCCAACAAAGCAACATTATGAAAAATTGTTTATGTGATATTGGATAAACCTGTTTCACTGAACAACGTTTGTTTTTCAGTAAGTGTCATTATTGTTCAGAGAAGGATCACACAATAAGGTAGGACATGCATTCAGAATTTATCGATGCATTATCGACTGGCGCCTTTCAGCTCGATGCACAAAAAATTAAGTCGGACTCCGCTCCATAGAGTTACTGCTTAAGGCATCTTGAGGTTACGTATCAACGAAACCTCAAGACACTCTGGAGTAGTTACGAACGTGACCAGGGGCCTGTTTCACGAAATTTCAACTACTGTCTAAACTATGTTATTTTAAAAACGAGTTTCTTCGATTACGAACAAACTATTTAACTTTGGTTATTATAAACTTACCTGTGTGTTTGAAACCAACTCCGGGTTTTATAAAATCCATTGCACTATTAAATACCACAACTAATTAACTAAGTTCTCTCGTGAAAAATTTGACATGTTTACTTATTTTTCTACTAAGTAGAAAAGAACATGGCATCAGGACGTGTTGGACTAAACACTATGAAAACAAACCGCGATTGTTTCGATGATTTGCGTTTTAGCGACAAAATCTTTTAACTTAGGCAATTACATAGAAGATTTATATTGATGGCCAGTCTACCAAATTTTATTCACAATGAAAATATCAATGATTGCACGTCGTATTTAAACTAAACCTTCCCTATCTTCTTTATACATGAACAACATGAAGCTCACGACCGAAGTTTCGGGGTGCATCGTTAGCTTAATGTTCTCTCGAGGAAACGCTAACCATTTCAGCAATATATACAAGCGTGATAGGATTGTCGCTTCAAAGTGTATTCCTTTAGTTCAGTATTTACAAAGATATGCGGAAATAATCTTCGTTGAATTAGGTTCGTAATAATACCGGCGCCATTTTGTTGTCTGCGAAAAGAAATGGGAGTCCTTCTTTAAAAAAACAAATCCTATTGAATCCAATTATCATTAATTTTGATTCAGGTTTTAGGCCGGGTACATAGCGCGGATTCAGGCGTGAGAAATTTGATATTTGTAAACGACGCATCGTTAATATAAAATAATCTACAAGGTACAATTTAAAGCCAGTTAAACAAATGTCGTTGTTTTTCTGCCGCATTTTTGTTCCAAAGAAAATCATCCCATTCGACTATTCAAATAATTTAAACTAAATTATATTTTTTCAAAAGAAAATGTATAAACTTTGCAGGGATTTTACTAAAATGTAAAAAAGATGGTAATAAAATAAAAAGATATGGGCCGAACCCCCAAACTAAATACCAAGCCAAGGCTAATACCACGAATTTCGACATTTCAGCCGCCCGTAATGTCAGACTTAACACAGGCGTTGTTTCGGCTCAGTAGGACGACTTTTCGGACTTAGTCTGGCGACTGATGAATAATTAAAAGACTGTTAAAAATTTATGAGATATATAGTAACAGCTGTTTGTTTTTACGTTTTATGTAAGACGGATAGTTGTCTTTCGTTTTATTTAATTGATCGGCGATTGTTGAGACCGCAATTATTAATACTGCTAGTTTGCCATTGTTTTGTTTCATTGGCGAGTATAAAATACTGTTGAAAATTTGTGGATCCATTCACTCTTTTTTGAATTGTTGTTTTATTGTTTGTTTCGTTTGCTGTTTCGGAGTATGATGTATTGTCGTTATATTTATCCTTTATGTAAATCATATGTGGCGCAGTCCCCCTGCACTAACTATTAGTAATACTTTGTTGTTTTTGTTTTATCAAATAGTAAACGAGCTTGATTGGCCGATCACTGCTAATGTTTCCTAAAAAAAAAACCCAGTATAATTGCAATCCACACATGGCGGCCAATCTCGATAATTGACAACTCACGTTTTTCCTCAAACCACCTAAGAACCGTTAGGTTTCTTTCCACATACTACAATAACATCTGGATTATCCGTTTATCACCTTTAATTATCCTGCTTTGATCGTTGCCATTTCTTATATTTTGCTTTGTATGCACTAATTTATTGATTGGTATTGTCATCTACGACAAACCTGTCGAGAAATGCATGTCAACGTGCAGCTTAGGGATTAGCATGAATAATTTCGAGGGGGTTAAAAAAGGGTTCATGTCGTGTAAATATTTACTGTTAGAAATGAACTGCATTCATCGTTTTATAGTGACTGGTTAATTACGCCTACCAGACGTATGAATACACGCATGCTATTTTGATATATAAATGTAGTCCCAAATAAAGCATGATTTTGCACTAGAGATTTCGTACCATCAACATCGTGTTTGTTTCTTTTTTCATCCATCGTAACTCGAAGCCATTAGTCTGCTATTTATGGGCCCAGCCTGAGAATCCATTTCGGGATTTCTCATACATCGTTCGCAACATAAATCTGGTAGCAGAGCGTGGTTTTGCTGTGTGAAAATATGAAATCTGAATGGTAATGTGGTACAACTGAACTCAATGGTTGCTGTTTACATCGAGCTCCACGTGCATGATCATCAAGTCGCCAGAATGTCATCCAAGGACAGTCATCGTCGTAGACCAGGTCATTAATTATTTAATTTGTTTTCAAGTAGCCTACACCATTAGAATGTCTGAACATGATGGAACAGGTATCATCGATGAAGAAATACACGATCATGACCAACAGAAAACTCCAGCTGATCGTAAGTCAGAATTATTAAAACAAAAACGTTTGCTGAAAACTTGTTTTACGAAAGCTAAGTCTTATCTAACTAGCTTACTATGTTCAGAAACCGCAAACTTAGAACAATTGAAATTTGGTGTTGACCAAGTCTTGAAAACACAAGATGATGTTATCAATGTTTTGTTGTCCCTATGCGAGCTTGATCCAGATAGGTACGATGACGAACTGAATATGATACAAGATGACCCGAGATTTACAGAGACTGTATTTAGTACACTAGCTTTGATCAAGTCAAAATCTAGTGAGATTGACAAAACACGTCAATCATCGTCGAATAACCCGTCGCCTAGAGAAAATATAGATATCCCTCAGAATATTTCTGTGACTGAAAACCAACAGCCTACCTCAGATAATATTCAAATGAGTCCAATTAATTCTATAACTGCTCAGTCCCGTGAGCCGTATTCGATAGATAGCGATATGCATAAACAGTTGAAACGTGTATCTATTCCACGATTTGATGGCAATAAAAGAGACTACCCACTTTTTAAGGACGCGTTTGAACATTGCATCGATAGGGTTGCGTGTAGTGATGGTTACAAAATGCTTCAGCTTAGACAGTACCTACATGGTGATGCTTTAAGGGCTATTGAAGGTTTTTCAGCGTTGTCTTTGGGTTACGCGTCCGCTAAGAAAAGACTCGAAGAAAAATACGGTGGTCATCGTCGTACTGTACTGCTACATTTAGACTATATTCGTCAAATGAGACCTATTAACTCTTCCGATTTACAAATGCTTGAAGAATTTACAGACAAGCTCGAACTTTCGATAGTTTCGCTGAAAGATGCTGGTCGTGTCGAAGAATTCGAAGAAAACTCAATGTTTTATTCTGTCGCGAAATCAAAATTGTCGCCAATGAACATTGCTAACTTTAAGCGTTGGGTTTCTTTAGAAAAGAAATCTGAAAGTCTTGTTAATCTCCACGCATGGTTGGCTTTAGAGGTCAAGTTTAGGGTTAAAGCCCAGGAAGAGGTTGATGGTATCTACGCTCCAAATCAAAGTGGTACCGATAACGCTTACAAAAAGAATCGCGCATATACGACTTACAACGACAGCAGGCCGAAATGCGACTTGTGCACTAACAATCACCGACTTGTCGATTGTCCAGACTTTCGATCTCTTGCTGTTAACCGGAGATGGCAAGTTGCAAAAGATAAGTCATTATGTTTTCGATGTCTAAGTCCAAGTCACGAAGGTCGCTATTGCAAAAACTCTCGTCGCTGTGGAATAGACAATTGTCCCCGGTCTCATCATACCCTTTTGCACGGAGGGGGATATCCAGTTGGGCCACCGTTTGTTGATTCGGAAGCTAATCGTCGATGGCCGCGAACAAATATGGTCACTTCTGAGGAAGATCACATGGGAATGCGCATAATCCCGGTTATTGTTAACACCGGACATCGTACGCTCCAGCTGAACGCCTTGTTGGACGAGTGTTCAACCGACTCGTATGTTAGTGAATCTGTTGCATCGGAATTGGGACTTAAAGGACCAGTTCCCTATTTGAACGTTTCTGTGTTAGGTGGTAAACGCGATGGTTTAAAAAGTCGTAAAGTTAACTTCACTATAACTAGTCTTGATGGTCAGACTAGTCTGAATCTGGACGCTTTTACAGTTGCAAACGTTACCAACGGTTTGCAAATGATAGATTGGAATAAATATGCACATAACTTGCGTGATATTGAATTTCCTTGTGTTGGTGGTAGATTTCACGTTGATTTATTATTAGGCCTTAATGTATCTGATGTACATCGCGCGCTCACCGAAATCAGTGGTAGACCCGGAGAACCCATCGCCAGACTTACGCCGTTGGGATGGACATGTATAGGCCCCTTGTTTGAAATTAACTCTTATAGACAACCATCGAATCACTTTGTTCGAACATACTTTGAGAAAACTGATACATACACTTCGATGCGCAATATGTTGCAACTTGATACATCGGGAGTTAGTAACGTTTCCGCTGTCATTTCGCCAATAGATAAGCAAGTTTCAGAACAATCTATATCATCTTTAAAATTTACTAATGATATAAACTCTAATCCGTCCGAAGATGCTTTATTGGAGCTTCATTCAGCTCAGAAATCATTCCTTGTCAAGACACTACCGCGCGATCTTAGTAGATTAGAACCTTCTCGATATTTAAGCTGGATTAAGTTGTTGCTAATAACTAGTTGGATTTTTCGCTTCGTTAAGAACATTCGTTTTTCGCCTCAAGACATATGTTTTCAAGAATTTTGGAAACGCTGGCTACGAGAATTCTTACCGACATTAAATAATCGTTCGAAATGGCAAACCCCCTATAAGGACTTATTGGAGGGTGACTTAGTACTTGTTGTAGACCCGCTTTCCCCAAGGGGTAAATGGCCCTTGGGTCGTATAGTAAAGTCGTATCCTGGAATTGACAATCGTGTTCGAGTAGTTGACGTCAAAGTCGGTGATAATGTACTTAAAAGACCGATACACCGTTTGTGTCCATTGGAAGCTTAGATACCTAAGTATAGTGTGTTGAAAAAGTGACTATCGATAATGTGCTTAGTTATATATCGTCATCGTTCTGAATTCGTTGATCGTGTCTATCGTTAAATAGTGTGCTTATTATCCATGTTTCATCGTTGGAGTCATCGTAAAGTTCATCGACAGTGTTTCATCGTTAGAGTCATCGTAAAGTTCATCGACAGTGTTTCATCGTTAGAGTCATCGTAAAGTTCATCGACAGTGTTTCATCGTTGGATTCATCGCAAATTGTTCATCGAAATAGTGATGTGTATGTTATAGTTTGCTATTCAAAGTAGTGTTAGATATATCGTCTATCGTCGTTCGGAATGCTGCTAGAGTAGTATTAGTGATATCGTCTATCGTTGTTCGAGAGTATTCAATTCTATCGTGTTTGGTGAATATATAATAGTATTACGTAATCTGTGTTTTAGGATGTGCCATTGTATGTTACATCCTGGAGGGGGATGTGTTAGAAATGAACTGCATTCATCGTTTTATAGTGACTGGTTAATTACGCCTACCAGACGTATGAATACACGCATGCTATTTTGATATATAAATGTAGTCCCAAATAAAGCATGATTTTGCACTAGAGATTTCGTACCATCAACATCGTGTTTGTTTCTTTTTTCACCCATCGTAACTCGAAGCCATTAGTCTGCTATTTATGGGCCCAGCCTGAGAATCCATTTCGGGATTTCTCATACATCGTTCGCAACATTTACTTTTGTTTTTGTGTATGTCACTTTCAAATAAATATATAACTTTTATGGGAAACAATGATTATCAAATAACCGTAAGCGCAGCTAATGTTTTATCGTTTGGTGGAGCATTTTACTTACACATTTTTTCATGTCAATAAATATTTCCTTTCATGTTTTGAATTGGCCTATTTCTAATAAATTCATCAACAACTTTTTATATACATGGTACAGATTACTACAGATATAAAGAAATAAATTGTTCTTTTCGTAAACATTCAACATTGAAAATTTTGCCATAGGTGCTAGATGCAAGACTCCGAGTGCTGTACTTAATGCCGAGGGGTAATTTTTAACTGCGTGTTATTTTTTCAAAATTGTTTTGGCTTATTATAAATTGATTTGACAGTTGTGTTCAACTGTGCCTTTTGACTTATTCCAGGGTCCGAAACGACACCTACCCAAGTCCAAAATGTTGAGGCCATATTCTTTGGAGTCCGAAATGTCGTAAGTCTGAAATGACGCGGGACCAAGCTGTAGCCCCTTTACACGAAATGATATATCCTGAGGAATGACATAAACGGCCTCCCGTTTCAATTTTTCGCGAGAGAACTTTTTAATTAGCTATGGTATTTAATTGTCCAATGGATTTTATTTAACAGTTGATATCAAATATCCTGGTAAGTTTATAATAACCAAAGTTAAATAGTTTGTTCATTATCGAAGAAATCTGTTTATAAAATAACATAGTTTAGACAGTAAAATAAAATCCAAATTTTAGCAATTTGATTGGATAATTATAGACTGATTTTAGTGCTTGGCCAATCAAAACTGAAGTATCTACTAAAATTTGGATTTTATCTTTAGTTAAAATTTCGAGAAACTGCCCAGCAGTGAATATTGCCTGGCCGCTACAATCACTGATGCGACGTCATGAGCCACAAATAATTAACTTTTTTCCTCTGGCAAACTATGGTTCTAAAACATTATTTTTTATGCATTAGAAAAATAAATAAAGATGTTCGACGTATTCGAGGTAAAAATTATTTCCTATTTATTGTACATGGATATTAATATGAGTAAAGTCAAAGACAGCATTACGTCTTGTGTAAGGCTGTGTTGAATTGAAACTATGTTTCGTGTAAACAACGTTCGAGATAATTCAAGGAGGGTGTGAGGCAAACACAACGCAAAGCGTATATTTCAGCACAAAGTGTACAAACCTACACAAACCACTATTTTCATTCTTATTCCACCACAAAATGAGGTTAATTCATATTCCCAGAATTCCCGGGCTATGAGCCTACATGGTAAATTTATCTTTTGAATGAATGAAATAACAAGGTAAAATACAAAAGTGATATGCGTATTTACATATGAAAGCTTATTGTTTCTGTTAAAGCCCCAATAACACTCTTGTTGTAACTGAATAATATGTTCCAATCTTTATTCTGGTAAACAATTTGTACTATTTTACAATATTTCAATTAAAAAATGATACAAATTTCATCTTAACACACCTAATTTTAAAAATAGGAATAATTCAACTACATGCCGTAACATCTTGTAGTTAGAATAAGGCTAATTTTTTTTCTGGACCTGTCAAGCCAGCAAGAGTGTTATTGTCCCTTTAAGATTATTATTCCTATTATTATTTATTTTTGTGTGTTTTTCCTACAAATCTTATATCTCAGAATCTAACCGTGGGATCTTTCTGAAACTTTTACCTACCCCCCAAGAATGGGTGGTGGCTTTGGATTAAATATATTTTCAAAACGTTTTACGTATCTGAAATCACCAAATTTTGCGAACAAATGTGTTTCACCTACTAATCTGTAACTTTGTGACTATTTGACCAATTTTAATAATTCTTTTTTCTTTGAATACCTTGTAACATTTACTTCAAACTTTGTTGCTGAGATTTCAAAATGACAACTTCTTTAATAAGTGCCTGATTTTTATGAAATTTAGTATGTAAGTATATCTCACTCGTGCGACTTCACAAATGACTTTAAAAAATCTCTAAATTATCTCCCCTTGGAAAAATTAGTATCAAAATTTTCAAAATAATCAACGAAATATACGTTAGATTGTCTTGAAATTATTTTTTTTTAACTAGCTACGACACTACTGATTCGTACACAAAAAATGGAAATTGTAGCACAAACCGGAAGTGCCATCTTGAAATATGAAAAATCCTTTAATGCCGATAAACGCTCAGGAAAAGAATTTTGATTTAGGGCATCTGATCGACGCCATTTTGAATTGAAAATGAACTATAGTGAGGACTATGGCGGGTGGATGCGGTCACAATGGGCCATTTATATGACTTACTAATTCCATTTATAAAGCTTTATAATTACTTACTTACTTAGGCACGTGCGAATGCTGAAACCTCTCGAAGCGTGTGACTGAATTGAATATTATTTTCATAGTTTGATAAATGATTTATAAAGTCTTGTAAATAATATGGTAGCTATATAAATCTATTTTCTAAGTCTTATAAATGAATTATCTAACGAACTAATTATTCGGGAAAGTTCGTACATATGCCCGGAATTCCCGAGGATGATTCGACCAGCCAATCACAGGTCGTCTTACTGAATGGCAAGCCCCTCCCACTCCCGTGCACAGTTTTCAAGCTGTGTGCGTCACTGTCATAGATCATTTTATTCGTACATTTTTTCCTTTAATGGAATTCGGACGCACTAATCTTCCTGCAGATGATTGTGAAAAGAACTACCACGGTCGCTGGGTGGAGGGAGGGGAGCGGTGACCTTAGCAAAGTAAATTGACGCTAGGATAACTAAAACATGCTTAAAATTTATTCTCATCATTTTATGTACCGAGGGATTTCATTGGCCAACTGAGTGACTCAACGAAGGAGTACAGAGATTGCCGATTTTTTTCTAAGTTGTTTAAATGGATTTATAAGACTTAATAAATAATTACGTAGTTTCATAATTATTTATCAAACTATGAAAATAATATTCAATTCAGTCACCCATTTCGATGGATTTCAGCGTCCACACGTGCCTAAGTAAGTAATTAATTATAAAGCTTTATAAATGGAATTAAGTCATATAAATGGCCCATTGTGACCGCATCCGCCCGCCATAGAGGACAACTTCTTTAATAGTTTCTCAATTTTCATGAAATTTAGTATGTAAGTTGATCTCACTAATGCGACTTCAAAAATTACTTTACAAATTTTCGAAATTATTCACCCTTGGAGAAATTAAGGATCAAAATTTTAAAAAAAATTGACGAAATATAGGTCAGATTGCCTTGAATTTTTATTGTACTAGCTACGACACTACTGATTCGTACATAAAAAATGGAGTTTGTAGCCCAAACCGGAAGTGCCACCATCTTAAAATGTGAAAAATCCCTAAGGCTTTTTGATATTTTATTTACAGACAAGGGAATTATATTTTCCGAATCCCCTAATTAAAGCCGAAAAACGCTCGAGAAAAGAATTTTGATTTAGGTCAACTGATGGACGCCATTTTGAATTGAAAATAAACAATAGTGAAAAATCCACATTCATGGGCTTGAAAACATACACAATTGGTCATGGCTTAGAGAATCTGTCGTATGTTAACAAAAAAAATGCATTACATGATAGCCTGGCTCATGGTCAAATGTTTGGCATTTGAATATTTAAAAAAATTCAAATTACCCCTTTTATGTTTTCCAAGCCGACAAGGTTGTTTTAGAGTTAGCTGGTTTTGACTCTGCGCTTGCGCTACACTGGAACCAAAGGTACCATGAGAACCAGATTCCAGCGAGGAACTGTTCACGAGAGTACCAAGGTACCCTAAAATTTTCAAGGTGATACCTGTATTTCTTTAAGTCAATTTACGGCTTCCATAGATATTTTTTGGCCCGGGTTCAAGGTTTCTAACTATATTTAGACCTGTAACTTCGCGAGTTTTTGACCAATTTTGATAATTGTTTTCTTGTTACTTTCTTTAAGATACACGTGACGATGAATATGAAAGCTTTCATATATGTGCATTGGACAGTAGCAGATCTAGTTTATTTTATTTTAATCCAATCACTTTTCAGACATATGTATTTCTTATATACAATGTTTTATAAATTATACAATATTTGGCTTATTTTATTTCTTGAGTGTAAATTTACAACACATTACTTTGACTAACATAAATATTATTCAAAACAACAGAACTTAGTAATGGTCGGTATTACTATTATTTTGTGTATTATGAGTGCCTGTCAAACTTGTTGAGTGATCTAAACTTTTTTTAAGGCGATTTTATTTGAAAATCTTTAAAAATATTGACAAACCATGACGTATTATTGATCAATAATATTAGTGAGCATGCCCAATAACCTGACCTGGAGGGTTTCTTGTTTCTGATTGGGCTCTTCAACAATTGACCTTAGCAACCGACCAATCAAATAACGTATTCTTAAAATAACTTCATTATGTATGCAAAATCATGGTAGCTGTTTTTCACGCTCGTGAAATACTTTTTATTTTTAGATGTATATCATTTTAATAATTTCCACTATATCTAATAAAACAATAATAGGGCAAAATGGCAGTGAAAGCATCATATTTACGTAAATTGCAGCTATCAGCCAATGAAATCGCTCTGTGACTGTAATAAACCATACAGTTATAAACCTGGCAACAGACCGCACCGGTATAAACGTGGCAACAGACCGCACCGGTATAAACGTGGCAACAGACCGCACCGGTATGTTGGTTTAGCCAGTAAATGTTGATAAACCAGACATTACAAGTCAATTATTTCCTAAATAATTGTTAAAAATGACGGAAACCTTGAAATAAAAACTTCACATTTTTTTGTGTTACAGAGATATTAGAAGAGTTTCGTAATCCTCTGTGAAACAGATTGAAGCATGGTATAATGGACATAACTGTCTGAACCATCGTAAATTTTAAACAGATTTCTTCGATTATGATCAAACTACTTAACTTTGGTTATTATAAACTTACCTGTGTGTTTGAAATCAAGTGGGGGGTTGGGATGGCCTAGTGGTCTAGAGTGCTGCGCTTTGACCTGTAGCTGGCCAGTCACCTCTGGCTTGCGGCTGTGGTTTTTAGCTCTAGTGTGAGCGTATGTGACATGGAGATAGGGGTGCCTTCTCAACCTAGTGGGTTCCCTCCGGGCACTCTGGTGTCCTCCCACTGCTAAAGACCCCTACGCAAAAGCGAATTATTGGAAAAAAAATTGAAAACCATATGTTAGTCCCAAAATGATCTTGTTTGTGTTGAGTGGACGTTTAAGCCCTTTTCTCTCTCTCTCTCTCTCTTTTTCTTGAAATCAACTCCCATTAAATAAAATCCATAGCACGAATATTAATATTTATCACCTAGATAAATCAAAACAGCTATTTGTTCAAAATTTAGATATTCCTCTGAAAACAGAGCCTTTGAGGGTCTTTATTTATGTGACTGTTTATATCGAAAAAAACGGAAATAGCGCCCAGCTTCACTAGGTAGCAATTTTTCTTTGTTTTATCTTTGGCGTTGTCTGGTGTATGCACTGTCATAATGCATATAGGTTTCAGAAAAGGCTGGAAAATATCACGTTGTTTATGCTTGATTGGCATGAAGGATGGAAGGGGGAGGGGATTACATTACTCAACCCTACTCTGAGTACCAAAAGTCGTCAAGTATGTCCAAACCATCTTCAAACTGATTCCAAATGGTTTTCTGTGTTGAGTTTGAAATGATGTAAGAATGAAATGTTGTGCCACAGGGTTATCCCTTACATAATTGAGTAGGGCCGCCTACCCAACATTGTGGGTTTTCACCTTGTCCTCTAGATGACATCGCGCCTGTTACGTTCATGCATTTTTTATGCGCAAACTCTTGGTTTTTCTATTACTGGCGCGCGCACGGGCACTATTTTTTTTTGTTTTACACGTACCAAAATCTGGAATTCAATATAAGAGTAGGTGGTAGCGCCACTGTCTGGGCCTGTCTTCTTTAGCCCAGTCGGATGTTATAACTTAGGAAACTAATTATTTTATAACTTTTATATTTTACAGGAGACTAATGATGTTATAACTTTTCATGAGGGGACAACACAGATACAAAACATTTTGAGCGATATCTTAGAAGTTGTGCAGAAAAATGGAAACCAAAAATCTTATTAAAATTGTTACCAAAGAGAAACCTTATAAATGTGGTGTTTGTAGTAAATCATTCACCCAGACATGCCAGCTTCAAGCACATACAAGAACTCATACTGGAGAGAAACCTTATAAATGTGATGTTTGTAGTAAATCATTCACACAGAAAGGCCAGCTTAAAGCACATAGAAAAACACATACTGGAGAGAAACCTTATAAATGTGAAGTCTGTGGAAATCATTCACCAATAAATGCCACCTTCAAGCACATACAAGAACTCATACTGGAGAGAAACCTTTTAAATGTGATGTTTGTAGTAAATTATTCTCATCGAAATTCCAGCTTCAGCGACATACAACTACTCATACAGGAGAGAAACCATATAAATGTGATGTTTGTTGTAAATCATTTTCTATTCGAAATGGACTGAAAGAACATATGATAATACATACAGGAGAAAGACCCTATAAATGTGATATTTGCTATAAATCATTTCCTCGTAGTAATAGCCTTCAGACACACATCAGAATACATACTGGAGAAAACCCATATAAATGTGATGTTTGTGGTAAATCATTCACCCAGAACAGTAATCTAAATACACACATGAAAACCCATACTGGAGAGAAACCTTTTAAATGTGATGTTTGTGGAAAATCATTCGTACAGGGTGGAGGCCTACAGACTCATTTGAGAACCCATCATAAAGAAAAACCGTATAAATGTGGTGTTTCTAAATGGGATGTCTATGTAGAATATTACAGAAAACCTTTATAAATGGGGTTTAACATCCACTCGACACAAACTAGGTGATTTCCGGACTAACATATAGTTTAATTTTGCTTCTATAAATTCGCAAGTAAGGGTCTTTAGCAGTGGGAGGAAACTGGAGGACCTGGAGAAAACCCACGATTTTTGGACAGGCGACCCTACTCCTTGTTACGTACAACTTGGGATTCGAAACCACGCCAGTTGACTCAATGACAGACCATTCAGCCCAACCCCCCCATAAATGTAATGTAGAAAAGTCTTCTGTTGAATCTCATAATACGTTTTATACATGTAATTTAGAATATTGAAACTCATAAAACTTTATAAATGTAATGTTTGTAGAATAGTCTTCTATTGAAACTCATAAAACTTTACAAATGTAATGTTTGTAGAAAAGTCTTCTATTGAAACTCATAAAACTTTACAAATGTAATGTTTGTAGAAAAGTCTTCTGTTGAAACTCATAAAACATTTTATACATGTAATTTAGAATATTGAAACTCATAAAACTTTACAAATGTAATGTTTGTAGAAAAGTCTTCTGTTGAAACTCTTAAAACATTTTATACATGTAATTTAGAATATTGAAACTCATAAAACTTTATAAATGTAATGTTTGTAGAATAGTCTTCTATTGAAACTCATAAAACGTTTTATAAATGTAATGTTTGTAGAATAGTCTTCTATTGAAACTCATAAAACTTTATAAATGTAATGTTTGTAGAATAGTCTTCTATTGAAACTCATAAAACATTTTATAAATTGCTCATAAGGTCTGTTATTGAGTGTTTTTTTATGCGATTCCCCACTTGTACGTGACAAGGAGAGGGGTCTTCTCTGGGTGTTCCAGTTTCCTCTTGCTGCTTAAGTCCCATATGCGCTAGCAGATTATTGAAATAAAATTGAACCATATGTTAGTCCCGAAACGATCTAGTTTGTGTTTGTTTGGACGGTTAACACAATCTCCCTCTCTGTTACTGGATAGAAAAACATTGAAAGATTAAAGTTCATATGAAATAATTTTTCTGAATCGCAATCTCTTCTATAGGGGGTCACGGTGGCTAAGTAGGTAAGAAGCTTGCTTGTTAGCCTGGATATCAGGTGCTCGATCCCTGCCATGACTGAGAAAGTACATCCAGATTTTCAGTGATGCGGGATGGAGGACCTGACAAGAACAGCTTTTTAGTCATTTGGATAGGCCGAAAAACCGAGGTCATATGTAAACATTGGCATGCACATAAAAGATCCCTTGGCAGTTGGAATTCGATATAATAGGAGGCCGAAGTGCTTCTGCCCAAGCAAACTTTCTCTCATAGCACACTGTTTGTCGTATGCCAGTCTTCATTGGCCCACTTTTTCATTTTGTAATCAGTTACACCCATGACACAACCTAGCAACTTCCTTCATTAACCTAGTATGCCTCAGAAAAACATAGTAAGTCAATTGTCAAATCAATGGATAAAATAGGGTTTAATATTCATTCATTACGTTTTCCTCTGGTTCCTTTTACTTGCTAAGATTACCACTTTTTTCAAAACCTAAGCCCAGCCCATTCTGACCTAGGGGTTACTCTGATTGGTCAATCTTTTGGGGTTGATTTTTCGAAAACTAGAGGTCGGATCGTGGTTTCATTTATTGTAAAATGATCCTTGAGTCAAAGTCAACTCGCTGACATAAAAAAATTGAATCCTAAACGTACAAATTCAAGTTTTTGTAAATATATATTTTTCTACACGTGGATATATTTTTAAGTGATTCAGTCATCGAGGAACGTAAAATTAGTACATGTTACGTGACAGTCATGTTATTCGTCGCTTTCAGGAAAATAGCTACCCCTATTCATCAGAGAAATTTCTTCTCTTTCTTTCTGGTTTCAAGATTGACACTCTATTAAATATCTAAATATTGTAGAAATGAAATGAAATATTGTTTAATTGCACATCAGCTCAGGTTATATTGCGCCAAACACATTAAATGAAATTGCTGAAAAGCATTAATATACACAAATAAAAACAATAATCACAGTTGGCATCAATAAAATTAAATAACACAGTTTATGTATATCAATATTTAAAATAAAAAACATGACAAAACATGTAAATTTTTCTATATATTGGATGTATCTGTTACAATAAAACTGGACAACAACATTTTAGTTGAGTGACTTGATAATCTATGACCGTCCCTTTAGAGGTCGAAACAGTGCATCATGCATGTTTTGCTCTTTTACCTGATATCGAAATTTCACCAACACATTATTTTTATGAAATAAAAGTCTGGTTTTATCCAGACCCAGTATAATACAGCTTGGGACACCGGTCTCCATTTCCAGATGAAGACTAATGGATTTCAATTGTTTGAAAGCGTTTCACATGTAGTGAATTAGTTGTGCTGCCCTAGAGTAGAGGTATTTAAGGGCTTTTTATACAAAATTAAGCAATATAAATCTCCAAAATATAATTAAGATTTGCCCCTTAAAGCGCAGTCCCCAAGAGGCAATCTGCGCTCCACATACATGTATATAACATGTAATTGTCTGCGATATCACAATTTCACACACTCATCCCACGGGAAATCACCAATTAAGTGCGGTGATTTATCATATACAACCGTATATAGACCTCTTCTCATCTATATATCTTGTGGAAAGTGGTTGGTTAATTTTAGGTGATCATCTTATTGTGTTGACGAGACCTTAAACCCAATTCTCTTCATTTAGACATATTACATCTTTCATATTTATATCAGAAATATCACAGAATTTTAACTAAGATTTGAGTAACTTGATTGGATAATATTAGATATAAGTGTATCTACTAAAATTGTTAAGTGTACCGCACACTAAGAAAATGTCTAACTAAAGAAGCCAGCGGAGTTCATTGTTGTGTTTTTCTTTAATTAGTTGGTGTCGTTCTATAATTACATTTTGTGTCTACGGTTTTCTGTCTATGACTTGCCATGTTGTTTTGTTTTTTTTGTTGTTTTTTTTGCAAAAGCCAGATATTTTTTATATATATTTAGCCAGGTGTGTTTGAAGGTGTGCCGGTGTCAAAAAAAGGTTAAATTTCGAGACACAGGGCCCTACTGTTATATTTTATGTCAGACATGCTGCACAGGCTGTTTTATTTATATCAGATAAATTACATTCATTTAGGATATTGTCGTGCCTTCGAATTACCTTGTTAATAAATTTATCTTAATTATGAGTTATTCAATATGGATAGATCTATGGTGGCCCATTGTTATCATAAAGAAAAATCACCAAAAATAAAAAAAAAACTATAACAAAATTAAAATTAGCCAAAAAATGAATAAAACGAAAATAAAAATAAAGAAAACGAAAATAAAAATAAAGAAAACGAAAATAAAAACTAAATTAAATAAAATAAAACCAAATTAAATTTAACTAAAATCATTTTTGATAAAATAAAATAAATGTAAATCAAAAACTGAAATGAAAAGAAAAGTAAATTGAAGATATAAAAAAAAAAGCAAATTGAAAATTAAAATGAAAAAAAAAATTAAAACTTTTATTTTTCAGAAAAAAATTAAAACTTTTATTTTTCAAAAAAAAATTTAAACTTTCTTTTAAAAATAATTAAAACTTTTTTAAAAAAATAATTAAAGTTTTTTTTAAAAATAATTAAAACTTTTTTTTAAAAATAATTAAAACTTTTTTTTGAAAATAATTAAAACTTTTTTTTGAAAATAATTAAAACTTTTTTTTGAAAATAATTAAAACTTTTTTTTCAAAAAAATTAAAACTTAAAAAAAAATAAAAAAATTAAAACTTAAAAAAAAAACCTAAATCGAAAAGTGAAATGAAAACTAAAATACGCATGTCTCTACGTGGATCATCGTTATCATTAGCCCATCGTTATCATTCAAACGGAACTGTAATCGAACGCGCCTCTAACTTGTTGTTGGCGAATAACTCTAATCAATGTGGTATTTTAGAATGGTTCTGTCATTTAATGTTTTTAATTTAAAAAAGGAGAAACGAGCCTAAGACTCAAATGACCAGTATAGTGGTTTCCCCCCACACAAAAAATAATTCTAATACATAAAGTTTTTGTCTTTTGTTTCCACATTATACATACACCATCCTAAAGAACAGATATGTGTCCTTTGCCCCCCCCCCCCCTTTGTTAGTGTTGAAGGGCAGAGGGTCAATGTATAGTTGTTTGGGTGGGACGAACAGCCAAGATCCCGTGTACACATTGACGTACATGTAAAAGATCCCTTGGCAGTTGGAATTTGATGTATTGGTAGGCCATAGCACCACTGTCTGGGTACAAATTCCCCCATTGTAAACTGTATGGCATATCCATTTCATTGTATACGTCCCTTATGAAAGTAAAAAAAAAGGCTCAACCACCAAAAGATATTACCAAGTGTTGACCGTATGTTTAAAGTTACATTATTCAAGATATAGATAAGAACTAGCCATTATTGCTATATTAGTTCGAAAGTAGATAATGTAAATGAGTAATTTGAAAATTTCATTCAAATTACTCTATTGCAAGAGAAGATATTGGCATTTGAAGATTTGGCCGACTTGTGCAATAATTTCAACCACGGTCCTGGTTGATCAAAGCTAAGACTCGAAGCGTCTCGGCGCGCCATATTTGATTTATCATTGAAACGTTTTAATCTGTTTAATATCGGAGCAATCTGATGCCATCCAAAGTTGATTAAGGCCTTGATCAAATAATTAATGTCTAATTAATACTTTAGAAAACATTCCATGCCCAAAAAGGGTAGCGTTTGAACGGAAAGCCATGGAACACTGAGCATGGATATGGTTCGTCTGATCACGACCACAATGCTTTCCCCAAATTTGAAACAACATGTTAAGAAGTAAAGTGTATATTGCGTTCACAAGGTTTTCGGCAGCAAAGGTAACTGAAGTGGTGTTTAACGTCCTCTTGTCCGACTCCGACTGGGCTAATAATGAAGATGGACATACGCCATTAGGGAGAACTCGTCATAACAGTCGCGCTGCAACTAATGGTTCAATTTTCATTGTCCCTTGCCAGGTTCTCTGTCATGCACTACTGATAATTGGAGCAAGGCCGAATAACCCGGATGTACTTTCTCAGTCAACATAGCAATGGGACAGGTTACTGGGGCACCGTGTCTACTCCAGCAAGTCCTTTACAATGTTATTATTGACTTTTATCGCGTTTACAAGATTTTCGGCAAGGGCAGGTATTTCTGGATCAAAAATGGGGTTTGTCCTCTAATGACTCCATTGCTACCCCCACCAAATTTGCAAACTACCTGTTTAAACTATTGTCTATATTCCGTTCAAACAGTTTTCAGAAAGGGGGTAGGGAGTAACCTCGGAACGGAACGTAGCGCCATGCTGGGTACCAATATAATTCGCCCTCTCATTACTCCGCGATAGTCCCAATCGTGTTAGTTTAAATAATATTTTATTCAATAAACTGAAATCAATTGAACAGCGTTCATTGGAAAAAAGTCGCTTTCACAAAAAGGAATGAATGATTGACTTATTTTTATTCCAAATTCCCACTGTAAATGTTACGTGAATAGTCCAGAAATGACATAATTTGTGTTTAGCGGACGTTACCCACCTCTCTCTCTATGTATAGGTGTTTTAAGTGTTATATTGATTAAAATTAATATAACCCACGCCTACCTACCAGGTGTCTGACGTACATCTAATGAATGTGTTTTACGTGGCTACATTAAGATAACCGTATGGGGTGGTTGGCATATATTGAGGTAGATAATTATGTCGAACATATAACAATACTCGAAGCTTGTTGTGGACGATACACACAGCGGAAAAAAATAATACTGTTACAATTTTAGACATTTTAGAATTTCGGTAAGTAAATAAAGTGATATTTAAGGGTAGAAATTCTTGAAGGCAGGGAAATCCCAGGAATTTTCTAGATGAATAGGAGAATAAAAACCAGGACTTCAAGGGTTTGTGGGCCAGTGAGTTAAATACGGAATAGTACAGAGTTGTCTAAGAACATTACTTAAATACACCTGAACAACTGACGCTTGGGGCATTTCACGTCTTTTTAAACGTCGCTACATTATAGAAGAAAAACAGTAGGACGTTAAACCCCATTTTTTTTCGTTTCATCAGTTGAAAAACTATAATTACAGATAGTGGGTTTTTCTCATAGATAACAAATTACGGGCCAATGGGGGCGGCCCATAAATAATATAATAATAATAATAATTTATTTCTTATATAGCGCATTACACAGGAGTTTCAACGCGCTTTACATATAAACACATGCTACATTAAAACTGATATAATAACAATACTGTGTAGAAGTATTTAAAAATATGATCATGTAATATACGGCATATGTTAAACTGTTGAATATACACACAGAAATATGATACATTTAATACACTCAAATTTATAATAAAAACAGGAGGATAGAGGTGGCAATATATGTACATGATATGATATTTTACAGCAGTTACAGGTTTTAGGTGTTATAGGACTCTTTAAAAAGATATGTTTTCAACTGACGTTTAAAAGATTCAGAATTTGAAATTGTTCGAAGGGAGACAGGCAGAGCATTCCAGAGCCTCGGAGCACAGTACTTGAATGCTCGATCGCCATAGAAATTGGTCTTGGGATTTTTCTTCGGGAATTGGAGAGTATAACCTTCTGAAGAACGCGTATTTTGGAGTGGACTTTTCACAGTCACTAGTTCATTTAAATATACAGGTGCATAGCCTTGAATTATTTTAAAAGTTAAAACGATAATTTTAAACTTGGATCTTTGAGAGACTGGCAGCCAATATAGTTCACGTAGTACAGATGTTACAGAGTCAAACTTCCCAATTCTTGCTATGAGTCGCGCGGCAGAGTTCTGTAAAGTCTGTAGTTTACGAATTTGAAAAAGTCGGAGGTTGTGGTAAAGGCTATTGCAGTAGTCAAGGCGAGGGGTTATTAATGCATGAACTAGTTTTTCCACAGAACATTTATCAAGAAGGGGTCGGATTCGTCCTATTCTGTACAGAGCGTATGATATACCTTTGCTGGTTTGTTTCACATAAGCGTCCATAGAGCAGTCCGTTTCAAATATAACTCCAAGGTTTCGGACTGTATCTGCAGTAGCAACCGTCGTATCGCCAACTAGTAACGAATCAAGGTGATCGCCAGTTTCACCAAACCGTGATGAGAAATAGATTACTTCCGTTTTTCCGTCGTTAAGCACTAATTGGTTCTGCTTCATCCACACACGAATCTCACTTACACAGTTTTCGATAGACGCTTTTAATAAGGAACCTTTTGTACAAGAAATGTATATCTGCGTGTCATCAGCATAAATCATTGACTCAAGACCGTGTTTTGTTATGATATCTTCAATGGGTGATGTATATAATGTAAAAAACACAGGACCTAGGATTGAACCCTGTGGAACACCTCGATGTACACGAATAACCAACAATATGGTGCATGGCGAGGTCCTGGCAAGCGAGAGTGTCTAGTCGTTCGGGTGGGACTACAAACCGAGATCCCGTTTATACGTTGGCATGCACGTAAAAGAACCAAAGAAGGTTGTAATGTCCGGTCAAAATTCACCTCGTAGTGCAGGTGCACTGTTTGACACATGTCGGGGCATAATCTCTTTTCATTTAATTTTCATGTCATAACCAGCAATACCTTGAAACTAAGAAAATGATAATTTGGACTGTCCCAAATACCTGAATAAGCTGATATTTTTAGATTCTTTATCATTAGAAACTAGAAGTATGAATAAGCTTCCAGGTTAAAACAGTTATTTATATACATATTGATATTTGTGCTATGTTTAACACGATATATTAGCTATTGTAGATAACGGCTAGATATAAATAAATTAAAATCAATGATCGGTTAGTGGCATTTCACTATCTCTTCAGTTGCCATCAGTGATGGCCCATCACCATGTCTTGCATATTTGACATTAATAAGTGGTTGTCATGCACGGTACGCCCATATTTTGCACGAGATGAACAGCTAAAAAATAAGGCGATTTTTCGTACTCATAATCCACGAAGTTACGATCCGAAATGCGGGAATGTCGAAAGGAACCAAGATTTTTGGGTTATCAACATACATTTCAAGTTTCATCTTAATGGAATACATTTTGTGACCTCTGGAGTGTTCACAGGCTAAAAACATGATTATTCATACAACCAGGGGCCATAATCCATGACGATTTGATCCTATACATGCCAATATCAACAGGAACCGAGATCGTTTGGAGATAAACCTATATTTCAAGTTTCGTCAAAATCGGCTAAGAATTTGGACCTGTATAGTGTCCACAAACCAATTGGCCTCGTATTGCGTTCACTGGAAATGTTAAAAATTAAGTAAAAGTCTTTTATTTCTATTCAGGTCTAATCAATATTACATTTATTGGAAGTCTGATCAGCGTTTAAGCTTACTCTGCGCCAATGATTACTGATGCGTGCACACCAACATGCATACACACCACACGTGTAGAAAACGTTCCTTATCAGAAGTTTCGTCCTGCACCACTAACAGGGTACAATTAGGATGATAATTCCTAGCCATCTGGAATCCCCTTTAGTCTCAAGGTTATAGTAGACATTGTTTTCATTTAAAAATAGTACTGTTTGTCAGTAAATATCTGAACTTAGACCTGGCCAGACCTAAGCGCGGCCCTCATTGCAACCAAGTTACAGGTACAAAAACATACAAAGACAGTCGTGATACGGTACTTTCATTGTATACCCCTCTCTCTCTCTCTCCCAGCCGATTTCCAATCTATTGTAAAATATTGATATTCATGCTGACTTTATACAGCATGCAACATATGTACCGTATCTCTATTGATTTTAAGGGAATACTAAACACTGAAATGTAATTGATAAAATATTATTATCGACTGAAATCAATTATATCAGTAAATTACAATCTACATGATGACTGTACAGGTGGTTTTTAAAATATGCAGTCTGATTAAAATACAGATTCGTATTCCGTTTCGTTTTTTATACTTTGGATGGCCTACACTACATGCAGATCTGACCAGTTGTAGTAAAAGGTCCCGTCGGGGGTCACACGAGTGGCGTCGGTGTTTCTGGTGGGATACCCAAAACTTTATTCTGTTGTCCGGTTTTCGCATTCCACCCCCTTTGCCTTGACAGTATTGTGAATACCCCTTTCTTTAGGAAACAAAAGTGGGCTATATCTCCACCTAAGATCGAATCTTAAACAACATAAAAAGACGACGTTCCAGTCTCTCTTTCGAGAGTTAAGGTCTAAATATTATGATTATACTCATATTTATACAGATGGTTTAACGGTCGTGGAATCTTGCAGGCACAAACAAACTTCATCACATTAAGGTTGTTTTGTGTCGCTCTTGCATAGGGCATATTTTGTTAACGCACATTTTCATCTTAAAGTGAGAGCCCCAACCAGAATGGGAGCCCACTCTTTACATCAATTGTTTCTTAACCAGGATTATTTTGTAAAGTGCTAGATTTTATTTAAAAAGAGCCGAACTTTTATTCAAAATTATAATTGTATAAATGTTATCATGTATTACGTTTTAATTATTTAAATTTGTAAAGAATTTGATATATATATTTTAAATTATATTTTCTGTGATATTTGTTTTAATTTACATATATAAGTACATTTCTGTGATATTGTTTTAATTTGTCTCGTTAAATTCACCAATGTTTGGAGCAATATGGCCGGTTTGAAGCTGACGTGCCATTGAACAATATTTCATCCATTCATTATTATGATTATCGAATTAACGAAAGTTTTAGCAAAGAGGCATGACTCTGGAATGAAACATTTCAAAACGCAATAGGGTTCGTCCCCCTTTGACCTAAATGCCACTCCCCAATTTTGAAAATGTATTTTAAAAATTATATTCTCGTTTGTATTCACAATAGCTTTTCAGAAAAGAGGGTAGCGTTTGAACGGAAAGCCATGGAACACTGAGCATGGATATGGTTCGTCTGATCACGACCACAATGCTTTCCCTAAATTTGAAACAACATGTTAAGAAGTAAAGTGTATATTGCGTTCACAAGGTTTTCGGCAAAGGTAACTGAAGTGGTGTTTAACGTCCTCTTGTCCGACTCCGACTGGGCTAATAATGAAGATGGACATACGCCATTAGGGAGAACTCGTCATAACAGTCGCGCTGCAACTAATGGTTCAATTTTCATTGTCCCTTGCCAGGTCCTCTGTCATGCACCACTGATAATGGGAGCAAGGCCGAATAACCCGGATGTACTTTCTCAGTCAACATAGCAATGGGACAGGTTACTGGGGCACCGTGTCTACTCCAGCAAGTCCTTAACAATGTTATTATTGATTTTTATCGCGTTTACAAGATTTTCGGCAAGGGCAGGTATTTCTGGATCAAAAATGGGGTTTGTCCTCTAATGACTCCATTGCTACCCCCACCAAATTTGCAAACTACCTGTTTAAACTATTGTCTATATTCCGTTCAAACAGTTTTCAGAAAGGGGGTAGGGAGTAACCTCGGAACGGAACGTAGCGCCATGCTGGGTACCAATATAATTCGCCCTCTCATTACTCCGCGATAGTACCAATCGTGTTAGTTTAAATTATATTTTATTCAATAAACTGAAATCAATTGAACAGCGTTCATTGGAAAAAAGTCGCTTTCACAAAAAGGAATGAATGATTGACTTATTTTTATTCCAAATTCCCACTGTAAATGTTACGTGAATAGTCCAGAAATGACATAATTTGTGTCTAGCGGACGTTACCCACCTCTCTCTCTCTATGTATAGGTGTTTTAAGTGTTATATTGATTAAAATTAATATAACCCACGCCCTACCTACCAGGTGTCTGACGTACATCTAATGAATGTGTTTTACGTGGCTACATTAAGATAACCGTATGGGGTGGTTGGCATATATTTAGGTAGATAATAAAATTATGTCGAACATATAACAATACTCGAAGCTTGTTGTGGACGATACACACAGCGGAAAAAATTAATAATTTTAGACATTTTAGAATTTCGGTAAGTAAAAAAAGTGATATTTAAGGGTAGAAATTCTTGAAGGCAGGGAAATCCCAGGAATTTTCTAGATGAATAGGAGAATAAAAACCAGGACTTCAAGGGTTTGTGGGCCAGTGAGTTAAATACGGAATAGTACAGAGTTGTCTAAGAACATTACTTAAATACACCTGAACAACTGACGCTTGGGGCATTTCACGTCTTTTTAAACGTCGCTACATTATCGGAGAATGAATGAATGAATGAAATGGGGTTTAACGTCCTACGCTTAAGCACCGTACCTGGGCTAATTGAAGACGGGCATACGCCACAGTGTGCAATGAGGGAAATTTTGCCCGGGCAGCGGCGCTACGGCCTACTCTTATATCGAATTCCAACTGCCAAGGGATCTTTTACGTGCACTCCAATTTGTACACGGGACCTCGGTTTTTCGTCCCATCCGAACGACTAGGCAGCTGTCCTTGTCAGGCCCTCCTTCTGCATCACTGACAAGGGGAAATCACGCCGGAAAATCGAGATGAACTTTCTCGGCCAATGCAGGGATCGAACACTCGACCTCCAGGTTAGCGAACCAGCGCCTTATCCACTTAGCCACCGTGATCCCCTCATTATCGGAGAAAAACAGTAGGACGTTAAACCCCATTTATTTCGTTTCATCAGTTGAAAAACTATAATTACAGATAGTGGGTTTTTCTCATAGATAACAAATTACGGGCCAATGGGGGCGGCCCATAAATAATATAATAATAATAATAATTTATTCCTTATATAGCGCATTACACAGGAGTTTCAACGCGCTTTACATATAAACACATGCTACATTAAAACTGATATAATAACAATACTGAATATACACACAGAAATATGATACATTTAATACACTCAAATTTATAATAAAAACAGGAGGATAGAGGTGGCAATATATGTACATGATATGATATTTTACAGCAGTTACAGGTTTTAGGTGTTATAGGACTCTTTAAAAAGATATGTTTTCAACTGACGTTTAAAAGATTCAGAATTTGAAATTGTTCGAAGGGAGACAGGCAGAGCATTCCAGAGCCTCGGAGCACAGTACTTGAATGCTCGATCGCCATAGAAATTGGTCTTGGGATTTTTCTTCGGGAATTGGAGAGTATAACCTTCTGAAGAACGCGTATTTTGGAGTGGACTTTTCACAGTCACTAGTTCATTTAAATATACAGGTGCATAATAATAATAATAATAATAATAATCTATTTATAAAGCGCTGAATATCCAACTAACTAGTTGCTCAAGAGCGCTATATACATGTACATGAGATTAAAATAAACCATGATACGATAAACATTTAAACATATTGAAGGAATGAACAAACAAAACAGTTATTAACACTAAGGGTAAACAGAGTTGAAGAGTTCAGTCTTAAGAGATTTCTTAAAAGATTTCATGTTTTTGGAGTTTTTAGTCTTTTTTGATAGTCTATTCCATAATGTTGGGCCACTATGGGCGAAAGTTCTCTCACCACTTTTAGTTTTCACTGGAGGACATACGAGAAGGTTTTCATTCTGTGAGCGAAGTGAACGCGAGGGAGTGTACGGTGTTATAATTTCTTGTAGATATTTAGGAGAGCCAATGTTATTCTGTGTATTATATGCAATGACATTTATCTTAAATATTATCCTTTCTCTAACCGGGAGCCAGTGTAGCTGTTTAAGCACAGGAGAAATGTGTTCACGTGGTTTTGTTTGAGTTACGATCCGAGCTGCTCGGTTTTGGAGCTTCTGTAGTTTAGTGATTTGCAAAGCAGGTAAATTGAACAGAAGAGAGTTGCAGTAATCCAAGTTTGATAAAACAAAGGCATTAACCAACATTTTAGCAGTGTCGATGTCAATAAATGGACGCAGTTTTCCAATATTATATAAATGGAAATTTATTTTCTTACATGTCAAGTTAATATGAGTGTTGAATTGAAAGTTACTGTCAAACAATACTCCTAAATTCTTTACAGATTCCGTTGGTTTTACTTTAACATCACCAATAGAAATATGATCAAGGTGGACGGACTCCAAAAATTTTTTGTTGCCAATATGTATGACTTCTGTTTTGTCGTCATTCAATTTTAGAAAATTACATTTCATCCAATGGCGTATATTCACAACACATGACTCAATTCTTTCGATTTCATTGTTGACATTGGATTTGTTTAATGCCAGATAAAGTTGTGTATCATCTGCGTATAATTGATAATTAGTATTATTTCGGCGAATTATATCCCCGATAGGTGCAGTATAGAGAGTGAATAAGACAGGTCCAAGAACGGAACCTTGTGGCACTCCATATTTTAGCAAAGTTGGAGATGATCGACACTCATTTATTTTAACTGATTGCGTACGACCTGATAGGTAAGATCTGAACCACTTGAGAGCAATACCTTGGATCCCAAATCTGAGCGCCAAACGGTTAATCAGAAGGGACTGGTCAATTGTATCGAACGCAGCACTTAGATCGAGGAGTATTAAAACCGTTGACTGTTTATTATCTATATTCGTGAGAATGTCGTTGTGGACACGGAGCAATGCTGTCTCTGTGCTATGAAAGGCCTTATATGCGGATTGAAATTTTTCATCTAAATTATTTATTGATAGGTGATCTTTTAGGCGAGCAGCAACAACTTTTTCAATGATCTTAGAGAGAAATGATAAGTTAGACACAGGTATAAAATTTTTCAACACATTACGATCAAGATTTGACTTTTTTAGGAGGGGGTTGACTAATGCAGACTTTAAGATGGATGACACGTCACCTAATTTAAGAGAAGTATTAACAATATGAGCAATCACAGGCACAAGCTCATCAATACAGTGTTTAATTAACCAGGTCGGAATTGGATCGAGGTCACAGGATTTTGATGAGGATTTTAGAATCAGATTTTTAATTTCTTCAAATGATGCTGGAGGGAATTCATCTAAAGTAGTGCCGTTAAAGAGACTCTCGTCTGAATGGTTATTTGGTCTGTTTCTAAGAAGCTCAGATCGAATGTTTTCTATCTTATCATTGAAAAATTCTGAAAACCTTTCGCTAAGTTCGGCATTTGACAGTCGATTTGGTAGATTTTCATCCGAGCCAGAAGTTAGAAGACGATTAGTTATTTTGTAGATTTCACGAGGGTTGCTCTTGTTTTCAAGCAGACACGATTTGTAGTAATTCCGCTTACTGTTTCTAATAAGATCATTTGTCTTATTTCTAACGCACTTGTACATCTGCCGATGGACCTCAAGCTTTGATATACGCCACTGTTTTTCAGCTGCCCGTCGTTCCTGTTTAGCCTCACGGATTTCATCATTGAACCACTTTTTGTTAGGTCGAATGATAATATTTCTAGCAACTTTCGGGGCTAAGTCGTCAAGGATACATGTCAGGGTTTCATTGAATATATTAATTTGATTATGAAGATTTTGTGTGTTTTCAATCTGCTGTAATAAGTTAGATTGGAGGATTTGATCTTTAAAAAGGCTCAGATCCAAATGTTTGGTTTTTCTGTATGAGAGCTGTTTTCTCAGGGGGGTGGGTTTAGACAGACAAAGTTCAAGGATTATACTCGAGTGGTCAGAAATAAGATCATCAATCACTTTTGTAGACTTTAGAAGGTTGCTATTGTCACGAGTAATAATGAGATCCAGAATATGTCCACTCTTATGGGTTGTGTCGCTCACGTGCTGTTCAAGTCCAAAAGATTTAAGGATGTCTTTGAATTGGTTGACTTTTTGATCGTTTGATTTTTCGAAATGGATATTGAAATCGCCAACAACAAGAAGATTATCATGTCCATTAATTACAGAATGAAGAAGGTCTTCGAATTCATCAAGGAATGTGTTTATTGTACATTTTTTAACATGCGGCGGGCGATATATAACTAAAATGTATATGTCGGAGTTTTCCAATTTTATGCTACATGGAAGATATTCAAAACTTTGGTACAAAACTGTAGGCAACTTTTCAGTTTTTATTGAATCTTTACTGAACACGGCAATACCACCCCCTGACTTTCCTGAACGGTTAACCAAAGTAGCATTGTAATTATTAGGCAAGATATTACTAACGGTAAATGTGTCTTTGGGTTTAAGCCAAGTTTCCGTTGCAATAAATATATCGAAGTCATTTTCTTGAATGTAGTCGTTGATTTCGTCAACTTTGTTACAGATAGAGCGTGTATTGAGATGACATAATTTAAGTTTACCGCAATGGTTGTTTAGATCTTTATTGTTATTAATTGTCACTGATTTAAGGTTGTTGAAGTTAACACCTCTGTGAGATCTATGACTATTTGAATTAACTCTATATGTTGTAAGTGTTTTAATTTTTCTCACCCATTGATTACCAGCTCTCACACCTCTCCTTTTAAAACAATAAGGGTGGCTATACGGGTCACTGATTTCAAATGGATAACTAATCTGTTTGATAATATCTGGATTAACCAACTCGAACCGATTACAGTTCATGATCACATAGAATACAACAAAGGAAAATATGAAATTCATCAATAAAATAGGAAGTAATCCTTAAAACCAAAAATTGAAAACCACAAAACGTCCTTAGGCACTTGATAGGACTACAGTCCAAAAATAGTCTGGATTCAACGAATTCACTCATATAAAAAAAACACAAAATATCAGAGCACAAAACACACACAGCTGCCACTAAGGCGCTTACAGCTGCCACTAAGGCGCCTTGAATTATTTTAAAAGTTAAAACGATAATTTTAAACTTGGATCTTTGAGAGACTGGCAGCCAATATAGTTCACGTAGTACAGATGTTACAGAGTCAAACTTCCCAATTCTTGCTATGAGTCGCGCGGCAGAGTTCTGTAAAGTCTGTAGTTTACGAATTTGAAAAAGTCGGAGGTTGTGGTAAAGGCTATTGCAGTAGTCAAGGCGAGGGGTTATTAATGCATGAACTAGTTTTTCCACAGAACATTTATCAAGAAGGGGTCGGATTCGTCCTATTCTGTACAGAGCGTATGATATACCTTTGCTGGTTTGTTTCACATAAGCGTCCATAGAGCAGTCCGTTTCAAATATAACTCCAAGGTTTCGGACTGTATCTGCAGTAGCAACCGTCGTATCGCCAACTCGTAACGAATCAAGGTGATCGCCAGTTTCACCAAACCGTGATGAGAAATAGATTACTTCCGTTTTTCCGTCGTTAAGCACTAATTGGTTCTGCTTCATCCACACACGAATCTCACTTACACAGTTTTCGATAGACGCTTTTAATAAGGAACCTTTTGTACAAGAAATGTATATCTGCGTGTCATCAGCATAAATCATTGAGTCAAGACCGTGTTTTGTTATGATATCTTCAATGGGTGATGTATATAATGTAAAAAACACAGGACCTAGGATTGAACCCTGTGGAACACCTCGATGTACACGAATAACCAACAATATGGTGCATGGCGAGGACCTGGCAAGCGAGAGTGTCTAGTCGTTCGGGTGGGACTACAAACCGAGATCCCGTTTATACGTTGGCATGCACGTAAAAGAACCAAAGAAGGTTGTAATGTCCGGTCAAAATTCACCTCGTAGTGCAGGTGCACTGTTTGACACATGTCGGGGCATAATCTCTTTTCATTTAATTTTCATGTCATAACCAGCAATACCTTGAAACTAAGAAAATGATAATTTGGACTGTCCCAAATACCTGAATAAGCTGATATTTTTAGATTCTTTATCATTAGAAACTAGAAGTATGAATATGCGTCCAGGTTAAAACAGTTATTTATATACATATTGATATTTGTGCTATGTTTAACACGATATATTAGCTATTGTAGATAACGGCTAGATATAAATAAATTAAAATCAATGATCGGTTAGTGGCATTTCACTATCTCTTCAGTTGCCATCACCATGTCTTGAATATTTGACATTAATAAGTGGTTGTCATGCACGGTACGCCCATATTTTGCACGAGATGAACAGCTAAAAAATAAGGCGATTTTTCGTACTCATAATCCACGAAGTTACGATCCGAAATGCGGGAATATCGAAAGGAACCAAGATTTTTGGGTTATCAACATACATTTCAAGTTTCATCTTAATGGAATACATTTTGTGACCTCTGGAGTGTTCACAGGCTAAAAACATGATTATTCATACAACCAGGGGCCATAATCCATGACGATTTGATCCTATACATGCCAATATCAACAGGAACCGAGATCGTTTGGAGATAAACCTATATTTCAAGTTTCGTCAAAATCGGCTAAGAATTGGGACCTGTATAGTGTCCACAAACCAATTGTGGACTGAAGCGATGGCAATATACTTCCACACGCAAATGTGGGTGTATACAAATGTGACACATAGAAACATTAAAAATTTGGTAGTAACCTTTTTTTCGTCTTTTTTTTCAGATTTGATGTAAATAATCATTCCTGTCTGTTGGCTTCAGTTGAAAAACACCTTTCCGGGGGTCCTAATTTGGTACACTTTTAGTATGTTATAAAGTATACTAAACCCTACCAAAGTCAGTTGAGAAACCTTTTGTAGCAATTTTCCATATATTGACCTGACTATACCTTTTTTTTCAGTTGAATATTTGAAAGTTACAATGAATGCGATAATATTCATCTCACTAGCGGTTTCAGTATGTGCTGCGTGTAACTGTGTCCATGGGGTTTGATATACCAGTATGTTTTTGTGCACAGGTGTCATTGTAATACTGGTTACTGGGGTTACCAGTGCCGATGTGAGTATCATATTAGGTATTCAATATAGTAACACCACAACACCCCACAACAACCCGGGGTTTAAAAGGTGATAAGAATATACCCATCGTATGCCCTGCGTGTCGTAAAAGGCGACTTAAAGGGTCTGTGTAAGGGACAACGTGTTTGCCGTGCGTTGCGACCCGTATCGGTGGAGAGTGGAATCCTGGTAATTTGGTGGCGATTTGGTTTGCAAGCCCTTTCTCCGCAAGTAAATCTGAATGTTTTTTTCTTTGGCACATTATACCAGAAGTGTTACCTTTTTTCATTCTTTTGCTGATATCAGTTCACCGGCTGAGCCAATGATACATTTAGAAATCGCAAACTGTGACATTTTCGATAAATCAACTTCAGAGTTGCTCTTTATTAAGAGAAACCTCGGCCATGTTCTTATATTTTTAGATGAACTACATGGATCAGCAGCATCTATTGGTTTTTTAAAAACATTTTTCATTGTTCCTTTGTCCGATAAGCACATTTTGACTGATTGCAAGCATCTGAAAGACATTAGATTGTTTTCCGTATCTGCTCTGTATTCTAAATTGCTTGACGTTTCCAAAGATACAAACTTTTATTTAAAGTTTCAATTGCATTTATTTTATGATGCAATATTTGTTTTAATTACATATATAAATACACATTTCTCAGATATATTTGTTATTTACATACATATGTACATCTCTGTGATATTGTTTTAATTTGTCTCGTTAAGACCCTGACAGGGACCAGTCATTCAGAAACGAGATCCCGTGTACTTTGTTTGGTTGTAACCGCATTTGGTTAACAATGACAGAAGACAGGCTAACAATCATATAAAACGTTTATTCGAGAGCACATAATATCAATGCAGCAGACATGTTCTTCATGCCTAACCGAACGAGCGCTAGAGACGAGGAAGGCTTTTCATTGGTAAATAATACCACATACTTGGAAAAGATCAATTTAGGTTTATAGTTTTTGTATTTGATTGCAGACAGTGTTGGCGATTACGTTGTTTGTCATAACGGTGGAACTTGTAATATGAATCAGCATGGACGATGTGATTGTCGTCCTGGATACTCAGGGGATCGGTGTCAAAGTGAGCTTCAAGTTTATCAATAGTATTCAATAGCTATACTTTAGTGATGTAAAACTTTGAGAGAAAGAGCGAGAGGGAGGGAGAGGTAGAGATGGAGAGGGAGAGGGGGAGAGGGAGCGAGATAGAGAGAGGGGGAGGGAGATAGATATGAGAGGTAGGGAGGGAGATAGAGAGGGAGAGGGGGAAAGGGAGCGAGCTAGAGAGGGAGAGATAGGGAGATAGATAGATAGAAGTGGTAATGAGATAAAGAGAGGTAGAGAGATGGAGAGATAGAGAGGGAGAGAGAGATGGATATAGAGAGGAAGAGGAAGATAGAGATACAGGGACCGGGGGAGAGGGAACGAGATAGAGATAGCTAGATAGAGGGGGTAGAGAGGAACAGTGATAAAGAGAGGTAGAGAGAGGGGGGGGGAGGGAGGGGAAATAGAGAGAGGGGGAGATAGAAAGTTAGAGGGAGAGCAAGAGAGAGAGGGAAATAGAAATAGAGAGGGAGAGGGGGAGGGAAGGGATATTCATATAGAGAGGGGGAGATAGAAAGTTAGAGGGAGAGCAAGAGAGAGAGGGAGATAGAAATAGAGAGGGAGAGGGGGAGAGGGAAGGGATATTCATATAGAGAGGGGGAGATAGAAAGTTAGAGGGAGAGCAAGAGAGAGAGGGAGATAGAAATAGAGAGGGAGAGGGGGAGAGGGAAGGGATATTCATATAGAGAGGGGGAGATAGAAAGTTAGAGGGAGAGCAAGAGAGAGAGGGAGATAGAAATAGAGAGGGAGAGGGGGAGAGGGAAGGGATATTCATATAGAGAGGGGGGGATAGAAAGTTAGAGGGAGAGCAAGAGAGAGAGGGAGATAGAAATAGAGAGGGAAAGGGGGGAGGGAAGGGATATTCATATAGAGAGGGGGAGATAGAAAGTTAGAGGGAGAGTAAGAGAGAGAGGGAGATAGAAATAGAGAGGGAGAGGGGGGAGGGAAGGGATATTCATATAGAGAGGGGGAGATAGAAAGTTAGAGGGAGAGCAAGAGAGAGAGGGAGATAGAAATAGAGGGGGAGGGAAGGGATATTCATATAGAGAGGGGGAGATAGAAAGTTAGAGGGAGAGTAAGAGAGAGAGGGAGATAGAAATAGAGAGGGAGAGGGGGAGAGGGAAGGGATATAGAGAGAGAGAGAGAAAGGGGGAGGGAAGGGAGAGAGAGGGGGGAGGGAGGTTGAGAAGGGTATATAAAGTAGTGCATCTTTGCGGTTGTGTTAATAATTTTGGATATATAAATATATATATGTATAGAGAGAGAGAGAGGGAGAGCTAGAGAGTGAGAGAGATAGATAGAGAGGGAGAGAGCGAGAGAGAAAGAGAGAGAGAAATGGGGTTTAACGTCCACTCGACACATAGTACGTCATTTCGGGACTAACATATGGTTCCATTTTATTTCCATAATTCGCTTGCTCGTAGGGGGTTTTAAGCAATGGGAGGAAATCGGAGGGTCGGGGGGAAACCCACGAAGCTGGACAGGCGACCTTACTCCTTGTCACGTGCTACCGGGGCTTCGAAATCACGCCAGTTTATTCAATGACGAAATATTAGATAACAAAGCTGGCAGTTCTCACTGAAATGGTTATAAACTAGATAAAAAAGGAAATACGTTCGGTCACATTGCTCCTCAATTAACCAAGATATCAGCAATAGAACTTTAGGCCTAGCCTCGATCATCATTACTAAAGTCGGTACGATGAAAAACAGTCTCGATTATCCATTTTTGGAATTGAATCATCTATGAGCGTTGATCAGCAGATCGGATTAAAATCCAGTGCAAATCCGACACACAAGATGGCATCGACAGTTGATTAAGGTCTTTTCATGTCAATAAATGTCTAATTTATAGTTTATGTGTTCATGTAACATTTTAGGCCCAAATAAAGATCTACAATATGCATATTTAGCTCTTGCATAATGTATGTTTAAAGGTTTTTAATTGCGTTTCAGACAGTGGTTGCGATAGTTCCCCTTGTTACTACGATGGGACCTGCAATGTCGTTTCAACCGGCTTTGAGTGCGAATGTAAACCTTTTTTTTTAGGTGACCGTTCCGAATGTAAGTATTCTAGTATTCGCTATAAATTTCGTCTTTCCCTCCAGAGCAAATAACTCACACTAATTTCAACGTTATATGCCTAGCAACTCAATAGTCAAACAATGGATAAGCTTGGGTTTAATATTCATTCATTATATTCAAAAAGTGATTTACTAGGTGTCGCCTTTTGATGGGAAATATGTTATTGATACATTTGTTATTAGCGTATATAGTCGTCGCCCTGTTTGATTATCCTGTTGTGGGCAGGGCTTTCAAACGCTAAGATGGCCACTTTGTTTGGCGAATCGTTTAAAATATGAGTAGAAACCTTATGGTCATTAGAGGACGAATTCTGGTGATATGCATGGTTTTTGTGAAAATTGGTGGTTGGGGTTCGGCATGACATTGGGGTCACGAGAAGTCGGACCTTATCGATAATCAGGATTTATAACGGAACTTTTAAACATTTCGCGAGAAGAATTGGGGTCATGGGAAGTCGAATCATATCAATACCCAGCTTCCTGCGACATGGCTCAATCTGGAGGCAGACCGCCATTCATTTTCACCACACCCACAAATTGTAGTTCGTCTATTTATAGCAATTATCCCTTTGTCCCTTTTCTGTCCTTCTGCATTCTCCTTCTGGTTGATTTTTTTAATTTAGAATGAATGAATGAATGAAAAAGGGTTTAACGTCCTACGCTTAAGCACCTAACCTTGGCCAATTGAAGACGGGCATACGCCATACAGTGTGCTATGAGGGAAATTTTGTCCGGACAGCGGCGCTACGGCCTACCCTTATATCGAATTCCAACTGCCAAGGGATCTTTTACGTGCACTCCAATTTGTACACGGGACCTCGGGTTTTCGTCCCATCCGAACGACTAGGCAGCTGTCCTTGTCAGGCCCTCCTTCTGCATCACTGACAAGGGGAAATCACGCCGGAAAATCGAGATGAACTTTCTCGGCCAATGCAGGGATCGAACACTCGACCTCCAGGCTAGCGAACCAGCGCCTTATCCACTTAGCCACCGTGATCCCCTTTGTCCCTTTTCTGTCCTTCTGCATGCCCCTTCTGGTTGATTTTTAAATTTAGAATGGACGAGGAGGGTTGAAGATTTTCTTCCAGGTTTTGGTAAATAATCATACTTATGAGGCTGAAAGATAATGGGAACTAGTTACATGTTTTTAGTGTGCGTTTTCAAGTTTATGGTTCTCAAAATTTTGGTGTTCAACCTCATGCCAATTTTAGTGCAAAGACATGACCATTTGTTCCTCTGACTGTATCGAAAAACAGTCATTATCCCCGTCTTATCCCCGTCTTCATTATCCCAGTTTAGGAGCAGAAAAGTAGGACGTTAAACCCCATTTCATTTTTATAATATATTTCATTTTAGGTTTCTTTTCCCATCTGTTATATAGGCCAACTTGAAGTTTCTGCCATCTTTGATATAGGCCAGCTTGTAAGTTTTTTTTTTACCAGAAGTTATGTGGCCACAGTACACCAAAGATTGTCCCATTGACTTCAATGTTATTTCACGCTCATGTCACAAGCTGTAACTCTTTCCACAACATTCGTTGAGCGAATTCCTTCACAAGGCATAAAGTACAACACCTGGCAGCCATCTCCTCCGAAGCATGTATGAGGTTCTTCATGGAAATCTCAAATCAAAGTTAAAGTAGACTGGGGTCAATTCTGTACTTCCGGTTCAATGTGAGACGCCTTTCAAGCCCTTTTACCCATGTTATTCCTCCGCACAAATATCCTCTTTTCCCACCAAAACTGTCTAAATATTCAAAATTCAAAACCTACACAACAATTCCACACCAAAAAAAAAAAAAACGTCTGAAAAAGGGAGAAAAAAAATAAGGGAAAGTTAGTCTATTTTTAGATAGGGACTTGTTTCGTGGGTGACCAATGTAGGAATTTTTTGGTGATCTGTGTCCTATATAGGGATGAAGTTTTTTCTATTCAAACACAAGTTATGCTCCCCAACCTGAACCATATCCCCTACACCCTGTTCAAAAGACATGGCAATATATGCATTTTTAGACAGACAATGGGTTACTTGCTTATGTGTACATATTACCACTATTTATGCTCTTTGAGGCCAGTAGATTTGCAAATCTACAATTTTCATCCCTTTATAACTTGCTTGTTTATCAAAATAATTAAGTTTTGTAAAATGATTTTAATAATTGAATTCAAAACGAGCTTGAAGAATATAAAAAATGTGTATTGTCCATTCAGTTTTTTTTTTTGTTTTACGAAAAATTGTGACCCATTTTTGACAATATCCTCGTGACAAAAGTCGAAATTTTGAGATTTTGAAATTTTTGAAACCGACAAGGGTAATTATTTCTGATACATCTTCCAGTTGATTGCAACAACACAGGCCAATTAGTTTAAAATAATCTAATTACATAACAAGATAACATGTTTACGATCCCACCCCCCTTGGGATGAAATCCGATAGAGGTTTGACCAACCATAATTCACCCTTGCAAGCCACACCTCACAACTTGTACAGACTGACAATGATAAATACAACTTCCCTGGCCAATATAGCAGCACACAAGCGTGCAAAATTTTTAGTTCGGTCTATTCTAAGAAAATGAGAGGCTTGAGGAAACGAACACATGCCTTATTCCAATCTGGCCATGTAAAACACCCGAAAAAGTTTCTTGAGTCAACAACAGGTACACAAACTGATTATGACATTCCATCTACATCGACAGCTGACCCTGGAACTACTTCTTATGATGACATGGGCTCTGGCAGCAGGAGAGAATTGAGGTCTAAACCTAAAAAAACACAAAAAGATGACAATGACAACATGGATACTATCAAGGGAAACAGAATCATCAACATTGAAAAAATGGTTGACATGTGGAATTCCGTCATCAAACTTCACTTCCAATTGGAGGAAGAAGCTTGTTTAATACCAAATTTGGAAATAGCCACCGAGGAGAAATGGGGAGCAGGCTGGAAATATTCTATTCGATGCACCAAATGTGGATTCAGTTCTCCTGTTTACAAATTGTATGTGGAGGTAGATACAGGCAGACAGGGGCAAAAGGCTGCTGCTTTAAACTTAACTCTACAGTCTGGCTTGTTGGATATGCCGATTGGAAACACCAAGGCCAGGCTTATGTTGGCTGGCTAAGATATTCCGCCACCATCTCGGAGCAGTATGCAGAAATTGTCGAAGACCGTCAGTGCAAAAACAGTGGAGTTAAATGCCCGGAATATGAAGGAAAAAATTGATGAGGTTAAATCCATCAATGCCAAAGGGGGGGCCAGAGAACCAAATATAATGAATGTGGCTGTTGATGGCAGATACAACTGTATGACTATTGGGCATAGCAAAAAGCCAGGCCAAGGGGCTTCACAGGCAATAGCTCTTGCATGTGAAACAAGCACAAAAAATCAGTACATTTTAGGGGCGGTCATGCAAAACAAACTCTGTTGGACTGGATCCTGGTTGAAGGGGAAAGGGCTTTCTGTAGAATGCCCAGGGGGCCACGAAGGATGCACGGCCAACTTAGTAGCCGAGGCTCCACTTTCTGAGCTGGAAATGGGTAAAAATTTAGGTAAAGAGTTTGCTCTACAGGAGGTCCTTGTCAAATGTGTGACAACAGACGGAGATGGAAAATCTGCAGAGGGAATAGAGGAGAGTCTACAAACTTTACATCCGATGTGGAAAGTAGAGAGGTTAGCGGATCCCACACACCTGGCTGCCTCTCAGTTAGACACTGCAGCAGAGCAAAGTTTAGCGATGACATGTTCCTTGGAAAAACCAGACTAGAGAAACTGCGCATTAAAAAAATCTTCAGTCAAGATGTCAAGGCCAGATGTAGTCTAGTTGTAAAAGAATTGTTTCGCAACCACTGTGGAGACCTACAGAAAATCAAGAAACGCCTACCTAAAATCCTAGAGGCAACTGTCAAGTGCTATGATGGTGATTGTTCGAAATGTCGTAACTGTTCCGTCGTCTGTGGGGGTGGTTTTCACAATTCCTGGTGGCTGCGTTCCATATTCCTGGCTTCTTACAATATAACTGTTCTGCAAATGAATGAAAATGATAAATTAATATTAAATGAGATCCTGAAAATTAGACTTAGCGAGGAAGCCATTTCAAAAACCAGATTTCATACAAATACACAAAAATGTGAGGCCCTTAACCGGTCTCTAAGTGTATCCCTACCGAAAAATGTAAATTTTGGAAGAAATGCTATGGGCAGACTATCGTCAACAGTTTTACGGAATAATATTGTCATTAGGGAATCTTCGGAAAAAAAAGCTGCAAATGTTGGTGCTTGCCTTTCCCCCAAAACATCAAAGGCGTTAAATCAAATGGAGAATGAACGTATTTACCAGAAAAGCTACAAAAAAAGACCGGGAGTCAAAAAGCGGGCATTGTGGTCTAGGGGAAGAAAACTGTATGACAAACAAACACATTCTGCTGTTTCTGGCTACAAGAAGGGGCAATTGGATACAAACTTACCGGATGGCATGATGACGGAAACACAAGAGGAAGCCCTGCAGGATCATTCTTACACGCAGTGAACGATGATTTTGACACCAGCTGAGCAGCAAAGCGGAGCCTGAATAGAGAAGGGAATAACATAGTCATAGGGTTAGGGTTAAGGTTAGGGTTAACCCTTAAAAACAGAAAATAACAAAGCAAAAAAATAAAAATATGGTTGAATATGAAGGAAGACCTCCTCGCCGTTTCAACTGGAAATGGAAAGACATGTATTAAAGTATTTCCAGCGAACATTCCTCCCCCCCCCCCAAAGAAACATAACATGCAATAAAAGCGGCCAATACCCACCTACATATGCATCAAGTACAAGAAACACATGCTGTATTGGCCATGTCCTGTGCAAATGCCAAAAGCTTTACATCTTTGCCTATTATTATTGATGTGATGCGGCTCTAAACGCAGGTGACTTGTATTGGCACACAGGTTGTTATGACACAGATGTAAGCAATCCAAGTCAACTGGTAAATCAAAATTCATTGTTGTGAAGACCATACAGGATAGCCTATGGGCCTTTCTGGTGCGCCAGATACCGTCAGGACACTTAACACGTATAATGCCATATCTGTTATTTGAGGTCCTCGACCCCTGCCAAATTTCACATTGGCCATTTGCAGATGTTTCCGAAAATAACTGAATTTTATGGGCATAAAATGCAAATTTCGCAGCCATTTTATAACATGTGCTTTCTCAAACTGGTAGATATGAAGTATTAAATAAATAACAAACATTCTCCTACACTGTTCCATTCGATATCAGTACTTTCATGAATAGACAAGTGTAAAACGAAACAAAAATTTAATCTAAGTGTCTGAAATTTTAATCCAGACTTAATTCATAAGAAATAAAGATGTTTATAATAACTACAATGTCAACTGTACCTTCTCTGAAAATTTCAAGTAAATATCTTCAAAACTTTGATCACAGCAAAAAATGTAAAATTTGTTCTATTCACTATAGACAGGCCACATTACACCAAAGATTGTCCCATTGACTTCAATGTTATTTCACGCTCATGTCACAAGCTGTAACTCTTTCCACAACATTCGTTGAGCGAATTCCTTCACAAGGCATAAAGTACAACACCTGGCAGTCATCTCCTCCGAAGCATGTATGAGGTTCTTCATGGAAATCTCAAATCAGCAAAAGTTAAAGTAGACTGGGGTCAATTCTGTACTTCCGGTTCAATGTGAGACGTCTTTCAAGCCCTTTTACCCATGTTATTCCTCCGCACAAATATCCTCTCTTCCCACCAAAACTGGCTAAATATTCAAAATTCAATACCTTCACAACAATTCCACAGCAAAAAAAAAAAAAAAAAAAAAAACGTCTGAAAAAGGGAGAAAAAAAATAAGGGAAAGTTAGTCTATTTTTAGATAGGGACACAGGTCACCAAATATTCCTGGGCCGTCACGAATGTAGGGCGAAAGTTATTTTTAGTCTCTCTTTCCCTTTCTCTTTTCCCCCCTTTTGCATGGCGATTTTTGTTGACTTTTTGTTGTAGAATCGAGAAAAAGGGTTTGAAAATACATTTTCTGCCAGGTTTTGGTGAATATTCATGATTTTGAGGCGGAAGGATACAAGAGTTGTGAGGTTGGTTACGTTGAAATGTAGGGCCTGACATTGCATGTTTCTTGTCCCTATTTCCAGCTTGTGTATCTCAATTTTTTCATGGTCAACCTCATACATGCTTTTGGGCAATAGTTTGCCATATGTTGCTCCATCTGTGGCAAAAAGCGTTTTACCCAACGAAAATTTGGGAAAAAGTTAGAGCCGGTCTAAGAGACAAGAATTAACATTAGAGTCAATGGAGAAAGAATTAGTGACCTGTGGCCATGTAGGATTTGGTTATTAAATGGAGTTACCTCCCATAGTTAAGTAAAATTTAGAGTCAAGGGGAGATCGCTCTAGAGTATGTAGATGGGGACAGACCACCATTAATTCCCCATTTCAGTGCAAAGACATGGTTATTTGTTCCTCTGTCTATAGTGAAAAGCATTCAGCCCAACGAAAATTTGGTAAAAAGTTGGAGGTGGGCAAAGAGGCTAGAATTAACATTGAAGTCAATGGGGAAATTAATGGTGGTCTGCCTCCATAGGAGTTGGTTATCAAATGGAGATACCTCCCATAGTTAAGTAAAATTTAGAGTCAATGGGAGATCGCTCTAGAGTCTGTAGATGGGGACTGACCACCATTAATTTCCCATTGACTTCAATGTTAATTCTGGCCTCTTTGGCCATCTCCAGCTTTTCCCCAAATTTTGGTTGGGCTAAATGTTTTTCGATACAGTCAGAGGAACAAATGGTCATGTCTTTGCACTAAAATTGGCATGAGGTTGAACACCAAAATTTTGAGAACCATAAACTTGAAAACGCACACTAAAAACATGTAACTAGTTCCCATTATCTTTCAGCCTCATAAGTATGATTATTTACCAAAACCTGGAAGAAAATCTTCAACCCTCCTCGTCCATTCTAAATTTAAAAATCAACCAGAAGGGGCATGCAGAAGGACAGAAAAGGGACAAAGGGATAATTGCTATAAATAGACGAACTACAATTTGTGGGTGTGGTGAAAATTAATGGCGGTCTGCCTCCAGATTGAGCCATGTCGCAGGAAGCTGGGTATTGATATGATTCGACTTCCCGTGACCTAATAGTTTGGATGGTTCGTACTTGGTTTTATTTTATTTAATTGTTTTTCAAATTGAATACAAAGTGTGACTTCTAGTGGGTCCATAAATCAAAAGTGCGATTTTGCGAACAATTAGTGGCAATAATCAAGGAAGTTACGTTCGGTCGACAGGGACCACGATCTTTGTGTTATAACCTTGCATTTCACGTTTCATCAAAATCGGATCCTTATTATGGCCCCTAGAGTGTCCGCAACCTTGATATACCATATTGTTTACACTATTTGGGGCCGTGGGAGGAAACCGGAGTGCCCGGAGGGGACCCTTTTCAACCTCCTGGGTTCCTTCCACGGCTAAAGACCCCTATGCGCAAGCGAATTAGTGAAATAAAATTAAAACCATATGTTAGTCCCGAAATGACCTAGTTGTGTTGAGTGGACGTTAAACGCCATTTATTTCTCTCCGTTATATTTCTGACATGTATAAAGGGACGAGGATCTATGCTGAATTTTTGTAGTCTTATTTGATCATTATTCTGTCGAAATGTCCTATCTTAAATTTCTCGTAAATCGGGTAGCTCGTGCGTGGGATGCCCGAATGGAATAGCATGTGCGTGCTGTATCATAAAGCCTGTCATTGAGTCAACTGGCGTGGTGTCGAATCCCTGGTTGTACATGGCAAGGAGTAGGATCGCCTTTCCGAACTCGTGTGTTTTCTCCGGGTCCTTCGATTTCCTCCCTGAGTAGACTTGTGATCAACATTTCTTTGTCTTGCGTTTTAGCTATATGGGTAAAATGGTTTTAAGCCTTAAAACTAAATTTTAAAGTCTTAAAAGAAATTCTCTTCTTGTCGTCTGCTGTTTCACACCAGTGACTTGAACTGAGATTATATTGAACCCCCAGGGGTGAGTGTAAGGGTTATCTTTAACAAGGTGATAACTTGTATCAACTTATTATTATCTAACAAGTTTTTATGTAATTAATTACAAATAATATTGCCACATTGTTGGAGATCCAGATCACTATCTCTTGCAATGCCTTTTCCGTCTTCATTAGCCCAGTTTAGCAACAGAACAGTAGGACGTTAAACACTATTTCATCTCATCTTTACATCCAAATGCACGAAAGGAAACGATCATTAAAACATTTCCTGTCTCTTGCTCGGGTCCACAAACCACTGTACCGATGTTAACAATATTTTAAAATCAAGTCCACAAGTCCAGATTTTAATCTTGCTCATTGGCAGTTTTAATTTACAATATCAGTTTCAGATTTACTTTATGTAACCATTACTATATATTGTAATCCGTCTCATCATATATGTATTTAAATATATTTATGTATGTGTTTGCCATTTTAACTGTGTATATGTATAACACCCATTTTGTCCCCTTGTTTTGATATTATGTATGTCTACTAAGTAGGGAGAGGGGTTTTACATAGGCTAAGCCTGTTCCCAAATCTCATTCAGACATCCTGAATAAAAAATATTGTTTATAAAAAATACAATATTACGCAAAAATCTATGTTTTTATATTTTTGTCATGTAAATTTGTTTCTTAAATCTGGTATTAAACACTACACCATTTTAACCCAGGACTTGAAATGACCCATAAAACCATAAGAAACTTGGAATTATTTAGATTATCAATAGACGATTCTATGTATGATAATCGAGACTACCATAATCGGGATTCTTTAGCAAATAAGTGATCGGGTAACCGAGACTAACCGCGTAACATAAATGCATAAAAATTGACCGTACACTTTAGCAGTGGTAGGAAACCGGAGGTCCAAGAGAAAACCCACAAGATTGAACATGCGATCCTACTCATTGTCACAACCGGGGAGTCTAAACCACGCCAATTGACTCAATGCCAGACCTTATGATACAGTGCGCACGTGCTAATTAAGGTGTAAGCATAAACGCTTAGGAACTGAAAACTGTTGCCAGGTTTAACTAATGGTTACAATACCAATGAGGAGAGTTTCATATACGTTGTGTGGCAATGTCTGCACATAGAAAGATAGTCCAAGGAATATTATTCATTTTGAAATGTATCGTTGGGTTGGCCTTGAACTTGCATATCGCTTTCATAACCTTGGCATTTAATCACGTGGCTAAGTGGGTAAGGCGCTGGCTCGCTAGCCTAGAGGTTGGGTGTTCGATGCCCGTCTTCAATTAGCCCAGGTTAGGTGCAGAAGAGTAGGACGTTACACCCCATTTCATTCATTTGATCTACTCGCAGGCTTCATGGAAATAACGCGGATCGATAAACTAAATCGCTTAAATTTCGTGGCGTCATCGTTTCGATTTTAATTGCTTACAATAAAAAAACCCCGGGTGTATGTAAAAATTATGTGACCCGGGCCATTGGCAATATCATCATTATTCCAAATATATTTAAATGTCGTAATAGATCTACAACGCACTAGTTCTAATCAATGTTTGTTAATGTCGTGATTTTAAGTGAGGAGGGGTTGACAGCTGTCCTAAATTAAAATTGATTTTAGTTAAAATTGTCCCTAAAATAGTTTTTTGAAACGCCGCTTTTTTATGTTAAGATAGAATTTTAACTTAAAATATTATTCTAGTGGATTTTTCTCAATTGCTGAAAATCATTTTGTGAAACGCACTTATCTTAAATTGGGATGGAATTTTAGTTTAAGATGACTTTAAGAAGATTAAAGTTTTTGTGAAACGGGGCACAGGATGTTTGGCGAGAAATGGATTTACGTTTTGTTTAACATATCCGCGGTTTTGATCAGAAAAACGTTCAGTTTGTCCATGATTTTTCTCGAATAGAATTTCACATAACATGTCGCGTTACGTGGTAACGGTTTAATTATCAGCCGCCGGTGTTGACCGCGTTTATCGTGCTTGTAATTTGTTTATCTTAACGGTAAACAGTCCAATAACACATGACACAATTATATGGAATACAAGTTACTTAAGAGTTTATTTCAGCGACGTTTCGACCAGGGTTCTCCCGTCTTTATGAAGTAAAGAATGACAACCATAGTACAATGAAGATATATATATATATACAAAATATGGAAAAAAGACTAACATTTATATACAATCAGAGATAATCATTTGGAAACCATCAAAGGGTAGGGAAGCCATAACATTCACGGTTCTTGTTTATATTTATTTGATACGTCTCGCACGATCAAACACCACTTAATCTAATCAAAATATGTGAACATCATACACGCGCATTTCATGGTCAGTCAACCATGACGACTTGTCACGTGATCTGTTTGAAGAAAAGAGTACGGCAACATATGGAGAAATCGGGATATTATTATATCATCTGGTTTTAGCTTCGTCACATGGTTAAATATTGTCCATTATGAACCGGTGAATATCAGAATTAGATGTTAAATTAAATTCTCTGATTCCACGATTTTAATTTTCATGATAATTTCACCAGAATTAGCAGGCGAATAGAATAGAAGTGACAGGTAAGATTGTTTTTGTTTTCTTCCTTTAATTCTAATTATTTTGGTGAAATATTTTTGAATAAATTAATAAGCATATCGATCCATTCAAATGATCACAAAAGGTCTGCGTTAAAATAGTGACCTGGGCTAACAATATTATAATAATTTTTAATAATCCGAACAATATTATAATAATTTTTAATAATCCGAACAATATTATAATAATTTTTAATAATCCGAACAATATTATAATAATTTTTAATAATCCGAACAATATTATAATAATTTTTAATAATCTGAACAATATTATAATAATTTTTAATAATCCGAACAATATTATAATGATTTTTAATAATCCGAACAATATAATAGTTTCTAATAATCCGTAATCAGGCTTTTTTTGACATGAATTATTTAAATGAAATTAAACCATATGCTAGTCCCGAGACGACCTAGTTTGTGTCGAGTGGACGTTAATCCCCACCTCTCTCTCCCCCTCTCTCTCTCTCTCTCTCCCTCCCTTGCTCTCTCTCTTAAGATTGTGAGCAAGAGCCACGGTGGTTTAGTGGGTAACCTGGAGGTCGGGTGTTCGATCCTTGCATTGACCGAGAGAGTTCACCCAGATTTTCCAACGTGGTTCCCCATTGTTAGTGATGCAGTGATGCAGGACAGCTTTCTCGCCATTCGGATGAGACGATAATCCGAGGTCCCATGACTGAACACATTGGCGTTCACGTAAAAGATCCCTTGGCAGCTGGAATTTGATATAAGAGTAGGCCGTAGTGCCGCTGTCCCGGCAAAATTTCCGTCATAGCACACTCTATGGCATGTGCACGTCTTTAATAGCTCAGTTCGAAGCAGAACAGTAGGACGTTAAACCCCATTTCATTTCATAATTTCTTCTGTCCTTTGAGTTTCTTTTGCAATAATTTCCTGTCATAATTCAATAAGAGAGAGTAATTGGGTTTAACGTCCACTCGACAAAAACTAGGCCATTTCGGGCCTACATAATTTAATAAGTAATAATATTAAAGTACTAATCAAGAACTATTGAATCAATTAACTAGGTTTCGGGACAATATATGATATTGAATACTAACCTACCTGTATAATTAATAGATTATGTAAAATATTACGCAAGTTAATTAATTATGTAGCAGGACAGATCTAATAATTACCTGATGGTATAAGTTTATAACTACTTCCGTATTCATTCATGTATGTACCCAACTATAACCCCATTCAATAATTTCATTTCATATAGTTTATCATAATCATATTCTACTCTTCAAATGTGTATTACCGGAGGTTCCGACAAGGACAGGTGTCTAGTCGTTCGGATAGGACGAAAACCCGAGGCCCCGTATTCACATTGGCGTGCACGTAAAAGATCGCTTGGCAGTTGGATGGAATTCGATATAAGAGTAGGCCATGGTGCCACTGTCCGTGCAAAATTTCCCTTACAGCAGACCGTATGGTGTATGACCGTCTTCATCAGCCAGTTCGGAACAGAACAGTAGGACGTTAAATCCCATTTTATTTCATTTCAAATGTGTATTACACAGTACAAAAAATGGTTCTAGTCGGATTCTAGTCGGGTGGGACGAAAAACCGAGGCCCCATCTGCGTAGATGTAAACATACTGTACTGCATCTGACCGTCTTCATTTATTAGCTCAGTTGGAGAAGAACAGTTGGACGTTGAACCCCATTTGTTTGAATTGGATTAGCTTGATTTTATTTCTGTTGAGAAGGTATATACCACCCTAAATATACGTACATTTTCCACAGGCGCCTTGTAATGTGTTTTATTTTTATGTTTCGGCTTTCGGAATAAATAATCAAGAAAGGACACACTACATGCAAATAAAAAATTGTTCTTTATTAAATCGATCTGAATATACGAGACAAACGAGAACAAAGAAATTGTTGAGATGCTTTTAGAAATTCTGAAATCTATATTAATCCCTGCTGGTTTGACTATCGAACTGTATAAATTAATAATAGACCATAGTTCATGAACCCTGACTCAATCAGTGAGGGAGTTGGGGTGGCCTAGTGGTCTACAGTGTGAGCGTATGTGACATGGAGATAGGGGTTCTTCTCAAACTCGTAGGTTTCCTCCGGCGCTCCAGTTTTCCCCCACTGCTAGTTTGTGTCGAGGGTACGTAAAACCCCATTTGTCTCTCTCTCTCTCGGCAATCAGTGATGCCCATTTATACGTACATATATTCTGAATAGAGCAATCTTTATAAAATATATATAGTTACATGTACTATATACTAATTACAATATATGTCTTTGTTGAATAGAGAACTTTCCCACAGATACAAGCGAATTGTTGAAATAAAATTAAAGCATTTGTTAGTCCCAAAATGACCTAGTTTGTGTCGAGTGGAAGTTTAACCCCATTTCTTTCTCTCTGTTATTTGTTTGACAGCGATTTTGAAAGAATATATTAGTTGGCCGCCTAGTTTATTTTGTGTATTTTCGTTAGGGCTTAGGTTGAAATAAATGTTCAATTGCCCGGCAACGTATTTTTATTGAAGTTTAAAATGACCAATGACGGTTTAATGTTTGTGATAACAATACGCTGTTGGTTGTGTGGGGTATTAAAATGTGTCACGATGACCTGACATTGTCAGTGATGTGTGTGAAATTTTATTGTGACGGGTATCCACTGGAAATGAAACATTATACCCGGTCCGGTTTACTTGATGGGTTTTGTGGGCTGTCGAACCTTTGTCATAGTTGACAGCTAGCTAAAATATTATACGGCCTACTCTTATATCGAATTCCAACTGCCAAGGGGTCTATTACGTGCACTCCAATGTGTACACGGGACCTCGGTTTTTCGTCCCATCCGAACGACTAGGCAGCTGTCCTTGTCCGGCCCTCCTTCAAAGTCTTATACAACTTTTAAGTTGATTAAGGAATAAGTTGAAGAGATGAGTGGATACTTTATTCAGTGTGTCAGCTATATACTGTCAATCATTGCCCCCCCCCCATGTTATATTAGTGTGCCAGCTATATACTGTCAATCACTGCCCCCCCCCATGTTATATTAGTGTGCCAGCTATATACTGTCGATCTCTGCTCCTCCCATGTTATATTAGTGTGCCAGCGATATACTGTCAATCACTGCCTCTCCCATGTTATATAAGTGTGCCAGCTATACTGTCAATCACTGCCCCTCCCATGTTATATTAGTGTGCCAGCTATACTGTCAATCACTGCCTTAAATATCACAAACATTAATTCTGTCGAGTAGACGTTACCCCCCCCTCTCTCTCTATCTCTCTCTCAAACATTAATTAATTTGTTGTTTTCATTATCAGAGTGTCAGCGATTCCGTGTGAATAAAAGAAGAATTTGCCGCCCTCCTCGACGCAGGATGGCTTCTCCGCCAAGAAAACACATGTCTAGACCTGAATCGAACACCAAAATAGCCCATGGAACTGTCATGGAAAGGGAACAACGAGGCAACGGTTATAGTGGGCTGTATCCACCACCAGAACCTACCGCTGATTATCCCTACGCGGACGTTTCGATACAGCTTTATATGTGTATTTTGTATTTGTATATATGTTCTGTTTTGTTTGTTACTAGTAATAAATCATTTTTGTTTTTGTCTTGTGATAAGAAATACGTCCGTCTTGTAACACTGTCATTGAGTCAAATGTCGTGGTTTCGAATCCCCGGTTGTACGCGACAAGGGAGTAGGGTCACATGTTCAACTTTGTGGGTTTTCTATGGGTCCTCCGGTTTCCTCCCATGGCTAAAGAGGGTTGGGTTAGGGTTGGGTTGATTACGTTTCAAATAATGAATGAATGAAATGGGGTTTAACGTTCTACGCTTCTGCACCTAACCTGGGCTAATTGAAGACAGACATGAGCCATACAGTGTGCTATACGGGACCTCGGTTTTTCGTGTCATCCAAACCACTAGGCAGCTGTCCTTTTCAGACCCTCTGTCTGCATCACCGACAAGGCTAGCGAGCCAGCACCTTACCAGCGATTACGACCAGGGCCCGTTAGAGGGAGGCAGCTAAAACATTTGACCGGGGACTCAGAGTCTAGATGGACCCGAATGTATGCCGAGTAATTATTGATGTAAATTACAAAGAAAAGAAAACTTGTCATTTTTCTGTATGTGGGTACCTAGTGGCGTTAGGATGAGAATTGGATTCGTTATATTTGAAAAAATTGGTGAATTAAAAACTATAATAAGCCCCTTGCCGGTCCTTGGGGCCCAGACTCGTACTCACTCCTTCTGAGGCTTTCGTTAGCATATTAGTCCGGTGGCTAAAGAGGGGTGGGGGGATCGCCACCCGAATTGTGGATTTACTGTTTTTTTCATGTACATATCAGGGGCGGATCCAGGATTTTTTGCGGGGGGGGGGGTTAGGTTGGATAACTGCTTAACTAATTGCAGGAGGCGCTAAACGTTGTAATGGGGAGTCAGAAAAATTTGGTAAAATAGATTCAATTTGGTGCATTCTGACGTATTTCCGGTAGCTAAATTCCAAGACTACAGGTCTAAAAATCGACAATATATCGCATAAAATATCCATAAAATGTTGATGGGGAATACTCCCTTCACAGGTGAGGAATAAAATATCTGCAGATACCATATGAAGAGCAAAAATCAATAATCGGATTTTCCATACTAACGTCATTATGTGTTTTATTCTAAACTTGGTGCGTTACTTGGTGCTTTACATGGTGTGCGAGAAAAAGGAGAAACGAAAGGAAGGGAATTCGACAATTAGGCTAGTTATCAACGCTGTCAATAAAATTATACAGCAAACACAACAACATTCAACGTCACCAGTCGAACAGCGTTAATAGAACTCTTTAAATTTTAATAAACTTATATTTTCATACTGTACGGTATTAAAAAAATTGCCGTCGTCAATACTCGATTCGCCGTGGGGTCAATTGGTCCCGACGGCAATTTATACTGTCGACGATTTTGGATTATTGCCCGGGGCCGGTTGTTCAAAGCTCCGTTATCTTTTAACGTTCCGTTAACTTTAACAGAGAGAAAGATTGTTGCTGGAAATAAAGGCCTCAATAAAGTTTTCGTACAGGTTTATGCTCATATTTCTAAAGGAAAAAATAAATTATTCTATATAGTTTTCTGTAGTAAATTTAACAAACAACCCGTTACCAAGATATAGGTCCGTTAACGGATCGTTAAAATAACTTAGTTTTGAGCAACCCCAGAGCTGTATGTGACTATTTGTTTTTGTCCACAATGGAATGAAAGTCATGACTGAACACAATGTATACAAACTCGCACCCTTTATATTTTCAAGCCTGAGCGGCCGTGAATTTTTTCTCATAAAAAGTGTTGATTTTTTTGTGGCTGAGCAGGGGGGGGGGAGTTCAACCACCCACCCCCACCCCCTTTGGATCCGCCCCTGCATTTCCCGATCTCTTGAATAATACCATTATAATTTAATATTTTGAATGACGAAATTGGTACGAAAAATATTAGGATAAAAAACTTTTCGGGTCAATTTTGAACCAAGTGGTTTCTGTCCCAAAAATACATTGTGCAGTTGAATTAAAAAGTAAAGTTTTTACTAAGCTCAAAGAAAATTATCATTTAAATGCACGTGAACTCAGTTCCCGCTAATTTTACACACACCCCCTCCCCCGCCTTCCACACACGCACATCTACTACCACTATCCCTCCTCCCCACAAATCAAGACAGTTGTCCAGGGGCTTCATATTTCTCAAACGCCTAATCACCACCCAGATTCGGAATCTACGCAAACAACTGGTCTAGCTCGGTTTGCGATCACCCCCCACCCCTTCATCCTCCGGACTATATCCTAACCATGGCAGGTAACATGGGATTCGCCCGGGCCTGTGGAATCCTACAAAGACGGTGATTCCGTTGTCGGTCTTACCCAGGGTTATTTTTTTATGTTTTGGTCTCTGGTGGTCAAAGTTTTTGTTATACGCCTGAATGGTTAGCGTGGGCGAGCTGTATCATAAAGTCTGCCATTGAAATAGTTTTGTGCTCGGTCTGGATAGGCGTTTAGTAGGCGTACGCATTAATTCGTGTCTGTTTTATTCCTGATCCTTCCGTCTCAGAATCCTGAATATTCACCAAACATGGCAGAAAATACTCTTCTTCATTCTAGGCCAAAAAGTAAAAAACAATATCCCGTGCAAAAATGGTGAGAAAATAAAAGGGAGAATTCTAAGGGGAGTAATTCTAGTTCACCAGGGAACAGACCACAATCGTCTATTGATAGCTATTCTCCCTCTTCCCTTCGATCATACCCACCTATTCGTACTTGGGGATACCCCACCCAATCCCATATTTTTACAAGATAATAAGCTCGATATCAATATTTAGCTGTAAATTATAATTCTACATATTTCGTTAAGTATCATGTGATTCATAGAACAAATACACGGCCATCAAGATAATTCAAATGTTGGATTTTTTAATTGATAACATCTTTGTTGAATTTGGATGGGAAATATATCAGCAAGTGGTTGGCATCCCAATGGGCACCAACTGTGCACCTTTGCTTGCTGAACTGTTTCTCTATTCGTATGAAGTCGAGTACATACAGATGCTCGCAAAAACAAACAAACGATCAGTCAGACTTTTTAATTTCACTTATCGATATATGGAAACTGAAAGCCATTCTGGTGTAATGGCTATTATGACGAAAATTCTGGTGTAATGGTTATTGTGAAAAAAATTCGGGTATAATGGCTATTGTGATGTTGTTTTTTTTGATATGGTGGATAATCCAACGACAATTCCTGCTCTGCTGAATAATCTAACCAAAATTCCAATTGCTAGGACCATTCTATAGAAAATTCTGCCGCGATAGCTATTTTGACAAAATAATTAGTCTGGTGTAGTAGTTATTCTGCCGAATATTTCTTCTGTGATGGATAATATGACGAAATTACTGATATAATGGATATTCTAAAGAAAAATAGTGCTGCTGAAACTAATCTATGGTAATTCCTACTGTGAGAACCAAGCTGAAAAACAATTCTGGTGTAATAGCTATTGTGACGAAAATTTCTGATGCGCCGAACATTCATAGCCTAGTTATTAGGATAAACTACTTTCATGTGTCTCTTATCGCCGGGACTCTTTTAGTTTTTAACTGCCTGTTTTATAAAATAACCTTCCATTTAGTATAAAATAGTGTACATCTTTATATTTTTTTTAAAAAATCAACTGAACACGTTTATTTAAAGAGGCTTTAACTGACACAGTATACGACTGATAATATGTTCATACTTTTGCTTGTTGGTTTGTTTTGTTTTGTTTTTTTTATATATGGTTACATTGCCCCTGAACACGGTATATGAAATGGTGCACTATAATTATGCGGTAATAAATAATAATAATAAATATGCTGTTATATTAATAAATATGCTTTAGTAGTTATAATTATATTGTGGTAGTAATCTATAGAAAATATTACAGTTGGGACCAAGCTATAGAACATGCTGCTGTGAGGGCCAATATGAACTAAACTGAATCAGTACAGAAAAATCCCACTGGAGCAAAATCCCTGCCGTGAGGGATAACCTAAAAAAAAATCCTGTCTTTGGGACCACTGGAGAAAATCCTGCTGCGACACGAATCTAAATACAAAATCGTGTCTTGAGTCCAACCGAAATTTAAAAAGAAATCCTGCTACTGTGAGAGACAAACTATGATATAAATACGGTGTTTGTGGGTGGTGGGTGGGGGGGCCGTGGGGGTGTATAAAATATATATTTATTTCGTCATTTTTTTGTGTATGTTGGGTGGGGGGTGTAATGGCGTTATAGGGCAGAGTTTTTAATTTATTGAATTCCGTCCTGTGATTCAAGAATGAGTAACGCCATCTTTATGTACCTTATGTTGAAGGACAGGTTAGTGTTGATTATGGCAAATTGTGTCACTTTAATACTCCTTCGTGAGATGTTTTAAAGCTGAATTCATCAAAAATAAAATGAAATGGGATTTAATATGCTTAACTTTACTATTCAGCATTTAACTATGGTGAAGTTTTGCCCGGGCAGCTGCTTTTCAGCTGAATAGAGGTTAACAAACTACGGATGATAACATGGATGACGGATAAACACAGCAACACCAGGTAAACAAAATAACCAACTAATTGCGGAAGATAACACGGATGACTGACCAGAGAGCTAGAGAAATGGGGTTTAACGTCCACTCAACTTAATCAGGTCATTTCGGGACTAACATATGGTTTAATTTTATTTCAATAATTCGCTTGCGCGTAGGGGTCTTTAGCAGTGGGAGGAAACCGGAGTGCCCGGTGGAAACCCGCGAGGTTGAGAAGGCGTCCCTATCTCCATGCCACATACGCTCATATCAGGGCTCGAAACCACAGCCGCAAGCCAGAGGTGGCCGGCCAGCTAGAAGTCGAAGCGCGGCATTCTTGACCACTAGGCCATCCCAACCCCCCAGATGACGGATAAACACAGCAACATGAGGTAAACAAAAAAAATTAACCAACTAATTGCGTAAGATAACATGGATGACTGACAAACACCGTAAATAATGAATGAATGAAATGGGGTTTAACGTCCTACGCTTCTGCACCTAACCTGGTCTAATTGAAGACGGACAATCGCCATACAATGTGCTATAAGGGAAATTGTTTCCCGGGCAGCAACTGAATTCCAACTACCAATGGATCTTTTACGTGCACATAAATGTGTACACAGGAAATCGGTTTTCCGTACCATCCGAATGACTTGTCAGACCCTCCGTCTGCATCACTGGCAAGGGGAAACCACGCCGGCAAATCGAGATGAACTTTCTCGGCCAATGCAGGGATCGAACACCTGACTTCCAGGCTAGCGAGCCAGCACCTTTGTAGTATTATAGGACTTCTTGTGTTGTGTCTTTGGTGATCATCAATGATTTACAATACTACAGTAATCTCAGGTTTTACAGCTTTATTAATGAACTATTTTAAATTTACAGGTCCCTCGCTCTAATGTAGTAATGGCTTCTTGGGGTGGCCTGCTAGGCGTGATTCGCTAGACTCAATCTTACCCCCTTAATTGGGTCATTTCCAACGAAAATACGTAATAATTTGTTTATTTCCCAAAACCTTATTTGGACTAACAACTATAGGTCAATAAACATCCTGTGTTTGATGGTTAATTTGACAATTTAATAATTTTACCTAAAATATCTCTGTTTATCTGTATAACTATATATTTATGTTATTTTAAAAGTACAAGAGATTTTACTGTTAAAGAATAACTTTATAAAACTCCTTAAAATTATCTCAGGCCCAAAGTGCACTCGGCAAATCTCGACAGATTCCGGTACCCTACATCTAGACTCGGATGTATGGCAGTAAGTGATATGTACCTACCCCCCAACATTTGCGATGCGGCTACCGATTTACTTTAAACAGGAAAACGTGTCGCTTTTACAAAAAAGTCCCAAATTGCGTCTTTTGTAGAGTGCGTAGGCCTATACCTAAATAAGCAGAGATTTTGTCCCAAGGCTGCAGTTTTGATAAAATCCCCTGGTAAATCCACAAACCCAATGCCAAACGTGACGTTTGTTGATATGATACACTATCCACAGAAATCTCCATGGGGGCAGCCATTTTTGAATTCGGAACCATCAAAATAGATCAAATATGGCGAAAATGGTCATACAGCCGAGATTAAGATATGTAGCATCTGTCGAGGTTTGCCGAATGGCCCAAAGTGCTACGCCCTACCCACTTAGCCACGCGGTCCCCTCCGGTAAACAAATTGTGGAATATAACATGGATGACTGTCAAGTACAGTAACATGAGGTAAATAAAATAAACAACAAATAAAGAACAAACTTTTTATTTTAGAATCTGTGTTACATTTTAAAATCTTGTTTTGTCTGGTTTTTATTATGAAATATAGATTGGCTAAGAATTATAATTAATAAAGAAAGAACTGGATGGAAATGGAATTCATCGATTTTAAAGAAGTGGTAAAATATTACAATATAGTTATTTTATCTGTGGTTAAATTTCCCAATTTTTTTTAAGTCTAATAATAGTTCTAAAGAAGTTCTAATCTAAAAATAGTTGTTCACTGTTGCATAACATAAACTATTCTTTATATGACCATACATTCTGAATCTCCACATTTAATGCCTGAAAAATACAAAACATGGTTTATGTATTATGAATAAACAAGTCAGATTTTTTTTTATATAAGACAAAAAAATTTGTTTTACAATATAAAGTTAAACAATATAAAGTTATTTAATTTAACCGATTGAAATGGGTGATTGGCGACGCTCTTGGTAAGATGGTCGAATTTTCCCGAGTTGACCAAGGGGTTTATGTAGAAGCTTACTCACAAACAACATGTTGTTCCGTCATTGTGTCTAAGACTTACGCCTCTCTGATTGGACTTCACTAGATTTTAAAAATATTCTGCATTGTCTCATAACAAGATGTTGTCTTTATATTTTCACCATTTTTGTTATTATCTCTGCTATTCTGAATCCTATCTACTGAATGTTTGTAAAAAGACAGTGTAAACCGAGGTAGACGTTTAATAAAATTATTAGGTGAATATACTCAAAGTCATAACTTGTTGTTTATCGTCATGACGATGGGTGCTTGAATATACAAATAAGGTCATAATGATTGGTTATTATAAATAGAATAGTGATTATTTACCTGCACAGAATCCACCAAGACATGGCCAACCATGACACTGGATGTCCTCTTGACATGGTTCTATAAAATAATAAGCCTTAAATATATATAATTGCATGTAACAATAGCTAACTATTAGTCAGGGCCGAGAACCCACTTAATGATATATAATGTTTCTCGTGGATTATTGTTGGGTAGGGTCCCATTGTTTTTACCAAGGTGGGCGTGGGCGTGATCTTGATTTTTCAAGATGGATGCCAAAATGTCGAGAACGACACAAAAAAATCATTTTTCACCATCCTAGGTTGCTGAACACCCATTCGGGCATATTTTTAACATCCGACCTATTCCGACAAAGATATTTAAAATGGTAGGCTCGTTTCAGGTTCATCTTTACAGTTATAATTAGGCTCTTTTGGGACTGACACAGTGCTCGTTTTCCCAACTAGACGTTATTACAAGTTTGAGATCACAGAGGTTATGGCAGCATGAATAGCTGATAGATCACTCGGTCAGACGCCTAATATAGGTCAATACTCTGATTACAAACCGTTGTTCTTATATAATTCGTTTAACACTTGTTTAACTGGAGACTGTCCTGGCTCTCAGGTACATGATGATCATATCTCCGACAGTTATAACAAGCCAATAGAAATTAGAAATGAGATGGATGTCTAGAAAAAGTATATATTAATAAATACATCGGGTTTGTATAAATGATTGACTGTCTAGAATATAAATCATATTTACCGAGACAAAATCCATCTGAACAAGTACCCCAAACAATACCCCCCAATGCATCAATACCCAATTCATTGCACGCACTACCATTAATCTTCCCATTACAGTCTCGTGCAACTATAATAAATATTATTTACAATATAGAATTGTGTTTAAGATTATTTTTCATCTTGTTCCTGAAGCAACGACTGCGAGTTTTACAGCATCTGGTCGTTGCTGGTTTTCTTCACAGTTCCCGAACTTATAGCTACGGTATCTGCAGTCACGTCAACAGTAGCATCCAATCAGTGACTGAGACATAGCGACTTCTACGGAAACCTTGACATTGGACGAACCTTGAACTTTGGAACCCGATTTTAGCTTGAAAGCGTGAGACTTGGTATATACGATGACCACGGAATCTGATTGGATCACAATCTGGGCTTATACCCAATCAAACCTAGTGCCGAAATATGCGGAGCATAACGTGAAGGGCGAGATAAGATGTATGTAGTTAAAGCGAGATCAAGCCTTCTATTGAAGATGATCTTTCATAGGATAACCCAGAGTAATATGATCAGGTTGACTAAATACAAAATCTGACAAATTACCAGTTGTTCCTCTTGTTCAGGCATTTAGTATATCCTGCTCATTTTAAGTGCAGATAAATGATCAAGTAGAGTAGTATTAATAATGGAAACATATGTGTTATGAATAGAATATATATATATAATTTAAAAAAAACCAAGTACGAACAATCCAAACCATTAGACAAAATTCGAAGTCCTAAAAACGGTATAGGCAAAAATGTGTAATATCGCAAAATAGTGTAATCAGCATATGGACTGTTCACCGTATACCAAATACACGACGAACAGTGGTAACAGGTGTCCTTGGAAGAGTAAGCTTACCCTGCCTGGCGCGCCACACCCGCCATAGCTGCATCCAATCTATTAGGCGAAATCTCGCTAAAATAGCGTGATAGACCAATGAACTATCGGTATGCAAAATGCAAGTGATGAACAGTGTTAACGATGTAGTACACATATATTATCAGGGAGATAGTATACCCGTCAATTAAATATGTCGAATAATAGTCGAGAGAGATATGTTATATTTACCGATCAAGTCAATATGGCGACCATAAAACTTTTTAAAGGCTTTAATAAGTCTAGTTCGCAAGTATCCCTGTAGTTGAAGCTTAGATGACAAATGCCTCGATCTACTCAAAAAATCAGAATAGAATGAACAAGCTTTCGCGTAACGAATTAGCTGAGACACAAACACTCCATAAGCTGGTGATATTGGAATGTTACTACTAATAAATGGAAAGTTAACAATCGGAAAGTCAAAGTCATCACGTTTATCGTACAATTTAACACTTAGTTTATGGCAATTGTCAAAATCGAGACGCAGATCCAAGTAGGAAGCGCAATTGTCACTGTCAGTAGTATTTTTAATTTCGAGCTCATCAGGATATATGAATTCTATATAATCACTGAATTTTGGATTATTCAGTGATAAAACATCCTCGATATATCGATAAGTGAAATTAAAATGTCTAACTAAACGTTTATTAGATTTTACGAGTGCCTGCATGTACTCGGCTTCGTAGGAATAGAGAAACAAATCAGCAAGCACAGGTGCACAGTTGGTACCCATGGGGATACCTACCACTTGCTGATCAATTTACCCTCCAAATTCAACAAAGATATTATCAATTAAAAAATCCAACATCTGAATTATCTTGATGGCTGTGTATTTGTTTTTTGAATCACTATGGTTCTTGACAAAATAAGTGGAATTGTAATTAACAACTAATTATTTATATCTAGCGTGTCCCGATTAAGATGAAAAGACACTGTGAATAATGTCTTTCAACTGAGTTTTTAATTTACTATGGGGAATTTTAGTGTACAAGGTAGAAAAGTCAAACGTTTGTATAGATGAGACTGAAGCAAGTGATCTAGATTGCAAACCATCAAGTAATTCTTTGGAATTTTTTAAGATCCACATTTGATTAATACCACTACGAGAGTATATTTTGTCGCAGTATTTTTAAATACCCTCTTTCACTGCCGTTAGTATAGATGTCAATACTTTTGAAAGTGGTTTTGTGGAACAACGGGATGAACCTGCTATAAAACGTTGCTTGTAGGGATTTTTATGTAGTTTAGGTATCCAATATAGCAGCGGCAGATCTGTATAGGTATCACCACATGGCGTACCAAATTTAGTGAGTACAGATCTGTGATTGGATAAAATTTCATCCTTACTTAAAGTCGAGCGTTTATACGTAGCACTGTCAATAGGTTTCCCGAAATTAAGTTCTTTGAACAGGCAGTCATAATAGTACCGTTTTCTTATAAACACTAGATTATTGGACGCTTTGTCAGCTGGTACAATGACATACTTGTCATGTAAGGCGTTGAGATTTTCAACAATGCTAGCATCATTGAAAATAGATTTAGGCCTAGTATCAACTAACAAACGTTGCATATAAATTCTGCGTTTAAGTAAACGACTAATAGACTTAGTCCAATCTGAGAGAGTATCAGAGATAATACTTACATAGAAACATACGTGTTATGAATAGAAACATGCGTGTTATGAATAGAATATATATATATATTATACTTACATAGAAACATACGTGTTATGAATAGAAACATACGTGTTAATAATAGAAACATGCGTGTTAGGAATAGAAACATACGTGTTAGGAATAGAAACATACGTGTTAGGAATAGAAACATACGTGTTAGGAATAGAAACATACGTGTTAGGAATAGAAACATACGTGTTAGGAATAGAAACATACGTGTTATGAATAGAAACATACGTGTTAATAATAGAAACATGCGTGTTAGGAATAGAAACATACGTGTTAGGAATAGAAACATACGTGTTAGGAATAGAAACATACGTGTTAGGAATAGAAACATACGTGTTAGGAATAGAAAAATACGTGTTATGAATAGAAACATACGTGTTATAAATAGAAACATACGTGTTAGGAATAGAAACAAACGTGTTAGGAATATATTATATATATATGATACTTACTTCGACATGTGTTATTTAGACATTTAGCAAAAGAATCCGAACAAAATCCGTCCCCACATTGTTCACCTGAAATATTTTATATTTTAGATTGCTGGGCGTCATTTCAATAGGTGTCTGATTTATACATGTATATAGTTTCTCTCACTTAGGCCAAAACATGAATATACCTGTGGGGTGTCACATAATAATAATAATAATAATAATAATCACTTTATTTCTAAAGGGTACAAAATTAGGCCCGGGGGCCTTTCTTACATTTTGCCCTTTTAACAATAACAAGCATGCATAAAATCTGGAACAAATGTTTTACATAATGAAAATTGATATTAAATATTTTAGAGGTGCTGTTTGATAAATGTAAAAATTATTTACACTATGAAAGGTATGAGTAGAATTATACATATATATATATATATATATATATATATATATACTGATTAGTGGTAATATTAAAAGTCTGACGAGCACAGTAAGTTATGAAAGCGCTAACTGAAAATATGTAGTTTTCTTTTGCCATTTTTTAATTTTCTCTCTCTCTCTCTATATATATATATATCTGGGTCTAAAAGCTGTCGAATATTGGTTAAATAACCACGCAGACCTAATACCAGACCGGTTTTCAAATTCATTTATTCTCGGTGCATTAGATCTCGTGATATCAAATAACATATTTTTCTTCAATGGCCTATACTATACACAAATCAAGGGAGTCGCTATGGGTACGAAAGTTGGCCCTACCTATGCTACTTTAACTTTAGGTTATCTTGAGGAAATATGGTATGAGAGGGTGACCAAAATGTTTGGCAATGAATTTAGTGATTTGATTAAGACTTCATGGAAACGGTTCTTAGATGATTGTTTTGTGATACTCAGAGTATCTCAGGAAATCATCTCAGAACTTCATAAAATGTTAAATAGTTTAGATGACAGTATTCAGTTTACAATTGAGCAGAGTCAATCCATATTAAATTTTCTGGATGTGACAGTTAAGCTACACGCAAACGGCTCTATTGAAACTGATGTGTATTACAAATAAACTGATACACATCAATATCTAAATTTTAATTCTTGTCACCCACCTCATACGAAACGAAACATCCCATATAACTTAGCTAGACGAATTTGTACAATTGTGTCCAATCAAGATGTCAAAATTCAGAGACTGCGGGAACTAAAAGGTTTCTTATTAAAACAAAAATATCCAGGTAAATTAATAGACGATGCTAACCAAAGAGCATTGAGTCTGGATCAAAGCCTGTTAAGAAAACCTAAAGTTCCTGTAGTCTCTGATAAACGCAACGTTGCTTTAGTTACTACATTCAATCCGTCCCAGGAAAATGGGAAAATCTATCATTGAAAATTACATCCATATCCTTAAAAATAGCCAAACGATGGATAAAATTTTGAGAAAAACAAATATAATCAACAGTCTAAAGCAACCTTCCAATCTAGCTAGGATTATAACATCTTCTAAATATGATTCAGTCGCTTCAATTCCAGTAGTTTCGAAATGTGGTAATTCAAAGTGTAAAACCTGTGACATTATCATTGAGGGATCATCCATAAAAATTGATGATGATAATGTATTTTATATCAAACAGGCAATGAATTGCCAATCGAACTATGTAATTTACCTTATAGTGTGTCCGGGATGCAAGGGAAGGTACATAGGGAAGACCAAAATTATACTTAGGTTGAGAATGAACCTCCATCGACAGCACATACTTCAACCAAAATACAGGATGATCCCGCTCAGTGAGCATCTTGAAGTATGTGGTGGGGGTAAATTTAGTGTTTTTCCTTTATGTAGACTTAATAGCAAAAACAACGACCTCTTGGAGGCGAAAGAGAGCTATTTTATTGAGAAGTACCACCCGAAACTTAATTCTAAATAAGAGAATTATGAAATTAATTAAAATAAAGAACGCGGTGGGATTGAATATTTGTACCCTTGCCTGTATAATTATGTAACTATGACATTGTGACGTCATAGACTATTGTTATAAATCGCCTGATGAGCCGCTATCGCGGTGAAAACGTTAGCATACAAATGTAGTTTTATTTTTATTTTGCCATCTTTAATTTTAATTATATATACATATATATAGGTAAATACAGCTCCCAATGCATTTTAAACAATGATTTACTTGAATGTAAAGAAAATTATTTCATCAAAAAGTACAAACCAGTATTAAATAAACGTATATTGTAGTAAGAGATGAATTAATTATCTTTTTATTGTTAAATTACTAAATGTAGATATATGTAAATATTATTATGTTGTATTTGATATAAATGTTTCATTGTCGTTGGAGCGTTTTAAGAGATATGATATCGTAGTGTTCCCATATAGGTGAACATTAGTCGAGATATGGCTGAATATATGGTTTATAAAATATTGATCGAAATTTGAATGGGATTAATTCTTTGATTTTTCATAACTGAAATATATTTGATTGATAATTTTTGAAATATAATTAGCGTGATTGTTCCATTGCAGATGATTATCGACCTGAACACCGAGCAATTTAAAGTTGAAACATTTTCAATCGTACAGGTATTAAGATTTATCCGTAGAGGGAACCTTCAAGGAATTGTCCCAGATTTCTCAGCAAATAGCACATGATTTTAACGTGAATCTGAAGTTGGAACATTTTCAATTGCACAGTTATTAAGTTTTATTCGCGAATTTGGGGTTAAAAGTTGTTTTTTCTGCTTTGTAATTATTAGCATACATTTAGTTTTTAGTTCGTTGACCATCATCGAATTGTGGTCGCACCAGTTGAGTAAGATATCAGTATCACTTTGTAATTTAATTTAAAGATCATTTAAATTGTTAGCCGACGAAAAGACTGTTGTATCATCCGCAAATAAATCACAGAATAGATGGAGAGGAAGATCATTTATGAAAATATTAAATAATAAAGGTCCTAAAATAGATCCCTGTGGAATACCGTGAATAATTGGCTGAAGTTGAGAATATTGTCCGTTTGCGAAAGAACATTGGTTTCGGTGGTCTAAAGCTTTAAGAGGTTTATTAACTTAATTAATAGTTACCCTGGGGATTACACTGAAAGGTTACGTCATCTGTGTAAAAACAATTATCATCTGAAATATAAAACATATAAATAGAACGCCATATTATGTATAGTGACAAGTGGGTGCTGATTGTATCTTACAGGAGTTCATGGAGAGTGTTGAAACTGGTGTGATCAACATATTAAAGATGAACACCCTTTGTTTTCAGACTGTACAGGTGTTGAACACGAATTCAACTGTTTATAAAGTAGAAGGTAAGGGTCTAATGACATATAAATGTTTGTATTTTATACATTAATCAACAGAAAGTTAACATGTTATACTTACTCCTGACTACACAATTATTATCCAGACAAATTTCGCCGTTTGTTACATTGCATTGTTTACCTCCACACTCGTTTTCTGAAAAATACACCCATGTTACAGTTAGAATATTGAGAAATTATATATTTTAGTGGAGGGAACATTAACTATTTATTAGCTATTTGAAATTTGACAAAGCAATCGACGGTATATGTCTAGTTAATTTGTAGATTTATTCACAGATTATACGATGGAATTATAATTTTATCAGTAAATTTCAAGATGATAGTTATTTGAGTGGATAATAACTTGATTGGTAATAAATATATTTGATAGAAGACTCGGTATCATACCATCTGTTGTACATCTCCATACAGTACACACCCCCTTTATATCATTACACTGGGTCACGTCACATAATCTCACTGTAAAATAATTATAATATTGGTGATATCGTAAATAAACACTTATTTAGACATGCGATATATTCCCGATTTTAGAAATCATTGCACCGTGGTCACCAGTAGGTAAAGTGTTTATTAGAAAGACAAAAAACACAACAATACTTACTGTTGCATTTTGGTCCACCAAAGCCAAAGGTACAATTGCAAACCCCGTCACCGACACAGTTCCCCCCGTTCATACACTCCACGTTCTCGCATAGATCTACTGAAAAACACAGTATTATTCACATATTAAAGTTATGTTGCATGATTTGTATATATTCAGATTAATTTTTTGATATTTATGTAAGTAATAAAAATAACGCTAAAAATAGTTATTTGAGTAAGAAATAAAAATAAAGCTAAATAATCTCTCGGCTTGAATTTAAAACAGACGCATCAATTTATTTCACGGATAAATAATGGTGTTACTTTTAATGTTGAACCACCTTAACCCTTAACCGGTCATTGTCGACTAAAGTCACCACAACGTTATACAGCTAAGTGGTCACAGTCAACTTAAGTCGACCACAGCAAGAACCTTTTTAATAAGCCACATTTGAGTATTTAGTTACATATTTAACTGATATGGCCATGCATGCGTGTCAGACAGAAACTTGTCTTGTCACGGGCAATGAGAAACATAGGCTGCCAGGCAACGAAACTTACGCCAACGGCAGCTAAATCGTCCGGGAAGTGAACAAGAATTGTCGCATATTTTACTTTTTCGGTAATGAAACATTTATAAATACACTAAAATCTGATTAAAAGTAACAACTCATTATGTAATTATCAGAAAATCATTCGAATTTGTTTGGCTTTGATAAAGTTCTCCTCCATGCTGTTCAAGTTATCAAAATACATTGAAACTCAATATACTTGTTCGACTCATGACCTTCAACACTGTGTATAAATTTAAAGTCAATCGGACATTAACTTAAGCCTCTAGAGCGTCCACAAATTTTTTATAGTGATCAAGGGCGATAACTCTGACAATTATAATCGGAAATCGCTGAAAATCAATAGGATTCTTCGTCGCATGACCTTAAACACTGTGTATAAATTTAAAGTCAGTCGATTATTAACATTAGCCTCTAGAGCGTCACGAGATTTTTTGAAGTAACCAAGGACCATAACTCTGACAGTAATTATCGGAAATCGCTGAAAATCAATAGGCTTCTTCGTCTCATGACCTTAAACACTGTGTATAAATTTAAAGTCAATTGAATATTAACTTTAGCCACTAGAGCGTCCACAAGCAATTGTGGACGCCGGGCCGACGGACGGACGGGGGCGACGGCAATATACCACCACATCTCAACGTGGGCGTATATAAACATGTTTTTGTTCAACTTTACCGAAAGTGATTTTTCCTACAATCAAAGGCCGTAATTCATTAAGTTACATAGAGAATCTCCTACGAGTGTTTTTTGATATCAAAAAATATCAACACAAGCTTATAAAGTAAAAAAACGAGGTTTTGCCGAGTTTTTTTTTACTTTATCAACGAGTGTTGATATTTTTTGGTATCAAAAAACACGAGTTGGAGATTTTATTTATCATCCAATCCTTTCTTACATGCACAAATAAATATAATTCTTTGGTATAGATTTCACTTTTATTGAACCTAATTACATTTCAGCGTAGTGATACATCATTTTTTGACAGCAGTTTAGCTATTGTATAGTCCTATATACTGACACAGTTTATTCCTTCAAGATCAATTAAATAAAAGCAGTTCCTTTTTTAAATTTTTTTTAAAAGTCTATCTTTACTTAAACTAAGTGGTTTCTTTAAAATAAAAGAAAGTAGTTCCTTTTTGATTGACCAATCAAATTTATGTAAAGCGATATCTCCACTGTGTATATATCACAGTAGATTATGTAATTTATCACACAAGCGATATCTACTGTCAAATGTATTATTGGGTGATAAAATTTGATATGCGCAAATATAAATATGCACTTAAAGTTTCACCAAATTCGAATTAAAATTGTGACATCTACAGGGTCCACGAATTTGATATACCATATTTTTACACTATTTGGTACAAACGGTGGCCATTTTGTCTTGCAATTATGGTACGATTTTGCCGATATTCGAACTCAACCTTAAATCGGATAATAATTGGAGGGTCTAGAGCACAAGTGATCTAACTACCTGCCGTTTTAGCTGGTAGTTAGATCACTTGTGTTCTAGACCCTCCAACTGTGACCTCCAGTGGGACCAAAAGCTAAAATAGGCAATTCTTCGTACAATCAGGGGCCATAATTCAGGAAGTTACGTTCCCATGGGCGCAAATATCGAAAGGAACCAAGATCTTTTGGTTATAAATATCAAGATCTTTGAGTTATAAATATTCATTTCAAGTTTCATCAAAATTGAATTAAAATTGTGACCTCTACAGGGTCCACAACCTTGATACCATTTTTAACAGCATTTGCGTACAAACGGCGGCCATTTGAATAATATTCGTTACCTCTAGAGGGACCATAGGGGATTTTTCGGACAACCAGGGGCCATAATTCAGGAATTTATGATCCGATATGTGCAAGTAACGAAAGGACATCTATTTTGTGCACAACTTTGATACCATTTTTTAACAGTACATGTATTCGCGTACAAACGGCGGCTATTTTGTCTGGCAATTTTGGTCCGATTTTCCTGAAATTCGAACTCAACCTTCCTATAGGTGTAACGGGATATACTCAAGCGGGTTTTTATTTAAAATCAGAAAATAATTGTGACCTCCCGAGGGCCCACGAGCTAAGAAGGTGATTTTTTTGGACAATCAGAAGCCATAATTCCAGGAGTTACATTCCGATGGGTGCAAATATGAAAAGAAACCAAGATTGTTGGGTTATATACATTCATGTCGAGTGTCATCAAAATCGGTTCAAAATTGTGACCTCTATAGGGTCAACAAGCGAAAAACCCGAGTTTCATATAATCAGGGGCCCTAATCCATGAAGTTTCGATCTGATACATGCCAATATCGAAAGCAGTCGAGATCTTTTGCGGGATAAACCTTGATATATTCTAACTTTTTAAAAAAAAAATCTGATAAAAATTGGGAACTCTAACCCTAACCCTAACCCTGTCTGGTCCACATGCTAAAAACGAGATTTTCCGTACAATAAGGTCATAATCCACGAAGTTAAGGTTCGATACCTGCCAATATCGCAGCGATTGAAAGTTGAGTAAATTCTTGAGTAAATTCTTAACTTAAAGGTGACCGGAAAAGGTTCATAAATATTTTAAATAATGCAAGTAATTATGTCAACATATCCTTTCCATAAGTATAACACGAACCTGAATGTGAATATTACCTGCAACAGGTAAATTTCAACATTAGTAATATCCGCCATTCCCCGTGGGTAGTCTTAAAAAAAAATTCTTCTCAGACTATCTGTATGCCTCTATGGTACCACATTCCACAAGTTTTTTGACTTAGAATAATTTTGATAAAGTGTTTTGATAAATTGATTTAGTCGAAAGTCTTGTGGAGATGAAATTTTGAGAAAAAAAAATTACAAAATTTCTAAGTCTAATATCTTGTGGAACTCTTGTGGTAAAAAACACCACATACCTAAAATTCGCCACGCCCATCAAACCTTACCTCCCCGCCATAAAAAAACAATTATTTATTTATTAATCGGCTATCAATAAAAGACAAACAACAAAAACAAAAATCACAACAATACTTACTGTTGCATGTTGGTCCACTAAAGCCAATGGCGCAATTGCAAACCCCGTCGACGACACAGTTCCCCCCGTTCATACACTCCACGTCCTCGCATAGATCTACTGAAAAACACAGTATTATTTACATATTAAAGTTATGTTGCATGATTGGTATATATTCAGATTAATTATTTGATATTTATGTAAGTAATAAAAATAACGCTAAATAATAGTTATTTAAGTAAGAAATAAAAATAAAGCTAAATAATCTCTCGGCTTGACTTTAAAACAGACGCATCAATTTGTTTCACGGATAAATAATGATGTAATTTATAATGTTAAACCACCTTAACCCTTAACCGGCCATTGTCGACTATAGTCACCACAACGTTATACAGCTAAGTGGTCACAGTCGACTTAAGTCGACCACAGCAAGAACCTTTTTTATAAGCCACATTTGAGTATTTAGTTACATATTTAACTGATATGGCCATGCATGCGTGTCAGACAGAAACTTGTCTTGTTACGGGCAATGAGAAACATAGGCTGCCAGGCAACGAAACATACGCCAACGGCAGCTAAATCGTCCGGGCAGTGAACAAGAATTGTCGCATATTTTACTTTTTCGGTAATGAAACATTTATAATACACTAAAATCTGATTAAAAGTAACAACTCATTATGTAATTATCAGAAAATCATTCGAATTTGTTTGGCTTTGATAAAGTTCTCCTCCATGCTGGTCAAGTTATCAATATACTTGTTCGAGTCATGACCATCAACACTGTGTATAAATTTAAAGTCAATCTGACATTAACTTTATCCTCTAGAGCGTCCACAAATTCTTTAAAGTGATCAAGGGCGATAACTCTGACAATTATAATCGGAAATCGCTGAAAATCAATAGGATTCTTCGTCTCATGACCTTAAACACTGAGTATAAATTTAAAGTCAATCGGTTATTAACCTTAGCCACTAGAGCGTCCACAAGCAATTGATTTTTTAATCGGCTATCAATAAAAGACAAACAACAAAAACAAAAACAACAGAGATTTTTATAAACCGATTTTGGCTAAAACGTATTTATGCACGACAAGTTGTTGCCATATACCATACAGCGAGCTACATGTATGAGAGAAATTTCAGAAGGCTTTCGTTGATTATCAAACAGTTTTTTAACAAACTTAATAAATACCTCTACGGAATTGTTGTCGGGGAGGGGGGCAAATTGCCCACATGGCGTATCCTCACTACCCCCCTTCACTCTAACCCACCTAATAATATTTAAATCACGAAAAAAACCAAAATGAACACGATTATGTGAAGATTATGCCAGAAATTAAATTGAGATTTAAGGTAACCTGAGACCTGAACCAAATATTTTTGAAACAGAATATGTGCCAAATTGTTAATATTTAAATGCTTCTGGGCATATAAGCATATTGTATATCTATAAACTTTCCACCTCTCTTATATGTACAAAACTATAATATAATATCATACAAAACATTATCCATAACATGAAATGAATACTAAACCTTATCCAAGATAGTATTATTGCAGCTTCCGACTGCAAAATCCTGTTATTTGCATATTTTAAAAATTTGTTTAAGTTTTAAATTCAAGCTTAAACTCCAAATGTGTGGTGTACACATAAAACCGACTTCCTGCTCATTTGATGCACCCTCTCTCCCCGTAATAACCGTTATAATGTCGTCTTGTCTTAAAAAACAACAGCAAAATCCTACGCCCGAAAAGATGGCACAAAAAGTTAATTTTATGATATGATATTGCTAACATGGTCTTGTAAATATACCCAGGTATTAGAATATTGTATCCACTATCAAAATCCACAACTATTATATGCATATTTTAAATTATACAGTATATTACTATGTTATGGATAATGTTTTGTATGATATTATAATATAGTTTTGTATTTATTTCATGTTAACATTCTCCATGGTCTTGTAAATAAACCCAGGTATTAGAATATTGTATCCACTATCAAAATCCACAACTATTATATGCATATTTTAAATTATACAGTATATTACTATGTTATGGATAATGTTTTGTATGATATTATAATATAGTTTTGTATTTATTTCATGTTAACATTCTCCATTGAATTTTTTTATATATCAAACTTTAATGGTGCCAGCGAAATCTTTCCTTTTCAAAAGCTATCAGGTGCTATGTATGACGTTCGAATATCTAAATTCACGTATCTTTATTCGAAGTGGAGCCGAAAATCGAAAGTTGATAGCAATTTAGAAAGACAAGCTAGTACAGTGCACAGCTGAAGTTTGAAGGACAATTAGCGATGATCAGTGGCTATACATTTCAAAAAAATCTGCAATAGCCAATATAACATGCTTTGATTGTTTTGATTAAAAAATTTTAGCCTGGATTTTATTATAATTTTACAAGGTTTACATGATGTGCCTTATAGACCAGGTTTGTTCCCAGCGAGCTCTCGCTATCAATTTAAGTGGAGTAGTGCAAGGTATGTAGAAGGCACATATAAGAGAGGTGGAAAGTTTATAGATATACAATATGCTTATATGCCCAGAAGCATTTAAATATTAACAATTTGGCACATATTCTGTTTCAAAAATATTTGGTTCAGGTCTTTGGTTACCTTAAATCTCAATTTAATTTCTGGCATCATCTTCACATAATCGTGTTCATCTTGGTTGTATTCGTGATTTAAATATTATTAGGTGGGTTAGAGTGAAGGGGGGTAGTGAGGATACGCCCTGTGGGCAATTTGCCCCCCTCCCCGACAACAATTCCGTAGAGGTATTTATTAAGTTTGTTAAAAAACTGTTTGATAATCAACGAAAGCCTTCTGAAATTTCTCTCAGACATGTAGCTCGCTGTATGGTATATGGCAACAACTTGTCGTGCATAAATACGTTTTAGCCAAAATCGGTTTATAAAAATCTCTGTTATTTTTGTTTTTGTTGTTTGTCTTTTATTGATAGCCGATTATAATAGCCAAGAAAGACACGTTATATTTACCAATCAAATAATTGAACGGCCATAAAACTTTTTAAAGGTTCTTATAAGTTTAGTGCGCAAGTATCCTTGTAGTTGAAGCTTAGATGACAAATGTCTCGATCTTTTTAAAAAATCAGAATGAAAGGAACAAGCTCTCGCGTAAAGAATTAGCTGAGACACAAACACTCCATAAGCTACTGGTATTGGAATGTTACTACTAATACATGGAAAGTTAACAATCGGAAAGTCAGAGTCATCCCGTTTATCGTACAATTTAATACTCAGTTTATGGCAATTGTCAAAATCGAGACGCAGATCCAAGTAGGAAGCGTAATTGTCACTGTCAGTGGTATTTTTAATTTCGAGCTCATCAGGATATATAAATTCTACATAATCACTAAATTAGGATTATAAGGGCTAAAACGATATATCGATAAGTGAAATTAAAAAGTCTGACTGGCTTGACAGCTCTAGGAAATAATAATAGCCTTATTCTGAGTACTAGATGATTAAGTTTTCCACTTGTTGTTTAAATTATTCATTCCATTCTTTTTTATTGTCCAGAGGGTTCGGAAATTATTTTAAATCCGTGTCACATTTGAAAAGGTTTACGTAAGGCTTTTTAATTCGTTTGTGTGAATATTGTAAAATAGTACAATTTGTTGACCAGAATAAAGATTGGGACATATTATTCAGTTACAACAAGAGTGGTAATTTGGCCTTTAAGTCTGTAGTAGAATTGTTCCACCATATTAAAAGTACTTATATGTCAAAATGTTCCTCTGAGACCCGTGTGGATATTTTCCTGTTTCGATTCCATTCGTGTGCAAAGTAAATTCTTTAAACTAGCCATGAATAACTCAGTGAAAAGCGAATTTCTTATTCCAGAACACTGAAATACTTGTTAGTATTACGGAATTTTCAATTGTTGAAAAAAAATCGCGGGATTATTAGTCACGTGTTGTCAACGCAGTTGACCAAGCGAAGTACGTGAAAATAAAATTGAACAAGCTAACAGTGAGGCTGATCTCCCCCACCAAAAAATCCAAAATAAATAGATGTCACATATTAATGAATCGCACATTTTTTTCCAAAAGTATCGAGAAATCAAACTATACACTAAGTTTCAACATTCTCTATCGGATATAATCAAGATTATCTTGTCCCAAAGCATCGACCAATGAGATTGACTAGCTCTGCTTAGCTTAGCTCGAAATGTTAATCCTGAACTCAGTCAAGACATTTAGCTAACGAGCAGTTTAAACATTCTACCTCGATTAAAAGCAGAGTTGTTATGTTCCAAAGTTCTGACCAATCAAATTGATTATCGCTTCAAGATTTAGCGGAAAACTTGTACCATTGCACATAGTCAAGGTAACGATATAATGAATCTATATTCGGAGTTTCGTAACATTATAACTAATGTTATCGGGTCCCAAACGATCAACCAATCAGATTGCTTATCTCTGCTTACCACAAGCAGACAATGTCAAAGTATTGATGTAATAAAACTATAGGCTCACCAAGTGTCCTTACTCTCACTTAATTAGAACTAAAGTTATCGAGTCCTCAAGCCTCAACCAATCAAATTACTTGTCTCTGCTTACCTAAGTAGAAAATGCTCATCTTTAAACTCCATCCACGTTTGAACATTCTAACCTAATTAGGAGAGTTATTGTGTTCCAAAGTATCGACCAATCAAATTGCTTATCGCTCTGCTTACCCTGAGCAGAACATGATCATTATCGAACTTAGTGAGGGTTTCACCACTCCCACTTAATAAAAAATAAAGTTATCGTGTCACAGGGCATCAACCAATCCAATTGTTTATCTATGCTTCATAAATGAACAATAAGTTGCATTTCAACGTAATTTACCGTGAATATGGGTATTGGGAACTTAAAATGCATTTTTCCTCACCGTGTCTAATGACGTCACAACACAGCAAAGTATGAGATATAATTTCAACATAATTTCCTGGTATATACCGTTTTCAAGCGCTTCGCGGCAGCACTTTAAAACATGCTTCGATTTTATTAGTTTCGTTTTGTCGGTTATAGAATTTTAACAAATTGCCTTATAAAAAGTGAGCGTGAATTTTGTTTTAAACTTACAACAAATACATGCTATTTTGAAATGCTAAAATGAATGACGGGTGTTATAAAAAAGAAAAAAATAATATTAATAAGAACCACCTCCGAGCACTTGAATTGGGGTGACAAATGTTTTAACCGTCATGTTAAAACACGCAAATTGACGTTTTTTAAACTTAAGTTTATGTAATTAAAATCAAACAAAAGGATAAGATATCAGCTTAAAAAATCTGTTTTAAATATAAAAAAAATGATTTAATAGGGACTGTGTTACGTAAGTTGAGAAAGGTTAAAAATCGGGGAACATTTTCTTCCAACTCGAGCAATTGAGCTGTGACACCTAAATGTCCACAAACATGAATGGACGTCAATGAACGTATCGAGATTAAACAAGTTATCAATATTTAGAAATTATTTTACACGATAGCCGACACGTTACCAAGAAAAATATTTTGCATGCCAATTTGTGGATCTTTATCAATATACAAAGTTGTGGTCAGGTACGACAAAGGTGTCCACTTATACTCCGAAAGTAGGCAAATAACAATGTGTCACCTACCATCACCATTACATTTTGCAAGAGGTGGATAGAGAACATGCTAAAACAAACACGTAATTTTTTGTACAATTTTAAAGCGAAAATTCCATTTTTTCTAAGAAAATCAAAAAATAATTATTTAAATGTCTATTACAAAATAGGTTGTCAACTCACTATTATACGATCATAGGCATCGTTCAAACATTTAAAAATCATTCACATACAAATTCGTAATATTTTCTATTTGCATATAAATATTCTATAACTATATGCAAATATAAGAAAATATCATTGAATACAGCAATCAAATAACCCTTTGTTGTATTCAATATAATATGGCTTGAAAACGTACTACTTTTGTCCAGAATGATGTCACTTTCAGAGTTAAAGTAATGTCTTTACCATTATTGGTGATGATTTTTATTTTGTTTTGATAATCTGGATAGTAGCATACAGTGTATTTTGTGCCAGTAAAGTCCTCGGGACACTCACATATGTAGCCGTCTTCTGTTTTACTACAATTTCCATTGACATAGCATAGGTTTGGTTCACAGGGGTTTTCTAAAACTAAAGACCACACAGTTTCGTAAGAAGATGATTATTGTGTTTACAAATTTACAATTTTGATAATAAAAAACCCACAGTGGATCCAAAACAAGATACGCGTACATTTGACAAGAGATGGATAGAGAACATGCTTAAACCAACGGCTGCCAGGCAGGATACGCCCACATACAAAAGTTAGATAAAGAACAAGCTAAAATGAAAGTAATTATCTTACAATAAAGGTCCTATTTCATGAAGTTACAAATCGATATGGAACTAAGATCATTGGGTTATAAACATGCATTTCAAGTTACGTCAAAATCGGATTAAAATTAGTCAAATAACAATGTGTCACTTACCATCACAATTTGTGCCAGTAAAATCCTCGGGACACTCACATATGTAGCCGTCTTCTGTTTTACTACAATTTCCATTGGCATAGCATGGGTTTGGTTCACAGGGGTTTTGTAAAACTAAAGACCACACAGTTTCATTACAAGTTGATCTTTGTGTTTACAAATTTACAATTTTGATAAAAATGAAACTAGCGGACCCCAGACAAGATAAGCCTACATTTTGCAAGAGGTGGATAGAGACCATGCTAAAACAAACACGTAATTTTTTGTACAATTTTAAAGCGAAAATTCCATTTTTTCTAAGAAAATCAAAACATAATTATTTAAATGTCTATTACCAAATAGGTTGTCAACTCACTATTATACGATCATAGGCATCGTTCAAACATTTAAAAATCATTCACATACAAATTCGTAATATTTTCTATTTGCATATAAATATTCTATAACTATATGCAAATATAAGAAAATATCATTGAATACAGCAATCAAATAACCCTTTGTTGTATTCAATATAATATGGCTTGAAAACGTACTACTTTTGTCCAGAATGATGTCACTTTCAGAGTTAAAGTAATGTCTTTACCATTATTGGTGATGATTTTTATTTTGTTTTGATAATCTGGATAGTAGCATACAGTGTATTTTAAGATTTGCATGTAGTTATAGAAAAAAACAGAACTCAATGACCATTAAATACCGCTCCTAGAATAGTCATATTTTTTTTATTTGTTATCGTATTTCGACATTTGTACAGTAAAATTAACATTTTTTATTAGGTAGTTATTGGGTAATTCGGCGTGCTGCCAGGATCGGCCATTTTGTCAGATAGTTTCGTTTCAATTTTCCCGAGATTCGAATTCAACCATCATTATGGAGCAACGGTAATATATCTAAACGGTATTTAAAATCAGATAAGCATTTTGACCTCTAGTGGATCCACAATCTAAAAATGTGATTTCTCGTACAATCTAGGGCAAAATTCTGAAAGTTATGGTCTGACATGTGCCAATATTCAGAGGAACTGATATCTCTGATAAATTAGTAGTGTGTTTCAATTGGATTAACAGGAATTCATAATACATAATTGTTTAAACATAAAACGTTATTTCATGGTACATCTTATCATGTTATTTGAACATAAAATAGAAATTAATTAATAAAATAGAAGTTCAGTACTTCCTTACCCTCACAATACATCCCGGTCGTTTTATCCGGACACACACAATTTCCTTCAAAGCATGTTCCACCGTGCTTACAATTAATATCATCGCATGGAGAGACTGACAAAGACAAAGAAATATCGATTTCCACGAGATTGGAGTTAGGCAGAAATTTCAATAGCTAACACTTCGATTCAAAGTGGACCAATTTGACTGAAATTTTCAGCGAATTCCCTTTACAGTATCTTATTTGTAACTATTATAGTGAGAGATGCCAGCTTTTTATTTAATCTCCCATAATGTATCTTTAAGCAAAGCGTAATTATACAAATATAACATCTGTGATGATCATTTATGGATCTACAATATTATATTTTTTTTAACATAAAACTTACTAGTAGGTGCTATTGGGATGATGTTTAATATCATTAGCAGCATTAACAGTGCTCTCATTTTAACCATCTTCTATTCTAATGGAAGAGACAAAATATAATATAAATACCAGTAGGTATTCAAATACAAAAATGTAGAAAAGATAATAAAACTAGCAACTACACCGTAACAATATGTACACGTATCTATAAAGTGCATATGTCATAAACAAACTTATCAAGTGGAAAAATTAAACAACAAGATTTTAAAAAAAGAGGACAACAGTAACTAAGAAGGGTTCAGAGATTTGACATGTTTTACTAACACATTTTTAAAAATAAAACATGAACCGCTTCTCAGTTTGAGTAAATATAAAGTAAATTCCAGAATAAAAAAAGCGGTATATGGCAATGTTCCCGTCATTGCCCTTTCTTACTTTTTTGAATTGCTAATTTAAGTTGACTTTCTGTTCGGTAAATTTAGAATCTTCACAGGATATGTTGTATAGATATGATAGTAATTGTTTTCTCTAAGAATTTTGAAAGTGAGCAGTCCCTGATTGAATTATACTCGTTGGTAGATTGTGGGTCAATTTAGAGATTCAAATAAAGGTGCCGAATGTGAACGCAAAATGCTCCTTGCTGCACGTTTTTGAAGTGCAAACCGGAATTCGAGTTTATTGTTATTGGCATTATCTCAAACAGTAATCAAAATATTATGATAAAATAAAGTCTTAAAAAAAATTCTAAGATGGCGTGGTAAATAAATTAAATGAAATTTAATGGCCTACTGTTCTGCTCCGACTGGGCTAATAAAGACGATGTCGTAAATGCGCGTTTCTCAACCTGGGGGAATGGCTCGCATCCAGGGGGTGAATGAGAACACTCTCGGTAACTTCAAAAATGGTCATATAAGGGTTGTTGAATTCTATGAGAGGTGAAGTTGCATTCCAAGATTTCAGTTGTCAACTTTTTCGCTGGCTATTCCCAGTGTTTTGCCGTTCGTTACAACTTTGTGACTCTGCTTGTGATAAAAACTAAATACCGGAACAGACTGAATGTCCGAAATGACATGAGATTAGTACTCTCAAACACTGTGACAATCACCAGGAGCAAATTTCGCACTAAACTGAAAACAACGTATTTTCATTAAAATATAAATTTTGTGATTATTGAATCTCAACTTCGATCCGTTTTCATTCCATATTAAATGTCAATGTGGTCAGGGGTGGGGGGGTGCAGGCCCGTGCAATGATCCGCAGTATATGTCGGGTGGCTTCTATAGAAAAGGGCCATTTTCAAGTTCCTCTGAAACGCCTGGAAGAGTGCCAGGAATGAATGGACATCGGAATTTCCGGGCTTCAATTTCTAAACACCTTCTCGACGGGCCACGGCCCCACAGTCAGTGACCTCCTAAAAAATCTTGGGGTAAATGGGTTAGTTGATAATTCATTTCGGGGTGAGCGGCGAGAAAAGGTTGAGAAACTTGGACGTAAATTTGTCATAAAGTAGAATTTGGAGGATATGATTTTGGCAATTTTGTTAAATTAGAGATTCCAATCTCAACTTTGGTCAACAATAAGTCCTTAATGTTTCGGATACATTATCTCATGATTCACCTTTAATTTTTAATGATATGCTGTTTGTGTTTGGTGTTTTGAAGCTATTAACATGACTTTTGTGTTTAGCATTCATTACCATACCATATCATTACACCTATCAAATACATTTAATAATCCTCTTGAAGGGCAATCTGTATATCAGCTAGATTGCTGCTAGAGAGATGAAGGGTGTGCCATCTGCAACAAGATCAGTATTGACATGAAGCGGAAGATTTTTTAAAAAGATCCGGGAAAGTAACAGACGCATACTCATTATTTATTTACTGTTCAGCCTCCTGCGTTATTGTTACACATTATTCTTCTTTATCAAATCACAGAAGGATCCCGAAAAAAAGTGTTTTATACAAGATGGCTTCAAAAAAGGTGACCACCGAAACGTCTTAATGATCATAATTATATATCTATTAATTCCAATTTGACGATCTTGGGGTCTATTTCTATGTTAAAAAGGTGTTGGCCTTCTTTGTCAAAAATGGCCGCCAACACGTCCAACTGACTGCAAGTCCATAACTATTGACCCAAATTTGATGATCTTGATGCCCATCCCCAGGGTTTTGGGGGCAAGGAACATATTAAGACAACGTTGGATGTCACTGAGCTGTTCAATCATTAAGAAATTGAATTCCATGACCTTCAGAATGATGTCCACTATCATCTAATGCACAAATACCCCTGTCCATAGAATAAGTTTCAAACCGTTCAGTTTTGAATGTTAACTTCCACCTCAGTTTGACAGCAGCCACATACAGCAGTGTAGGGGAATCCATAGCGTCTTCAGCTGCATCAAAGAACTTGCACCCCCTCTCTCTAAACAGTTGCAATGGATAATTTTCACCGCATTGTTTTGGGTCATAATTGAAATTAACTGATCAGTTCCCTGTTTCAATCCCTATTCAGTTAGGTCAGTTTCATTTGCCATCCCCGTCTATACATTAATTTGAAAATACATACGTTGGCTATGAAATCTTGTTGCAGCTGATGTTGGGGGAAGCCGCTTAGGAATGAAAATGATATGGCACAGTGATGATAGTGTGTCATTCGATTTGCTACTAAATAGATCAATCATCAGGTCTTTGCCAAGATCTGATATGTCCTCTTTAGATTTGTTTTGAAGGGTGAATACACTAGCACAGGACTTTATGACAGGATCAGATTTCACTTATTTTCGGTAGACGGACGTTTTTGCCGATGCCTTAAATTACAGCCTGAGTAGACATGCACAAAGAGCAACTTGTTGTACGCATTGTCTCCTTATGTTTATTTCAATAGATTAATGTTATTCACTTTATGTTCTATTGTCTGCTTGTTTGAACGGAAGAAGATGATTGCGTTGTCTGTTCTGGAGTAATAAAGAAGCAAGATCAGCAAATCTGTCACAATTTAAACATCAATCAAAAGGTCGATATTTAGGAGGGGGATGACACATGATAGTGGACAGCTAAAGGTCATGAATTCGATTTCATAATCATTCAACAGCTTAGTGATATCCACAGTTCTCCTAATGTGTTCCTTGTCCCCCCCCCCCCGCAACCTGGGAATTGACACCAAGATCATCAAATTTGAGTCAATAATTTGGAGGTGTTGGCAGCCATTTTTGACATCATTTTAAAGTAAAACCTAGGAAAAGACACCGAGATCATCAAATAATTTGAGCTGATAGTTCATAGATCAATTTTAGACGTTTCTGTGGGGCGCCGATTGCGACTTGAATGTCAACTCCAAATATATGACATGTAAACTTAAGACTTGATGCTAAACTCTAGATTTATATCATCAGCTCCAACTATATGCCGTTCTTCTTTTATAGATGACAAACTAAATATATATGCGGAACTTTCTAAATACATGCTAAATTGGACTCGGTTTACCGGTCTTAGAAGTTTACTTTGTCTACGTCTTGTTATTCGAGTCGAGTAGTCGTTTCGCCCCAAACTTGTTAGGCCTTGACGTCATATAGAAATGATGAGGTTGAGAAGGCGTCCCATCGCCATGCCACATACGCTCATACCAGGGCTCGAAACCACAGCCGCAAGCCAGAGGTGGCCGGCTAGACAGAGGTCGAAGCGCGGCACTATAGACCACAAGGCCATCCCACCCCCCAAAATGAGGGATGAAATGAAATGAAATAAAATGGTTTAACGTCCAACTGTTCTGCTCCTAAACTGGGCTATTGAAGATGGGCATACGCCATACAGTGTGCGGCGCTACGACCTACTCTTATATCGAATTCAAACTGCCAATGAATCTTTTACGTGCACGCCAATGTGTACACGAGACCTCGTTTTTTGTCCCGTCTTCAATTACCTCAGGTTAAGTGCATAACAGTAGGACGTTAAACCCCATTTCATTTCATTTCATTTCCCATCCGAACGACTAGACAACTGACCTTGTCAGGCCCCCCATCCTTCATCACCACAGCGGATAATCTGGATGAATTTAGGGGTGGTTAGCATGTGCGGGGTGTATCATAATGGTTAGTCCCAAAATGACCTAGTTTGTGGTGTCGAGTGGACGTTAAACCCCTTTTTCTCTCTCTGGATGAACTTTCTCGGCCAATGAAGGGATCGATCACCCGACCTACAGGCTAGCGAGCCCGCGTCTTACCCACTTAGCCACGTGATCCCCTACGGTTATTGGGTCCAAATTGGCTAAGTGGGTAAGACGCTGGCTCGCTAGCCCCGAGGACGGGTGTTAGATCCCTGCATTGGCTGAGAAAGTTCACCCAGTTTTTCCGGCGAGGCGTGGTTTCCCTTGTCAGTGATACAGAAGGGGTGGCCTGACAAAGAACACCTGACAAGTCGTTCGGATGGTTAAAAAAACCGAGGTCCCATGTACACATTGGCGTGCACTTAAAAAGATCTATTGGCAGTTGGAAGTCGATATAAGAGTAGGCACTGGCGCCATTGTCCTCGCGCAAAATTTCACCCCAAGCACACTGCATGCCCGTCTTCATTAGCCCCGTTTAGGAGCAGAACGGTAGGACGTTGAACCAATTTAATTTCATTTCAACATTGAGTCTAACATGACCGTAGTATAATCCTAACTCAATAATATGCGTTGGCAATATTAAACTCCGACCATAGAAGACGTTAATGTTGTTAGGTTTTAGGGAATTTTAACTAAGACAAAAATCCAAATTTTAGTAATTTGATTTTCTTTTTTCTAAACAATATTTGATTGGATAACATTAGATTGATTGTAGTGCTTAGTTAATATTTTGAAAACCAGGGTCAAGAGCCTTATATTACATATACGTCATTGGTTGAGATCAAGATTCGGATCGGCACTAAAAAACACATTTTCCGCCATTAAACTCTGTTCTCCACGAGTCCTGTAGGGGGCCGTTAGCGCGCTATTAAAAATGGGTTAGACATACTCGGAAGAGACAAAATCTGAGAATTTCTGTAATTAGTTCTTCTGTAGCTATAATAAATGCCGACAAATCATTTGAACTTATCAGTCTCACACGCGACATTGTTATAACGTTTCGGTTGTTGTTTCATGACGAAACGACGCGTCAGCTTAAAAAACAAGACGTAGACATAGTAAACTTCTAAGATCGGTAATTCGAGTCTAACTTAGCATGTATTTAGAAAGTTCCGCATATATATTTAGTTTGTCATCTATAAAAGAAGAACGTCATAGGGTTTACAGTTGAGCATATGTATAAATTTGGAGTTTAGCATCAAGTCTAAGTTTACATACCATATATATTTGGAGTTGGGCATCAATTTAAAGTTTAACAATGAAATAAAATCAAGTTAGTCCTATTTATAGAGTTTACCATAAATATTTTGACTTGACAATAAAGTCGCAACTTTTAGTATGTTATAAAGTACACTAAACCCTATCTGCGTACAATGAGTGGCCATTTTGTCACCGATCATTACAGTGATATATTTTATCGGTTTTTAAAATCGGGTGAAAATAGTGACTTCCTGAGGGTTCACAAGCTAAACACGTGATTTTGGCACAACCAAAGCCACAATTCAGGTAGTTAAGATCCAATATTCATTGATATCGAAAGGAACTAACATTTTTAGGATATAAACATATTCTTTGAGCTTAATCAAAACCTGATTACAATTGTGCCCTCGACAGCAACCACAAACTTTGTATTACATATTTCTACACTATTTGCGTACAAATAGCACCCGTTTCATCAGGCAGTTTCGGTCCAACTTTGAACTCAATCATCATCATGGTGTAACATTGTTATATTGTGATAATAAAAATAAAATAAAACCAAGTTCGAACAATCAAAACCATTACACAAAAAAACGGTATAAGCAAAATAGTGTAATCAGCATATGAAGTGTTCATCGTGTACAAAATACACGACAAATAAGTGGTAACAGGTGTCCGGAATAGTAAGGTTATCCTGTCTGGTGTCCCACACTCGCCATAGTTACATCCAAACTATTAGGCGAAATCTCGGTAAAATAGCGTGATTGGCCAATGAACTATCGGTATGCAAAATACACGTATGAAAAGTGTTAACGATGTAGTAGACATAAATTATCAGGGAGATAGTATACGCGTCAATTAAGTATGTCTAGAATAATAGTCGATAGAGGCATGTTATATTTACCAATCAAGTCAATATGACGGCAATAAAACTTTTTAATGGTTTTAATAATTTAAGTTCGAAGGTATCCCTGTAGTTGAAGCTTAGATGACAAGTGCCTCGATCTACTTAAAAAAAATCAGAATTAGCTGAGACACAAACACTCCATAAGCTGTTGATATTGCAATGTTACTACTAATAAATGGAAAATTAACAATCGGAGGTTCTACAAGAATGTGATTTTGTCATACAATCAGGGGACATAATCAAGGAAGTTACTGACCAAAAGGTGCAAATATCGACAATAATCGATATCTTTTGAGATATAAACATATATTTTACGTTTAATCCGAATCGGATAAAACTTCTGACCTATAGAGGGTCCAGAACCTTGATATTACATTTACACTAAAAAAAAGCGTACATTTTGTCCATCGGGTGATGCGAACGGTGTTTAAAATCGGCTACAGGATGTGACTACTTGAGGGACCACAAGCTGAAAACGGGATTTTTCATATAAACAGGGGCCATAACCGAGGAAGCTACACTACAATATGAGCGAATATCGAAAGGTGTCCAGATCTTTGGGATATTAATATTATATTTAAAGTTTCATCAGAACTCAAACCCAACCATCATTAGGTTGTAACGTAACGGTTATCAATTTAAATGTTTTTTAGAAAAAGATAAATATTGTGATCTCTAAAGTGTCAACAAGCTTAAGACACGACTTTTAGTACAACCGAGGGCCATAATCCAGGGAATTACGATCCGATATGTACGAATTTTGAAATGAAGCACAATGGTTTGCGTATAAACATATTTCAAGTTTCATCAAAATTGGATCAAAATTGTGACTTCTAGATAGTCCACTTTTACACTATTTACATAAGTTGAGAGGCGCCTTTGATATGCAGTTTCACCTCTAGAGGGACCATAAGTTACAAAACGCGATTTTGCATAAATCATGGGCCATAATCTAGGAAGTGAGGGTCCGATACGCACTAATATCGAAAATAATCCAGATCTTTGGGATATAAACATATATTTTAAGTTTCATTGAAATTGGATAAATATTGTGTTCCTAGAGGGTCCACAACCTATGTATATAAATATTTTGCTTACAGGGAGCGGCCATGTTGTCAAGAAGTTTTCATTAAATTCGACCTCAACGCATCATTATGGTGTAACAGTGATATATTTAAACATTTTTTAAAATCGAATAAAAATTGTCACAAGCCAAAATCGTGATTTTTCGTACAATCAGGGAACATGAAGTTACGGTCCAATATGCGCTAATATAGACAGGAACGTGGATCTTTGGGATATAATAATATATTTTAAGTTTCATCCAAATCTGATAAAAATTGTGATGGTACATACCTAGATATTGCATACTTTTACACTATTACGTACAGGGAGCGACCATTTTAGTGGGTAGTTTCAGTCCTCTTGTTACAGAGCTCGAAATTACGGTATATTTTTCAAAATCAGATCAACATTTTGACATCTAGAGCCGCGTTTCTCATCCTGGGGTAAATTCACCCCTAACGGGGGAATAGCTCGCGTCCAGGGGGTGAATAACCTCACACCCATTAACTTCAAAAATGGTCATATAAAGGTTATGGAGTCTTATGAGAGGTGAAGCTGCATTTCAAGGCCGTTCATTACAACGACATACCTTTGTAAAACGCTGGTTTTTCATCGCTAGTTTTGATAAAAATCAAATACTGGAACAGACTGATTATCCGAAATGACATTAGATAAGCACTCTCAAACACTGTCCTGTATTCGCCACAGGTTGAGAAACGCGGATCTGGAGGGAACACAAGCTTAAACCAGCGGCTGCCAGGCAGGATATGCCCACATAAGAAAGTGATTTTTCCTACAATCAAGGGCCATAATTCATGAAGTTACAAATCGACATGTGCAAACATGGGGTGGAACCAAGTTCTTTAGGTTATAAACAAGCATTTCAAGTTACATCAAATTCGGATTAAAATTGTGACCTCTATAGGGTCCACAACCTTGATATACCATATTTTTACACTATTCGCGTACAAGCGACGGCCATTTTGTCCGACAGTTTTGGTCCGATTTTCACGAAATTCGAACTCTACCCTCATTACGGTGTAGCGGTAATATAATCAAACGGTTTTTTTTTTGGTTTTTTTAATCGGATGATAATTGTGACCTCCTGAGGGACCACAAGTTAAAGTATGCGATTTCGCGTACATTAAGGGGTCATAAATCAGGAAGTTACGATCCGATATGCAAAAATATCGAAAGGAACCAAGATCTTTGGGTTATGAACATGCATTTCAAATTTCAAATTGTGACATCTAAAGAGTCCACGACCATGATATACCATATATTTTTCACACGATTGGTGTACAAGCGGCAGCCATATTGTTCGGCAATTTTGGACCGACTTCACGAAATTCGAACTTAACCTCTATTACGGTGAAACGGCGATATATTCTTACGGTTTTTAAAATTTCAAGTTCATCAAAGTCGGATTAAAATTGTGACCTCTACAGGGTCCACAAGCTTAATGTACCATATTATTAAACTATGCGCATACAAGCAGCGGCCATTTTTTCCAACGATCAAATTTTCACGAAATTCGAACCCAACCTTTACTATGGTGTTATGGAGATATATTCAAACGTTTTTTTTTTAAGATTCCACAACCTTGTATTAGATTTTGCGTAAAATCGTGATTTTTCGTACTATCAGGGGCCATAATCCACAAAGTTACAGTCCGATATGCGTAAGATCTTTGGATCACAATCTTACATTTCAAGTTTCATCAAAATCGGATCAAAATCTCTAAAGGGTCAACAAACTTTTGTCCGGCAGTTTTGGTCCTATTTTCACGAACTCAACCATCATTGAGGTGTAACGGTAATATATATAAACGCTTTTTTAAATTGAATAAAAAAAACACGCGATTGTTGGTACTGATATAGCATAGATAATTCTGTTATTTAGATTAATTGTTTTAAATTTAATATGACAGTTACAAATATCTCTCATCTTTATTATTATCTTGCAACGTGGCCATAGTTCAGTAGCCACATTATTTACATAATATAATATACGTATATTACTTATGTTACACAATCTATGAAATAATACCTAAGAAATGTTAAGGTCAATCTACGTACATCTATCTATAATCCCCTTGACATAAATAATTTTATTCCAAATGAACTTATGATGGATGACAAGGTTTGCTATATATACGGTAGAAGACATACGGTCAGTATTCTTACTGCACCAGTCTTCAATAAACGTGTAAACCTTCATCAGAGTATATAATTTATTTGGAACTTTGTATTATTTTTAGGTGAGTTAATATTTCGTATTTGTAATAATTTGTATGTTATATTATTCCTTTGTTATTTTAATAATAAAACGTTACTATCTTATATTACGCATATGCAATCCCATACATAGTTATGCACATACGTTTAATATCAAACGTCGCATAAAATTTATATTAATAATATTCGAACAATGCCAGACGTAAGGCAAAGCTATATATATGTTCTTTTGCTAAAAACATTAAATATATTTCGAATTGTAATTATGATGTATAATGTATTCTGAACCGTATTATATTAACTTCTCTTATCATTTATTATTCATGCATATTGTTTTAATATTTTGTGTTCATTATATAATCATTCTTACTGCACCAGTCTTCAATAAACGTGTAAACTTTCATCAGAGTATATAATTTATTTGGAACATTGTATTATTTTTAGATCCCCCATAATATCCAGAATATACTGTGAGAACGTTAAATATCCGCTTACTACTGAGCTACACCCCAAACTACCTAACGTCATTTAATTAATTATTTAACAAACGGATACACGTTCTCAGTTGGTGGACGATGTCAAGACCATGAATGGTTCCTCTTCAAAAACTACAACAAACACTGCATCACCAACAATCTTTCCCTACGAGTTACGAAGCAACAAAGGAGTCATAACAATAAACGAAATTGACGAAATTCCAGAGGACCAACCAGAACGCAGTGAAAATAATATTTTAAACAATACAAACAACATGGCCGAGAATGAAAATCAACAACAGGTAACGCAGATCAGTCGTAATCTTGAATTTTCCGAAAAATTTACCGGAAGAAATGGACAATGAATGAATGAAATGGGGTTTAACGTCCTACGCTTAAGCACCTAGCCTGGGCCAATTGAAGACGGGCATACGCCATACAGTGTGCTATGAGGGAAATTTTTGCCCGGGCAGCGGCGCTACGGCCTACTCTTATATCGAATTCCAACTGCCAAGGGATCTTTTACGTGCACTCCAATTTGTACACGGGACCTCGGTTTTTCGTCCCATCCGAACGACTAGGCAGCTGTCCTTGTCAGGCCCTCCTTCTGCATCACTGACAAGGGGAAATCACGCCGGAAAATCGAGATGGACTTTCTCGGCCAATGCAGGGATCGAACACTCGACCTCAAGGCTAGCGAACCAGCGCCTTATCCACTTAGCCACCATGATCCCCCAGAAATGGACAAAATTTTGCAGTTTGGCTCAAACGATTTCGGGCATATTGCCTAATGAAAAAGCTGTGTATTAAAGAACAACTGTTCGCACTAGTAAATTTACTAGAGGACAAGGCAAAATTACATTTCGACACACATGATGTCGACTTTAATGCCGATTCGGTCGAACCATATTTACTTTCACTTACCGAGAGATTTACAGGGCCGAAGGTGTTCGATACATCACTGCTAGATGTTACACAAGGACAAAATGAATCAGTAGATGACTATATTGATCGAATACAGACAAATATTGTGGGACATAACATACAAGAAAATATACTAATTTCTTACGTATTAAAGGGACTTAATCCCGCTATTCAACCGTGGGTGCGGAGTAAAGACCCCAAAACTCTACTGAATTTACGGATGTGTGCAAAAACCACCGAGCAACAAATGTGTTTGACGCCAAGTGTCCGAATGGTTGATACACAGGATTTACAGAATATGCTAGTGGCGGCCCTAAAACAGCACAATACAAGCAACGAGAAACCAAACGGGGCTGTTTCTTCAACAATGCCCTCACCAGTTTTTCCCCGGAACCAGGAATATGCAGAACAGTGGTTCAGTGAAACAAACGCATATGGACCAAGCCATGAGCCCCTTCATTACCAAGAAAGAGTACCTAACAACTACCAACACACTGCATCTAATAATTTTCAACGAAATTCATCTAATCACTATCAACGAGGCACAGATCACAGATATCAACCACGTAGTGTGTTTAAACAATCCGGCGCTGCATACAACCAATACAATAAAGGGTTGCAGTACAATAATGGTGGATTCAGTCAACGTCAATATTCTCATATTAGTGGACGCCAACAACCCAATCAACCACAGCAAAGGCAACAGGCATCCGGTCTATATGGAACTTGTTATGGCTGTGGTGAGATAGAAATATGTTTTCCTAAAAATTCATGTCCTTACTTCAATGTTACGTGAGATATTGCGCCTGATTCTTTTCATACAAAGGTCAGGCATACTCGTAATTCTAATAATATTGTACAATGAATTGCTCCCATTGAAAAAAATACAATTTTAGTAAGTATTCGGGGCACAAAAACTAAATCTCTTTTGGACACGGGAGCTATGATATCATGTATCACCTTTAAATTTCTTGAAAATTGTGGTTTTTCAAAGACTGACTTACTTGCTAAAGAATTCTTAAATATCGTTGGTGTAGGAGGTGAGACTCATTCTGTTCTTGGTACGATTAATCTTCCAGTTAGAATAAGTAATGTTGTATTTGAGCATAAATTTCATGTATTCCAACATTTACACCAGGCCGTAATATTAGGATTAGATTTTATTGAAAAAAATGGAAGTAACTTAGATTTTTCAACTAAACGGGTCTTTTTCAAGGATGGCTTGGTACAGGTGTCTCTTATAGATTATAATTGTGGGTTTGCAAGATCCAAGAAGGCGTGTAGAATATTACCTAATCATGAGTGCGAAATTCCAATTAGTTTATCACGTGTTAATAGTAATGGTGTTTATCTTATAGAACCTATTTTACGCAAAGCCTGTGACGTAGTAGGAGCTAAATGTATAGTAAAATTAAATGATAGGAAATCTCGTATGCTGGTAATTAATACAACTGATAAAGAAATATTTCTACCTAAAAGCTACTTACTGGGTACGGCATGCGCCATTGAGCAAAATTGTATTTACACATTATCAGATAATCCCAAAGCTAAGAAACAACTAGTTAACATGTGTGCACCGGCTACTGACACCTATAATACACCTGACATTTCTTTTAACTTAACCGACTCAGACCTTTTACCGGAGGAAAAGGAAAAGTTACAAATATTCCTTCAGAATAATAGAGATATATTTGCTAAAGATTATACAGAATTAGGCAAGACTCATCTTCACCACCACCGTATTGAAACAGGCGATGCGCCACCAGTCAGAATGCCGTTTTATAGACAGTCTGTACCAATTCGACAGGAATGTACCAAATTAATTAAAGAAATGGTGGATGCTAAGATAATAGAACCAAGTAACTCTGATTGGCGATCACCTGTTGTCATGGTGAAGAAGAAGGATGGGACATACAGATTTGCGATCGATTATCGTAAGTTGAAAGCGATTACCCAACCAATCTACTATCCACTGCCAAGGTTTGACGACGTCATTGATTCTGTCGGCCAATCCCAAGCTAAAATGTTCTCGGTTTTGGATTGTGCTAGTGGATTTCGGCAGATTCCACTGGACCCTGAAACTAAACATAAATCTGCTTTTATCACCCAAGACGGAATTTTCCAGTTCAACAGACTACCATTCGGCTTAAAAACGCCCCTATGGCCTATCAATCTACAATGGCAGCTGCGTTACGGGAAATGAATTGGAAGTATGTCCTTGTTTATATAGATGATATAATTATTTATTCCAGAGATTTCAATGAACATCTACACCACCTAAGCGAGGTTTTTATTAGATAAAGGGAAGCTAGATTAACTCTTAAACCAACAAAATGTAAGTTCGCTGCTAAAAAGGTAAACTATTTAGGGCATATTTTTTCTAAGGATGGTATTGAAGTGGACCAGTCAAAAGTGGAAGCAGTTCAAACGTTTCCGATACTCTCTTCCCAACAAAAAATTCGCCAATTCCTTGGATTGACAAATTACTATAGGAAATTTGTCAAAAACTACTCAAAGATTGTGTCACCACTTACCAAACTTCTTCGAAAAGATGCTAAATTTTGTTGGTCAGATGATTGTCAGGGAGCCTTTGATCACCTTCGGACAGCATTAACCACGGCACCTATTCTTGCTTATCCAGACTTTAGTAAACCTTTAATCTTATCAAGTGATGCCAGTGGAGAAGCTGTGGGTTATATTTTGTCTCAAATTGATGATCAGAATCGGGATAGACCAATTGCTTATGGAGGAAGATCTCTGCATCCAAATGAAAGAAAATGGTCTGTAACTGAGCAGGAATGTCTTGGAGTGATTGAAGGTATTAAAACTTTCCATATATATTTGGCTACTAGTAAATTCAAAGTATATACCGACCATAAAGCATTAGTATACCTCCAATCATGTAAACACACCGGAACCGGACGTCTTGCGAGATGGGCAATGTTTCTACAGAAGTACGATTATGAAATCCACTATCGTCCTGGTTCCAGTAATTTAAATGTAGATGCCTTATCTAGAAGGCAGTACCAACAACAACAACCCAAGCCTACTGATCTCGACGACGACCTAGCATGTTTTGCCACTTCTGTATCGCTTGAAGAAAATGGAGACAATTCCCCACAGTCCCGTGAGTATCTCGAAGTTGGATTTTCTTATTCAGACAAAATGCCATTTGTAGCAGCAGTTCAATTAGAAGATCCTTGAGAGACTCCGGAATTAGGCGAGCGACAACGACAATGTCCGGACCTCAAAGACATTATAGCGTATAAAGAAAACAAAGTTATACCAGAGTGTTACACTGGTGCCAAACTGAATGGTCTCGTAGGGAGATCCCAAGAATATGATATCGTGAACGGCATTTTATACCATATTTACCATCCAAAACATCGAGGAGCAAAGGTTAATCGACCCCGATCACTTACTCAATTAGCTGTACCAACCCCTGATCGACAAAATCTACTATATGCATACCATGATTCTAAGTTAGGAGGCTGCCACTTAGGTAGGGATTCTACCCGCCAAGCTCTAATGCAGAAGTACTATTGGCCTAGTATGTATCAACAAATAGAGGATTACATAAAATCTTGTGACATATGTCAACGATGCAAGATCCACAAGACAAAAGTCGCTCCAATGGTCCCTATACCCATAGAAGGAACATTTCAAAGAATCCATGTTGATATATTAGGACCACTACCACAAACCCAAAATGGAAACAAGTATGTTTTATTGGCTGTGGACGCTTTTACTCGCTGGACAGAAGGCTTACCCATGAAGACCCAGGATGCTACGGAAGTCGCAAACTTATTGGTTAAAGAAGTGTTCACAAGGTATGGTGCGCCAGCGAAGCTCGTCACTGACAGAGGCAGACAATTTACATCCAAACTTGTTGATGCTATATGTCAGATATTTGATGTCAAGCACAATTTTACCTCCGCTTATCACCCCCAAACAAATGGGAGCGTAAGAATAAAGATATTGCACAGTTTTTGAGAGCATACATAAATAAGGAACAGGATAATTCGGATACCTTCATTCCATATGTTCTTATGGCCTTACGAGCTTCTCCTTGTCAGTCTTCTGGATATTCTCCTCATTATCTACTCTTTGGGCGAGAAATGACTCGACCTTACGATATAACTATCACACCGAAAGAGTCACTAAATAAAGACCTCAAGGCGTATGTGAATGATTTATTGGAACATTTAAAGATTAAGAGCGAAAAAGCTAAAGCCAATATGACAAAAAGTCAAGAATTATCTAAAGCCAGGTATGATAAAACTGCAAAGGGTGCCGATTTCTTAGTTGGTGATATGGTACTACTCTATAATCCTGCCGTACCAATAGGTAAAGCTTCCAAACTTACTATTAAACACCAGGGACCTTACGAGATAACAGGTATTGGACCTAATCACACTTATCAATTAACAGACCCACAGAAATTTAAAAGGTTGTCATCATTAGTCAATCATAATCGACTTAAAAGATATAATCTTAGACAAGACAATACCCTTGGTAATACACAACCTTATCGCGATGCGTCTCAAGGTCAAATCAACAAAACGGATGAAACCTCAACCAACCAAAATACTCCCCCTAGTGGCGTGGAAATACCAAACGACGTTAATACCAATGCGGACTTGTCATATTATACAAACAAGAATGTCGTCCCAGACATAGTCGACCCAGGCATAGTGGCACCAGATGTGTGTGACGAAATAGTACCAGTTAAGGATGTTACATATAACTTTGACAAGATCTTGCGCCGACGAAACTATAATGGTATATTACAATATCAGATTCGATGGAGTGATCGATCAAAAACGTGGGAACCTTCAGAAAACATAGATGAAATTTATAGGAAACATTTTGACAAAAACTTTAATCATGATGGATCGCGCCGTCGGAACAAAACAAGAACATTTTTTAATCAAAAAGCGTAGGGAATATACATATAGTTCGGTTTTCGGACAATGAAATTTTGACTGGGATGATGAGTCTCTCCCCTATACCTACGTATATTAAAGTGCTAGAAGTCTTAGTATGGATCCTACTTTTTCTTCACCCCAGACTTATCATCTCACTATCTTTTTCAGTCAATGGAAGTTTCTTTAAATGTATAAAATTGTTTATACAATGGTTCACGATATTCAACTTATTTGCTGCAGTTTCGTCCAAGGGAGAGGTTATTCAACGGATTAATTATGGAGTAATATTTGAACCAATGGCTACTGTTCATTTTGCGAATGAATATTGGCTACATACGTATGAGATAAGTATACCTACTTATTTGCATATCGACCCTATTTCGACTTGTCCTATCAATAATACTAACATCCATTGTCAAATGATAGAAGTTATGTTAAATCAGTTGACGGTTCTTAAGACAAGAAGTGCCACTATGATGAACCAAACAATCAGCCAGATCAACAGCCTTCTACCATTATCCGAAGAGAAGTCAACTTCCAGATCGAAAAGAGCCCTTTTAGGATTTATTGGGCAACTTTCTAAAACTTTATTTGGCACAGCAACAATGGATGATGTTAATATATTGGCGAAGCATATCAATGCTTTAACAACACGTAATATTGCCATGGCAAACACACTCATGCATCATGATCACACTATGTCATCGTTTATGTCCCATGTGAATTCACGATTTTCAAATGCAATGGAGGGTATAAGACTGAACCATAAAGAAATACAAGAAGCAGCAGCAGCAATTACAACTTCATATGATAATTTAAAACAAGCTTACGTCTCACTTTCAGCACTTATGATGGACCAAATCCAACAGGCAACAATTATTGAGCATACACTCGAGGAATTTAAAGTGGGTATTTTTAGTCTTGTTCAAGGTCAATTATCGCCATTAACTATTGCCTCTAAATTCATTTCTCAAACTATTAATCATATTCAACATATACTAAACAGGAAATACACAGGCTTTCATGTGCTTCGAACTGATCCTGCATTTTTTTATCAACATGGAAATTTTTTTTTCGCCAGGAGGCCGAACAATAAACTTTATCCAACTATTAAATTTCCGATTTCCTCCATACAAACCTCATTTAGGCTTTATAAAATTATTTCTCTTCCCGTGCCTTTAAATGAATCCGCGGAACATGCTACACAAATCCTGGATCTTGCTACTTACTTTTCTGTTTCATCATCTAATGGGTATTATTCCAAATTTGATACTAATTTTCTTTCACAGTGTTATGGTACAAATGTATTGCATTGTCCGATTAAAGTTCCATTGGAATCAATGTCTAGTCCCTCATGTGAGTTAGCACTTTTTAACAATCAGAAGAAAGCTTTGAAGCAGTATTGTAATTTTAGATTTTTACTGGAGAAACAAAATGCTAAGCTAATCGAGCTATCTCAAACAAATGTATTAGTGTATAACACCCCAAAACTTATTTTAACGTGTCCTATCAGAAAACAGATTTTACCAGGTTGTACATTTTGTGTTGTCAATTATTCCCTGCTTGTGTCAGTTAAGTACTTCGCAATTTTCTTATCCCGGTTACTTAGGTTCTTGTAAGCACAGTACTAGAGACAACGCAACCTTTTTACATCCAATTAACCTTGCTCTTATACAGCATTTCTTTGATGATACATACGTAAATAATATTTCAGCTCTTTCACTTTTTAGCAAACCTATAACGGTAAAAATTCCACATTTTCATTTGTATTCTAATAATTTTAGTAAAGTTGTTGCTCGTGATCAGAAGGACCACCTTAGTTTAAGTCGTATGGCTAATAGTGTTAAAAACGATCAAGTAATTTTACAGAGTCTCACTGAATCACTTCTCGATGGTCAGATTAATATTAAATCGTCATTTTGGAATTTTAATTCAATTTTAATGTTTACCAGTCTTGGATTATCTACACTTGCTATCCTTGCTTTTATTTGGATGTTTCGTAGAATACGACAATTGGCGACAACAATATTACTGCTTCAAACAACCTCCCGTGTTAGCTCCAATCCACTCCCATCGTTCGAGTATACATTTCCAACGCCAGCACCAACGGCAAATATTAATCTTTTACCCTTAGTTTTTGATTATACGCCACTAATATTAGGTGCATTTTGTATTATTTTCTTGTCGATTATATTGTTTAGGTTATTTAAAACTACCCATTCGCATACTCTTATTATTTTAGAGTTAACTACTGGTTCTATGTGTGAATTGGTTTCCATTGTTTCACTTTCACTATGTCCATCTTACTGGGATATTACAAAACCCACTTGTGTACCGACCTTATAGTTATGCAAAACTATTTCATGCCAAAACTTCAAATTTCTTTGCCAAATTTTAAAATAGCAAACAAATTCACAAATCAATCCTTGACAGTCCCGAACTCAATCTCTATTTCACCTTTTGCTGCCAGGAGAGTTCGATCTATTTTGGCTGAACCATTTGCAATAAATATTTTAATAGCTCATCATGGCCTCTATGAAGTACTTCAATAGTAAATTTGTCTTTGATAGTGCTTGTTCTTTTTGACCTATGCTATATTTAATTATTGTAATTACGTTTATCTTTATCCTAACAGTAAGATCATGATATTGTAGACATTATATCTTACTCTGTTAAAAATATAACTATGATATCTTGATTCTATTCGCTTACATCATAATATTATGTTTAGTTGTTACCTTAATTGTAATTAAGTTTATCTTTATCTTAATATGTGACTATATATATATATATATTGTAATTAAATTTATATTTATCTTCATAATACACCCATTATTTTGTATACATTTTTATCTTATTCTTAAAATATGGTTACGGTATATTTAACCTCAGTTTTGAATACTTTCGCTTTCGCGGATGAAAGCTTGTCGGGGTGGTGGGTATTGATATAGCATAGATACTTCTGTTATTTAGATTAATTGTTTTAAATTTAATATGACAGTTACAAATATCTCTCATCTTTATTATTATCTTACAACGTGGCCATAGTTCAGTAGCCACATTATTTACATAATATAATATACGTATATTACTTATTTTACACAATCTATGAAATAATACCTAAGAAATGTTAAGGTCAATCTACGTACATCTATCTATAATCCCCTTGACATAAATAATTTTATTCCAAATGAACTTATGATGGATGACAAGGTTTGCTATATATACGGTAGAAGACATACGGTCAGTATTCTTACTGCACCAGTCTTCAATAAACGTGTAAACCTTCATCAGAGTATATAATTTATTTGGAACTTTGTATTATTTTTAGGTGAGTTAATATTTCGTATTTGTAATAATTCGTATGTTATATTATTCCTTTGTTATTTTAATAATAAAACGTTACTATCTTATATTACGCATATGCAATCCCATACATAGTTATGCACATACGTTTAATAACAAACGTCGCATACAATTTATATTAATAATATTCGAACAATGCCAGACGTAAGGCAAAGCTATATATATGTTCTTTTGCTAAAAACATTAAATATATTTCGAATTGTAATTATGATGTATAATGTATTCTGAACCGTATTATATTAACTTCTCTTATCATTTATTATTCATGCATATTGTTTTAATATTTTGTGTTCATTATATAATCATTCTTATTGCACCAGTCTTTAATAAACGTGTAAACCTTCATCAGAGTATATAATTTATTTGGAACTTTGTATTATTTTTAGATCCCCCATAATATCCAGAATATACTGTGAGAACGTTAAATATCCGCTTACTACTGAGCTACACCCAAACTACCTAACGTCATTTAATTAATTATTTAACAAACGGATACACGTTCTCAGTACAAATAAGGCCATAATTCAGGAAGTTAGGATCCGATATGCGAGAATATCAAAAGGATCAAAGATCTGTGGGTTATGAACGGGCTTTTCGATCCAATACATGCAAGTATCGAGAGGAACCGAGATATTTTGGAAATAAACCTAAAGAATGTCAAGGACAGACGGACAGGGACAACGACAATAAACGTCCACAATCAGAGGCCATAATCCAAGAAATTACGGTATGGTATGTGCAAATATCAAAAGGAACTCAGATCTTTGGGATATAAACATATATTTTAATTTTCATAGGAAAAATTATTGTGACCTCTAAACAGTCCAAAACTTTGATATACTTTTAAACTATTTGCGTACAAGGAGCAGCGATTTTGTCCAGCAAATATATTCTAATTTCCACGAAATTAAAAGTCATTAGAATGTTACCGTGATATTTTTGAAAGCTTTTTTAAAATAGGCTAAAAATGGGATTTTGTAAACAATCAGAGCAAATAATCCTGAACGTTACGTTCTAATATGCGCATATTTCGAAAGGTACCCATATCTTTGGGATTTAAATATAGATATGCGTACGAGGAGCGGCCATTTTGTTATATGGTCCGATTTAATAAAAAAAAATTGAACTCAATGGTCATTGTGGTGTAACGATGTTATATTTAAACGTCTTTTAAATTTGATTAAAAAAAATAGTGTCTTCTGGAGGGTTCGCAAGCTAAAAACATTATTTGTTTCATGTTATCAATGAAGTTACTTTCCGATATTCACGAATATTGAGAGGAATATAAACATATGTGTTCCATTTCGACAAAATAAAATTAAAATTGTGACCTTTAGAAGATCCCAAAACTTGGTATTACACACCTTTACAATATTGCGAACTCAACAACCCTTAGGGTGCAACGGTGATATCTTGAAATGGATTTTATAATTGGATAAACATTGTGACTTCCAGACGGTCCACAAGCTAAAATGCAATTATTTAACACAATGTTCTTGTGCAAATAAAAAGAAACTTGGATCTTTCAGATATAAACACATGTATAAAGTTTCATCAAAATCGGATCAAAATTGTAACCTCTAGTCTAGGGGCCACAAACTTAATATTACATAATTTTTACACTATTCGCATTCAAAGAGTGGCCAGCCATCTGGGCGACCTTCGGTTATATTGTTTTCACGCGAATGGTCCGGACAACGTCTAATCAAAGATGGCTGCCCCCATGGACTTAACTTTTTGCGTAGTACAAATATTAAAATAATGCGTAATTTGAAGACTCACATAGATTCCGGCATAACATAGGAGATAAAAATAGCTGCTGGTAGCATTAGCAACCATTCGTGTTTTCGGTGTGGACGATTTTGGAGGATTTTGAGTTACGGACTTAGGTCCTTAACGTGCCATCATCTTGAAACATGAAAATTTTTGCGATATTTTACTAACAGACATGGGAGTTACTTTTTCTGTATTCTTGAAGGAATGCCTAAAAACGTCCAGAACAGCATTTTTATTTCGGTCAACTGATGGAATCTATTTGGAATTGAATTAGACCGTAATATGTTCAATGCATCTCTTATTTCTGAAATTAATACACTTCAGGATACCTAGACTGGTGGCCAGTCTGCTCCACACACCAAAAATTGGCCAGTCCTCTCCAAAACAAAAACCGAAAAAAAAACGTAATCTCTAGAGACTGGGCAAAAAGAGCTTCATTCTCATCTAGTAGGTCAACCTGCATTATGTAGGTCGTGTGACGTCGTGCACGTGATCACGACAACTCTAACAACAACGTGACGTCCACCCTCAGACGGTCTAAGCATGACTGCTTTGCACTCAGGTCGAGACGCATGATTCATGTCACGTGACCCGGGGCTTGCTTGATAACTGTCAATCATTCCAAATAAGGAACAACGTAAAACATGACAGGAACGCCCATTTTATTGTGAAGCTCGCAAATTGTCCAGTCTCTGGTGCTGGTTACAGGTTTACTCAAAAAATTTTTTTATACAAATGGAAACGAAAGTGTTGGTTTACTAAAAATTAATACTTTTATATAAATCGAAATGTAAAATAAATAGAAGAGACTGGGCCAGTCTACAGGATACCCTGTGATCAAGGTCAAATATTTGGTGTTTGAAAATTTGAAAATTCCAAATTTCGCCTTTGACCTTATATCTTTAATTTTCAAAATGTACAGATTTAACCTAAATATTTAAACTGTACAAATTTAACCTAGATATTCAAACAGCTGGGGTCAGTCTGATTCAAAAAATATTACTTCTGTTTAATTTTTGATATGTCTCGATTCATTTTTCTGAAATTCGTGGCAACGGGAAGTTATTTAGATTACCGCAATACAAGTTTCAGTTATTTCTCTTTAGTTTTCATATTTGTTTTTGCCCGTTTGCAATGTTTCTAACTATATTTAGACTTCGTGAGTTATTAGACAATTTTGGTTTATATTTTTTCTTCTTATTTTTTGTTTTAAGATACTCGATATAATTAATGACACGTCGGTGAACATGAAAGCTTGCATATCTGCTTGAGACAGTAGCATATCTAGTTATTATTATTAATGTTTCCTCAAAATAGGAGCAAAATTTAACCGCTAGAGTCTAGAGGGGCCACAACCTTGATATTACATAATCTAACACTATTTGCATACAGTTTTGGTCCAATTGTTCCGAAATTCGAACTCAACCATCATTATAGTGTACCAGAATTATTCAAACGGTTTTATAAATTGTGACCATCACAGGTACAACAAGCTTAAAACATGATTTTTTTTATTCCATCAGGAACCATATTATGTAGGAAATTACGGCCCGATATTGTGGAATATCGTAAGGAACCAAGATCTTTTTGTGTTAAACCTATATTTCAAATAATGTCAACATTGGATAAAAGTTTTGACCTGTAGAGTGTCCCCCCTAGGGTTAGGGTTAGGGTGTAACGGCGATAAATGTAAATGGTTTTTAACATAGGATAAAGAATTGTGATCTCTAAAGGCATGATTTTTCGTACAATCAAGGTCAACAATCCAGAAAATTATGATCGGATGTGGGCGAATATCGACAGGAAACAAGATCTTTTAAATATAAACATATATTTTAATTTTCATTAAAATCGGATCAGCATTGTCATTTCTAGACGGTCCACAATCTTGATATTCCATACTATTACACTAACAATCTTATATTTAAACGCTTTTTGAAATCGGAAAAAATTGTGATTTCCAGAGGGTCCACATTACTCAGCTAGCTCAAATCGTGACTTTTTTGTACAATCAGGGGCTATAATTCGTGAAGTTACAGTCCGATACATGCAGATATTATAAGTAACCAAGTGTGATAACAATATACGTTCACATGAACACGAAAATCGAAATGAAAAGAGAGAGAGAGAGGAATCCAGAGCAATTTGAATAAGCCAAAAATATGAATACGTAAATCGAAATAAAAATAGAGAGAGAGAGGAATCCAGAGCCATTTGAACAAGCAAAAAATAAATAGATGGCAAATATTGATTAATTGCACATTATCATTTTCAAAGTATCGAGCAATCAAACAGATTAACTATAATGTTTACGATCAAACTCAGTCAGGTTTTCAGGTACCTGGTAGTGAAATTATGCAAAGTTCACCACTCCCTATCAGTTAGAATCAAAGTTATCTTGACCCAAAGGATCGACAAAAACAACTGGTTAGCTTTAGCTGGAAATATTGATCATCAAGGTATTGATTGACATAATGAATCGATACTCGCACTCATAGTTTGGACTTGTTTATTTTCGTATTAAATGACATAAATTTTAATTTCTATAAATTCGCTGATAGCAAATAGCGCGAAAAACTATCTTGAAAAAAACACGTTTAGTAAACGAGGCATTTTTACCAAAAAAGGGCAATTTAAAAAACCTCGTTTTGGAACTGCAGACAACGAGGCATTTTTTTACCTCGTTTGGACAAAAATGCCGAAAGAGGCATTCTGAGGTTTATAGTGAGACAGAACCTTTTTAATAACATAAACTTTATGGGATCATAGTCATAATAACACCATGTCCCTGTTCCACAAAACATTCTCAGATTAAGTTAAGAATTTACTTAAAAGTGTTTGCCTTATTTCAACTAAAATATAGCAACGTATTGTCAGAGACTTGACTGTAACTATTCTCAGAGACTTGACTGTAACGGATTTACAGATTTCAGACCACTATCCCATATTTGCCTTCCTGAATATTCCTAAACCCAAATCGCAATTTGTTAAAAGAGATTCGCGGAATATCTCTTAAATAAACAGTAATCAATTCAGTGACGACATCACAAACTCATTGCTATTAACTCAAATGCCCGAAACAGTAGACGAGTACGTAGACATATACAACTCGACCTTAACAGGCATCTTAAACAATCATGCGCCATTAAGAAGCAAGAGGATATTGGTTAAAGCACAGTCACCTTGGTATAATGGCGACATTAAACAGGAAAAACGATTCGTAGAAAACAATGGAAATACTGGAGAAGATCCGGCTTGGAAGTCCATCGACAAATATATGTATGTCAAAGACGAAAGGTCAATTCGATGATTCGCAGTGCCAAACGGGATTATATTAATTCTAAAATAGAAAACTGCGAGTCAGACTCTAAAACGCTGTTCTCTTTAACATCTAAATTATGCAATAAGACAAACGAAGTATTACTACCCGAGGGAAAAACATCTGAAGAAACTGCAAACGATTTCGCGTCATTTTTCCAAAATAAAATATCAACGATACATGAGAAACTTCAGTCTTTAATTGATCAAAATACTAACTCTCTGCTAACTTACAACACACCGTTTTCCAAATCACCTGTAATTTCATTTAATCCATTCAAAACTGAAGAGGTTCGTCAAATTAAATCTAGACTCCTGCTAAAAGGTGTGAACTAGACCCGATCCCAACTTATCTTCTAATTGATGTTCTAGATTGCCTTACCATCCTGATTACAAATATCATCAACATGTCTATTAAATCCGTCACTGTGCCAAGAAGTTTCAAAGCAGCTCTTGTTCGACCTTTATTAAAGAAGCCAAACTTGGACAAAAATCAACAAAGTAATTATCGACCTGTATCGAATCTACCATTTTTGTCTAAGGTGCTACAAAAATCTACTGGAGTACGATTTTTTGAACAAGAACATGCTCTCGAGTGGTTAGAATCCTATTTAAAAACAGGACACAGCAAGTCAGCTGTGGTCAGCTGTCGGAGCCATCTGTACTGAACCAAGGAGTGCCTCGAGGATACGTCCCTGGTCCTGTGCTATTCACACTCTACACCAAACCTCTTGGCAAAATTACTGCCAAACATGGTGTCAATCAGCACCAATATGCATATGACAACCAACTGTACTTGTCATGCGCAGTATAGGATACCAGAGACTCCCTTGATCAAACGGAAATAAAGAAATGGATGACCCAAAATCTTCGGAACGACAGCAAAACCGAGTTTATGTTGATCGGGTCCAAGAGTAAATTACAGAAGTTAATTTGTCAAATCAAACCATCACGATCGGCACTAGCACCATCCAGCCCACAGATAAGTGAAAAATCTTGGTGTATACATTGACAAACATCTGAAACTTGACGAACAAGTATCAAACATCTGTAAAACTACATGCTATCAGCTCTGCAACATCAGTAAACTACGTGAATGTTTAACCGCCGACGCAACCAAAAATCTGACAAGTGCTCTTGTCTTATCACTAGACTATTGCAATGGACTTTTGGCAAATTCAAATCAGGAACAACTTAAACGGCTTCAAAATATTTAGAATACGCCAGCAAGAATTGTCACCAGGTCTAAAAAGTTTGATCACATTACACCGATATTAAGAGAGCTACACTGGCTACCAGTATCCGCCCGAATAAATTTCAAAATTTTGACTACTGCATACAAGTGTTTTCATGGAACCTCTCCAATATATCTTCAGGAACTACTCACGCTCTACAAGCCAAAACGCCAACTCCGATCACAAAATTTGATGCTTTTTACAGTTCCAAAATGTTACTACAAGACATATGGAATGCGATCCGTCCAATATGCTGCAGCCACCAAAGGGAATGAGTTACCTATTGACATTAAATCATCTTCAAGTCTCAACATATTCAAAACTAAATTGAAAACTTTTCTTTTTCAAATCTGCTACTAGTATTGAAGAACCAGCACACAGAGCACTATCAGTAGTGAATATTAGCGCGATATAAATGCATATATTATTATTAGGCTTTCAGACGAAAGTCTGAAAGCCTATTGTGATTACTAAAATTATTATTATTTATTAGGCTTTCAGACTTTCGTCTGAAAGACTATTGTTTTTACTACTATTATTAGGTTTTCAGACTTTCGTCTGAAAGCCTATTGAGATTACTAAATTATTAGGCTTTCAGACTTTCGTCTGAAAGACTATTGTTTTTACTAAAATTATTATTATTATTTTTTTTTTCGGGGGAGCCTATTTCTCAGTGCCTGTAACAGATACCGATCTAGAACCTCATATTCTATCATTAAACCATGTGTTCGCAACATATGGGCTATATTTGAAACTTCTGCGCAGACCGGAAGTGGCCGAACTTTGTACGATGTCAAAAAATCAAAAAAACAGCCGCAGATTCGTTAATTCTGTACTTATTTTCATACAAATGACATTTTTGTAAACCCCGAGTCTTTTCCAAGGACATGGCTATCTCACATTTTTTAAATTTCGAAAGTTTCTATGGGACTATTGTTGTGAGCTCGAATTTCGTTTTACGGCCAAATTAATCTATAAACCGGAAGTAGTCGAAATAATGGCCGATATTTTGAAAAAAACGCAAAAAATGAATGCTATTGGGAAAAACACGAATTCTCAGTCCGATATCAACAGATTAAAACGATTAAGATATCTTTGGGTTGCCCGAGAATTGCAGTATCATATGATATCCAATTATTACGGATAACATGAACAGCAAGTAAAATATGGCACGCTAAAAATCAAGTATTTTCTGATTAGGAGCGTTTTTGAACGCCTGTATCTCGAAAACTGCTCCAATGATTTTTCTTAAACTTTCTCTATCAAGAAACCTTTTGGTAGTCTTGTGTATGAAACAGTCCGTTTAGACTTTGAAATATCCGTAATAGGTCAAATAACGAACTGAAAATCGAAAAAAGTCGAAAAATCGTGAAATTTTGGAAAATACTCTATTTTTTTTTTATTTTTACTGATTTTCAAAAAACTTTATGATATTTAGATATCTGATCTAATGTCGAATCCAAAAATGTATAATATGTATTCAGTTATTGAAATTTAATTTTTAATATTTTGACATTTTTGCATTTTTGGCACTTTTAAACATAGGATTTCTCAAAGGCATTTTATCTGATCATATATTGTAATATATCATTACAGAGCTCTGTCGCTATTTAAACGCCTAAACCGGTTTTTAAAACTATCTCGATAATAATCACCATACCGGAAGTATTCAAAAAATGAAAAAAAAGGTATAAAAATGTCGTTCTTGCAAAAAGCTGGATTTCTCCATCAGATATTACCGGCCCAAAAGAAATAAAGTGTCTTTGGATGGCCCCATTAATGGACTATCATATGGCATCTCAATGGTACGATTTCGATGGTTAGTAAATAAATGATGTTACGCCGAAAATCTAGTATTTTTCGTTTTTGGAGCCTTTTGAGATACCCTTTTCTCGAAAACGACTACTGCGATTTTTTTAAAACCTGTTTTACTCAGACTCCTATCTGTGGTCTGTGGCGTGAATCCAAAAGGAAAAGATTTGAAATAATTTAAGGTGTTAAAAAATGGCCTCAATCTTTGATAAAAGTAGAAAAATCGTTAAATTATCGAAAATGTTCTTTTATTTATCTTTTTTACAAACAACTACTGAATAGATGTTTCTAACATTTCTGGTACAGAAAGATATCTATCCAAACAACTTGTTAAAACTATTCCGACAATAATCCAAAATCCAGAAGTAGTCGAAAAAATATCAGATATTTGGGAAAAAACAGAAACAAAATTTTAAAAAAAGAAAATACAGTAAAAAATTGGTACTCTTGCTAAAATCTGCATTTCTCAGCCAGGTGTCACTGAATTAAAACAATTAAAGTATCGTATTGTAGCTCGATGAATGGGCTATTTTATGACATACTTCCTGTCTGATTCCTGAAAGCCGATTCAGTGCTGCTTGCAGGTCTAGTTATTATTATTATTATTTACCGCGAGGGCCTAGATCTCCATGTTCGAAACAGATATCGATCTGGAATTAGCTTTTCTGTCGGGAAACCATGTGGTGGCTACTTGATAAAATATTTTTGAAACTTCTGCGCAGACCGGAAGTTGCTGAATTTCGTACGGTGTCAAAAATTCAAGCAACGGCCGTAGATTCGTCAATTCTGTACTTATTTTCATACAAATAACATTTTCGACAACACCAAATCTTTTCTCGGATGATAGCAGTTAAAAATTTCGAAATTTCGAAATTTCGTCGCTGACTTCTAGCGTTCGAAAAATGAAAAACAAAATTTAAGAGACAATTTTTGTTATTTTTCAAAATTTTCAAATTTGACCTACATTTTTGGATACCTGAAGTCCATCCGATTCCAGTAATATAAGTTTCATTCAGAGTTATCGCCCTTTATTTTTCGATTTTTTTCGAATTTCCTTCCCATTTTGTGAGCTCGGGTCTCGTTTTATGGCAGAATTGACGTTTCTGAAACTTCTGGAACATGAAGTTATAGTCCAATACCAACTGATAAAGCAATTTCGACACAAATCCTTGAACCGGAAGTGGTCGAAAAAATGTGCAATATTTTGAAAAAAATGCAAAAAATGGATATTTTTGGGGAAAACGCTATTCCTCCGTCCGATATCAATGGATTAAACGAATGAAGGTATCGTTTGATAGCACGATTGCTGGACTATCACATGATACCCCATTCATACGGATGCTATGAACAGACAGCAAAATATGGCACGCTGAAAATCAAGTATTTTCTGATTTGGAGCTTTTTTGGACGCCTGTATCTCGAAAACTTAACATGCAAATTTTTTTAAATTTTTTTCTATCGAGAGTCCTCTTTGAGGTATTTTGCATGAAGTCATCCAAAAAGACTTTGAAATGTCTGGAATAGGATAAAAAAGTGACTGAAAATCGAAAAAAGTCGAAAAATCGTGAAATTTTGGAAAATGCTCTACTATTTTTTTATTTTAAGATATTTTTTAAAAAAGGTTGTATATTCAGATAGCTGACCTAATTACGATTCTAACAATCTATAATATGTATGTAATTATTAAAATTTAATTTAGATAGCTGACCTAATTACGATTCTAACAATCTATAATATGTATGTAATTATTAAAATTTAATTTAAGATATTTTAATTTTTTTGCATTTTTGGCACTTTGCATTATATCTGATCAGATAATGTAATCTATCATTACAGAGCCCTGTGGCTTTTTTAGTGCCCAAACCGGCTATTAAAACTATTCCGACAATAATAACCATACCGGAAGTATTCAAAAAATGAAAAAAAAAGAGTAAAAACATTGTCGCACTTGGGAAAAACTTGATTTCTCTCTTGGGTAATAGCGGACCAAAAGAACTAAAGTGTCACTGGATAGCCCTATTAATGGACCATCATATGGTATCTAAATAATACGATTTCGATGGTAAGGAAATAAATTATTGTATGCCAAAAATCTAGTATTTTCCAATTTTTTAACATTCTGAGATGCCCTTTTCTCGAAAACGACGCTTACGATTTTTCTTAAACTTTTCTTACTCAAAGTCCTATCGGTTGTCTATATAGGGAATCCAAAATGAAAAGCATTGAAATAATATAAGTGGTCGAAAAATGGCCTCGGACTTTGAAAAAAATTGAAAAATCGTTAAATTTTTTGAAGCGCTCTTTAATTTATCTTTTTTTCAAAAACTACTCAATGGTTGTGTCTGACACTTCTGGTACAGAAAGATAAGTATCCAAAGAACATCGTAAAGCTATCACAACAACGATCGTAAAACCGGAAGTAGTCGAAAAATGTGTGATATTTTGAAAAAAATTAATTGCAGTTCAGCCCATTGTCTTTAAAATTTATACGGCGCTGAGGCCTGTGGCAGCATTCCCACGCGGACACTAAAAACACGTTCACTCAATCAACCGCCATTACAGACGGGCTTTATTGCTTGATGCCATCAACAATGTTTTCTTTCATTCCTTTATCTGTCCCTATAATATCAGATATTATGGAAAAAATCAAAGAAAAAAAATTAAAAAAAAAGAAAATACAGTAAAAAAATTAAAAAAGAAAAGAAAATACAGTAAAAAAATTGGTACTCTTGCAAAAATCGACATTTCTCAGCAAGGTGTCACTAAATCAAAAGAATTAAAGTAAAGTTTTCTAGCTCGATGAATGGGCTATTTTATGACTTATTTCCTGTCTGATTCCTGAAAGCCGATTCAGTGCTGCTTGCAGGTCTAGTTATTAGGCTTTCAGACTTTCGTCTGAAAGCCTATTGAGATTACTAAAATTATTATTATTATTAGGCTTTCAGACTTTCGTCTGAAAGACTATTGTTTTTACTAAAATTATTAGGCTTTCAGACTTTCGTCTGAAAGACTATTGTTTTTACTAAAATTATTATTAGGCTTTCAGACTTTCGTCTGAAAGCCTATTGAGATTACTAAAATTATTATTAGGCTTTCAGACTTTCGTCTGAAAGCCTATTGAGATTACTAAAATTATTATTAAGCTTTCATATGTATTTACATATGAAAGCTTATTGTTTCTGTTAAGATTATTATTAAGCTTTCATATATTCATATATGAAAGCTTATTGTTTCTGGTAAGATTATTATTCTTCTTATTATTTTTTTTTTTTGTGTTTTATTCACAAATCGGATTTCTCAGAATCTACTCATAGGATCTTTTTGAAACTTTTACCTACCCCCCCCAAAAAAGGGTGGTGGCTGTTGGATAAATATATTTTCAAAACGTTTTTCGCATTCGAAATCACCGAATTTTACGAACAAATGCATTTGACCTACTTTGCTGTAACTTTGTGACTATTTCACCTATTTTACTAATTCTTTTTTCTTTGAAAACATTAACTCCTTTACTTCAAATCTGCAATTTCGGATTTTCGAATTTCAAAAAAATTCGTCGCTGTGATTTCGAACCGGAAGTTTACACCAACTCGACAACTTCTTTAATAGTTGTACGATTTTCATGAAATTTAATATGTAAGTACACCTTAATGATGCGACTCGAAAAATGACTTTAGAAATTTTCTAACTTATCTCCCCTTGGTGAAATTAAGGATCAAAGTTTTCAAAAAAATCTTCGAAATATAGGTCAGAATGACCTAGGGTTTTTTTCTATACTAGACAAGGAATTACTGATTCGTACACAAAATATGGAGTTTGTCAATCGAACCGGAAGTGCCACCATCTTAAAACGTGAAAAATCAATAAGGCTTTTTTGCTATTTTACTTACAGACTCGGGAGTTATATTTTCTGAATCCTTGTAGGAAGGCCTAAAAAATGTCGCAATAGAATTCTGATTTAGGTCAACCAGGAGTCACCATGTTGAATTGAAAATGAAAAATAGAAGCAATTTGAAGGGCCGAGACTTTGGAGCACAATGACTCTCATTCTGATTAAGCTAGAATGTTCAAACTTGTTGTAGACGTTCACTAGGTCAATGTTATGATTGAGTTCAAAGATGAGCATTTTCTGCTTAGGGTAAGCAGAGATAAGCATGCTGATTTGTTGATTCTTTAGGGCACGATAACTTCGGTTATAATGAAGGGAGGGCGGTGAAACTTTTGTTAATAGAGAGTCTAATAGCTAGCCTGTTGTGTGAAATCATTGTATCATTTTTTTTAAATATCAGGGATAGCCGAAAAAAAGAGATTGAAAATCCAAAAAGTCGTATTTTTACAATTTGGACCATGTTTAGAGGTCTTTCTCGTAAAGTCAACATTCTATTTTTTGGGAACTTCTTCTACAAAGAGTCTTATTGGTAGTCTTTTATATGAAACCATCGATCAACAGTCCAACATATCAGGAGTAGAAGAACAAAAGGATCGAACATTGAAAACGGCACCCTTTCATTGTTAAGCGAAACATGCAGTGTGGGTGACGACAATCTACGCATTTAGTCATCGTATAGAGTTAATTCAACAGTATCGAATTCCAACTGCTTAGGGATATTTTACGTGCACTCCAATGTGTACACGGGACTTTGGTTTTTCGTACCATCCGAAGGACTAGACAGTTGGCCCGGTTGAAATATTTCTCGCTGTAGATCAGCAATTTGCCGATTTTAGGGAGGTTGCGTGGCTGAATGGTTAGCACGTGCGCTCTGTATCATAACGTCTGTCACCGAGTCAACTGGCGTTGTTTCGATTTCTTCGTTGTACGTGACAAGGAGTATGGTCGCATGTCCAACCTTGTAGGTCGTAACGCCGCTGCCCGGGTAAAATTTCCCTCATTGCACACTTTATGGCGTATGCCCGTCTTCAGTAGCCCATTTTAGGAGCAGCACAGTAGGACGTTAAACCCATTCAATTTCATTTCATTTTCTCTATGTTGCTTATTTATTATAGTGGATAAATATTTTTCTGGTTCTAGCAATTATTTAATTTCTGCATAGAAATCTTGCTTTGGCCAGTTTTTTTATTGTAGAGTGCCATTCTTGTATATTGCAGTCTATGACCCTTTGTTTAAAACATGCTTAAGATCACGATTTCCTACTTATAACCAAACATATTGGAAATATTAGTCTTGCATTATTAAATTCTAATTTTATTGGTCTAATTTAAAATTAAACTTCAATTTAACTATGAACAACTCTTAGCGTGTCTCTTTAAAACTATTAAATACTCTAAAACAGTAGCTCAACCTTTTGACCTAAACTCAATAATTTACCATTTTGTTGTGAGCGACTTCTTATTCTTCCTATATGACATATTGCACGTGTCTGATTTCAAAGGGGGGTTGGGTGGCTGAATGGTTAGCTCGCGCGCCTGTCATTGAGTTAACTAGCGTGTTTTCGAATGCTCGGTTGTACGTGACAAGAAGTAAGGTCGCCTGTCCAACCTGCCATTTTTAATTTTTTTCCCCGCCATTTTCATTTCATTTTCTCATCCGTCTCATTACAGTAATACAAGTTTCAGTTATTTCCCTTTAGTTTTCAGATTATTGTTATGCCTTGGTGCAATGATTCATACTATATTTAGACTCGTAACTTCGCGAGTTTCTTCTTATCCTTTTATTTGGGATACTTGATACAATCAATGACACGTGACGATAAATATGAAAGCTTTCATATCTGCATGGGACAGTAGCAGATCTAGTTATTATTATTATTATTATTTACCGCGAGGGCCTAGATCTCCATGTTCGTAACAGATATCGATCTGGAATTAGCTTTTCTATCCGGAAACCATGTGGTGGCTACTTGATAAAATATTTTCGAAATTTCTGCGCATACCGGAAGTGACCGAACTTTGTACTTTTTCTAAAAATTGAAAATCGGCCATAGTTTCGTCAATTCTTTATTCATTTTCAAACAAATTACATTTTTGTAATCCCTGAATCTTTTCTAAGACAATGGCTATCTCACATTTTTCAATTTCGAACATTCGTCTATGATTTTTATCGTTCGAAAATTGAAAACATGTTGTTTACGAGACAATTTTTGTTTTTTTTCGAAATTTTCAAATTTGACCTACATTTTTGGATACCTGAAGTCAATCCGATTCCAGTAATATAAGTTTCATTCAGAGTTATCGCCCTTTATTTTTCGATTTTTTTCGAATTTCCTTACCATTTTGTGAGCTCGGGTCTCGTTTTATGGCAGAATTGACGTTTCTGAAACTTCTGGAACATTAAGTTATAGTCCAATACCACCTGATAAAGCAATTTCGACAGGAATCCTTAAACCGGAAGTGGTCGAAATAATGTGCAATATTTTGAAAAAAATGCAAAAAATGGATATTTTTGGGGAAAACGCTATTTCTCCGTCCGATATCAATGAATTAAACGAATGAAGGTGTCGTTTGATGGCACGATTGCTGGACTATCATATGATACCCCATTCATACGGATACTATGAACAGACAGCAAAATATGGCACGCTGAAAATCAAGTATTTTCTGATTTGGAGCGTTTTTGGACGCCTGTATCTCGAAAACTTAACCTGCAAATTTTTTTAAATTTTTTCTATCGAGAGTCCTTTTGGAGGTATTTTGCATGAAGTCATCCAATAAGACTTTGAAATGTCTGGAATAGGATAAAAAAGGGACTGAAAATAGAAAAAAGTCGAAAAATCGTGAAATTTTGAAAAATGCTCTACTATTTTTTATTTTTGGAGATTTTTTAAAAAAAGGTTGTATATTCAGATAGCTGACCTAATTACGATTCTGACAATGTATAACATGTATGTAATTATTAAAATTTAATTTAAGATATTTTAATTTTTTTGCATTTTTGGCACTTTTGAACATAGGATTTCTCAGGGGCATTATATCTGATCAGATAATGTAATATATCATTACAGAGCCCTGTGGCTATTTTAGTGCCCGAACCGGCTATTAAAACTATTTCGACAATAATAACCATACCGGAAGTATTCAAAAATGGAAAAAAAGAGTAAAAACATTGTCGCACTTGGGAAAAACTTGATTTCTCTCTTAGGTAATAGCGGACCAAAAGAGATAAAGTGTCGCTGGATAACCCTATTAATGGACCATCATATGGTATCTAAATGATACGATTTCGATCGTAAGGAAATTAATTATTGTATGTCAAAAATCTAGTATTTTCCAATTTTTTAACATTCTGAGACGCCCTTTTCTCGAAAACGACGACTACGATTTTTCTTAAACTTTTCTTACTCAAAGTCCTATCGGTTGTCTATATAGGGAATCCAAAATGAAAAGCATTGAAATAATATAAGTGGTCGAAAAATGGCCCCAGACTTTGAAAAAAATTTAAAAATCGTTAAATTTTTGGAAACGCTCTTTAATTTATCTTTTTTTTCCAAAACTACTCAATGGATGTTTCTGATACTTCTGGTACAGAAACATATCTATTCAAACAACTTGTTAAAACTATCCCGACAATGATCCAAAATCTAGAAGTATTCGTAAAAATATCAGATATTATGGAAAAAAACACCAAAAAAATTTAAAAAAAAAGAAAATACAGTAAAAAATTGGTACTCATTCAAAAATCGACATTTCTCAGCCAGTTGTCACTGAATCAAAACAATTAAAGTATCTTTTTGTAGCTCGAGGAATGGGCTATTTTGCGACTTACTTCCTGTCTGATACCTGAAAGCCGATTCAGTGCTGCTTGCAGGTCTAGTTATTATTATTATTAGGCTTTCAGACTTTCAGACTTTCGTCTGAAAGACTATTGTTTTTGCTAAAATTATTATTTATTAGGCTTTCAGATATTCATATATGAAAGCTTATTGTTTCTGTTAAGATTATTATTCTTCTTATTATTTTTTTTTATGTGTTTTATTCACAAATCGGATTTCTCAGAATCTACTCATAGGATCTTTTTGAAACTTTTACCTACCCCCCCCCCCCCCCAAAAATGGGTGGTGGCTGTTGGATAAATATATTTTCAAAACGTTTTTCGCATTCGAAATCACCGAATTTTACGAACAAACGCATTTGACCTACTTTGCTGTAACTTTGTGACTATTTCACCTATTTTACTAATTCTTTTTTCTTTGAAAACATTGACTCCTTTACTTCAAATCTGCAATTTCGGATTTTCGAATTTCGAAAATTCGTCACTGTGATTTCGAACCGGAAGTTTACACCAACTCGACAACTTCTTTAGTAGTTGTACGATTTTCATGAAATTTAATATGTAAGTACACCTTAATGATGCGACTCGAAAAATGACTTTAGAAATTTTCTAACTTATCTCCCCTTGGTGAAATTAAGGATCAAAGTTTTCAAAAAAATCTTCGAAATATAGGTCAGAATGACCTATTTTTTTTTTCTATACTAGACAAGGAATTACTGATTCGTACACAAAATATGGAGTTTGTCAATCGAACCGGAAGTGCCACCATCTTAAAACGTGAAAAATCAATAAGGCTTTTTTGCTCTTTTACTTACAGACTCGGGAGTTATATTTTCTGAATCCTTGTAGGAAGGCCTAAATAATGTCGCAATAGAATTCTGATTTAGGTCAACCGGGAGTCACCATGTTGAATTGAAAATGAAAAATAGAAGCAATTTGAAGGGCCGAGACTTTGGAGCACTATAACTCTCATTCTGATTAAGCTAGAATGTTCAATCTTGTTGTAGACGTTCACTAGGTCAATGTTATGATTGAGTTCAAAGATGAGCATTTTCTGCTTAGGGTAAGCAGAGATAAGCATGCTGATTTGTTGATTCTTTAGGGCACGATAACTTCGGTTATAATGAAGGGAGGGCGGTGAAACTTTTGTTAATAGAGAGTCTAATAGCTAGCCTGTTGTGTGAAATCATTGTATCATTTTTTTTAAATATCAGGGATAGCCGAAAAAAAGAGATTGAAAATCCAAAAAGTCGTATTTTTACAATTTGGACCATGTTTAGAGGTCTTTCTCGTAAAGTCAACATACTATTTTTTGGGAACTGCTTCTACAAAGAGTCTTATTGGTAGTCTTTTATATGAAACCATCGATCAACAGTCCAACATATCAGGAGTAGAAGAACAAAAGGATCGAGCATTGAAAACGGCACCCTTTCATTGTTAAGCAAAACATGCAGTGTGGGTGACTACAATCTACGCATTTATTCATCGTATAGAGTTTATTCAACAGTATCGAATTCCAACTGCTTAGGGATATTTTACGTGCACTCCAATGTGTACACGGGACCTTGGTTTTTCGTCCCATCCGAAGGACTAGACAGCTGTGCTTGTCAGGCCCTGCGTTCTGCCTCACTGACAAGGGGAACCACGCCGGGAAATCGAGATGAACTTTTTCCGTGCAGAACTTTCAATTCAGGCCAAACGTTTATTGCATACGATTAAGCTGGTCAGTTGGAGCTTATTTTCAAAAGTTTTGTAATAATCGGTTGGTAATTATTAAAGTACCGTGCACATTAAACTGTTAAAACAGAAAATTTCGCCCGGTTGAAATGTTTCTTGCTATAAGTCAGCAATTTTCCGAATTCAGGGAGGCTGGATGGCTGAATGGTTAGCATGTGCTCGCTGTATCGTAACGTTTGTCACTAAGGGCGTCGTTTCGATCTCCAGGTTGCACGTGACATGGTGTATGATGTCCAATCTCGTGGGTTTTCTCCGTGTTCTTCGGTTTCCTCCCAACGGCTAAAGACCAGTAAGCGCAAGGGGAGTTTTTAAATAAAATTAAAAAACATACGTTAGTCCCGAAATGACCTAGTTTGTGTCGAATGGACATTAGGCCGCATTTCTCTCTTTCTCTTTAATTTTTAAAGTTTTGTAATAATCGGTTGGTAATCAAAGGTACTGTAAAAGTGATAAAACAGAAAATTTCGTCCGGTTGTAATGTGTCTCAATTTAAAGTCAGCAATTTGCCGATTTTAAGGGGCAAACGTTTATTGCGAACGATTAAGCTGGTCAGGGGGAGCTTATTTTTAAAAGTTTTGTAATATTCGTTTGATAACTAAAGGTACCGTGCAAATTAAACTGTTAAAATAGAAAAGTTGGCCCGGTTGAAATATTTCTCGCTGTAGATCAGCAATTTGCCGATTTTAGGGAGGTTGCGTGGCTGAATGGTTAGCACGTGCGCTCTGTATCATAACGTCTGTCACTGAGTCAACTGGCGTTGTTTCGATTTCTTGGTTGTACGTGACAAGGAGTATGGTCGCATGTCCAACCTTGTAGGTCGTAACGCCGCTGCCCGGGTAAAATTTCCCTCATTGCACACTTTATGGCGTATGCCCGTCTTCAGTAGCCCATTTAAGGAGCAGCACAGTAGGACGTTAAACCCATTCAATTTCATTTCATTTTCTCTATGTTGCTTATTTATTATAGTGGATAAATATTTTTCTGGTTCTAGCAATTATTTAATTTCTGCATAGAAATCTTGCTTTGGCCAGTTTTTTTATTGCAGAGTGCCATTCTTGTATATTGCAGTCTATGACCCTTTGTTTAAAACATGCTTAAGATCACGATTTCCTACTTATAACCAAACATATTGGAAATATAAGTCTGGCATTATTAAATTCTAATTTTATTGGTCTAATTTAAAATTAAACTTTAATTTAACTATGAACAACTCTTAGCGTGTCTCTTTAAAACTATTAAATACTCTAAAACAGTAGCTCAACCTTTTGACCTAAACTCATTAATTTACCATTTTGTTGTGAGCGACTTCTTATTCTTCCTATATGACATATTGCACGTGTCTGATTTCAAAGGGGGGTTGGGTGGCTAAATGGTTAGCACGCGCGCCTGTCATTGAGTTAACTAGCGTGTTTTCGAATGCTCGGTTGTACGTGACAAGAAGTAAGGTCGCCTGTCCAACCTGCCATTTTTAATTTTTTTCCCCGCCATTTTCATTTCATTTTCTCATCCGTCTCATTACAGTAATACAAGTTTCAGTTATTTCCCTTTAGTTTTCAGATTATTGTTATGCCTGGGTGCAATGATTCATACTATATTTAGACTCGTAACTTCGCGAGTTTCTTCTTATCCTTTTATTTAGGATACTTGATACAATCAAAGACACGTGACGATAAATATGAAAGCTTTCATATCTGCATGGGACAGTAGCAGATCTAGTTCTTATTATTTTTTTTTTTGTGTTTTATTCACAAATCGGATTTCTCAGAATCTACTTATAGGATCTTTCTGAAACTTTTACCTACCCCCCCAAAAATGGGTGGTGGCTGTTGGATAAATATATTTTCAAAACGTTTTTCGCATTCGAAATCACCGAATTTTACGAACAAATGCATTTGACCTACTTTGCTGTAACTTTGTGACTATTTCACCTATTTTACTAATTCTTTTTTCTTTGAATACCTTGACTCCTTTACTTCAAATCTGCAATTTCGGATTTTCGAATTTCGAAAATTCGTCGCTGTGATTTCGAACCGGAAGTTTACACCAACTCGACAACCTCTTTAGTAGTTGTACGATTTTCATGAAATTTAATATGTAAGTAGACCTTAATGACGCGACTTGAAAAATGACTTTAGAAATTTTCTAACTTATCTCCCCTTGGTGAAATCAAGGATCAAAGTTTTCCAAAAAATCGTCGAAATATAGGTCAGAATGACCTAGTTTTTTTTTCTATACTAGACAAGGAATTACTGATTCGTACACAGAATATGGAGTTTGTCGATCGAACCGGAAGTGCCACCATCTTTAAACGTGAAAAATCAATAAGGCTTTTTTGCTATTTTACTTACAGACTCGGGAGTTATATTTTCTGAATCCTTGTAGGCAGGCCTAAAAAATGTCGCAATAGAATTCTGATTTAGGTCAACCGGGAGTCACCATTTTGAATTGAAAATGAAAAATAGACGCAATTTGAAGGGCCGAGACTTTGGAGCACAATAACTCTCATTCTAATTAAGCTAGAATGTTCAAACTTGTTGTAGACGTTCACTAGGTCAATGTTATGATTAAGTTCAAAGATGAGTATTTTCTGCTTAGGGTAAGCAGAGATAAGCATGCTGATTTGTTGATTCTTTAGGGCACGATAACTTCGGTTATAATGAAGGGAGGGCGGTGAAACTTTTGTTAATAGAGAGTCTAATAGCTAGCCTGTTGTGTGAAATCATTGTATCATTTTTTTTAAATATCAGGGATAGCCGAAAAAAGAGATTGAAAATCCAAAAAGTCGTATTTTTACAATTTGGAGCATGTTTAGAGGTCTTTCTCGTAAAGTCAACATACTATTTTTTGGGAACTTCTTCTACAAAGAGTCTTATTGGTAGTCTTTTATATGAAACCATCGATCAACAGTCCAACATATCGGGAGTAGAAGAACAAAAGGATCGAACATTGAAAACGGCACCCTTTCATTGTTAAGCGAAACATGCAGTGTGGGTGACTACAATCTACGCATTTAGTCATCGTATAGAGTTTATTCAACAGTATCGAGTTCCAACTGCTTAGGGATATTTTACGTGCAATCCAATGTGTACACGGGACCTTGGTTTTTCGTCCCATCCGAAGGACTAGACACCTGTGCTTGTCAGGCCCTGCGTTCTGCCTCACTGACAAGGGGAACCACGCCGGGAAATCGATATGAACTTTTTCCGTACAGAACTTTCAATTCAGGCCAAACGTTTATTGCATACGATTAAGCTGGTCAGTTGGAGCTTATTTTCAAAAGTTTTGTAATAATCGGTTGGTAATTATTAAACTACCGTTCACATTAAACTGTTAAAACAGAAAATTTCGCCCGGTTGAAATGTTTCTTGCTATAAGTCAGCAATTTTCCGAATTCAGGGAGGCTCGATGGCTGAATGGTTAGCATGTGCTCGCTGTATCGTAACGTTTGTCATTGAGTCAACGGGCGTCGTTTCGATCTCCAGGTTGCACGTGACATGGTGTATGATGTCCAATCTCGTGGGTTTTCTCCGTGTTCTTCGGTTTCCTCCCAACGGCTAAAGACCAGTAAGCGCAAGGGGAGTTTTTAAATAAAATTTAAAAAAACATATGTTAGTCCCGAAATGACCTAGTTTGAGTCGAATGTACATTAGGCCGCATTTCTCTCTTTCTCTTTTATTTTTAAAGTTTTGTAATAATCGGTTGGTAATCAAAGGTACTGTAAAAGTGATAAAACAGAAAATTTCGTCCGGTTGTAATGTTTCTCAATTTAAAGTCAGCAATTTGCCGATTTTAAGGGGCAAACGTTTATTGCGAACGATTAAGCTGGTCAGAGGGAGCTTATTTTTTAAAAGTTTTGTAATATTCGGTTGATAACTAAAGGTACCGTGCAAATTAAACTGTTAAAATAGAAAATTTGGCCCGGTTGAAATATTTCTCGCTGTAGGTCAGCAATTTGCCGATTTTAGGGAGGTTGCGTGGCTGAATGGTTAGCACGTGCGCTCTGTATCATAACGTCTGTCACTGAGTCAACTGGCGTTGTTTCGATTTCTTGGTTGTACGTGACAAGGAGTAAATCGAAGCTCGATGGCTGAATGGTTAGCATGTGCTCGCTGTATCGTAACGTTTGTCATTGAGTCAACGGGCGTCGTTTCGATCTCCAGGTTGCACGTGACATGGTGTATGATGTCCAATCTCGTGGGTTTTCTCCGTGTTCTTCGGTTTCCTCCCAACGGCTAAAGACCAGTAAGCGCAAGGGGAGTTTTTAAATAAAATTTAAAAAAACATATGTTAGTCCCGAAATGACCTAGTTTGAGTCGAATGTACATTAGGCCGCATTTCTCTCTTTCTCTTTTATTTTTAAAGTTTTGTAATAATCGGTTGGTAATCAAAGGTACTGTAAAAGTGATAAAACAGAAAATTTCGTCCGGTTGTAATGTTTCTCAATTTAAAGTCAGCAATTTGCCGATTTTAAGGGGCAAACGTTTATTGCGAACGATTAAGCTGGTCAGAGGGAGCTTATTTTTTAAAAGTTTTGTAATATTCGGTTGATAACTAAAGGTACCGTGCAAATTAAACTGTTAAAATAGAAAATTTGGCCCGGTTGAAATATTTCTCGCTGTAGGTCAGCAATTTGCCGATTTTAGGGAGGTTGCGTGGCTGAATGGTTAGCACGTGCGCTCTGTATCATAACGTCTGTCACTGAGTCAACTGGCGTTGTTTCGATTTCTTGGTTGTACGTGACAAGGAGTATGGTCGCATGTCCAACCTCGTAGATCGTAACGCCGCTGACCGGGTAAAATTTCCCTCATTGCACACTTTATGGCGTATGCCCGTCTTCAGTAGCCCATTTTAGGAGCAGCACAGTAGGACGTTAAACCCCATTCAATTTCATTTCATTTTCTCTATCGAAAAAAAGAGATTGAAAATCCAAAAAGTCGTATTTTTACAATTTGGAGCATGTTTAGAGGTCAACATACTATTTTTTGGGAACTTCTTCTACAAAGAGTATTATTGGTAGTCTTTTATATGAAACCATCGATCAACAGTCCAACATATCAGGAGTAGAAGAACAAAAGGATCGAACATTGAAAACGGCACCCTTTCATTGTTAAGCGAAACATGCAGTGTGGGTGACTACAATCTACGCATTTAGTCATCGTATAGAGTTTTTTCAACAGTATCGAATTCCAACTGCTTAGGGATATTTTACGTGCACTCCAATGTGTACACGGGACCTTGGTTTTTCGTACCATCCGAGGGACTAGACAGCTGTGCTTGTCAGGCCCTGCGTTCTGCCTCACTGACAAGGGGAACCACGCCGGGAAATCGAGATGAACTTTTTCCGTGCAGAACTCTCAATTCAGGCCAAACTTTTATTGCATACGATTAAGCTGGTCAGTTGGAGCTTATTTTCAAAAGTTTTGTAATAATCGGTTGGTAATTATTAAAGTACCGTGCACATTAAACTGTTAAAACAGAAAATTTCGCCCGGTTGAAATGTTTCTTGCTATAAGTCAGCAATTTTCCGAATTCAGGGAGGCTGGATGGCTGAATGGTTAGAATGTGCTCGCTGTATCGTAACGTTTGTCATTGAGTCAACGGGCGTCGTTTCGATCTCCAGGTTGCACGTGACATGGTGTATGATGTCCAATCTCGTGGGTTTTCTCCGTGTTCTTCGGTTTTCCCCCAACGGCTAAAGACCAGTAAGCGCAGGGGGAGTTTTTAAATAAAATTAAAAAACATATGTTAGTCCCGAAATGACCTAGTTTGTGTCGAATGGACATAAGGCCGCATTTCTCTCTTTCTCTTTATTTTTAAAGTTTTGTAATAATCGGTTGGTAATCAAAGGTACTGTAAAAGTGATAAAACAGAAAATTTCGTCCGGTTGTAATGTTTCTCAATTTAAAGTCAGCAATTTGCCGATTTTAAGGGGCAAACGTTTATTGCGAACGATTAAGCTGGTCAGGGGGAGCTTATTTTTAAAAGTTTTGTAATATTCGGTTGATAACTAAAGGTACCGTGCAAATTAAACTGTTAAAATAGAAAATTTGGCCCGGTTGAAATATTTCTCGCTGTAGGTCAGCAATTTGCCGATTTTAGGGAGGTTGCGTGGCTGAATGGTTAGCACATGCGCTCTGTATCATAACGTCTGTCACTGAGTCAACTTGCGTTGTTTCGATTTCTTGGTTGTCCGTAACAAGGAGTATGGTCGCATGTCCAACCTCATTGCACACTTTATGGCGTATGCCCGTCTTCAGTAGCCCATTTTAGGAGCAGCACAGTAGGACGTTAAACCCAATTCAATTACATTTCATTTTCTCTATGTTGCTTATTTATTATAGTGGATAAATATTTTTCTGGTTCTAGCAATTATTTAATTTCTGCATAGAAATCTTGCTTTGGCCAGTTTTTTTTTTATTGCAGAGTGCCATTCTTGTATATTGCAGTCTATGACCCTTTGTTTAAAACATGCTTAATAAGTCGTCACGATTTCCTACTTATAACCAAACATATTGGAAATATTAGTCTGGCATTATTAAATCCTAATTTTATTGGTCTTATTTAAAATTAAACTTTCATTTAACTATGAACAACTCTTAACGTGTCTCTTTAAAACTATTAAATACTCTAAAACAGTAGCTCAACCTTTTGACCTAAACTCATTAATTTACCATTTTGTTGTGAGCGACTTCTTATTCTTCCTATATGACATATTGCACGTGTCTGATTTCAAAGGGGGTTGGGTAGATGAATGGTTAGCACGCGCGCCTGTCATTTAGTTAACTAGCGTGTTTTCGAATGCTCGGTTGTACGTGACAAGGAGTAAGGTCGTCTGTCCAACCTGCCATTTTTAATTTTTTTTCCCCGCCATTTTCATTTCATTTTCTCATCCGTCTCATTACAGTAATACAAGTTTCAGTTATTTCCCTTTAGTTTTCAGATTATTGTTATGCCTGGGTGCAATGATTCATACTATATTTAGACTTGTAACTTCGCGAGATTCTTCTTATCCTTTTATTTAGGATACTTGATACAATCAATGACACGTGACGATAAATATGAAAGCTTTCATATCTGCATGGGACAGTAGCAGATCTAGTTCTTATTGAGATTACTAAAATTATTAGGCTTTCAGACTTGAAAGCCTATTGTGATTACTAAAATTATTATTAAGCTTTCATATATTCATATATGAAAGCTTATTGTTTCTGTTAAGATTATTATTCTTCTTATTAAGCTTTCATATATTCATATATGAAAGCTTATTGTTTCTGTTAAGATTATTATTCTTCTTATTATTTTTTTTGTGTGTTTTATTCACAAATCGGATTTCTCAGAATCTACTCATAGGATCTTTTTGAAACTTTTACCTACCCACCCAAAAATGGGTGGTGGCTGTTGGATAAATATATTTTCAAAACGTTTTTCGCATTCGAAATCACCGAATTTTACGAACAAATGCATTTGACCTACTTTGCTGTAACTTTGTGACTATTTCACCTATTTTACTAATTCTTTTTTCTTTGAAAATTATGACTCCTTTACTTCAAATCTGCAATTTCGGATTTTCGAATTTCGAAAATTCGTCGCTGTGATTTCGAACCGGAAGTTTACACCAACTCGACAACTTCTTTAGTAGTTGTACGATTTTCATGAAATTTAATATGTAAGTACACCTTAATGATGCGACTCGAAAAATGACTTTAGAAATTTTCTAACTTATCTCCCCTTGGTGAAATTAAGGATCAAAGTTTTCAAAAAAATCTTCGAAATATAGGTCAGAATGACCTAGTTTTTTTTTTCTATACTAGACAAGGAATTACTGATTCGTACACAAAATATGGAGTTTGTCAATCGAACCGGAAGTGCCACCATCTTAAAACGTGAAAAATCAATAAGGCTTTTTTGCTATTTTACTTACAGACTCGGGAGTTATATTTTCTGAATCCTTGTAGGAAGGCCTAAAAAATGTCGCAATAGAATTCTGATTTAGGTCAACCGGGAGTCACCATGTTGAATTGAAAATGAAAAATAGAAGCAATTTGAAGGGCCGAGACTTTGGAGCACTATAACTCTCATTCTGATTAAGCTAGAATGTTCAAACTAGGTCAATGTTATGATTGAGTTCAAAGATGAGCATTTTCTGCTTAGGGTAAGCAGAGATAAGCATGCTGATTTGTTGATTCTTTAGGGCACGATAACTTCGGTTATAATGAAGGGAGGGCGGTGAAACTTTTGTTAATAGAGAGTCTAATAGCTAGCCTGTTGTGTGAAATCATTGCATCATTTTTTTTAAATATCAGGGATAGCCGAAAAAAAGAGATTGAAAATCCAAAAAGTCGTATTGTTACAATTTGGACCATGTTTAGAGGTCTTTCTCGTAAAGTCAACATACTATTTTTTGGGAACTTCTTCTACAAAGAGTCTTATTGGTAGTCTTTTATATGAAACCATCGATCAACAGTCCAACATATCAGGAGTAGAAGAACAAAAGGATCGAACATTGAAAACGGCACCCTTTCATTGTTAAGCGAAACATGCAGTGTGGGTGACTACAATCTACGCATTTAGTCATCGTATAGAGTTTATTCAACAGTATCGAATTCCAACTGCTTAGGGATATTTTACGTGCACTCCAATGTGTACACGGGACCTTGGTTTTTCGTCCCATCCGAAGGACTAGACAGCTGTGCTTGTCAGGCCCTGCGTTCTGCCTCACTGACAAGGGGAACCACGCCGGGAAATCGAGATGAACTTTTTCCGTGCAGAACTTTCAATTCAGGCCAAACGTTTATTGCATACGATTAAGCTGGTCAGTTGGAGCTTATTTTCAAAAGTTTTGTAATAATCGGTTGGTAATTATTAAAGTACCGTGCACATTAAACTGTTAAAACAGAAAATTTCGCCCGGTTGAAATGTTTCTTGCTATAAGTCAGCAATTTTCCGAATTCAGGGAGGCTGGATGGCTGAATGGTTAGCATGTGCTCGCTGTATCGTAACGTTTGTCACTGAGTCAAAGGGCGTCGTTTCGATCTCCAGGTTGCACGTGACATGGTGTATGATGTCCAATCTCGTGGGTTTTCTCCGTGTTCTTCGGTTTCCTCCCAACGGCTAAAGACCAGTAAGCGCAAGGGGAGTTTTTAAATAAAATTAAAAAACATACGTTAGTCCCGAAATGACCTAGTTTGTGTCGAATGGACATTAGGCCGCATTTCTCTCTTTCTCTTTTATTTTTAAAGTTTTGTAATAATCGGTTGGTAATCAAAGGTACTGTAAAAGTGATAAAACAGAAAATGTCGTCCGGTTGTAATGTGTCTCAATTTAAAGTCAGCAATTTGCCGATTTTAAGGGGCAAACGTTTATTGCGAACGATTAAGCTGGTCAGGGGGAGCTTATTTTTAAAAGTTTTGTAATATTCGGTTGATAACTAAAGGTACCGTGCAAATTAAACTGTTAAAATAGAAAAGTTGGCCCGGTTGAAATATTTCTCGCTGTAGATCAGCAATTTGCCGATTTTAGGGAGGTTGCGTGGCTGAATGGTTAGCACGTGCGCTCTGTATCATAACGTCTGTCACTGAGTCAACTGGCGTTGTTTCGATTTCTTGGTTGTACGTGACAAGGAGTATGGTCGCATGTCCAACCTTGTAGGTCGTAACGCCGCTGCCCGGGTAAAATTTCCCTCATTGCACACTTTATGGCGTATGCCCGTCTTCAGTAGCCCATTTTAGGAGCAGCACAGTAGGACGTTAAACCCATTCAATTTCATTTCATTTTCTCTATGTTGCTTATTTATTATAGTGGATAAATATTTTTCTGGTTCTAGCAATTATTTAATTTCTGCATAGAAATCTTGCTTTGGCCAGTTTTTTTTATTGCAGAGTGCCATTCTTGTATATTGCAGTCTATGACCCTTTGTTTAAAACATGCTTAAGATCACGATTTCCTACTAATAACCAAACATATTGGAAATATTAGTCTGGCATTATTAAATTCTAATTTTATTGGTCTAATTTAAAATTAAACTTTAATTTAACTATGAACAACTCTTAGCGTGTCTCTTTAAAACTATTAAATACTCTAAAACAGTAGCTCAACCTTTTGACCTAAACTCATTAATTTACCATTTTGTTGTGAGCGACTTCTTATTCTTCCTATATGACATATTGCACGTGTCTGATTTCAAAGGGGGGTTGGGTGGCTGAATGGTTAGCACGCGCGCCTGTCATTGAGTTAACTAGCGTGTTTTCGAATGCTCGGTTGTACGTGACAAGAAGTAAGGTCGCCTGTCCAACCTGCCATTTTTAATTTTTTTCCCCGCCATTTTCATTTCATTTTCTCATCCGTCTCATTACAGTAATACAAGTTTCAGTTATTTCCCTTTAGTTTTCAGATTATTGTTATGCCTGGGTGCAATGATTCATACTATATTTAGACTCGTAACTTCGCGAGTTTCTTCTTATCCTTTTATTTAGGATACTTGATACAATCAATGACACGTGACGATAAATATGAAAGCTTTCATATCTGCATGGGACAGTAGCAGATCTAGTTATTTTTTTTTTGTGTGTTTTATTCACAAATCGGATTTCTCAGAATCTACTCATAGGATCTTTTTGAAACTTTTACCTACCCCCCCAAAAATGGGTGGTGGCTGTTGGATAAATATATTTTCAAAACGTTTTTCGCATTCGAAATCACCGAATTTTACGAACAATTGCATTTGACCTACTTTGCTGTAACTTTGTGACTATTTCACCTATTTTACTAATTCTTTTTTCTTTGAAAACATTGACTCCTTTACTTCAAATCTGCAATTTCGGATTTTCGAATTTCGAAAATTCGTCGCTGTAATTTCGAACCGGAAGTTTACACCAACTCGACAACTTCTTTAGTAGTTGTACGATTTTCATGAAATTTAACATGTAAGTACACCTTAATGATGCGACTCGAAAAATGACTTTAGAAATTTTCTAACTTATCTCCCCTTGGTGAAATTAAGGATCAAAGTTTTCAAAAAAATCTTCGAAATATAGGTCAGAATGACCTATTTTTTTTTTCTATACTAGACAAGGAATTACTGATTCGTACACAAAATATGGAGTTTGTCAATCGAACCGGAAGTGCCACCATCTTAAAACGTGAAAAATCAATAAGGCTTTTTTGCTATTTTACTTACAGACTCGGGAGTTATATTTTCTGAATCCTTGTAGGAAGGCCTAAAAAATGTCGCAATAGAATTCTGATTTAGGTCAACCGGGAGTCACCATGTTGAATTGAAAATGAAAAATAGAAGCAATTTGAAGGGCCGAGACTTTGGAGCACAATGACTCTCATTCTGAGTAAGCTAGAATGTTCAAACTTGTTGTAGACGTTCACTAGGTCAATGTTATGATTGAGTTCAAAGATGAGCATTTTCTGCTTAGGGTAAGCAGAGATAAGCATGCTGATTTGTTGATTCTTTAGGGCACGATAACTTCGGTTATAATGAAGGGAGGGCGGTGAAACTTTTGTTAACAGAGAGTCTAATAGCTAGCCTGTTGTGTGAAATCATTGTATCATTTTTTTTAAATATCAGGGATAGCCGAAAAAAAGAGATTGAAAATCCAAAAAGTCGTATTTTTACAATTTGGACCATGTTTAGAGGTCTTTCTCGTAAAGTCAACATACTATTTTTTGGGAACTTCTTCTACAAAGAGTCTTATTGGTAGTCTTTTATATGAAACCATCGATCAACAGTCCAACATATCAGGAGTAGAAGAACAAAAGGGTCGAACATTGAAAACGGCACCCTTTCATTATTAAGCGAAACATGCAGTGTGGGTGACTACAATCTACGCATTTAGTCATCGTATAGAGTTTATTCAACAGTATCGAATTCCAACTGCTTAGGGATATTTTACGTGCACTCCAATGTGTACACGGGACCTTGGTTTTTAGTCCCATCCGAAGGACTAGACAGCTGTGCTTGTCAGGCCCTGCGTTCTGCCTCACTGACAAGGGGAACCACGCCGGGAAATCGAGATGAACTTTTTCCGTGTAGAACTTTCAATTCAGGCCAAACGTTTATTGCATACGATTAAGCTGGTCAGTTGGAGCTTATTTTCAAAAGTTTTGTAATAATCGGTTGGTAATTATTAAAACAGAAAATTTCGCCCGGTTGAAATGTTTCTTGCTATAAGTCAGCAATTTTCCGAATTCAGGGAGGCTGGATGGCTGAATGGTTAGCATGTGCTCGCTGTATCGTAACGTTTGTCATTGAGTCCACGGGCGTCGTTTCGATCTCCAGGTTGCACGTGACATGGTGTATGATGTCCAATCTCGTGGGTTTTCTCCGTGTTCTTCGGTTTCCCCCCAACGGCAACAGACTAGTAAGCGCAGGGGGAGTTTTTAAATAAAATTAAAAAACATATGTTAGTCCCGAAATGACCTAGTTTGTGTCGAATGGACATAAGGCCGCATTTCTCTCTTTCTCTTTTATTTTTAAAGTTTTGTAATAATCGGTTGGTAATCAAAGGTACTGGAAAAGTGATAAAACAGAAAATTTCGTCCGGTTGTAATGTGTCTCAATTTAAAGTCAGCAATTTGCCGATTTTAAGGGGCAAACGTTTATTGCGAACGATTAAGCTGGTCAGGGGGAGCTTATTTTTAAAAGTTTTGTAATATTCGTTTGATAACTAAAGGTACCGTGCAAATTAAACTGTTAAAATAGAAAAGTTGGCCCGGTTGAAATATTTCTCGCTGTAGATCAGCAATTTGCCGATTTTAGGGAGGTTGCGTGGCTGAATGGTTAGCACATGCGCTCTGTATCATAACGTCTGTCACTGAGTCAACTTGCGTTGTTTCGATTTCTTGGTTGTCCGTAACAAGGAGTATGGTCGCATGTCCAACCTCATTGCACACTTTATGGCGTATGCCCGTCTTCAGTAGCCCATTTTAGGAGCAGCACAGTAGGACGTTAAACCCAATTCAATTACATTTCATTTTCTCTATGTTGCTTATTTATTATAGTGGATAAATATTTTTCTGGTTCTAGCAATTATTTAATTTCTGCATAGAAATCTTGCTTTGGCCAGTTTTTTTTTATTGCAGAGTGCCATTCTTGTATATTGCAGTCTATGACCCTTTGTTTAAAACATGCTTAATAAGTCGTCACGATTTCCTACTTATAACCAAACATATTGGAAATATTAGTCTGGCATTATTAAATCCTAATTTTATTGGTCTTATTTAAAATTAAACTTTCATTTAACTATGAACAACTCTTAACGTGTCTCTTTAAAACTATTAAATACTCTAAAACAGTAGCTCAACCTTTTGACCTAAACTCATTAATTTACCATTTTGTTGTGAGCGACTTCTTATTCTTCCTATATGACATATTGCACGTGTCTGATTTCAAAGGGGGTTGGGTGGATGAATGGTTAGCACGCGCGCCTGTCATTTAGTTAACTAGCGTGTTTTCGAATGCTCGGTTGTACGTGACAAGGAGTAAGGTCGTCTGTCCAACCTGCCATTTTTAATTTTTTTCCCCGCCATTTTCATTTCATTTTCTCATCCGTCTCATTACAGTAATACAAGTTTCAGTTATTTCCCTTTAGTTTTCAGATTATTGTTATGCCTGGGTGCAATGATTCATACTATATTTAGACTTGTAACTTCGCGAGATTCTTCTTATCCTTTTATTTAGGATACTTGATACAATCAATGACACGTGACGATAAATATGAAAGCTTTCATATCTGCATGGGACAGTAGCAGATCTAGTTAGGCTTTCAGACTTTCGTCTGAAAGCCTATTGAGATTACTAAAATTATTAGGCTTTCAGACTTGAAAGCCTATTGTGATTACTAAAATTATTAGGCTTTCAGACTTTCGTCTGAAAGCCTATTGTGATTACTAAAATTATTATTAAGCTTTCATATATTCATATATGAAAGCTTATTGTTTCTGTTAAGATTATTAAGCTTTCATATATTCATATATGAAAGCTTATTGTTTCTGTTAAGATTATTATTCTTCTTATTAAGCTTTCATATGTATTTACATATGAAAGCTTATTGTTTTTGTTAAGATTATTATTCTTCTTATTATTATTTTTTTTTTTTGTGTTTTATCCACAAATCGGATTTCTCAGAATCTACTCATAGGATCTTTCTGAAACTTTTACCTACCCCCCCAAAAATGGGTGGTGGCTGTTGGATAAATATATTTTCAAAACGTTTTTCGCATTCGAAATCACCGAATTTTACGAACAAATGCATTTGACCTACTTTGCTGTAACTTTGTGACTATTTCACCTATTTTACTAATTCTTTTTTCTTTGAATACCTTGACTCCTTTACTTCAAATCTGCAATTTCGGATTTTCGAATTTCGAAAATTCGTCGCTGTGATTTCGAACCGGAAGTTTACACCAACTCGACAACCTCTTTAGTAGTTGTACGATTTTCATGAAATTTAATATGTAAGTAGACCTTAATGACGCGACTTGAAAAATGACTTTAGAAATTTTCTAACTTATCTCCCCTTGGTGAAATCAAGGATCAAAGTTTTCCAAAAAATCGTCGAAATATAGGTCAGAATGACCTAGTTTTTTTTTCTATACTAGACAAGGAATTACTAATTCGTACACAAAATATGGAGTTTGTCGATCGAACCGGAAGTGCCACCATCTTTAAACGTGAAAAATCAATAAGGCTTTTTTGCTATTTTACTTACAGACTCGGGAGTTATATTTTCTGAATCCTTGTAGGCAGGCCTAAAAAATGTCGCAATAGAATTCTGATTTAGGTCAACCGGGAGTCACCATGTTGAATTGAAAATGAAAAATAGAAGCAATTTGAAGGGCCGAGACTTTGGAGCACAATAACTCTCATTCTAATTAAGCTAGAATGTTCAAACTTGTTGTAGACGTTCACTAGGTCAATGTTATGATTGAGTTTAAAGATGAGCATTTTCTGCTTAGGGTAAGCAGAGATAAGCATGCTGATTTGTTGATTCTTTAGGGCACGATAACTTCGGTTATAATGAAGGGAGGGCGGTGAAACTTTTGTTAATAGAGAGTCTAATAGCTAGCCTGTTGTGTGAAATCATTGTATCATTTTTTTTAAATATCAGGGATAGCCGAAAAAAAGAGATTGAAAATCCAAAAAGTCGTATTTTTACAATTTGGAGAATGTTTAGAGGTCTTTCTCGTAAAGTCAACATACTATTTTTTGGGAGCTTCTTCTACAAAGAGTCTTATTGGTAGTCTTTTATATGAAACCATCGATCAACAGTCCAACATATCAGGAGTAGAAGAACAAAAGGATCGAACATTGAAAACGGCACCCTTTCATTGTTAAGCGAAACATGCAGTGTGGGTGACTACAATCTACGCATTTAGTCATCGTATAGAGTTTATTCAACAGTATCGAATTCCAACTGCTTAGGGATATTTTACGCGCATTCCAATGTGTACACGGGACCTTGGTTTTTGTCCCATCCGAAGGACTAGACAGCTGTGCTTGTCAGGCCCTGCGTTCTGCCTCACTGACAAGGGGAACCACGCCGGGAAATCGAGATGAACTTTTTCCGTGCAGAACTTTCAATTCAGGCCAAACGTTTATTGCATACGATTAAGCTGGTCAGTTGGAGCTTATTTTCAAAAGTTTTGTAATAATCGGTTGGTAATTATTAAAGTACCGTACACATTAAACTGTTAAAACAGAAAATTTCGCCCGGTTGAAATGTTTCTTGCTATAAGTCAGCAATTTTCCGAATTCAGGGAGGCTGGATGGCTGAATGGTTAGCATGTGCTCGCTGTATCGTAACGTTTGTCATTGAGTCAACGGGCGTCGTTTCGATCTCCAGGTTGCACGTGACATGGTGTATGATGTCCAATCTCGTGGGTTTTCTCCGTGTTCTTCGGTTTCCTCCCAACGGCTAAAGACCAGTAAGCGCAATGGGAGGTTTCAAATAAAATTAAAAAACATATGTTAGTCCCGAAATGACCTAGTTTGTGTCGAATGGACATTAGGCCGCATTTCTCTCTTTCTCTTTTATTTTTAAAGTTTTGTAATAATCGGTTGGTAATCAAAGGTACTGTAAAAGTGATAAAACAGAAAATTTCGTCCGGTTGTAATGTTTCTCAATTTAAAGACAGCAGTTTGCCGATTTTAAGGGGCAAACGTTTATTGCGAACGGTTAAGCTGGTCAGGGGGAGCTTATTTTTAAAAGTTTTGTAATATCCGGTTGATAACTAAAGGTACCGTGCAAATTAAACTGTTAAAATAGAAAATTTGGCCCGGTTGAAATATTTCTCGCTGTAGGTCAGCAATTTGCCAATTTAGGGAGGTTGCGTGGCTGAATGGTTAGCACGTGCGCTCTGTATCATAACGTATGTCACTGAGTCAACTGGTGTTGTTTCGATTTCTTGGTTGTACGTGACAAGGAGTATGGTCGCATGTCCAACCTCGTAGGTCGTAACGCCGCTGCCCGGGTAAAATTTCCCTCATTGCACACTTTATGGCATATGCCCGTCTTCAGTAGCCCATTTTAGGAGCAGCACAGTAGGACGTTAAACCCCATTCAATTTCATTTCATTTTCTCTATGTTGCTTATTTATTATAGTGGATAAATATTTTTCTGGTTCTAGCAATTATTTAATTTCTGCATAGAAATCTTGCTTTGGCCAGTTTTTTTTATTGCAGAGTGCCATTCTTGTATATTGCAGTCTATGACCCTTTGTTTAAAACATGCTTAAGAAGTCGTCACGATTTCCTACTTATAACCAAACATATTGGAAATATTAGTCTGGCATTATTAAATCCTAATTTTATTAGTCTTATTTAAAATTAAACTTTCATTTAACTATGAACAACTCTTAACGTGTCTCTTTAAAACTATTAAATACTCTAAAACAGTAGCTCAACCTTTTGACCTAAACTCATTAATTTACCATTTTGTTGTGAGCGACTTCTTATTCTTCCTATATGACATATTGCACGTGTCTGATTTCAAAGGGGGGTTGGGTGGCGGAATAGTTAACTAGCGTGTTTTCGAATGCTCGGTTGTACGTGACAAGGAGTAAGGGCGCCTGTCCAACCTGCCATTTTTAATTTTTTCCCCCGCCATTTTCATTTCATTTTCTCATCCGTCTCATTACAGTAATACAACTTTCAGTTATTTTCCTTTAGTTTTCAGATTATTGTTATGCCTGGGTGCAATGATTCATACTATATTTAGACTTGTAACTTCGCGAGTTTCTTCTTATCCTTTTATTTAGGATACTTGATACAATCAATGACACGTGACGATAAATATGAAAGCTTTCATATCTGCATGGGACAGTAGCAGATCTAGTTATTTTTTTTTTTGTGTTTTATTCACAAATCGGATTTCTCAGAATCTACTCATAGGATCTTTCTGAAACTTTTACCTACCCCCCCAAAAATGGGTGGTGGCTGTTGGATAAATATATTTTCAAAACGTTTTTCGCATTCGAAATCACCGAATTTTACGAACAAATGCATTTGACCTACTTTGCTGTAACTTTGTGACTATTTCACCTATTTTACTAATTCTTTTTTCTTTGAATACCTTGACTCCTTTACTTCAAATCTGCAATTTCGGATTTTCGAATTTCGAAAATTCGTCGCTGTGATTTCGAACCGGAAATTTACACCAACTCGACAACCTCTTTAGTAGTTGTACGATTTTCATGAAATTTAATATGTAAGTAGACCTTAATGACGCGACTTGAAAAATGACATTAGAAATTTTTTAACTTATCTCCCCTTGGTGAAATCAAGGATCAAAGTTTTCCAAAAAATCGTCGAAATATAGGTCAGAATGACCTAGTTTTTTTTTTCTATACTAGACAAGGAATTACTGATTCGTACACAAAATATGGAGTTTGTCGATCGAACCGGAAGTGCCACCATCTTTAAACTTGAAAAATCAATAAGGCTTTTTTGCTATTTTACTTACAGACTCGGGAGTTATATTTTCTGAATCCTTGTAGGCAGGCCTAAAAAATGTCGCAATAGAATTCTGATTTAGGTCAACCGGGAGTCACCATTTTGAATTGAAAATGAAAAATAGAAGCAATTTGAAGGGCCGAGACTTTGGAGCACAATAACTCTCATTCTAATTAAGCTAGAATGTTCAAACTTGTTGTAGACGTTCACTAGGTCAATGTTATGTTTGAGTTCAAAGATGAGTATTTTCTGCTTAGGGTAAGCAGAGATAAGCATGCTGATTTGTTGATTCTTTAGGGCACGATAACTTCGGTTATAATGAAGGGAGGGCGGTGAAACTTTTGTTAATAGAGAGTCTAATAGCTAGCCTGTTGTGTGAAATCATTGTATAATTTTTTTTTAAATATCAGGGATAGCCGAAAAAAAGAGATTGAAAATCCAAAAAGTCGTATTTTTACAATTTGGAGCATGTTTAGAGGTCTTTCTCGTAAAGTCAACATACTATTTTTTGGGAACTTCTTCTACAGAGAGTCTTATTGGTAGTCTTTTATATGAAACCATCGATCAACAGTCCAACATATCGGGAGTAAAAGAACAAAAGAATCGAACATTGAAAACGGCACCCTTTCATTGTTAAGCGAAACATGCAGTGTGGGTGACTACAATCTACGCATTTAGTCATCGTATAGAGTTTATTCAACAGTATCGAATTCCAACTGCTTAGGGATATTTTACGTGCACTCCAATGTGTACACGGGACCTTGGTTTTTCGTCCCATCCGAAGGACTAGACACCTGTGCTTGTCAGGCCCTGCGTTCTGCCTCACTGACAAGGGGAACCACGCCGGGAAATCGAGATGAACTTTTTCCGTGCAGAACTTTCAATTCAGGCCAAACGTTTATTGCATACGATTAAGCTGGTCAGTTGGAGCTTATTTTCAAAAGTTTTGTAATAATCGGTTGGTAATTATTAAAGTACCGTGCACATTAAACTGTTAAAACAGAAAATTTCGCCCGGTTGAAATGTTTCTTGCTATAAGTCAGCAATTTTCCGAATTCAGGGAGGCTGGATGGCTGAATGGTTAGAATGTGCTCGCTGTATCGTAACGTTTGTCATTGAGTCAACGGGCGTCGTTTCGATCTCCAGGTTGCACGTGACATGGTGTATGATGTCCAATCTCGTGGGTTTTCTCCGTGTTCTTCGGTTTCCTCCCAACGGCTAAAGGCAGTAAGCGCAAGGGGAGTTTTTAAATAAAATTAAAAAACATATGTTAGTCCCGAAATGACCTAGTTTGTGTCGAATGGACATTAGGCCGCATTTCTCTCTTTCTCTTTATTTTTAAAGTTTTGTAATAATCGGTTGATAATCAAAGGTACTGTAAAAGTGATAAAACAGAAAATTTCGTCCGGTTGTAATGTTTCTCAATTTAAAGTCAGCAATTTGCCGATTTTAAGGGGCAAACGTTTATTGCGAACGATTAAGCTGGTCAGGGGGAGCTTATTTTTAAAAGTTTTGTAATATTCGGTTGATAACTAAAGGTACCGTGCAAATTACACTGTTAAAATAGAAAATTTGGCCCGGTTGAAATATTTCTCGCTGTAGGTCAGCAATTTGCCGATTTTAGGGAGGTTGCGTGGCTGAATGGTTAGCACGTGCGCTCTGTATCATAACGTCTGTCACTGAGTCAACTTGCGTTGTTTCGATTTCTTGGTTGTACGTAACAAGGGGTATGGTCGCATGTCCAACCTCATTGCACACTTTATGGCGTATGCCCGTCTTCAGTAGCCCATTTTAGGAGCAGCACAGTAGGACGTTAAACCCCATTCAATTACATTTCATTTTCTCTATGTTGCTTATTTATTATAGTGGATAAATATACGGCACCCTTTCATTGTTAAGCGAAACATGCAGTGTGGGTGACTACAATCTACGCATTTAGTCATCGTATAGAGTTTATTCAACAGTATCGAATTCCAACTGCTTAGGGATATTTTACGTGCACTCCAATGTGTACACGGGACCTTGGTTTTTCGTCCCATCCGAAGGACTAGACAGCTGTGCTTGTCAGGCCCTGCGTTCTGCCTCACTGACAAGGGGAACCACGCCGGGAAATCGAGATGAACTTTTTCCGTGCAGAACTTTCAATTCAGGCCAAACGTTTATTGCATACGATTAAGCTGGTCAGTTGGAGCTTATTTTCAAAAGTTTTGTAATAATCGGTTGGTAATCATTAAAGTACCGTGCACATTAAACTGTTAAAACAGAAATTTTCGCCCGGTTGAAATGTTTCTTGCTATAAGTCAGCAATTTTCCGAATTCAGGGAGGCTGGATGGCTGAATGGTTAGCATGTGCTCGCTGTATCGTAACGTTTGTCATTGAGTCAACGGGCGTCGTTTCGATCTCCAGGTTGCACGTGACATGGTGTATGATGTCCAATCTCGTGGGTTTTCTCCGTGTTCTTCGGTTTCCTCCCAACGGCTAAAGACCAGTAAGCGCAAGGGGAGTTTTTAAATAAAATTAAAAAACATATGTTAGTCCCGAAATGACCTAGTTTGTGTCGAATGGACATTAGGCCGCATTTCTCTCTTTCTCTTTTATTTTTAAAGTTTTGTAATAATCGGTTGGTAATCAAAGGTACTGTAAAGTGATAAAACCGAAAATTTCGTCCGGTTGTAATGTTTCTCAATTTAAAGCCAGCAATTTGCCGATTTTAAGGGGCAAACGTTTATTGCGAACGATTAAGCTGGTCAGGGGGAGCTTATTTTTAAAAGTTTTGTAATATTCGGTTGATAACTAAAGGTACCGTGCAAATTAAACTGTTAAAATAGAAAATTTGGCCCGGTTGAAATATTTCTCGCTGTAGGTCAGCAATTTGCCGATTTTAGGGAGGTTGCTTGGCTGAATGGTTAGCACGTGCGCTCTGTATCATAACGTCTGTCACTGAGTCAACTGGCGTTGGTTCGATTTCTTGATTGTACGTGACAAGGAATATGGTCGCATGTCCAACCTCGTAGGTCGTAACGCCGCTGCCCGGGTAAAATTTCCCTCATTGCACACTTTATGGCGTATGCCCGTCTTCAGTAGCCCATTTTAGGAGCAGCACAGTAGGACGTTAAACCCCATTCGAGTTCATTTCATTTTCTCTATCGAAAAAAAGAGATTGAAAATCCAAAAAGTCGCATTTTTACAATTTGGAGCATGTTTAGAGGTCTTTCTCGTAAAGTCAGCATACTATTTTTTGGGAGCTTCTTCTACAAAGAGTCTTATTGGTAGTCTTTTATATGAAACCATCGATCAACAGTCCAACATATCAGGAGTAGAAGAACAAAAGGATCGAACATTGAAAACGGCACCCTTTCATTGTTAAGCGAAACATGCAGTGTGGGTGACTACAATCTACGCATTTAGTCATCGTATAGAGTTTATTCAACAGTATCGAATTCCAACTGCTTAGGGATATTTTACGCGCATTCCAATGTGTACACGGGACCTTGGTTTTTGTCCCATCCGAAGGACTAGACAGCTGTGCTTGTCAGGCCCTGCGTTCTGCCTCACTGACAAGGGGAACCACGCCGGGAAATCGAGATGAACTTTTTCCGTGCAGAACTTTCAATTCAGGCCAAACGTTTATTGCATACGATTAAGCTGGTCAGTTGGAGCTTATTTTCAAAAGTTTTGTAATAATCGGTTGGTAATTATTAAAGTACCGTACACATTAAACTGTTAAAACAGAAAATTTCGCCCGGTTGAAATGTTTCTTGCTATAAGTCAGCAATTTTCCGAATTCAGGGAGGCTGGATGGCTGAATGGTTAGCATGTGCTCGCTGTATCGTAACGTTTGTCATTGAGTCAACGGGCGTCGTTTCGATCTCCAGGTTGCACGTGACATGGTGTATGATGTCCAATCTCGTGGGTTTTCTCCGTGTTCTTCGGTTTCCTCCCAACGGCTAAAGACCAGTAAGCGCAATGGGAGTTTTTAAATAAAATTAAAAAACATATGTTAGTCCCGAAATGACCTAGTTTGTGTCGAATGGACATTAGGCCGCATTTCTCTCTTTCTCTTTTATTTTTAAAGTTTTGTAATAATCGGTTGGTAATCAAAGGTACTGTAAAAGTGATAAAACAGAAAATTTCGTCCGGTTGTAATGTTTCTCAATTTAAAGTCAGCAGTTTGCCGATTTTAAGGGGCAAACGTTTATTGCGAACGATTAAGCTGGTCAGGGGGAGCTTATTTTTAAAAGTTTTGTAATATCCGGTTGATAACTAAAGGTACCGTGCAAATTAAACTGTTAAAATAGAAAATTTGGCCCGGTTGAAATATTTCTCGCTGTAGGTCAGCAATTTGCCAATTTAGGGAGGTTGCGTGGCTGAATGGTTAGCACGTGCGCTCTGTATCATAACGTATGTCACCGAGTCAACTGGTGTTGTTTCGATTTCTAGGTTGTACGTGACAAGGAGTATGGTCGCATGTCCAACCTCGTAGGTCGTAACGCCGCTGCCCGGGTAAAATTTCCCTCATTGCACACTTTATGGCATATGCCCGTCTTCAGTAGCCCATTTTAGGAGCAGCACAGTAGGACGTTAAACCCCATTCAATTTCATTTCATTTTCTCTATATTGCAGTCTATGACCCTTTGTTTAAAACATGCTTAAGAAGTCGTCACGATTTCCTACTTATAACCAAACATATTGGAAATATTAGTCTGGCATTATTAAATCCTAATTTTATTAGTCTTATTTAAAATTAAACTTTCATTTAACTATGAACAACTCTTAACGTGTCTCTTTAAAACTATTAAATACTCTAAAACAGTAGCTCAACCTTTTGACCTAAACTCATTAATTTACCATTTTGTTGTGAGCGACTTCTTATTCTTCCTATATGACATATTGCACGTGTCTGATTTCAAAGGGGGGTTGGGTGGCTGAATGGTTAGCACGCGCGCCTGTCATTGAGTTAACTAGCGTGTTTTCGAATGCTCGGTTGTACGTGACAAGGAGTAAGGTCGCCTGTCCAACCTGCCATTTTTAATTTTTTCCCCCCGCCATTTTCATTTCATTTTCTCATCCGTCTCATTACAGTAATACAACTTTCAGTTATTTTCCTTTAGTTTTCAGATTATTGTTATGCCTGGGTGCAATGATTCATACTATATTTAGACTTGTAACTTCGCGAGTTTCTTCTTATCCTTTTATTTAGGATACTTGATACAATCAATGACACGTGACGATAAATATGAAAGCTTTCATATCTGCATGGGACAGTAGCAGATCTAGTTATTTTTTTTTTTGTGTTTTATTCACAAATCGGATTTCTCAGAATCTACTCATAGGATCTTTTTGAAACTTTTACCTACCCCCCCAAAAATGGGTGGTGGCTGTTGGATAAATATATTTTCAAAACGTTTTTCGCATTCGAAATCACCGAATTTTACGAACAAATGCATTTGACCTACTTTGCTGTAACTTTGTGACTATTTCACCTATTTTACTAATTCTTTTTTCTTTGAAAACATTGACTCCTTTACTTCAAATCTGCAATTTCGGATTTTCGAATTTCGAAAATTCGTCGCTGTGATTTCGAACCGGAAGTTTACACCAACTCGACAACTTCTTTAGTAGTTGTACGATTTTCATGAAATTTAATATGTAAGTACACCTTAATGATGCGACTCGAAAAATGACTTTAGAAATTTTCTAACTTATCTCCCCTTGGTGAAATTAAGGATCAAAGTTTTCAAAAAAATCTTCGAAATATAGGTCAGAATGACCTAGGTTTTTTTTCTATACTAGACAAGGAATTACTGATTCGTACACAAAATATGGAGTTTGTCAATCGAACCGGAAGTGCCACCATCTTAAAACGTGAAAAATCAATAAGGCTTTTTTGCTATTTTACTTACAGACTCGGGAGTTATATTTTCTGAATCCTTGCAGGAAGGCCTAAAAAATGTCGCAATAGAATTCTGATTTAGGTCAACCGGGAGTCACCATGTTGAATTGAAAATGAAAAATAGAAGCAATTTGAAGGGCCGAGACTTTGGAGCACTATAACTCTCATTCTGATTAAGTTAGAATGTTCAAACTTGTTGTAGACGTTCACTAGGTCAATGTTATGATTGAGTTCAAAGATGAACATTTTCTGCTTAGGGTAAGCAGAGATAAGCATGCTGATTTGTTGATTCTTTAGGGCACGATAACTTCGGTTATAATGAAGGGAGGGCGGTGAAACTTTTGTTAATAGAGAGTCTAATAGCTAGCCTGTTGTGTGAAATCATTGTATCATTTTTTTTAAATATCAGGGATAGCCGAAAAAAAGAGATTGAAAATCCAAAAAGTCGTATTTTTACAATTTGGACCATGTTTAGAGGTCTTTCTCGTAAAGTCAACATACTATTTTTGGGGAATTTCTTCTACAAAGAGTCTTATTGGTAGTCTTTTATATGAAACCATCGATCAACAGTCCAACATATCAGGAGTAGAAGAACAAAAGGATCGAACATTGAAAACGGCACCCTTTCATTGTTAAGCGAAGCATGCAGTGTGGGTGACTACAATCTACGCATTTAGTCATCGTATAGAGTTTATTCAACAGTATCGAATTCCAACTGCTTAGGGATATTTTACGTGCACTCCAATGTGTACACGGGACCTTGGTTTTTCGTCACCTTCCGAAGGACTAGACAGCTGTGCTTGTCAGGCCCTGCGTTCTGCCTCACTGACAAGGGGAACCACGCCGGGAAATCGAGATGAACTTTTTCTGTGCAGAACTTTCAATTCAGGCCAAACGTTTATTGCATACGATTAAGCTGGTCAGTTGGAGCTTATTTTCAAAAGTTTTGTAATAATCGGTTGGTAATTATTAAAGTACCGTGCACATTAAACTGTTAAAACAGAAAATTTCGCCCGGTTGAAATGTTTCTTGCTATAAGTCAGCAATTTTCCGAATTCAGGGAGGCTGGATGGCTGAATGGTTAGCATGTGCTCGCTGTATCGTAACGTTTGTCACTCAGTCAAAGGGCGTCGTTTCGATCTCCAGGTTGCACGTGACATGGTGTATGATGTCCAATCTCGGTTTCCTCCCAACGGCTAAAGACCAGTAAGCGCAAGGGGAGTTTTTAAATAAAATTAAAAAACATACGTTAGTCCCGAAATGACCTAGTTTGTGTCGAATGGACATTAGGCCGCATTTCTCTCTTTCTCTTTTATTTTTAAAGTTTTGTAATAATCGGTTGGTAATCAAAGGTACTGGAAAAGTGATAAAACAGAAAATTTCGTCCGGTTGTAATGTGTCTCAATTTAAAGTCAGCAATTTGCCGATTTTAAGGGGCAAACGTTTATTGCGAACGATTAAGCTGGTCAGGGGGAGCTTATTTTTAAAAGTTTTGTAATATTCGTTTGATAACTAAAGGTACCGTGAAAATTAAACTGTTAAAATAGAAAAGTTGGCCCGGTTGAAATATTTTTCGCTGTAGATCAGCAATTTGCCGATTTTAGGGAGGTTGCGTGGCTGAATGGTTAGCACGTGCGCTCTGTATCATAACGTCTGTCACTGAGTCAACTGGCGTTGTTTCGATTTCTTGGTTGTACGTGACAAGGAGTATGGTCGCATGTCCAACCTTGTAGGTCGTAACGCCGCTGCCCGGGTAAAATTTCCCTCATTGCACACTTTATGGCGTATGCCCGTCTTCAGTAGCCCATTTTAGGAGCAGCACAGTAGGACGTTAAACCCATTCAATTTCATTTCATTTTCTCTATGTTGCTTATTTATTATAGTGGATAAATATTTTTCTGGTTCTAGCAATTATTTAATTTCTGCATAGAAATCTTGCTTTGGCCAGTTTTTTTTATTGCAGAGTGCCATTCTTGTATATTGCAGTCTATGACCCTTTGTTTAAAACATGCTTAAGATCACGATTTCCTACTTATAACCAAACATATTGGAAATATTAGTCTGGCATTATTAAATTCTAATTTTATTGGTCTAATTTAAAATTAAACTTTAATTTAACTATGAACAACTCTTAGCGTGTCTCTTTAAAACTATTAAATACTCTAAAACAGTAGCTCAACCTTTTGACCTAAACTCATTAATTTACCATTTTGTTGTGAGCGACTTCTTATTCTTCCTATATGACATATTGCACGTGTCTGATTTCAAAGGGGGGTTGGGTGGCTGAATGGTTAGCACGCGCGCCTGTCATTGAGTTAACTAGCGTGTTTTCGAATGCTCGGTTGTACGTGACAAGAAGTAAGGTCGCCTGTCCAACCTGCCATTTTTAATTTTTTTTCCCTGCCATTTTCATTTCATTTTCTCATCCGTCTCATTACAGTAATACAAGTTTCAGTTATTTCCCTTTGGATTTCAGATTATTGTTATGCCTGGGTGCAATGATTCATACTATATTTAGACTCGTAACTTCGCGAGTTTCTTCTTATCCTTTTATTTAGGATACTTGATACAATCAATGACACGTGACGATAAATATGAAAGCTTTCATATCTGCATGGGACAGTAGCAGATCTAGTTATTCTTCTTCTTATTTTTTTTTTTTGTGTTTTATTCACAAATCGCATTTCTCAGAATCTACTCATAGGATCTTTTTGAAACTTTTACCTACCCCCCCAAAAATGGGTGGTGGCTGTTGGATAAATATATTTTCAAAACGTTTTTCGCATTCGAAATCACCGAATTTTACGAACAATTGCATTTGACCTACTTTGCTGTAACTTTGTGACTATTTCACCTATTTTACTAATTCTTTTTTCTTTGAAAACATTGACTCCTTTACTTCAAATCTGCAATTTCGGATTTTCGAATTTCGAAAATTCGTCGCTGTGATTTCGAACCGGAAGTTTACACCAACTCGACAACTTCTTTAGTAGTTGTACGCTTTTCATGAAATTTAATATGTAAGTACACCTTAATGATGCGACTCGAAAAATGACTTTAGAAATTTTCTAACTTATCTCCCCTTGGTGAAATTAAGGATCAAAGTTTTCAAAAAAATCTTCGAAATATAGGTCAGAATGACCTAGTTTTTTTTCTATACTAGACAAGGAATTACTGATTCGTACACAAAATATGGAGTTTGTCAATCGAACCGGAAGTGCCACCATCTTAAAACGTGAAAAATCAATAAGGCTTTTTTGCTATTTTACTTACAGACTCGGGAGTTATATTTTCTGAATCCTTGTAGGAAGGCCTAAAAAATGTCGCAATAGAATTCTGATTTAGGTCAACCGGGAGTCACCATGTTGAATTGAAAATGAAAAATAGAAGCAATTTGAAGGGCCGAGACTTTGGAGCACAATGACTCTCATTCTGATTAAGCTAGAATGTTCAAACTTGTTGTAGACGTTCACTAGGTCAATGTTATGATTGAGTTCAAAGATGAGCATTTTCTGCTTAGGGTAAGCAGAGATAAGCATGCTGATTTGTTGATTCTTTAGGGCACGATAACTTCGGTTATAATGAAGGGAGGGCGGTGAAACTTTTGTTAATAGAGAGTCTAATAGCTAGCCTGTTGTGTGAAATCATTGTATCATTTTTTTTAAATATCAGGGATAGCCGAAAAAAAGAGATTGAAAATCCAAAAAGTCGTATTTTTACAATTTGGACCATGTTTAGAGGTCTTTCTCGTAAAGTCAACATACTATTTTTTGGGAACTTCTTCTACAAAGAGTCTTATTGGTAGTCTTTTATATGAAACCATCGATCAACAGTCCAACATATCAGGAGTAGAAGAACAAAAGGGTCGAACATTGAAAACGGCACCCATTCATTGTTAAGCGAAACATGCAGTGTGGGTGACTACAATCTACGCATTTAGTCATCGTATAGAGTTTATTCAACAGTATCGAATTCCAACTGCTTAGGGATATTTTACGTGCACTCCAATGTGTACACGGGACCTTGGTTTTTCGTCCCATCCGAAGGACTAGACAGCTGTGCTTGTCAGGCCCTGCGTTCTGCCTCACTGACAAGGGGAACCACGCCGGGAAATCGAGATGAACTTTTTCCGTGTAGAACTTTCAATTCAGGCCAAACGTTTATTGCATACGATTAAGCTGGTCAGTTGGAGCTTATTTTCAAAAGTTTTGTAATAATCGGTTGGTAATTATTAAAACAGAAAATTTCGCCCGGTTGAAATGTTTCTTGCTATAAGTCAGCAATTTTCCGAATTCAGGGAGGCTGGATGGCTGAATGGTTAGCATGTGCTCGCTGTATCGTAACGTTTGTCACTGAGTCAAAGGGCGTCGTTTCGATCTCCAGGTTGCACGTGACATGGTGTATGATGTCCAATCTCGTGGGTTTTCTCCGTGTTCTTCGGTTTCCTCCCAACGGCTAAAGACCAGTAAGCGCAAGGGGAGTTTTTAAATAAAATTAAAAAACATACGTTAGTCCCGAAATGACCTAGTTTGTGTCGAATGGACATTAGGCCGCATTTCTCTCTTTCTCTTTTATTTTTAAAGTTTTGTAATAATCGGTTGGTAATCAAAGGTACTGTAAAAGTGATAAAACAGAAAATTTCGTCCGGTTGTAATGTGTCTCAATTTAAAGTCAGCAATTTGCCGATTTTAAGGGGCAAACATTTATTGCGAACGATTAAGCTGGTCAGGGGGAGCTTATTTTTAAAAGTTTTGTAATATTCGTTTGATAACTAAAGGTACCGTGCAAATTAAACTGTTAAAATAGAAAAGTTGGCCCGGTTGAAATATTTCTCGCTGTAGATCAGCAATTTGCCGATTTTAGGGAGGTTGCGTGGCTGAATGGTTAGCACGTGCGCTCTGTATCATAACGTCTGTCACTGAGTCAACTGGCGTTGTTTCGATTTCTTGGTTGTACGTGACAAGGAGTATGGTCGCATGTCCAACCTTGTAGGTCGTAACGCCGCTGCCCGGGTAAAATTTCCCTCATTGCACACTTTATGGCGTATGCCCGTCTTCAGTAGCCCATTTTAGGAGCAGCACAGTAGGACGTTAAACCCATTCAATTTCATTTCATTTTCTCTATGTTGCTTATTTATTATAGTGGATAAATATTTTTCTGGTTCTAGCAATTATTTAATTTCTGCATAGAAATCTTGCTTTGGCCAGTTTTTTTATTGCAGAGTGCCATTCTTGTATATTGCAGTCTATGACCCTTTGTTTAAAACATGCTTAAGATCACGATTTCCTACTTATAACCAAACATATTGGAAATATTAGTCTGGCATTATTAAATTCTAATTTTATTGGTCTAATTTAAAACTAAACTTTAATTTAACTATGAACAACTCTTAGCGTGTCTCTTTAAAACTATTAAATACTCTAAAACAGTAGCTCAACCTTTTGACCTAAACTCATTAATTTACCATTTTGTTGTGAGCGACTTCTTATTCTTCCTATATGACATATTGCACGTGTCTGATTTCAAAGGGGGGTTGGGTGGCTGAATGGTTAGCACGCGCGCCTGTCATTGAGTTAACTAGCGTGTTTTCGAATGCTCGGTTGTACGTGACAAGAAGTAAGGTCGCCTGTCCAACCTGCCATTTTTAATTTTTTTCCCCGCCATTTTCATTTCATTTTCTCATCCGTCTCATTACAGTAATACAAGTTTCAGTTATTCCCCTTTAGTTTTCAGATTATTGTTATGCCTGGGTGCAATGATTCATACTATATTTAGACTCGTAACTTCGCGAGTTTCTTCTTATCCTTTTATTTAGGATACTTGATACAATCAATGACACGTGACGATAAATATGAAAGCTTTCATATCTGCATGGGACAGTAGCAGATCTAGTTATTATTTATTATTATTATTTTTTTTTTCGGGGGAGCCTATTTCTCAGTGCCTGTTCCAGATACCGATCTAGAACCTCATTTTCTATAATTAAACCGTGTGTTTGCAACATATGGGCTATATTTGAAACTTCTGCGCAGACCGGAAGTGGCCGAATTTTTGTCATTTTTCTAAATTTTCAATACCTAAAGACCATCCGATTCCAGAAATATAAGTTTCATTCCGAGTTATCACCCTTTATTTTTCGATTTTTTTCGAATTTTCTGCCCATTTTGTGAGCTCGAGTTTCGTTTTTCGGCCGAATTGACATTTCTGAAACTTATGGAACATGGAGTTATAGTTCAAAACTAACGTATAAAGCTATTTCGACAAACATCTATTAACCGTAAGTAGTCGAAGAAATGGCAGATATTTTGAAAAAAACGCAAAAAATGAAGGCTTTTGGGAAAAACATGAATTCTCAGTCCGATATCAACGGATTAAAACGATTAAGATATCGTTGGGTTGCCCGAGAATTGCAGTATCATATGATATCCTATTATTACAGATAACATAAACAGCAAGTATAATATGGCACGCTGAAAATCAAGTATTTTCTGATTTGGAGCGTTTTTGAACGCCTGTATCTCGAAAACGCTGCCACAGATTTTTCTTCAACTTTCTCTATCAAGATACCTTTTGGTGGTCTTGTGTATGAAACAGTCCGTTTAGACTTTGAAATATCCACAATAGGTCAAATAACGAACTGAAAATCGAAAAAAGTCGAAAAATCGTGAAATTTTGGAAAATACTCTATTATTTTTTTATTTTTACTGATTTTCAAAAAACTTTATGATATTTAGATATCTGATCTAATGTCGAATCTAAAAATGTATAATATGTATTCAGTTATTGAAATTTAATTTTTGATATTTTGACATTTTTGCATTTTTGGCACTTTTAAACATAGGATTTCTCAGGGGCATTTTATCTGATCATATATTGTAATATATCATTACAGAACTCTGTCGCTATTTAATTGCCTAAACCGGTTATTAAAACTATTTCGATAATAATCACCATACCGGAAGTATTCAAAAAATGAAAAAAAAAGGATAAAAAATTGCGTTCTTGCAAAAAGCTAAATTACTCCGTCAGATATTACCGGCCCAAAAGAAAAAAAATGTCTTTGGATAGCCCCATTAATGGACTATCATATGGTATCTCAATGGTACGATTTTGATGGTTAGTAAATAAATTATGTTACGCCGAAAATCTAGTATTTTCTGTTTTTGGAGCCTTTTGAGACGCCTTTTTCTCGAAAACTACTCCAGCGATTTTTTAAAACTTTTTTTACTCAGAGTCCTATCTGTGATCTGTGGCGTTAATCCAAAAGGAAAAGGTTTGAAATAATTTAAGGTGTCATAAAATGGCCTCAATCTTTGATAAAAGTAGAAAAATCGTTAAATTATTGAAAATGTTCTTTTATTTATCTTTTTTACAAACAACTACTGAATAGATGTTTCTAACATTTCTGGTACAGAAAGATATCTATCCAAACAACTTGTTAAAACTATCCCGACAATAATCCAAAATCCAGAAGTAGTCGAAAAAATATAAGATATTTCGTAAAAAAACACCAAAAAAAAATTTAAAAAAAGAAAATACAGTAAAAAATTGGTACTCTTGCAAAAATCGACATTTCTCAGCCAGGTGTCACTGAATGAAAACATTTAAAGTAAGGTTTTCTAGCTCGATGAATGGGCTATTTTATGACTTACTTCCTGTCTGATTCCTGAAAGCCGATTCAGTGCTGCTTGCAGGTCTAGTTATTATTATTTTTTTTTTCGGGGGAGCCTATTTCTCAGTGCCTGTCCCAGATACCGATTTAGAACCTCATTTTGTATCATTAAACTATGTGTTCGCAACATATGGGCTATATTTGAAACTTCTGCCCGGACCGGAAGTGGCCGAATTTCGTACGGTGTCAAAAAATCAAAAAACGGCCGTAGATTCGTCAATTCTGTACTTATTTTCATACAAATGACATTTTCGGCAACACCAAATCTTTTCTCGGATGATAGCAGTTGAAAATTTCGAAATTTCGAAACTTCGTCGCTGACTTCTAGCGTTCGAAAAATGAAAAACAAAATTTAAGAGACAATTTTTGTCATTTTTCAAAATTTTCAAATTTGACCTACATTTTTGGATACCTGAAGACCATCCGATTCCAGAAATATAAGTTTCATTCCGAGTTATCACCCTTTATTTTTCGATTTTTTTCGAATTTTCTGCCCATTTTGTGAGCTCGAGTTTCGTTTTACGGCCGAATCGACGTTTCTGAAACTCCTGGAACATGAAATTATAGTTCAAAACTAACGTATAAAGCTATTTCGACAAACATCTATAAACCGGAAGTAGTCGAAATAATGGCCGATATTTTGAAAAAAACGCAAAAAATTAATGCTTTTGGGAAAAACATGAATTCTCAGTCCAATATCAACGGATTAAATCGATTAAGATATCGTTGGATTGCCCGAGAATTGCAGTATCATATGATATCCTATTATTACAGATAACATGAACAGCAAGTAAAATATGGCACGCTGAAAATCAAGTATTTTCTGATTTGGAGTGTTTTTGAACGCCTGTATCTCGAAAACGCTGCCACAGATTTTTCTTAAACTTTCTCTATCAAGATACCTTTCGGTAGTCTTGTGTATGAAACAGTCCGATTAGACTTTGAAATATCCGTAATAGGTCAAATAACGAACTGAAAATCGAAAAAAGTCGAAAAATCGTGAAAATTTGGAAAATACTCTATTTTTTTTTTATTTTTACTGATTTTCAAAAAACTTTATGATATTTAGATATCTGATCTAATGTCGAATCTAAAAATTTATAATATGTATTCAGTTATTGAAATTTAATTTTTGATATTTTGACATTTTTGCATTTTTGGCACTTTTAAACATAGGATTTCTCAGGGGCATTTTATCTGATCATATATTGTAATATATCATTACAGAACTCTGTCGCTATTTAATTGCCTAAACCTGTTTTTAAAACTATCTCGATAATAATCACCATACCGGAAGTATTCAAAAAATGAAAAAAAAGGATAAAAAAATGGCGTTCTTGCAAAAGGCTTGATCTCTCCGTCAGATATTACCGGCCCAAAAGAAATAAATTGTTTTTAGATGGCTTTATTAATGGACTATCATATGGTATCTATCTGTGGTCTGTGGCGTGAATCCAAAAGGAAAAGGTTTGAAATAATTTAAGGTGTCATAAAATGGACCCAATATTTGATAAAAGTAGAAAAATCGTTAAATTATTGAAAATGTTCTTTTATTTATCTTTTTTACAAACAAATACTGAATAGATGTTTCTGACATTTAGGGTACAGAAAGATATTTATCCAAACAACTTGTTAAAACTACCCAGACAATGATCCAAAATCTAGAAGTATTCGTAAAAATATCAGATATTATGGAAAAAAAAACAAAAAAAAATTTTAAAAAAAGAAAATACAGTAAAAAATTGGTACTCCTGCAAAAATAGACACTTCTCAGACAGGTGTCACTGAATCAAAACAATTAAAGTATAGATTTCTAGCTCGATGAATGGGCTATTTTATGACTTACTTGCTGTCTGATTCCTGAAAGCCGATTCAGTGCTGCTTGCAGGTCTAGTTAGGCTTTCAGACTTTCGTCTGAAAGCCTATTGTGATTACTAAAATTATTAGGCTTTCCTGAAAGCCTATTGTGATTACTAAAATTATTATTATTAAGCTTTCATATGTATTTACATATGAACGCTTATTGTTTCTGTTAAGATTATTATTCTTATTATTTATTTTTTTTGTGTTTTATTCACAAATCGGATTTCTCAGAATCTACTCATAGGATCTTTCTGAAACTTTTACCTACCCCCCCAAAAATGGGTGGTGGCTGTTGGATAAATATATTTTCAAAACGTTTTTCGCATTCGAAATCACCGAATTTTACAAACAAATGCATTTGACCTACTTTGCTGTAACTTTGTGACTATTTCACCTATTTTACTAAAAAAAATTCTTTGAATACCTTGACTCCTTTACTTCAAATCTGCAATTTCGGATTTTCGAATTTCGAAAATTCGTCGCTGTGATTTCGAACCGGAAGTTTACACCAACTCGACAACCTCTTTAGTAGTTGTACGATTTTCATGAAATTTAATATGTAAGTAGACCTTAATGACGCGACTTGAAAAATGACTTTAGAAATTTTCTAACTTATCTCCCCTTGGTGAAATCAAGGATCAAAGTTTTCCAAAAAATCGTCGAAATATAGGTCAGAATGACCTAGTTTTTTTCTATACTAGACAAGGAATTACATATTCGTACACAAAATATGGAGTTTGTCGATCGAACCGGAAGTGCCACCATCTTTAAACGTGAAAAATCAATAAGGCTTTTTTGCTATTTTACTTACAGACTCGGGAGTTATATTTTCTGAATCCTTGTAGGCAGGCCTAAAAAATGTCGCAATAGAATTCTGATTTAGGTCAACCGGGAGTCACCATGTTGAATTGAAAATGAAAAATAGAAGCAATTTGAAGGGCCGAGACTTTGGAGCACAATAACTCTCATTCTAATTAAGCTAGAATGTTCAAACTTGTTGTAGACGTTCACTAGGTCAATGTTATGATTGAGTTCAAAGATGAGCATTTTCTGCTTAGGGTAAGCAGAGATAAGCATGCTGATTTGTTGATTCTTTAGGGCACGATAACTTCGGTTATAATGAAGGGAGGGCGGTGAAACTTTTGTTAATAGAGAGTCTAATAGCTAGCCTGTTGTGTGAAATCATTGTATCATTTTTTTTAAATATCAGGGATAGCCGAAAAAAAGAGATTGAAAATCCAAAAAGTCGTATTTTTACAATTTGGACCATGTTTAGAGGTCTTTCTCGTAAAGTCAACATACTATTTTTTGGGAACTTCTTCTACAAAGAGTCTTATTGGTAGTCTTTTATATGAAACCATCGATCAACAGTCCAACATATCAGGAGTAGAAGAACAAAAGGATCGAACATTGAAAACGGCACCCTTTCATTGTTAAGCGAAACATGCAGTGTGGGTGACTACAATCTACGCATTTAGTCATCGTATAGAGTTTATTCAACAGTATCGAATTCCAACTGCTTAGGGATATTTTCAGGCCAAACGTTTATTGCATACGATTAAGCTGGTCAGTTGGAGCTTATTTTCAAAAGTTTTGTAATAATCGGTTGGTAATTATTAAAGTACAGTGCACATTAAACTGTTAAAACAGAAATTTTCGCCCGGTTGAAATGTTTCTTGCTATAAGTCAGCAATTTTCCGAATTCAGGGAGGCTGGATGGCTGAATGGTTAGCATGTGCTCGCTGTATCGTAACGTTTGTCATTGAGTCAACGGGCGTCGTTTCGATCTCCAGGTTGCACGTGACATGGTGTATGATGTCCAATCTCGTGGGTTTTCTCCGTGTTCTTCGGTTTCCTCCCAACGGCTAAAGACCAGTAAGCGCAATGGGAGTTTTTAAATAAAATTAAAAAACATATGTTAGTCCCGAAATGACCTAGTTTGTGTCGAATGGACATTAGGCCGCATTTCTCTCTTTCTCTTTTATTTTTAAAGTTTTGTAATAATCGGTTGGTAATCAAAGGTACTGTAAAAGTGATAAAACAGAAAATTTCGTCCGGTTGTAATGTTTCTCAATTTAAAGTCAGCAGTTTGCCGATTTTAAGGGGCAAACGTTTATTGCGAACGATTAAGCTGGTCAGGGGGAGCTTATTTTTAAAAGTTTTGTAATATCCGGTTGATAACTAAAGGTACCGTGCAAATTAAACTGTTAAAATAGAAAATTTGGCCCGGTTGAAATATTTCTCGCTGTAGGTCAGCAATTTGCCAATTTAGGGAGGTTGCGTGGCTGAATGGTTAGCACGTGCGCTCTGTATCATAACGTATGTCACCGAGTCAACTGGTGTTGTTTCGATTTCTAGGTTGTACGTGACAAGGAGTATGGTCGCATGTCCAACCTCGTAGGTCGTAACGCCGCTGCCCGGGTAAAATTTCCCTCATTGCACACTTTATGGCATATGCCCGTCTTCAGTAGCCCATTTTAGGAGCAGCACAGTAGGACGTTAAACCCCATTCAATTTCATTTCATTTTCTCTATGTTGCTTATTTATTATAGTGGATAAATATTTTTCTGGTTCTAGCAATTATTTAATTTCTGCATAGAAATCTTGCTTTGGCCAGTTTTTTTTTATTGCAGAGTGCCATTCTTGTATATTGCAGTCTATGACCCTTTGTTTAAAACATGCTTAAGAAGTCGTCACGATTTCCTACTTATAACCAAACATATTGGAAATATTAGTCTGGCATTATTAAATCCTAATTTTATTAGTCTTATTTAAAATTAAACTTTCATTTAACTATGAACAACTCTTAAGGTGTCTCTTTAAAACTATTAAATACTCTAAAACAGTAGCTCAACCTTTTGACCTAAACTCATTAATTTACCATTTTGTTGTGAGCGACTTCTTATTCTTCCTATATGACATATTGCACGTGTCTGATTTCAAAGGGGGGTTGGGTGGCTGAATGGTTAGCACGCGCGCCTGTCATTGAGTTAACTAGCGTGTTTTCGAATGCTCGGTTGTACGTGACAAGGAGTAAGGTCGCCTGTCCAACCTGCCATTTTTAATATTTCCCCCGCCATTTTCATTTCATTTTCTCATCCGTCTCATTACAGTAATACGACTTTCAGTTATTTTCCTTTAGTTTTCAGATTATTGTTATGCCTGGGTGCAATGATTCATACTATATTTAGACTTGTAACTTCGCGAGTTTCTTCTTATCCTTTTATTTAGGATACTTGATACAATCAATGACACGTGACGATAAATATGAAAGCTTTCATATCTGCATGGGACAGTAGCAGATCTAGTTATTTTTTTTTTCAGGGGAGCCTTTTTCTCAGTGCCTGTCCCAGATACCGATCTAGAACCTCATTTCTATCATTAAACCATGTGTTCGCAACATATGGGCTATATTTGAAACTTCTGCGCGGACCGGAAGTGGCCGTATTTCGTACGGTGTCAAAAAATAAAAAAACGACCGTAGATTCGTCAATTTTGTACTTATTTTCATACAAATGACATTTTCGGCAACACCAAATCTTTTCTCGGATGATAGCAGTTGAAAATTTCGAAATTTCGAAACTTCGTCGCTGACTTCTAGCGTTCGAAAATTGAAAAAACAAAATTTAAGAGACAATTTTTGTCATTTTTCAATATTTGCAAATTTGACCTACATTTTTGGATACCTGAAGACCATCCGATTCCAGAAATATAAGTTTTTTCGAATTTTCTGCCCATTTTGTGAGCTCGAGTTTCGTTTTACGGCCGAATCGACGTTTCTGAAACTCCTGGAACATGAAGTTATAGTTAAAAACTAACGTATAAAGCTATTTCGACAAACATCTATAAACCGGAAGTAGTCGAAATAATGGCCGATATTTTGAAAAAAACGCAAAAAATGAATGTTTTTGGGAAAAACATGAATTCTCAGTCCGATATCAACGGATAAAAACGATTAAGATATCGTTGGGTTGCCCGAGAATTGCAGTATCATATGATATCCTATTATTACAGATAACACGAACAGCAAGAAAAATATGGCACGCTGAAAATCAAGTATTTTCTGATTTGGAGCGTTTTTGAACGCCTGTATCTCGAAAACTGCTCCTGCGATTTTTCTTCAACTTTCTCTATCAAGAGACCTTTTGGTAGTCTTGTGTATGAAACAGTCCGTTTAGACTTTGAAATATCCGTAATAGGTCAAATAACGAACTGAAAATCGCAAAAAGTCGAAAAATCGTGAAATTTTGGAAAATACTCTATTTTTTTTTTATTTTTACTGATTTTCAAAAAACTTTATGATATTTAGATATCTGATCTAATGTCGAATCCAAAAATGTATAATATGTATTCACTTATTGAAATTTAATTTTTGATATTTTGACATTTTTGCATTTTTGGCACTTTTAAACATAGGATTTCTCAGGGGCATTTTATCTGATCATATATTGTAATGTATCATTACAGAACTCTGTCGCTATTAAATTGCCTAAACCGGTTATTAAAACTATCTCGATAATAATCACCATACCGGAAGTATTCAAAAAATGAAAAAAAAAAGGATAAAAAAATGGCGTTCTTGCAAAAAATGTCTTTAGATGGCCCAATTAATGGACTATCATATGGCATCTCAATGGTACGATTTCGATGGTTAGTAAATAAATTATGTTACGCCGAAAATCTAGTATTTGTCGTTTTTGGAGCCTTTTGAGACACCCTTTTCTCGAAAACGACTCCTGCGATTATTTTAAAACCTTTTTTACTCAGAGTCCTGTATGTGGTCTGTGGCGTGAATCCAAAGGGAAAAGGTTTGAAATAATTTAAGGTGTCAAAAAATGGCCTCAATCTTTGAAAAAAGTAGAAAAATCGTTAAATTATTGAAAATGTTCTTTTATTTATCTTTTTTACAAATAACTACTGAATAGATGTTTCTGACATTTCTGGTACATAACGATATCTATCCAAACAACTTGTTAAAACTATCCCGACAATAATCCAAAATCCAGAAGTAGTCGAAAAAATATCAGATATTTGGGGAAAAAAACAGAGAAAAAATTTAAAAAAAAGAAAATACAGTAAAAAAATTGGTACTCTTGCAGAAATCAGATACCGATCTAGAACCTCATTTTCTATCATTAAACCATGTGTTCGCAACATATGGGCTATATTTGAAACTTCTGCGCAGACCGAAACTGGCCGAATTTACTATGATGTCATAAAATTAAAAAACAGCCGTAGATTCGTTAATTCTGTACCTATTTTCATACAAATGACATTTTTGTAAACCCCGAATCTTTCCTAAGGAAATGGCTATCTCACATTTTCCAATTTCGGAAATTCCTATGGGACTAGTGTTGTTCGAAAATTGAAAAAACAAAATTTAAGAGACAATTTTTGTCATTTTTCAAAATTTTCAAATTTGACCTACATTTTTGGATACCTGAAGACCATCCGATTCCAGAAATATAAGTTTCATTCCGAGTTATCACCCTTTATTTTTCGAATTTTTTCGAATTTTCTGCCCATTTTGTGAGCTCGAGTTTCGTTTTACGGCCGAATCGACGTTTCTGAAACTCCTGGAACATGAAGTTATAGGTAAAAACTAACGTATAAAGCTATTTCGACAAACATCTATAAACCGGAAGTAGTCGAAATAATGGCCGATATTTTAAAAAAAAACGCAAAAAATGAATGCTTTTGAGAAAAACATGAATTCTCAGTCCAATATCAACGGATTAAATCGATTAAGATATCGTTGGGTTGCCCGAGAATTGCAGTATCATATGATATCCTATTATTACAGATAACATAAACAACAAGTAAAATATGGCACGCTGAAAATCAAGTATTTTCTGATTTGGAGCGTTTTTGAACGCCTGTATCTCGAAAACGCTGCCACAGATTTTTCTTAAACTTTCTCTATCAAGAAACCTTTTTGGTAGTCTTGTGTATGAAACAGTCCGTTTAGACTTTGAAATATCCGTAATAGGTCAAATAACGAACTGAAAATCGAAAAAAAGTCGAAAAATCGTGAAATTTTGGAAAATACTCTATTTTTTTTTTATTTTTACTGATTTTCAAAAAACTTTATGATATTTAGATATCTGATCTAATGTCGAATCCAAAAGTGTATAATATGTATTCAGTTATTGAAATTTAATTTTTGATATTTTGACATTTTTGCATTTTTGGCACTTTTAAACATAGGAATTCTCAGGGGCATTTTATCTGATCATATATTGTAATATATCATTACAGAACTCTGTCGCTATTTAATTGCCTAAACCTGTTTTTAAAACTATCTCAATAATAATCACTATACCGGAAGTATTCAAAAAAATGAAGAAAAAAGGTATAAAAATGTCGTTCTTGCAAAAAGCTGGATTTCTCCATCAGATATTACCGGCCCAAAAGAAATAAAGTGTCTTTGGATGGCCCCAGTAATGGACCATCATATGGTATCTCAATGGTACGATTTCGATGGTTAGTAAATAAATGATGTTACGCCGAAAATCTAGTATTTTTCGTTTTTTGAGCCTTTTGAAACACCCTTTTCTCGAAAACGACTACTGCGATTTTTTTTAAATATTTCATGGCAGAATTGACGTTTCTGAAACTTCTGGAACATGAAGTTATAGTCCAATACCAATTGTTAAAGCAATTTCGACACGAATCCTTAAACCGGAAGTGGTCGAAATAATGTGCAATATTTTGAAAAAAATGCAAAAAATGGATATTTTGGGGGAAAACGCTATTTCTCCGTCCGATATCAATGGATTAAACGAATGAAGGTATCGTTTGATGGCACGATTGCTGGACTATCATATGATACCCTATTCATACGAATACTATGAACAGACAGCAAAATATGGCACGCTGAAAATCAAGTATTTTCTGATTTGGAGCGTTTTTGGACGCCTGTATCTCGAAAACTTAACCTGCAAATTTTTTTTAATTTTTTCTATCGAGAGTCCTTTTGGAGGTATTTTGCATGAAGTCATCCAATAAGACTTTGAAATGTCTGGAATAGGATAAAAAAGGGACTGAAAATCGAAAAAAGTCGAAAAATCGTGAAATTTTGGAAAATGCTCTACCTTTTTTTTTATTTTAAGAGATTTTTAAAAAAAGGTTGTATATTCAGATAGCTGACCTAATTACGATTCTAACAATGTGTATAATATGTATGTAATTATTAAAATTTAATTTAAGATATTTTAAATATTTGGCATTTTTGGCACTTTTGAACATAGGATTTCTCAGGGGCATTATATCTGATCACATAATGTAATATATCATTACAGTGTCATGTGGCTATTTTAGTGCCCAAACCGGCTATTAAAACTTTTTCGACAATAATAACCATACCGGAAGTATTCAAAAAATGAAAAAAAAAGAGTAAAAACATTGTCGCACTTGGGAAAAACTTGATTTCTCTCTTAGGTAATAGCGAACCAAACGAACTAAAGTGTCCCTGGATAGCCCTATTAATGGACCATCATATGGTATCTAAATAATACGATTTCGATGGTAAGGAAATAAATTATTGTATGCCAAAAATCTAGTATTTTCCGATTTTTTAACATTCTGAGACGCCCTTTTCTCGAAAACGACGACTACGATTTTTCTTAAACTTTTTTTACTCAAAGTCCCATCGGTTGTCTATATAGGTAGTCCAAAATGAAAAGCATTGAAATAATATAAGTGGTCGAAAAATGGCCTTAGACTTTGAAAAAAATTGAAAAATCGTTAAATTTTTGAAAACGCTCTTTAATTTATCTTTTTTTCCAAAACTACTCAATGGATGTTTCTGACATTTCTGGTACAGAAAAATATATATTCAAACAACTTGTTAAAACTATCCCGACAATAATCAAAAATCCAAAAGTAGTCGAAAAAATATCAGATATTTCGGAAAAAAACACCCCAAAAAATTTAAAAAAAAGAAAATACAGTAAAAAAATTGGTACTCTTGCAAAAATCGACATTTCTCAGCCAGGTGTTACTGAATCAAAACTATTAAAGTATAGTTTTCTAGCTCGATGAATGTGCTATTTTATGACTTACTTCCTGTGTGATTCCTGAAAGCCGATTCAGTGCTGCTTGCAGGTCTAGTTATTATTATTATTATTATTTACCGCGAGAGCCTAGATCTCCATGTTCGAAAACAGATATCGATCTGGAATTAGCTTTTCTATCGGGAAACCATGTGGTGGCTACTTGATAAAATATTTTTGAAATTTCTGCGCATACCGGAAGTGACCGAACTTTGTACTTTCTCTAAAAATTGAAAATCGGCCATAGTTTCGTCAATTCTTTATCCATTTTCAAACAAATTACATTTTTGGAATCCCTAAATCTTTTCTGAGACAATGGCCATCTCACATTTTTCAATTTCGAACATTCGTCTATGATTTTTATCGTTCGAAAATTGAAAACATGTTGTTTACGAGACAATTTTTGTTATTTTTCAAAATTTTCAAATTTGACCTACATTTTTGGATACCTGAAGTCCATCCGATTCCAGTAATATAAGTTTCATTCGGAGTTATCGCCCTTTATTTTTCGATTTTTTTCGAATTTCCTTCCCATTTTGTGAGCTCGGGTCTCGTTTTATGGCACAATTGACGTTTCTGAAACTTCTGGAACATGAAGCTATAGTCCAATACCACCTGATAAAGCAATTTCGACACGAATCCTTAAACCGGAAGTGGTCGAAATAATGTGCAATATTTTGAACAAAATGCAAAAAATGGATATTTTTGGGGAAAACGCTATTTCTCCGTCCGATATCAATGGATTAAACGAATGAAGGTATCGTTTGATGGCACGATTGCTGGACTATCATATGAAACCCCATTCATACGGATACTATGAACAGACAGCAAAATATGGCACGCTGAAAATCAAGTATTTTCTGATTTGGAGCGTTTTTGGACGCCTGTATCTCGAAAACTTAACCTGCAATTTTTTTTTTATTTTTTCTATCGAGAGTCCTTTTGGAGGTATTTTGCATGAAGTAATCCAATAAGACTTTGAAATGTCTGGAATAGGATAAAAAAGGGACTGAAAATCGAAAAAAGTCGAAAATCGTGAAATTTTGGAAAATGCTCTACTATTTTTTTATTTTTGGAGATTTTTTAAAAAAAGGTTGTATATTCAGATAGCTGACCTAATTACGATTCTGACAATGTATAATATGTGGGTAATTATTAAAATTTAATTTTAGACATTTTAAATTTTTTGCATTTTTGGCACTTTTGAACATAGGATTTCTCAGGGGCATTATATCTGATCAGATAATGTAATATATCATTACAGAGCCCTGTGGCTATTTTAGTGCCCAAACCGGCTATTAAAACTATTTCGACAATAATAACCATACCGGAAGTATTCAAAAAATGAAAAAAAAGAGTAAAAACATTGTCGCACTTGGGAAAAACTTGATTTCTCTCTTAGGTAATAGCGGAGCAAAAGAACTAAAGTGTCGCTGGATAGCCCTATTAATGGAACATCATATGGTATCTAAATAATACGATTAGATGATAAGGAAATAAATTATTGTATGCCCAAAATCTAGTATTTTCCAATTTTTAAACATTCTGAGACGCCCTTTTCTCGAAAACGACGACTACGATTTTTCTTAAACTTTTTTTACTCAAAGTCCTATCAGTTGTCTATATAGGGAATCCAAAATGAAAGGCATTGAAATAATATAAGTGGTCGAAAAATGGCCTCAGATTTTGAAAAAAAATGAAAAATCGTTAAATTTTTGGAAACGCTCTTTAATTTATCTTTTTTTCCCAAAACTACTCAATGGATGTTTCTGACACTTCTGGTACAGAAAGATATCTATTCAAACAACTTGTTAAAACTATCCCGACAATGATCCAAAATCTAGAAGTATTCGTAAAAATATCAGATATTATGGAAAAAAACACCAAATAAATTTTAAAAAAAGAAAATACAGTAAAAAATTGGTACTCATGCAAAAATCGACATTTCTCAGCCAGGTGTTACTGAATCAAAACTATTAAAGTATAGTTTTCTAGCTCGATGAATGTGCTATTTTATGACTTACTTCCTGTGTGATTCCTGAAAGCCGATTCAGTGCTGCTTGCAGGTCTAGTTATTATTATTATTATTATTTACCGCGAGGGCCTAGATCTCCATGTTCGAAAACCGATATCGATCTGGAATTAGCTTTTCTATCGGGAAACCATGTGGTGGCTACTTGATAAAATAGTTTTAAAATTTCTGCGCATACCGGAAGTGACCGAACTTTGTACTTTCTCTAAAAATTAAAAATCGGCCATAGTTTCGTCAATTCTTTATCCATTTTCAAACAAATTACATTTTTGGAATCCCTAAATCTTTTCTGAGACAATGGCCATCTCACATTTTTCAATTTCGAACATTCGTCTATGATTTTTATCGTTCGAAAATTGAAAACATGTTGTTTACGAGACAATTTTTGTTATTTTTCAAAATTTTCAAATTTGACCTACATTTTTGGATACCTGAAGTCCATCCGATTCCAGTAATATAAGTTTCATTCGGAGTTATCGCCCTTTATTTTTCGATTTTTTTCGAATTTCCTTCCCATTTTGTGAGCTCGGGTCTCGTTTTATGGCACAATTGACGTTTCTGAAACTTCTGGAACATGAAGCTATAGTCCAATACCACCTGATAAAGCAATTTCGACACGAATCCTTAAACCGGAAGTGGTCGAAATAATGTGCAATATTTTGAACAAAATGCAAAAAATGGATATTTTTGGGGAAAACGCTATTTCTCCGTCCGATATCAATGGATTAAACGAATGAAGGTATCGTTTGATGGCACGATTGCTGGACTATCATATGAAACCCCATTCATACGGATACTATGAACAGACAGCAAAATATGGCACGCTGAAAATCAAGTATTTTCTGATTTGGAGCGTTTTTGGACGCCTGTATCTCGAAAACTTAACCTGCAATTTTTTTTTAATTTTTTCTATCGAGAGTCCTTTTGGAGGTATTTTGCATGAAGTAATCCAATAAGACTTTGAAATGTCTGGAATAGGATAAAAAAGGGACTGAAAATCGAAAAAAGTCGAAAATCGTGAAATTTTGGAAAATGCTCTACTATTTTTTTATTTTTGGAGATTTTTTAAAAAAAGGTTGTATATTCAGATAGCTGACCTAATTACGATTCTGACAATGTATAATATGTGGGTAATTATTAAAATTTAATTTTAGACATTTTAAATTTTTTGCATTTTTGGCACTTTTGAACATAGGATTTCTCAGGGGCATTATATCTGATCAGATAATGTAATATATCATTACAGAGCCCTGTGGCTATTTTAGTGCCCAAACCGGCTATTAAAACTATTTCGACAATAATAACCATACCGGAAGTATTCAAAAAATGAAAAAAAAGAGTAAAAACATTGTCGCACTTGGGAAAAACTTGATTTCTCTCTTAGGTAATAGCGGAGCAAAAGAACTAAAGTGTCGCTGGATAGCCCTATTAATGGAACATCATATGGTATCTAAATAATACGATTAGATGATAAGGAAATAAATTATTGTATGCCCAAAATCTAGTATTTTCCAATTTTTAAACATTCTGAGACGCCCTTTTCTCGAAAACGACGACTACGATTTTTCTTAAACTTTTTTTACTCAAAGTCCTATCAGTTGTCTATATAGGGAATCCAAAATGAAAGGCATTGAAATAATATAAGTGGTCGAAAAATGGCCTCAGATTTTGAAAGAAAATGAAAAATCGTTAAATTTTTGGAAACGCTCTTTAATTTATCTTTTTTTCCCAAAACTACTCAATGGATGTTTCTGACACTTCTGGTACAGAAAGATATCTATTCAAACAACTTGTTAAAACTATCCCGACAATGATCCAAAATCTAGAAGTATTCGTAAAAATATCAGATATTATGGAAAAAAACACCAAATAAATTTTAAAAAAAGAAAATACAGTAAAAAATTGGTACTCATGCAAAATCGACATTTCTCAGCCAGGTGTCACTGAATCAAAACAATTAAAGTATCTTTTTGTAGCTCGAGGAATGAGCTATTTTACGACTTACTTCCTGTCTGATACCTGAAAGCCGATTCAGTGCTGCTTGCAGGTCTAGTTATTATTATTATTATTATTTACCGCGAGGGCCTAGATCTCCATGTTCGAAAACCGATATCGATCTGGAATTAGCTTTTCTATCGGGAAACCATGTGGTGGCTACTTGATAAAATAGTTTTAAAATTTCTGCGCAAAGCGGAAGTTACCGAACTTTGTACTTTCTCTAAAAATTGAAAATTGGCCATAGTTTCGTCAATTCTTCATCCATTTTCAAACAAATTACATTTTTGGAATCCCTAAATCTTTTCTTAGACAATGGCTATCTCACATTTTTCAATTTCGAACATTCGTCTATGATTTTTATCGTTCGAAAATTGAAAACATGTTGTTTACGAGACAATTTTTGTTATTTTTCAAAATTTTCAAATTTGACCTACATTTTTGGATACCTGAAGTCCATCCGATTCCAGTAATATAAGTTTCATTCGGAGTTATCGCCCTTTATTTTTCGATTTTTTTCGAATTTCCTTCCCATTTTGTGAGCTCGGGTCTCGTTTTATGGCACAATTGACGTTTCTGAAACTTCTGGAACATGAAGCTATAGTCCAATACCACCTGATAAAGCAATTTCGACACGAATCCTTAAACCGGAAGTGGTCGAAATAATGTGCAATATTTTGAACAAAATGCAAAAAATGGATATTTTTGGGGAAAACGCTATTTCTCCGTCCGATATCAATGGATTAAACGAATGAAGGTATCGTTTGATGGCACGATTGCTGGACTATCATATGAAACCCCATTCATACGGATACTATGAACAGACAGCAAAATATGGCACGCTGAAAATCAAGTATTTTCTGATTTGGAGCGTTTTTGGACGCCTGTATCTCGAAAACTTAACCTGCAATTTTTTTTTAATTTTTTCTATCGAGAGTCCTTTTGGAGGTATTTTGCATGAAGTAATCCAATAAGACTTTGAAATGTCTGGAATAGGATAAAAAAGGGACTGAAAATCGAAAAAAGTCGAAAATCGTGAAATTTTGGAAAATGCTCTACTATTTTTTTATTTTTGGAGATTTTTTAAAAAAAGGTTGTATATTCAGATAGCTGACCTAATTACGATTCTGACAATGTATAATATGTGGGTAATTATTAAAATTTAATTTAAGACATTTTAAATTTTTGGTATTTTTGGCACTTTTGAACATAGGATTTCTCAGGGGCATTATATCTGATCAGATAATGTAAAATATCATTACAGAGCCCTGTGGCTATTTTAGTGCCCAAACCGGCTATTAAAACTATTTCGACAATAATAACCGTACCGGAAGTATTCAAAAAATGAAAAAAAAGAGTAAAAACATTGTCGCACTTGGGAAAAACTTGATTTCTCTCTTAGGTAATAGCAGACCAAAAGAATTAAAGTCTCGATGGATAGCCCTATTAACGGACCATCATATGGTATCTAAATAATACGTTTTCGATGGTAAGGAAATAAATAATTGTATGCCAAAAATCTAGTATTTTCCAATTTTTTAACATTCTGAGACGCCCTTTTCTCGAAAACGACGCCTACGATTTTTCTTAAACTTTTTTTACTCAAAGTCCTATCGGTTGTCTATATAGGGAATCCAAAATGAAAAGCATTGAAATAATATAAGTGGTCAAAAAATGGCCTCAGACTTTGAAAAAAATTGAAAAATCGTTAAATTTTTGGAAACGCTCTTTAATTTATTTTTTTTCCAAAACTACTCAATGGATGTTTCTGACACTTCTGGTACAGAAAGATTTCTATTCAAACAACTTGTTAAAACTATCCCGACAATGATCCAAAATCTAGAAGTATTCGTAAAAATATCAGATATTCTGGAAAAAAACACCAAAGAAAATTTAAAAAAAAGAAAATACAGTAAAAAAGTGGTACTCATGCAAAAATCGACATTTCTCAGCCAGGTGTCACTGAATCAAAATAATTACAGTATAGTTTTTTAGCTCGATGAATGGGCTATTTTATGACTTACTTCCTGTCTGATTCCTGAAAGCCGATTCAGTGCTGCTTGCAGGTCTAGTTATTATTATTATTATTATTATTATTTACCCCGAGGGCCTAGATCTCCATGTTCGTAACAGATATCGATCTGGAATTAGCTTTTCTATCAGGAAACCATGTGGTGTCTACTTGATAAAATATTTTTGAAATTTCTGCGCATACCGGAAGTGACCGAACTTTGTACTTTTTCTAAAAATTGAAAATCGGCCATAGTTTCGTCAATTCTTTATCCATTTTCAAACAAATTACATTTTTGTAATCCCTGAATCTTTTCTGAGACAATGGCTATCTCACATTTTTCAATTTCGAACATTCGTCTATGATTTTTATCGTTCGAAAATTGAAAACATGTTGTTTACGAGACAATTTTTGTTTTTTTTCGAAATTTTCAAATTTGACCTACATTTTTGGATACCTGAAGTCCATCCGATTCCAGTAATATAAGTTTCATTCAGAGTTATCGCCCTTTATTTTTCGATTTTTTTCGAATTTCCTTCCCATTTTGTGAGCTCGGGTCTCGTTTTATGGCAGAATTGACGCTTCTGAAACTTCTGGAACATTAACTTATAGTCCAATACCACCTGATAAAGCAATTTCGACACGCATCCTTAAACCGGAAGTGGTCGAAATAATGTGCAATATTTTGAAAAAAATGCAAGAAATAGATATTTTTGTGGAAAACGCTATTTCTCCGTCCGATATCAATGGATTAAACGAATGAAGGTATCATTTGATGGCACGATTGTTGCACTATCATATGATACCCCATTCATACGGATACTATGAACAGACAGCAAATTATGGCACGCTGAAAATCAAGTATTTTAATATTTGGAGCGTTTTTGGACGCCTGTATCTCGAAAACTTAATCTGCAATTTTTTTTTAATTTTTTCTATCGAGAGTCCTTTTGGAGGTATTTTGCATGAAGTCATTCAATAAGACTTTGAAATGTTTGGAATAGGATAAAAAAGGGACTGAAAATCGAAAAAAGTCGAAAAATCGTGAAATTTTGGAAAATGCTCTACTATTTTTTTATTTTTGGAGATTTTTTAAAAAAGGTTGTATATTCAGATAGCTGACCTAATTACGATTCTGACAATGTATAATATGTATGTAATTATTAAAATTTAATTTAAGATATTTTAAATTTTTTGCATTTTTGGCACTTTTGAACATAGGATTTCTCAGGGGCATTATATCTGATCAGATATTGTAATATATCATTACAGAGCCCTGTGGCTATTTTAGTGCCCAAACCGGCTATTAAAACTATTTCGACAATAATAACCATACCGGAAGTATTCAAAAAATGAAAAAAAAGAGTAAAAACATTGTCGCACTTGGGAAAAACTTGATTTCTCTCTTAGGTATTAGCTGACCAAAAGAATTAAAGTGTCGCTAGATAGCCCTATTAATGGACCATCATATGGTATCTAAATAATACGATTTCGATGGTAAGGAAATAAATTATTGTATGCCAAAAACCTAGTATTTTCCAATTTTTTAACATTCTGAGACGCCCTTTTCTCGAAAACGACGCCTACGATTTTTCTTAAACTTTTCTTACTCAAAGTCCTATCGGTTTTCTATATAGGGAATCCAAAATGAAAAGCATTGAAATAATATAAGTGGTCGAAAAATGGCCTCAGATTTTGAAAAAAAATTAAAAATCGTTAAATTTTTGGAAACGCTCTTTAATTTATCTTTTTTTCCAAAACTACTCAATGGATGTTTCTGACACTTCTGGCACAGAAAGATATCTATTCAAACAACTTGTTAAAACTATCCCGACAATGATCCAAAATCTAGGAGTATTCGTAAAATATCAGATATTATGGAAAAAAACACCAAAAAAATTTAAAAAAAAAAGAAAATACAGTAAAAAATTGGCACTCATGCAAAAATCGACATTTCTCAGCCAGGTGTCACTGAATCAAAACAATTAAAGTATCTTACGAATGGGATATTTTACGACTTTTTTCCTGTCTGATACCTGAAAGCCGATTCAGTGCTGCTTGCAGGTCTAGTTATTATTATTATTATTATTATTTACCGCGAGGGCCTAGATCTCCATGTTCGAAAACAGATATCGATCTGGAATTAGCTTTTCTATCGGGAAACCATGTGGTGGCTACTTGATAAAATATTTTTGAAATTTCTGCGCATACCGGAAGTGACCGAACTTTGTACTTTCTCTAAAAATTAAAAATCGGCCATAGTTTCGTCAATTCTTTATCCATTTTCAAACAAATTACATTTTTGGAATCCCTGAATCTTTTCTGAGACAATGGCTATCTCACATTTTTCAATTTCGAACATTCGTCTATGATTTTTATCGTTCGAATATTGAAAACATGTTGTTTACTAGACAATTTTTGTTGTTTTTCAAAATTTTCAAATTTGACTTACATTTTTGGATACCTGAAGTCCATCCGATTCCAGTAATATGAGTTTCATTCAGAGTTATCGCCCTTTATTTTTCGATTTTTTTCGAATTTCCTTCCCATTTTGTGAGCTCGGGTCTCGTTTTATGGCATAATTGACGTTTCTGAAACTTCTGGAACATGAAGTTATAGTCCAATACCACCTGATAAAGCAATTTCGACACGAATCCTTAAACCGGAAGTGGTCGAAATAATGTGCAATATTTTGAATAAAATGCAAAGTGGCTAAGTGGATAAGGCGCTGGTTCGCTAGCCTGGAGGTTGAGTGTTCGATCCCTGCATTGGCCGAGAAAGTTCATCTCGATTTTCCGGCGTGATTTCCCCTTGTCAGTGATGCAGAAGGAGGGCCTGACAAGGACAGCTGCCTAGTCGTTCGGATGGGACGAAAAACCGAGGTCCCGTGTACAAATTGGAGTGCACGTAAAAGATCCCTTGGCAGTTGGAATTCGATATAAGAGTAGGCCGTAGCGCCGCTGCCCGGGCAAAATTTCCCTCATTGCACACTGTGGCGTATGCCCGTCTTCAATTAGCCCAGGTACGGTGCTTAAGCGTAGGACGTTAAACCCCATTTCATTCATTCATTTATTCTCCGTCCGATATCAATGGATTAAACGAATGAAGGTATCATTTGATGGCACGATTGCTCCACTATCATATGATACCCCATTCATACGGATACTATGAGCAGACAGCAAATTATGGCACGCTGAAAATCAAGTATTTTCATATTTGGAGCGTTTTTGGACGCCTGTATCTCGAAAACTTAACCTGCAATTTTTTTTAATTTTTTCTATCGAGAGTCCTTTTGGAGGTTTTTTGCATGAAGTCATTCAATAAGACTTTGAAATGTCTGGAATAGGATAAAAAAAGGGACTGAAAATCGAAAAAAGTCGAAAAATCGTGAAATTTTGGAAAATGCTCTACTATTTTTTTATTTTTGGAGATTTTTTTAAAAAAGGTTGTATATTCAGATAGCTGACATAATTACGATTCTGACAATGTATAATATGTATGTAATTATTAAAATTTAATTTAAGATATTTTAAATTTTTTGCATTTTTGGCACTTTGAAACAAAGGATTTCTCAGGGGCATTATATCTGATCAGATAATGTAATATATCATTACAGAGCCCTGTGGCTATTTTAGTGCCCAAACCGGCTATAAAAACTATTTCGACAATAATAACCATACCGGAAGTATTCAAAAAATGAAAAAAAAAGAGTAAAAACATTGTCGCACTTGGGAAAAACTTGATTTCTCTCTTAGGTAATAGCGGACCAAAAAAATTAAAGTGTCGCTGGATAGCCCTATTAATGAGCCATCATATGGTATCTAAATAATACGATTTCGATGGTAAGGAAATAAATTATTGTATGCCAAAAATCTAGTATTTTCAAATTTTTTAACATTCTGACACGCCCTTTTCTCGAAAACGACGCCTACGATTTTTCTTAAACTTTTCTTCCTCAAAGTTCTATCGGTTGTCTATATAGGGAACCCAAAATGAAAAGCATTGAAATAATATAAGTGGTCGAAAAATGGCTTCAGACTTTGAAAAAATTGAAAAATCGTTAAATTTTTGGAAACGCTCTTTAATTTATCTTTTTTTTTCCATAACTACTCAATGGATGTTTCTGACACTTCTGGTACAGAAAGATATATATTCAAACAACTTGTTAAAACTATCCCGACAATGATCCAAAATCTAGAAGTATTCGTAAAAATATCAGATATTATGGAAAAAAACACCAAAAAAATTAAAAAAAAAAAAAAAAAAACAGTAAAAAATTGGTACTCATGCAAAAATCGACATTTTTCAGCCAGGTGTCACTGAATCAAAACAATTAAAGTATCTTTTTGTAGCTCGAGGAATGGGCTATTTTACGACTTACTTCCTGTCTGATACCTGAAAGCCGATTCAGTGCTGCTTGCAGGTCTAGTTATTAGGCTTTCAGACTACTAAAATTATTATTATTATTATTATTATTATTAGGCTTTCAGACTTTCGTCTGAAAGACTATTGTTTTTACTAAAATTATTATTAGGCTTTCAGACTTTCGTCTGAAAGACTATTGTTTTTACTAAAATTATTATTAAGCTTTCATATGTATTTACATATGAAAGCTTATTGTTTCTGTTAAGATTATTATTCTTATTTATTTTTTTTGTGTTTTATTCACAAATCGGATTTCTCAGAATCTACTCATAGGATCTTTCTGAAACTTTTACCTACCCCCCCAAAAATGGGTGGTGGCTGTTGGATAAATATATTTTCAAAACGTTTTTCGCATTCGAAATCACCGAATTTTACGAACAAATGCATTTGACCTATTTTGCTGTAACTTTGTGACTATTTCACCTATTTTACTAAAAAGAAATTCTTTGAATACCTTGACTCCTTTACTTCAAATCTGCAATTTCGGATTTTCGAATTTCGAAAATTCGTCGCTGTGATTTCGAACCGGAAGTTTACACCAACTCGACAACCTCTTTAGTAGTTGTACGATTTTCATGAAATTTAATATGTAAGTAGACCTTAATGACGCGACTTGAAAAATGACTTTAGAAATTTTCTAACTTATCTCCCCTTGGTGAAATCAAGGATCAAAGTTTTCCAAAAAATCGTCGAAATATAGGTCAGAATGACCTAGTTTTTTTTTTCTATACTAGACAAGGAATTACTAATTCGTACACAAAATATGGAGTTTGTCGATCGAACCGGAAGTGCCACCATCTTTAAACGTGAAAAATCAATAAGGCTTTTTTGCTATTTTACTTACAGACTCGGGAGTTATATTTTCTGAATCCTTGTAGGAAGGCCTAAAGAATGTCGCAATAGAATTCTGACTTAGGTCAACCGGGAGTCACCATGTTGAATTGAAAATGAAAAATAGAAGCAATTTGAAGGGCCGAGACTTTGGAGCACTATAACTCTCATTCTGATTAAGCTAGAATGTTCAAACTTGTTGTAGACGTTCACTAGGTCAATGTTATGATTGAGTTCAAAGATGAGCATTTTCTGCTTAGGGTAAGCAGAGATAAGTATGCTGATTTGTTGATTCTTTAGGGCACGATAACTTCGGTTATAATGAAGGGAGGGCGGTGAAACTTTTGTTAATAGAGAGTCTAATAGCTAGCCTGTTGTGTGAAATCATTGTATCATTTTTTTTAAATATCAGGGATAGCCGAAAAAAAGAGATTGAAAATCCAAAGTTCATTTCATTTTCTCTATCGAAAAAAAGAGATTGAAAATCCAAAAAGTCGTATTTTTACAATTTGGAGCATGTTTAGAGGTCTTTCTCGTAAAGTCAACATACTATTTTTTGGGAGCTTCTTCTACAAAGAGTCTTATTGGTAGTCTTTTATATGAAACCATCGATCAACAGTCCAACATATCAGGAGTAGAAGAACAAAAGGATCGAACATTGAAAACGGCACCCTTTCATTGTTAAGCGAAACATGCAGTGTGGGTGACTACAATCTACGCATTTAGTCATCGTATAGAGTTTATTCAACAGTATCTAATTCCAACTGCTTAGGGATATTTTACGCGCATTCCAATGTGTACACGGGACCTTGGTTTTTGTCCCATCCGAAGGACTAGACAGCTGTGCTTGTCAGGCCCTGCGTTCTGCCTCACTGACAAGGGGAACCACGCCGGGAAATCGAGATGAACTTTTTCCGTGCAGAACTTTCAATTCAGGCCAAACGTTTATTGCATACGATTAAGCTGGTCAGTTGGAGCTTATTTTCAAAAGTTTTGTAATAATCGGTTGGTAATTATTAAAGTACCGTGCACATTAAACTGTTAAAACAGAAAATTTCGCCCGGTTGAAATGTTTCTTGCTATAAGTCAGCAATTTTCCGAATTCAGGGAGGCTGGATGGCTGAATGGTTAGCATGTGCTCGCTGTATCGTAACGTTTGTCACTGAGTCAAAGGGCGTCGTTTCGATCTCCAGGTTGCACGTGACATGGTGTATGATGTCCAATCTCGTGGGTTTTCTCCGTGTTCTTCGGTTTCCTCCCAACGGCTAAAGACCAGTAAGCGCAAGGGGAGTTTTTAAATAAAATTAAAAAACATACGTTAGTCCCGAAATGACCTAGTTTGTGTCGAATGGACATTAGGCCGCATTTCTCTCTTTCTCTTTTATTTTTAAAGTTTTGTAATAATCGGTTGGTAATCAAAGGTACTGTAAAAGTGATAAAACAGAAAATTTCGTCCGGTTGTAATGTGTCTCAATTTAAAGTCAGCAATTTGCCGATTTTAAGGGGCAAACGTTTATTGCGAACGATTAAGCTGGTCAGGGGGAGCTTATTTTTAAAAGTTTTGTAATATTCGTTTGATAACTAAAGGTACCGTGCAAATTAAACTGTTAAAATAGAAAAGTTGGCCCGGTTGAAATATTTCTCGCTGTAGATCAGCAATTTGCCGATTTTAGGGAGGTTGCGTGGCTGAATGGTTAGCACGTGCGCTCTGTATCATAACGTCTGTCACTGAGTCAACTGGCGTTGTTTCGATTTCTTGGTTGTACGTGACAAGGAGTATGGTCGCATGTCCAACCTTGTAGGTCGTAACGCCGCTGCCCGGGTAAAATTTCCCTCATTGCACACTTTATGGCGTATGCCCGTCTTCAGTAGCCCATTTTAGGAGCAACACAGTAGGACGTTAAACCCATTCAATTTCATTTCATTTTCTCTATGTTGCTTATTTATTATAGTGGATAAATATTTTTCTGGTTCTAGCAATTATTTAATTTCTGCATAGAAATCTTGCTTTGGCCAGTTTTTTTATTGCAGAGTGCCATTCTTGTATATTGCAGTCTATGACCCTTTGTTTAAAACATGCTTAAGATCACGATTTCCTACTTATAACCAAACATATTGGAAATATTAGTCTTGCATTATTAAATTCTAATTTTATTGGTCTAATTTAAAATTAAACTTTAATTTAACTATGAACAACTCTTAGCGTGTCTCTTTAAAACTATTAAATACTCTAAAACAGTAGCTCAACCTTTTGACCTAAACTCATTAATTTACCATTTTGTTGTGAGCGACTTCTTATTCTTCCTACCACGTGGGGAGAGTCCACCCAAGTCAAAAATACTCACTTAGTCAACTACTAGACATTTCTACAAATAACAGCTTCCTTCTGGCTTTTATTTCATAGAAAATGACAGAAAACTAGAGCAGTTAGGATAATATGGATATAACGTTGGCGGCCATCTTTGATGACATCATAGCTGGTAAACCTACCACGTGGGGAGTGTCCACCCAAGTCAAAAATACTAACCTAGTCACCTACTAAACATTTCTACAAAAAAATTCTCCCTACTCAAACTTGCCTACAGAACCATAGTCAGATTCCGGATTAATATGACATATTGCACGTGTCTGATTTCAAAGGGGGGTTGGGTGGCTGAATGGTTAGCACGCGCGCCTGTCATTGAGTTAACTAGCGTGTTTTCGAATGCTCGGTTGTACGTGACAAGAAGTAAGGTCGCCTGTCCAACCTGCCATTTTTAATTTTTTTCCCCGCCATTTTCATTTCATTTTCTCATCCGTCTCATTACAGTAATACAAGTTTCAGTTATTTCCCTTTAGTTTTCAGATTATTGTTATGCCTTGGTGCAATGATTCATACTATATTTAGACTCGTAACTTCGCGAGTTTCTTCTTATCCTTTTATTTAGGATACTTGATACAATCAATGACACGTGACGATAAATATGAAAGCTTTCATATCTGCATGGGACAGTAGCAGATCTAGTTATTATAATTTTTTTTTTCGGGGGAGCCTATTTCTCAGTGCCTGTAACAGATACCGATCTAGAACCTCATTTTCTATTATTAAACCATGTGTTCGCAACATATGGGCTATATTTGAAACTTCTGCGCGGACCGGAAGTGGCCGAATTTCGTACAGTGTCAAAAAATCAAAAAACGGCCGTAGATTCGTCAATTCTGTACTTATTTTCATACAAATGACATTTTCGGCAACACCAAATCTTTTTTCGGATGATAGCAGTTGAAAATTTCGAAATTTCGAAACTTCGTCGCTGACTTTTAGCGTTCGAAAAATGAAAAAACAAAATTTAAGAGATAATTTTTGTCATTTTTTAAAATTTTCAAATTTGACCTACATTTTTGAATACCTGAAGACCATCCGGTTGCAGAAATATAAGTTTCATTCCGAGTTATCACCCTTTATTTTTCGATTTTTTTCGAATTTTCTGCCCATTTTGTGAGCTCGAGTTTCGTTTTACGGCCGAATCGACATTTCTTAAACTCCTGGAACATGAAGCTATAGTTCAAAACTAACGTATAAAGCTATTTCGACAAACATCTATAAACCGGAAGTAGTCGAAATAATGGCCGATATTTTGAAAAAAACGCAAAAAATGAATTCTTTTGGGAAAAACATGAATTCTCAGTCCGATATCAACGGATTAAATCGATTAAGATGTCGTTGGGTTGCCCGAGAATTGCAGTATCATATGATATCCTATTATTACAGATAACATGAACAGCAAGTAAAATATGGCACGCTGAAAATCAAGTATTTTCTGATTTGGAGCGTTTTTGAACGCCTGTATCTCGAAAACTGCTCCAATGATTTTTCTTAAACTTTCTCTATAAAGATACCTTTTGGTAGTCTTGTGTATGAAACAGTCCGCTTAGACTTTGAAATATCCGTAATAGGTCAAATAACGAACTGAAAATCGAAAAAAGTCGAAAAATCGTGAAATTTTGGAAAATACTCTATTATTTTTTTATTTTTACTGATTTTCAAAAAACTTTATGATATTTAGATATCTGATCTAATGTCGAATCCAAAAATGTATAATATGTATTCAGTTATTGAAATTTAATTTTTGATATTTTGACATTTTTGCATTTTTGGCACTTTTAAACATAGGATTTCTCAGGGGCATTTTATCTGATCATATATTGTAATATATCATTACAGAACTATGTCGCTATTTAATTGCCTAAACCGGTTATTAAAACTATCTCGATAATAATCACCATACCGGAAGTATTCAAAAAATAAAAAAAAAAGAATAAAAAAATGGCGTTCTTGCAAAAAGCTGAATTACTCCGTCAGATATTACCGGCCCAAAAGAAATAACGAGTCTTTGGATAGCCCCATTAATGGACTATCATATGGCATCTCAATGGTACGATTTTGATGGTTAGTAAAAAAATTATGTAACGCCGAAAATCTAGTATTTTCTGTTTTTGGAGCCTTTTGAGACGCCTTTTTCTCAAAAACGACTCCAGCGATTTTTTTAAAACTTTTTTTACTTAGAGTCCTATCTGTGGTCTGTGGCGTGAATCCAAAAGGAAAAGGTTTGAAATAATTTAAGGTGTCATAAAATGGCCTCAATCTTTGATAAAAGTAGAAAAATCGTTAAATTATTGAAAATGTTCTTTTATTTATCTTTTTTACAAACAACTACTGAATAGATGTTTCTGACATTTGTGGTACAGAAAGATATCTATCCAAACAACTTGTTAAAAGTATCCCGACAATAATCCACTATCTCGATAATAATCACCATACCGGAAGTATTCAAAAAATAAAAAAAAAAGAATAAAAAAATGGCGTTCTTGCAAAAAGCTGAATTACTCCGTCAGATATTACCGGCCCAAAAGAAATAACGAGTCTTTGGATAGCCCCATTAATGGACTATCATATGGCATCTCAATGGTACGATTTTGATGGTTAGTAAACAAATTATGTAACGCCGAAAATCTAGTATTTTCTGTTTTTGGAGCCTTTTGAGACGCCTTTTTCTCGAAAACGACTCCAGCGATTTTTTTAAAACTTTTTTTACTTAGAGTCCTATCTGTGGTCTGTGGCGTGAATCCATAAGGAAAAGGTTTGAAATAATTTAAGGTGTCATAAAATGGCCTCAATCTTTGATAAAAGTAGAAAAATCGTTAAATTATTGAAAATGTTCTTTTATTTATCTTTTTTACAAACAACTACTGAATAGATGTTTCTGACATTTGTGGTACAGAAAGATATCTATCCAAACAACTTGTTAAAAGTATCCCGACAATAATCCAAATTCCAGAAGTAGTCGAAAAAATATCAGATATTTCGGAAAAAAACACCCAAAAAAATTTAAAAAAGAAAATACAGTAAAAAAATTGTACTATTGCAAAAATCGACATTTCTCAGCCATGTGTCACTGAATCAAAACAATTAAAGTATAGTTTTGTAGCTCGATGAATGGGCTATTTTATGACATATTTCCTGTCTGATTCCTGAAAGCCGATTCAGTGCTGCTTGCAGGTCTAGTTATTATTATTTTTTTTCTTTCGGGGGAGCCTATTTCTCAGTGCCTGTAACAGATACCGATCTAGAACCTCATTTTCTATCATTAAACCATGTGTTCGCAACATATGGGCTATATTTGAAATTTCTGCACGGACCGGAAGTGGCCGAATTTCGTACGGTGTCAAAAAATCCAAAAACAGCCGTAGATTCGTTAATTCTGTACCTATTTTCATACAAATGGTATTTTTGTAAACCCCGAATCTTTCCTAAGGAAATGGCTATCTCACATTTTTCAATTTCGAAAATTCCTATGGGACTATTGTTGTTCGAAAATTGAAAAAACAAAATTTAAGAGACAATTTTTGTCATTTTTCAAAATTTACAAATTTGACATACATTGTTGGATACCTGAAGACCATCCGATTCCAGAAATATAAGTTTCATTCCAAGTTATCACCCTTTATTTTTCGATTTTTTTCGAATTTTCTGCCCATTTTGTGAGCTCGAGTTTCGTTTTACGGCCGAATCGACGTTTCTGAAACTCCTGGAACATGAAGTTATAGTTCAAAAGTAACGTATAAATCTATTTCGACCAATAGCTATAAACCGGAAGTAGTCGAAATAATGGCCGATATTTTGAAAAAAACGCAAAAAATGAATGCTTTTGGGAAAAACATGAATTCTCAGTCCGATATCAACGGATTAAAACGATTAAGATATCGTTGGGTTGCCCGAAAATTGCAGTATCATATGATATCCTATTATTACAGATAACATGAACAGCAAGTAAAATATGGCACGCTGAAAATCAAGTATTTTCTGATTTGGAGCGTTTTTGAACGCCTGTATCTCGAAAACTGCTCCAATGATTTTTCTTAAACTTTCTCTAAATAGATACCTTTTAGTAGACTTGTGTATGAAACAGTCCGTTTAGACTTTGAAATATCCGTAATAGGTCAAATAACGAACTGAAAATCGAAAAAAGTCGAAAAATCGTGAAATTTTGGAAAATACTCTATTATTTTTTTATTTTTACTGATTTTCAAAAAACTTTATGATATTTAGATATCTGATCTAATGTCGAATCCAAAAATGTATAATATGTATTCAGTTATTGAAATTTAATTTTTGATATTTTGACATTTTTGCATTTTTGGCACTTTTAAACATAGGATTTCTCAGGGGCATTTTATCTGATCATATATTGTAATATATCATTACAGAACTATGTCGCTATTTAATTGCCTAAACCGGTTATTAAAACTATCTCGATAATAATCACCATACCGGAAGTATTCAAAAAATAAAAAAAAAAGAATAAAAAAATGGCGTTCTTGCAAAAAGCTGAATTACTCCGTCAGATATTACCGGCCCAAAAGAAATAACGAGTCTTTGGATAGCCCCATTAATGGACTATCATATGGCATCTCAATGGTACGATTTTGATGGTTAGTAAAAAAATTATGTAACGCCGAAAATCTAGTATTTTCTGTTTTTGGAGCCTTTTGAGACGCCTTTTTCTCAAAAACGACTCCAGCGATTTTTTTAAAACTTTTTTTACTTAGAGTCCTATCTGTGGTCTGTGGCGTGAATCCAAAAGGAAAAGGTTTGAAATAATTTAAGGTGTCATAAAATGGCCTCAATCTTTGATAAAAGTAGAAAAATCGTTAAATTATTGAAAATGTTCTTTTATTTATCTTTTTTACAAACAACTACTGAATAGATGTTTCTGACATTTGTGGTACAGAAAGATATCTATCCAAACAACTTGTTAAAAGTATCCCGACAATAATCCAAATTCCAGAAGTAGTCGAAAAAATATCAGATATTTCGGAAAAAAACACAAAAAAAAATTTAAAAAAGAAAATACAGTAAAAAAATTGTACTATTGCAAAAATCGACATTTCTCAGCCATGTGTCACTGAATCAAAACAATTAAAGTATAGTTTTGTAGCTCGATGAATGGGCTATTTTATGACATATTTCCTGTCTGATTCCTGAAAGCCGATTCAGTGCTGCTTGCAGGTCTAGTTATTATTATTTTTTTTCTTTCGGGGGAGCCTATTTCTCAGTGCCTGTAACAGATACCGATCTAGAACCTCATTTTCTATCATTAAACCATGTGTTCGCAACATATGGGCTATATTTGAAATTTCTGCACGGACCGGAAGTGGCCGAATTTCGTACGGTGTCAAAAAATCCAAAAACAGCCGTAGATTCGTTAATTCTGTACCTATTTTCATACAAATGGTATTTTTGTAAACCCCGAATCTTTCCTAAGGAAATGGCTATCTCACATTTTTCAATTTCGAAAATTCCTATGGGACTATTGTTGTTCGAAAATTGAAAAAACAAAATTTAAGAGACAATTTTTGTCATTTTTCAAAATTTACAAATTTGACATACATTGTTGGATACCTGAAGACCATCCGATTCCAGAAATATAAGTTTCATTCCAAGTTATCACCCTTTATTTTTCGATTTTTTTTCGAATTTTCTGCCCATTTTGTGAGCTCGAGTTTCGTTTTACGGCCGAATCGACGTTTCTGAAACTCCTGGAACATGAAGTTATAGTTCAAAAGTAACGTATAAATCTATTTCGACCAATATCTATAAACCGGAAGTAGTCGAAATAATGGCCGATATTTTGAAAAAAACGCAAAAAATGAATGCTTTTGGGAAAAACATGAATTCTCAGTCCGATATCAACGGATTAAAACGATTAAGATATCGTTGGGTTGCCCGAGAATTGCAGTATCATATGATATCCTATTATTACAGATAACATGAACAGCAAGTAAAATATAGCACGCTAAAAATCAAGTATTTTCTGATTTGGAGCGTTTTTGAGCGCCTGTATCTCGAAAACTGCTCCAATGATTTTTCTTCAACTTTCTTTATCAAGATACCTTTTGGTAGTCTTGTGTATGAAACAGTCCGTTTAGACTTTGAAATATCCGTAATAGGTCAAATAACGAACTGAAAATCGAAAAAAGTCGAAAAATCGTGAAATTTTGGAAAATACTCTATTATTTTTTTTATTTTTACTCATTTTCAAAAAACTTTATGATATTTAGATATCTTATCTAATGTCGAATTTAAAATGTATAATATGTATTCAGTTATTAAAATTTAATTTTTGATATTTTGACATTTTTGCATTTTTGGCACTTTTAAACATAGGATTTCTCAGGGGCATTTTATCTGATCATATATTGCAATATATCATTACAGAACTCTGTCGCTATTTAATTGCCTAAACCGGTTATTAAAACTATCTCGATAATAATCACCATACCGGAAGTATTCAAAAAATGAAAAAAAAAAGGATAAAAAATGTCGTTCTTGCAAAAAGCGGGATTTCTCCATCAGATATTACCGGCCCAAAAGAAATAAAGTGTCTTTGGATGGCCCTATTAATGGACTATCATATGGCATCTCAATGGTACGATTTCGACGGTTTGTAAATAAATTATGTTACGCCGAAAATCTAGTATTTTTCGTTTTTGGAGCCTTTTGAGACACCCTTTTCTCGAAAATGACTACTGCGATTTTTTTAAAACCTTTTTTACTCAGACTCCTATCTATTGTCTGTGGCGTGAATCCAAAACGAAGAGGTTTGAAATAATTTAAGGTGTCATAAAATGGCCTCAATCTTTGATAAAAGTAGAAAAATCGTTAAATTATTGAAAATGTTCTTTTATTTATCTTTTTTACAAACAACTACTGAATAGATGTTTCTGACATTTCTGGTACAGAAAGATATATATCCAAACAACTTGTTAAAACTATCCCGACAATAATCCAAAATCCAGAAGTAGTCGAAAAAATATCAGATATTTCGAAAAAAAACACAAACAAAAATTTAAAAAAAAGAAAATACAGTAAAAAATTGGTACTCTTGCAAAAATCGACATTTCTCAGCCAGGTGTCATTGAATCAAAACAATTAAAGTATCGTTTTGTAGCTCAATGAATGGGCTAATTTATGACATACTTCCTGTCTGATTCCTGAAAGCCGATTCAGTGCTGCTTGCAGGTCTAGTTATTATTTTTTTTTTCGGGGGAGCCTATTTCTCAGTGCCTGTAACAGATACTGATCTAGAACCTCATATTCTATCATTAAACCATGTGTTTGCAACATATGGGCTATATTTGAAACTTCTGCGCGGACCGAAAGTGGCCGAATTTCGTACGGTGTCAAAAAATGAAAAAACGGCCGTAGACTCGTCAATTCTGTACTTATTTTCATACAAATAACATTTTCGGCAACACCAAATATTTTCTCGGATGATAGCAGTTGAAAATTTCGAAATTTCGAAACTTCGTCGCTGACTTCTAGCGTTCGAAAAATGAAAAAAAAAATTTAAGAGGCAATTTTTGTCATTTTTCAAAATTTTCAAATTTGACCTACTTTTTTGGATACCTGGCGAACGTCCGATTCCAGAAATATAAGTTTCATTCAGAGTTATCACCCTTTATTTTTCGATTTTTTTTCATTTTTCTGCCCATTTTGTGAGCTCGAGTTATGCTTTACGGCCGAATCGACGTTTTTGAAACTTCTGGAACATGAAGTTATAGTTCATCACTAACGTATAAAGCTATTTCGACAAACATCGATAAACCGGAAGTAGTCGAAATAATGGCCGATATTTTGAAAAAAACGCAAAAAATGAATGCTTTTGGAAAAAACATGAATTCTGAGTCCGAAATCAACGGATTAAAACGATTAAGATATCGTTGGGTTGCCCGAGAATTGCAGTATCATATCATATCCAATTCTAACAGATAACATAAACAGCGAGTAAAATATGGCACGCTGAAAATCAAGTATTTTCTGATTTAGAGCGTTTTTGAACGCCTATATCTCGAAAACTGCTCCAGCGATTTTTCTTCAACTTTCTTTATCAAGAGACCTTTCGGTAGTCTGGTGTATGAAACAGTCCGTTTAGACTTTGAAATATCCGTAATAGGTCAAAAAACGCACTGAAAATCGAAAAAAAGTCGAAATTTCGTGAAATTTTGGAAAATACTTTTTTTTATATTTTTACTGATTTTCAAAAAACTTTATGATATTTAGATATCTGATCTAATGTCGAATCCAAAAATGTATAATATGTATTCAGTTATTGAAATTTAATTTTTGATATTTTGACATTTTTGCATTTTTGGCACTTTTAAACATAGGATTTCTCATGGGCATTTTATCTGATCATATATTGTAATATATCATTACAGAACTCCGTCGCTATTCGATTGCCCAAACCGGTTATTAAAACTATCTCGATAATAATCACCATACCAGAAGTATTCAAAAAATGAAAAAAAAAAGGATAAAAAAATGGCGTTCTTGCAAAAAGATTGATCTCTCCGTCAGATATTACCGGCCCAAAAGAAATAAATTGTCTTTAGATGGCTTAATTAATGGACTATCATATGGCATCTCAATTGTACGATTTTGATGGTTAGTAAATAAATTATGTTACGCCAAAAATCTAGTATTTTCTGTTTTTGGAGCCTTTTGAGACGCCTTTTTCTCGAAAACGACTCCAGCGATTTTTTAAAATTTTTTTTTACTCAGAGTCCTATCTGTGGTCTGTGGCGTGAATCCAAAAGGAAAAGGTTTGAAATAATGTAAGGTGTCATAAAATGGCCTCAATCTTTGATAAAAGTAGAAAAATCGTTAAATTATTGAAAATGTTCTTTTATTTATCTTTTTTACAAACAACTACTGAATAGATGTTTCTGACATTTCTGGTACAGAAAGATATCTACCCAAACAACTTGTTAAAACTATCCCGACGATAATCCAAAATCCAGAAGTAGTCGAAAAAATATCAGATATTTCGAAAAAAAACACAAACAAAAATTTAAAAAAAAGAAAATACAGTAAAAAATTGGTACTCTTGCAAAAATCGACATATCTCAGCCAGGTGTCATTGAATCAAAACAATTAAAGTATCGTTTTATAGCTCAATGAATGGGCTAATTTATGACATACTTCCTGTCTGATTCCTGAAAGCCGATTCAGTGCTGCTTGCAGGTCTAGTTTATTATTTTTTTTTTTTCGGGGGAGCCTATTTCTCAGTGCCTGTAACAGATACCGATCTAAAACCTCATTTTCTTTCATTAAACCATGTGTTTGCAACATATGAGCTATATTTGAAACTTCTGCGCAGACCGGAAGTGGCCGAATTTCGTAAGGTGTCACAAAATCAAAAAACAGCCGTAGATTCGTTAATTCTGTACATATTTTCATACCAATGACATTTTTCTAAACCCCGAATCTTTCCAAAGGAAATGGCTATCTCACATTTTTCAATTTCGAAAATTCCTATGGGACTATTGTTGTTCGAAAATTGAAAAAACAAAATTTAAGAGACAATTTTTGTCATTTTTCAAAATTTTCAAATTTGACCTACATTTTTTGATACCTGAAGACCATCCGGTTGCAGAAATATAAGTTTCATTCCGAGTTATCACCCTTAATTTTTCGATTTTTTTCGAATTTTCTGCCCATTTTGTGAGCTCGAGTTTCGTTTTTCGGCCGAATCGACGTTTCTGAAACTCCTGGAACATGAAGTTATAGTTCAAAATTAACGTATAAAGCTATTTCGACAAACATCTACAAACCGGAAGTAGTCGAAATAATGGCCGATATTTTGAAAAAAACGCAAAAAATGAATGCTTTTGGGAAAAACATGAATTCTCAGTCCGATATCAACGGATTAAATCGATTAAGATATCGTTAGATTGCCCGAGAATTGCAGTATCATATGATATCCTATTATTACAGATAACATGAACAGCAAGTAAAATATGGCACGCTGAAAATCAAGTATTTTCTGATTTGGAGCGTTTTTGAACGCCTGTATCTCGAAAACTGCTCCACAGAATTTTCTTCAACTTTCTCTATCAAGATACCTTTTGGTAGTCTTGTGTATGAAACAGTCCGTTTAGACTTTGAAATATCCGTAATAGGTCAAATAACGAACTGAAAATCGAAAAAAGTCGAAAAATCGTGAAATTTGGGAAAATACTTTAGTTTTTTTTTATTTTTACTGATTTTCAAAAAACTTTATGATATTTAGATATCTGATCTAATGTCGAATCCAAAAATGTATAATATGTATTCAGTTATTGAAATTGAATTTTTGATATTTTTGCATTTTTGGCACTTTTAAACATAGGATTTCCCAGGGGCATTTTATCTGATCATATATTGTAATATATCATTACAGAACTCTGTAGCCATTAAATTGCCTAAACCGGTTATTAAAACTATCTCGATAATAATCACCATACCGGAAGTATTCAAAAAATGAAAAAAAAAAGGTATAAAAATGTCGTTCTTGCAAAAAGCTGGATTTCTCCTTCAGATATTACCGGCCCAAAAGAAATAAAGTGTCTTTGGATGGCCCTATTAATGGACTATCATATGGCATCTCAATGGTACGATTTCGATGGTTAGTAAATAAATGATGTTACGCCGAAAATCTAGTATTTTTCGTTTTTGGAGCCTTTTGAGACACCCTTTTCTCGAAAACGACTACTGCGATTTTTTTAAAACCTTTTTTACTCAGCCTCCTATCTGTGGTCTGTGGCGTGAATCCAAAAGGAAAAGGTTTGAAATAATTTAAGGTGTCAAAAAATGGCCTCAATCTTTGATAAAAGTAGAAAAATCGTTAAATTATTGAAAATGTTCTTTTATTTATCTTTTTTACAAACAAATACTGAATAGATGTTTCTGACATTTAGGGTACAGAAATATATTTATCCAAACAACTTGTAAAAACTATCCCGACAATGATCCAAAATCTAGAAGTATTCGTAAAAATATCAGATATTATGGAAAACAACCCCAAAAAATTAAAAAAAAAAGAAAATACAGTAAAAAATTGGTACTCTTGCAAAAATCGACACTTCTCAGCCAGGTGTCACTGAATCAAAACAATTAAAGTATAGATTTCTAGCTCGATGAATGGACTTACTTGCTGTCTGATTCCTGAAAGCCGATTCAGTGCTGCTTGCAGGTCTAGTTATTATTATTATTTATTATTATTTATTTTTTTCGGGGGAGCCTATTTCTCAGTGCCTGTAACAGATATCGATCTAGAACCTCATTTTCTATCATTAAACTATGTGTTCGCAACATGTGGGCTATTATTTGAAACTTCTGCGCGGACCGGAAGTGGCCGAATTTCGTACGTTGTCATAAAATCAAAAAACAGCTGTAGATTCGTTAATTCTGTACCTATTTTCATACAAATGACATTTTTGTAAACCCCGACTCTTTCCCAAGGAAATGGCTCACATTTTTCAATTTCGAAAATTCCTATGGGACTATTGTTGTTCGAAAATTAAAAAAAACAAAATTTAAGAGACAGTTTTTGTCATTTTTCAAAATTTTAATATTTGACCTACATTTTTGGATACCTGAAGACCATCCGATTCCAGAAATATAAGTTTCATTCCGAGTTATCACCCTTTATTTTTCGATTTTTTTTTTAATTTTCTGCCTATTTTGTGAGCTCGAGTTTCGTTTTACGGCCGAATCGACGTTTCTAAAACTCCTGGATATGAAGTCATAGCTCAAAACTAACGTATAAAGCTATTTTGACAAACATCTATAAACCGGAAGTAGTCGAAATAATGGCCGATATTTTGAAAAAAACGCAAAAAATGAATGCTTTTGGGAAAAACATGAATTCTCAGTCCGATATCAACGGATTAAATCGATTAAGATATCGTTGGGTTGCCCGAGAATTGCAATATCATATGATTTCCTATTATTACAGATAACATGAACAGAAAGTAAAATATGGCACGCTGAAAATCAAGTATTTTCTGATTTGGAGCGTTTTTGAACGCCTGTATCTCGAAAACTGCTCCAATGATTTTCCTAAACTTTCTCTATCAAGATACCTTATGGTAGTCTTGTGTATGAAACAGTCCGTTTAGACTTTGAAATATCCGTAATAGGTCAAATAACGAACTGAAAATCGAAAAAAGTCGAAAAATCGTGAAATTTTGGAAAATACTCTATTATTTTTTTATTTTTACTGATTTTCAAAAAACTTTATGATATTTAGATATCTGATCTAATGTCGAATCCAAAAATGTAAAATATCTATGCAGTTATTGAAATTTAATTTTTGATATTTTGACATTTTTGCATTTTTGGCACTTTTAAACATAGGATTTCTCAGGGGCATTTTATCTGATCATATATTGTAATATATCATTACAGAACTCTGTCGCTATTTAATTGCCTTAACTAGTTTTTAAAACTATCTCGATAATAATCACCATACCGGAAGTATTCAAAAAATGAAAAAAAAAGGTATAAAAATGTCGTTCTTGCAAAAAGCTGGATTTCTCCATCAGATATTACCGGCCCAAAAGAAATAAAAAGTATTAAGATGGCCCCATTAATGGACTATCATATGGCATCTTAATGGTACGATTTCGATGGTTAGTAAATAAATGATGTTACGCCGAAAATCTAGTATTTTTCGTTTTTGGAGCCTTTTGAGACACCCTTTTCTCGAAAACGACTACTGCGATTTTTGTAAAACCTTTTTTACTCAGACTCCTATCTGTGGTCTGTGGCGTGAATCCAAAAGGAAAAGGTTTGAAATAATTTAAGGTGTCAAAAAATGGCCTCAATCTTTGATAAAAGTAGAAAAATCGTTAAATTATCCACCAGCTTTCTTTTATTTATCTTTTTTTACAAACAACTACTGAATAGATGTTTCTAACATTTCTGGTACAGAAAGATATCTATCCAAACAACTTGTTAAAACTATGCCGACAATAATCCAAAATCAAGAAGTAGTCGAAAAAATATCAGATATTTGGGAAAAAACAGAAAACAAATTTTAAAAAAAGAAAATACAGTAAAAAATTGGTACTCTTGCAAAAATCGGCATTTCTCAGCCTGGTGTCACTGAATCAAAGCAATTAAAGTATCGTTTTGTAGCTGGGCTATTTAATGACATACTTCCTGTCTGATTCCTGAAAGCCGATTCAGTGCTGCTTGCAGGTCTAGTTATTATTATTTTTTTTTCGGGGGAGCCTGTTTCTCAGTGCCTGTAACAGATACCGATCAAGAACCTCATTTTCTATCATTAAACCATGTGTTCGCAACATATGGGCTATATTTGAAACTTCTGCGCAGACCGGAAGTGTCTGAATTTACTACGATGTCAAAAAATAAAAAAACAGCCGTAGATTCGTTAATTCTGTACCTATTTTCATACAAATGACATTTTTGTAAACCCCGAATATTTCCCAAGGAAATGGTTATCTCACATTTTTCAATTTCGAAAATTCCTATGGGACTATTGTTGTTCAAAAATTGAAAAAACAAAATTTAAGAGACAATTTTTGTCATTTTTCAAAATTTTCAAATTTGACCTACATTTTTGGATACCTGAAGACCATCCGATTCCAGAAATATAAGTTTCATTCCTAGTAATCACCCTTTATTTTTTGAATTTTTTCGAATTTTCTGCCCATTTTGTGAGCTCGAGTTTCGTTTTACGGCCGAATCGACGTTTCTAAAACTCCTGGAACATGAAGTTATAGTTCAAAACTAACGTATAAAGCTATTTCGACAAACATCTATAAACCGGAAATAGTCGAAATAATGGCCGATATTTTGAAAAAAAACGCAAAAAATGAATGCTTTTGGGAAAAACATGAATTCTCAGTCCGATATGAACGGATTAAATCGATTAAGATATCGTTGGGTTGGCCGAGAATTGCAGTATCATATGATATCCTATTATTACAGATAACATAAACAGCAAGTAAAATATGGCACGCTGAAAATCAAGTATTTTCTGATTTGGAACGTTTTTGAACGCCTGTATCTCGAAAACTGCTCCAATGATTTTTTTTGAACTTTCTCTATCAAGATAACTTTTGGTAGTCTTGTGTATGAAACAGTCCGTTTAGACTTTGAAATATCCGTAATAGGTCATATAACGAACTGAAAATCGAAAAAAGTCGAAAAATCGTGAAATTTTGGAAAATACTCTATTATTTTTTTATTTTTACTGATTTTCAAAAAACTTTATGATATTTAGATATCTGATCTAATGTCGAATCCAAAAATGTATAATATGTATTCAGTTATTGAAATTTAATTTTTGATATTTTGACATTTTTGGCACTTTTAAACATAGAATTTCTCAGAGGCATTTTATCTGATCATATATTGTAATATATCATTACAGAACTCTGTTGCTATTTAATTGCCTAAACCGGTTATTAAAACTATCTCGATAACAATCGCCATACCGAAAGTATTCAAAAAATGAAAAAAAAAGGGATAAAAAAATGTCGTTCTTGCAAAAAGCTGGATTTCTCCATCAGATATTACCGGCCCAAAAGAAATAAAGTGTCTTTGGATTGCCCCATTAATGGACTATCATTTGGCATCTCAATGGTACGATTTCGATGGTTAGTAAATATATTATGTTACGCCGAAAATCTAGTATTTTTCGTTTTTGGAGCCTTTTGAGACACCCTTTTCTTGGAAACGATTCCTGCGATTTTTTTAAAACCTTTTTTACTCAAACTCCTATTTGTTCATCTGTGGCGATTTTTTAAAACTTTTTTTACTTAGAGTCCTATCTGTGGTCTGTGGCGTGAATCCAAAAGGAAAAGGTTTGAAATAATTTAAGGTGTCATAAAATGGCCTCAATCTTTGATAAAAGTAGAAAAATCATCGGGAGTATTTATTCGGGTAAAATATAATGCAACATGCACCTTTCGTACACACATTCCCCCCCAATGCCAGGCCTTTGAAAATCTAAAATGTAGGTAGTTACACAATGTATATGCATTTCTCAAATGATGGATTTAAAAAATAGATATTTTTACTTAACTTTTAGAAAATCTTTGAATACGGACCTAGGATTTTTTTTATTCCGACTTGGCTGATGAAGAAATGTGGTTTAACGTCCTTTGTTTGGCGTTATGGTTAATTTTTTTTTCAATAATATACTTGTGTGTCCGGGTCTTTAGCAGTCGGAGGAAACAGGAAAAAATTACAGTTTGGTGTTAATCTATAAACTTAACTCTTAATTTTGTTTTTCTTTTATCGCTGTGATTACTATTTTTTATTATATTCAATGTATTGTAATACTCTTCATATAAGTAAGTAAGTAATATTTGGAGGATCAAGAAAGATATATATATATATATATATATATATATATATATATATTAAGTGTACTATGGGCCTTTGGTCTAAAATGCATTGGATATTACTTATTAGGTTATCAGATTTCCGCACCTATCCAAAATACAATCTACGAAAAACCTACTGTACAATCATTATCACACACCTATATCATACCTATAACACAGACAACCTTCTGCTGGATTCTTTTTTTGTTAAATGTACCTTTCAATGTTGATTAAAAGGTTAATAATATAAATCAGTCAGTATATAAAAAACATTACACCCGCTTATTTGACAGGATGTTTATAACACCTATAATTATAAAGATGTATAAATTACAGTATCAATCACTGCTATTAAACTCCGTTAATATCGCCTACAATTTAGCCACGTAGTTAATTAAACAGACATGTGTCTTGTGTTGAAAATAAATTGTATAGAATTGTTTATTGACGACTCAGATTAAATAGTCATAATTTACAGGTCGAAAAATGTCGAACAAACAGTGTTAAACTAGCAGCTGAGATATATTATCAATTTAGCTGTAATATTGAACGAATTTATATGAAATATTGTAAATACATATTGCCAATATGTAATTTCACAAGATCTTCGCTGGTCTTGGGGGTAACCCATTAATTATCGATATTAATGTACGAATGGTATGTTACTGGGCCAAAGTAGTAATTGATGAAAACAAACGGACAATTAAATTATACATACTGTCAAAGTCTGTCATCACACCCTGTATGGAGTGTATTAAAAATATCATTGACGTATGTGCATTATCATATATACATGTTACACATAATTTTTTTAAATATAAAATGGCTAAAACCCCGTATTTATCGGGGCTCTCAAAGACCATATTTACAATCATGGTATAATAGCATAGCATTATCTCCAAAAGGCTGAAACCACAGATTATTTAAACATAGTCTTGATTTGAATGCACTATTTTGCCTATAACATTTTTAGGACTTTGAATTCTATGTTACGGTTTGGATTGTTCGTACTTGGTTTTATTTTATCTTTATACCTTTCAGTCTTACCCATGTAAAAATCTAAACTAATATGTAGATTTAGTCCTTGCAATACCAAATTACCCATAAAAAATGGCCGATAACAGATATTATATCAATGTTAATTATATTACAATATGATATCTCATTTTTCCAAATATAATTGGCCCTTAAATGGACCGCTCTATTGTCATTTATGTTTTCCCCCATTCGCCCTCTAATTTTTATCTTGGAACCATCATTCCCTCGGCTTTTTTTGCAGCATTTCCGCATACATTTCTCTTTTTTTGGGGCGGGGGGAGGGGGGCTGTTTATATATATATATAATGTATATATATCTTATATTATAATATGCATACTGTATATATATATATATTTTGTTTTATTTTTTTTTTATTAATGTATAAATTTATATTTCTTTTCTATCTATTAATGTACATAGTTCCCATTATTTAAAGAGCAAAATGTAAGAAAGGCCATTGGCCTAATTTTCAACCCTTTTGAAATAAAGTTATTATTATTATTATTATACATTACATTATCGACATTCTCATTCTAAGATTACACTGACACACATTCTGCCTGCTTTGTACAGGTCTTTCAAACCATACGATCATATCTTCCATTTTGCTACCCAGCAATAAATAAACACAATATTTGTTATAAAGAAATTCTAATAAGACAACTACAATTTTGACTGAAGAATATATGTACACAATTTAAAACAATTCATTTTATGTATTTCACCACAATGTCAACAGAACATAATCGTGTAGCTAATCACATTAATCTATATATATTAAGTACTTTGTACACTTCATCGAATGGATTAAATAGGTTTTGCTTTAATAATTTAAACGGTATGTAAATCGTGATAATAATTATAAACATTGTATTTCTATGTCTGCTAAATGTATTATGGGAAATGGAATTTTATAACCTTTGCCTTGCTTTTAGATCCCATAATTTAATATTGACTGAATAAATATTGTTAAGAAAACGATCTTATTAAACTCAAAAGTAAATGCAGGAGGACTGCACTACACGCAAAACAAAAACTAAAAATCTACAAGATAAACCTGCGGACAAAGACAGAAAATAGACATTGCAAAAAGTAAACAATTATCAAATCAAGTGAATGGATCCGGGGGCCAGCCGTAAGCGTCCACTGCACTGTACAATGTGTTCTCCAAATATTAATTTCAATTCTGCCAATTTCCTGCTCAATAACCAAGTTCTTGTAACCGATATGCCAAATATTATAAACTACAAATAAAAATAGACACGTTATTTAATACTATAATTATTCACTATATCCAGGTTTGAATTAAAAGACCATTTCACCACTTTATTTTGAAAAAGAAAACTGGCCCTTCATCAATTTTTATTGTTATATAACTTATAAATACATCATTATTAACATTTTACTATTATTCATTCAACAAATACCATCCATACTTTTTTAAAACAAATACTTTTAATTGCTATCCTTTGGATATTCAACAAGTTTTTAAACACGGTTCTATGTTGTTATGTAACGCTCATGGCGACTACATGTCTCCTACATCAAAGGATGCCGCTAAAGTTTCTTAACACTGTTCACTGACGTTACGTAACTACCATCGCGTGTTCAAGTCTCCAACATCAAAGAATGCCGCTAAAGTTGTAAAAATCAACCCATTTTCTCATGTTCAGTACAAAACTTTTTAATACATATCGCTAAGTTTTACTACTATATGTTTATTGAAAAAGTTCAATGAATCTTAATAATGATTATGCTTTTTGATACCCGCCAATAAGAATATTCTGCTTATCCTTACATTATTATTACATTTACCAGAATTTCAAATAGACTTTTATAGCCTCCCTTGGCCATACTTTACCAAATTGCCGTAAATTGTCAAGATATTATGTTATATTATATGGTCAAAATATCGGTCAGATATGGCAATTTGAAATTAAAGTGTTAAAAAAGGGCATAATATCTGTGATATATTACGATATCACCATTGATAGAAGTAGACGTAGAACTCTAGGAATGAACCACGTAATATATTTTCCTTTATTCACGTACTTAAAAGTCACATCTCACATAATATATTACTTTAAATGAATGAATGAAATGGGATTTAACGTCCTACTGTTATGCACCGAACCTGGGCTAATTGAAGACGGGCATACGCCATACAGTGTGCTATGAGGGAAATTTTGCCCGGGCAGTGGCGCTACGGCCTACTCTTATATCGAATTCCAACTGCCAACGGATCATTTACGTCACTCCAATGTGTACACGGGACCTCGGTTTTCGTCCATCCGAACGACTAGACAACTGTCCTTGTCAGGCACTCCTACTGCATCACTGACAAGGGGAACTCACGACGGAAAATCGACATGAACTTTCTTGGCCAATGCAGGGATCGAACACCCGACCTCCAGGCTAGCGAACCAGCGCCTTATCTACTTAGCAACCGTGATCCCCATATTACTTTAAGAACATATTGTTACAATATTTTGGAGGGTCTTGTTTTATTCATATGGAATTACCCTAAAATTTTCATTATAATAAAATTTATATACCAGATATCGAAATCGCTATACAATACTGATTTGGATTTTTAAACGTAAATACTGATAATGCTATGGATTTTGAAACAACTCTAAGTTTCAATGTTTATACTATTAGAATATGGTATGTCATCTTTCAAGTTGAAATTGGCCCACATTTTCAATACAGTCCACACATTTATACATTTATCTAAAAGACTACAATAACCATCGTAAAATACCATCTAAATTAATTATTTTTCGGTTAATATACATCTGACGTCCACAAAACATGATGCAAAGCAAACGTATTATGTAAATAGTAACGCAATGTAAGTTACACTAACTGTTAAATTACTTCAATGCACGATTAGTGTGAATATTAAATATTGTACTGTTAAACGTATTTTGTATGGGAAGTGTACATATCACAGATATATTTGTAGTATACTTAATATATAAGGAGACGAATTAATATAAGCCTTTGGCTTGTTTTTGAATCTATACCTTCAGAATTGTATAAATGTATTCAACACCTATCTTATTTGAATAAAATATTGCTTAAATCAAGGTGTAATTGGCTCTTAAAGGGCCGTTCTGTTGTCGTTCATTTTATTCCCACGTCCACCTTCTAAATCTCTTCTCTCGGATTTTCTTGCAGCATATTCCAGCGCATATTCCGCATACATTTCTCTCATCTATTATCGACAGCCTTATTCTAAGTTTATACTGAAACGTATAATGTCTGTTTGTTGCTGCTCTTTAAAAACCGTACGTTCAACTCTTTCATTTCGCTATGCATCAAAAATTAACACAATATTCTTATAAAGAAATTCAAATAAGATAACGATTTGGAGCGAAGAATAAAAGTACACAATTTCTTAAAATTCTTCTTATTTATCTAACCATACTATTTACATATCATAATCATATCGCTAATCACATTAACCTATGTATATTAAGTATTTTGTACATTTTCAGTAAAGAGGAATAGATATGTTTTGCTTTTGTAATTATAACTGTAAGTCGTAATTATAATTATAAACATTGTATTTTATATGTCTAATATTATGTCTGTAAAAATGTATTACCGGAAATGGATTTATATAAGCTCTAGCTTGTTGGCAGATCCAAAATTAAATATTGTATCTTTTACCTTATGTAAATATTGGCTGAATAAATATTGCAAGGAAAAATAACATTAATTAGATAAGCAGGTGTTAAACTCAATAATTATCCAAATATTACAAAAATATACTCTGCTTTGATTTTTCTCCTTTCATTTTAAAGAAACAAGCTTCAATAAACAATGAATAAACTATTTGTACAATAATTATTGCCTTAATTGCATATCTTTAACAGCGGAACAATCAATTCCTGATAACATATAATCGAAACTGGGTGTTGTCAAAATGGAACGTAGTCTAAATGGGAGTAAACCATTTTTTAATTGGTTATTGCTTTTTAATTGGTTATTGCTTAATTAGCGAATATCCAATCCTTAACTGTATGTCACTAATCACGTGTCAACACCTTTCAATAGTGTATATAAATCAACTCCAACTTGTGTTCAGCAACTTGACTGCGATATCACCTCGGTGGAAGCGAACGTTAAATAAAGCTATTTCACACACACTGGCGGGATAGTGGAGTAAGAAGGAGTCATGATCAGACGGGCTCGGCATCTAAACACTATTCTGCCAAAACAAATACCAGTGGGATAGTGGAGGAAGGGGAGGCCACGAGAAGACAGGCCTGGTACCTAAACACAAATCCCACAAAGAAGACATCTACCAATCCAGAAGAAGAGATCATCTACCAACGATGTGTTTTTATTAAATAAAGGGAAGCACTTCCCACTAAAACCTAATCCATGGCCTAAGGCCAAAATGGAAAGATTGCAAAATCATATTCTAAAAATCAGGAAGCAGCTTCGGCTCTCCTATGTCTTGTCTGTGATATCACTTAAGTGGAAGCAGACGTTAAACACCAAAAAGAAGAAGACTGTGTTCAGCAACAATTGCAATGGATTCGTTGTCCATTGTCGAGGAGATGCTAATTTCAGCAGAAAGGCAGTTTACCAGAGCAAGTGAGCAATATGTGTTGCTCAATTCTACACTGAGACAAGCTGAAGTTCGACAACGGCGTGCCGTCAACACCAACAGACGGTCTTTACTGTACTCTATCCTTTTAAGGATAAAGATCTTGAACGGTCTACGAAATGCATACCTTGAATACGCACTAATGAAACGGGAACTTGTATTGAATTTGAGAGCAGAAATACGAAGATTAGTGAACCAATAGAAATCATGCTATAGAAAGTTTAAAACGGCCCTTTTAAGGGCTACCAAATACAAGAAAGGGGTTCTTTTCATATTCTTATCATATAAATAGATATATCAGTATTCTATATACTCATATTAAAGGTCCTACCAAAGAGAGAAATGGCGGTTAACGATTATTCGATACAAAATAGGTAATTTCGGGACTAATGTATGGTCGTATTCTCGACTTATTTATTAGATATACAGTTCTTTCGACACCACAAGTGACATAAGTTTGCTAAAAGTGACATAATTTTGACCGTTTATTTTGCAAGCAAGTATTACTTTCACAAATCTGATAGAGGGTGTCGCTGAACCAAAACAACTCGAGTATCGCTTTGTAGCTCGACGAATCGGCCGTTGTCTTGTGACCTTCAACACTGCGTATAAATTAAAGTCAATCACATAGTCCAGTGAATGGACTTTCGTATGACACACGTCCTGTTCAGTGCTGCTGGGCTATTTTATGACACACATGCACTTCCTCTCTGATTCCTGAAAGCCGGTTCAGTGCTGCTTGCAGGTCTAGTTTATTATTTTTTTTTTTCGGGGGAGCCTATTTCTCAGTGCCTGTAACAGATATCGATCTAGAACCTCATTTTCTATCATTAAACCATGTGTTCGCAACATGTGGGCTATTATTTGAAACTTCTGCGCGGACCAGAAGTGGCCGAATTTCGTACGGTGTCATAAAATCAAAAAACAGCTGTAGATTCGTTAATTCTGTACCTATTTTCATACAAATGACATTTTTGTAAACCCCGAATCTTTCCCAAGGAAATCGCTATCTCATATTTTTCAATTTCGAAAATTCCTATGGGACTATTGTTGTTCGAAAATTAAAAAAACAAAATTTAAGAGACAATTTTTGTCATTTTTCAAAATTTTCGAATTTGACCTACATTTTTGGATACCTGAAGACCACCCGATTCCAGAAATATAAGTTTCATTCTGAGTTATCACCCTTTATTTTTCGATTTTTTTCGAATTTTCTGCCCATTTTGTGAGCTCGAGTTTCGTTTTACGGCCGAATCGACGTTTCTAAAACTCCTGGAACATGAAGTTATAGTTCAAAACTAACGTATAAAGCTATTTCGACAAACATCTATAAACCGGAAATAGTCGAAATAATGGCCGATATTTTGAAAAAAAACGCAAAAAATGAATGCTTTTGGGAAAAACATGAATTCTCAGTCCGATATGAACGGATTAAATCGATTAAGATATCGTTGGGTTGGCCGAGAATTGCAGTATCATATGATATCCTATTATTACAGATAACATGAACAGCAAGTAAAATATGACACGCTGAAAATCAAGTATTTTCTGATTTGGAGCGTTTTTGAACGCCTGTATCTCGAAAACTGCTCCAATGATTTTTCTTAAACTTTCTCTATCAAGATACCTTTTGGTAGTCTTGTGTATGAAACAGTCCGTTTAGACTTTGAAATATCCGTAATAGGTCAAATAACGAACTGAAAATCAAAAAAGTCGAAAAGTCGTGAAATTTTGGAAAATACTCTATTTTATCTTTTTTTTTACTGATTTTCAAAAAACTTTATGATATTTAGATATCTGATCTAATGTCGAATCCAAAAATGTATAATATGTATTCAGTTATTGAAATTTAATTTTTGATATTTTGACATTTTTGCATTTTTGGCACTTTTAAACATAGGATTTCTCAGGGGCATTTTATTTGATCATATATTGTAATATATCATTACAGAACTCTGTCGCTATTTAATTGCCTAAACCGGTTATTAAAACTATCTCGATAATAATCACCATACCGGAAGTATTCAAAAAATGAAAAAAAAAAGGTATAAAAATGTCGTTCTTGCAAAAAGTTAGATTTCTCCATCAGATATTACCGGCCCAAAAGAAATAAAGTGTCTTTAGATGGCCCTATTAATGGACTATCATATAGCATCTCAATGGTACGCTTTCGATGGTTGGTAAATAAATGATGTTACGCCGAAAATCTAGTATTTTTCGTTTTTGGAGCCTTTTGAGACGCCCTTTTCTCGAAAACGACTACTGCGATTTTTTAAAAACCTTTTTTACTCAGCCTCCTATCTATTGTCTGTGGCGTGAATCCAAAAGGAAAAGGTTTGAAATAATTTAAGGTGTCATAAAATGGCCTCAATCTTTGATAAAAGTAGAAAAATCGTTAAATTATCGAAAATGTTCTTTTATTTATCTTTTTTACAAACAACTACTGAATAGATGTTTCTAACATTTCTGGTACAGAAAGATATCTATCCAAACAACTTGTTAAAACTATTCCGACAATAATCCAAAATCCAGAAGTAGTCGAAAAAATATCAGATATTTAGGAAAAAACCGAAAAAAAATTAAAAAAAAAGAAAATACAGTAAAAAAATGGTACTCTTGCAAAAATCGGCATTTCTCAGCCAGGTGTCACTGAATCAAAACAATTAAAGTATCGTTTTGTTGCTGGGCTATTTTATGACATACTTCCTGTCTGATTCCTGAAAACCGATTCAGTGCTGCTTGCAGGTCTAGTTATTATTTTTTTTTTTCGGGGGAGCCTATTTCTCAGTGCCTGTAACAGATACCGATCTAGAACCTCATTTTCTATCATTAAACCATGTGTTCGCAACATATGGGCTATATTTGAAACTTCTGCGCGGACCGGAAGTGGCCGAATTTCGTACGGTGTCAAAAAATAAAAAAACGGCCGTAGATTCGTCAATTCTGTAGTTATTTTCATACAAATGACATTTTCGGCAACACCAAATCTATTCTCGGATGATAGCAGTTGAACATTTTGAAATTTCGAAACTTCGTCGCTGACTTCTAGCGTTCGAAAAATTAAAAAACAAAATTTAAGAGACAATTTTTGTCATTTTTCAAAATTTTCAAATTTGACCTACATTTTTGGATACCTGAAGACCATCCGATTCCAGAAATATAAGTTTCATTCCGAGTTATCACCCTTTATTTTTCGATTTTTTTCGAATTTTCTGCCCATTTTGTGAGCTCGAGTTTCGTTTTACGGCCGAATCGACGTTTCTAAAACTCCTGGAACATGAAGCTATAGTTCAAAACTAACGTATAAAGCTATTTCGACAAACATCTATAAACCGGAAGTAGTCGAAATAATGGCCGATATTTTGAAAAAAACGCAAAAAATGAATGCTTTTGGGAAAAACATGAATTCTCAGTCCGATATGAACGGATTAAATCGATTAAGATATCGTTGGGTTGGCCGAGAATTGCAGTATCATATGATATCCTATTATTACAGATAACATGAACAGCAAGTAAAATATGACACGCTGAAAATCAAGTATTTTCTGATTTGGAGCGTTTTTGAACGCCTGTATCTCGAAAACTGCTCCAATGATTTTTCTTAAACTTTCTCTATCAAGATACCTTTTGGTAGTCTTGTGTATGAAACAGTCCGTTTAGACTTTGAAATATCCGTAATAGGTCAAATAACGAACTGAAAATCAAAAAAGTCGAAAAATCGTGAAATTTTGGAAAATACTCTATTTTATTTTTTCTTTTACTGATTTTCAAAAAACTTTATGATATTTAGATATCTGATCTAATGTCGAATCCAAAAATGTATAATATGTATTCAGTTATTGAAATTTAATTTTTGATATTTTGACATTTTTGCATTTTTGGCACTTTTAAACATAGGATTTCTCAGGGGAATTTTATTTAATCATATATTGTAATATATCATTACAGAACTCTGTCGCTATTTAATTGCCTAAACCGGTTATTAAAACTATCTCGATAATAATCACCATACCGGAAGTATTCAAAAAATGAAAAAAAAAGGTATAAAAATGTCGTTCTTGCAAAAAGCTAGATTTCTCCATCAGATATTACCGGCCCAAAAGAAATAAAGTGTCTTTAGATGGCCCTATTAATGGACTATCATATGGCATCTCAATGGTACGATTTCGATGGTTGGTAAATAAATGATGTTACGCCGAAAATCTAGTATTTTTCGTTTTTGGTGCCTTTTGAGACGCCCTTTTCTCGAAAACGACTACTGCGATTTTTTAAAAACCTTTTTTACTCAGCCTCCTATCTATTGTCTGTGGCGTAAATCCAAAAGGAAAAGGTTTGAAATAATTTAAGGTGTCATAAAATTGCCTCAATCTTTGATAAAAGTAGAAAAATCGTTAAATTATCGAAAATGTTCTTTTATTTATCTTTTTTACAAACAACTACTGAATAGATGTTTCTAACAGTTTTGGTACAGAAAGATATCTATCCAAACAACTTGTTAAAACTATTCCGACAATAATCCAAAATCCAGAAGTAGTCGAAAAAATATCAGATATTTAGGAAAAAACCGAAAAAAAATTTAAAAAAAAGAAAATACAGTAAAAAAATGGTACTCTTGCAAAAATCGGCATTTCTCAGCCAGGTGTCACTGAATCAAAACAATTAAAGTATCGTTTTGTTGCTGGGCTATTTTATTACATACTTCCTGTCTGATTCCTGAAAGCCGATTCAGTGCTGCTTGCAGGTCTAGTTATTTTTTTTTTCGGGGGAGCCTATTTCTCAGTGCCTGTAACAGATACCGATCTAGAACCTCATTTTCTATCATAAAACCGTGTGTTTCCAGCATATGGGCTATATTTGAAACTTCTGCGCAGACCGGAAGTGGCCGAATTTCGTACGGTGTCAAAAAATCAAAAAACGGCCGTAGATTCGTCAATTCTGTATTTATTTTCATACAAATGACATTTTCGGAAACACCAAATCTTTTCTTGGATGATAGCAGTTGAAAATTTCGAAATTTCGAAACTTCGTCGCTGACTTTAAGAGACAATGTTTGTCATTTTTCAAAATTTTCAAATTTGACCTACATTTTTTGATACCTGAAGACCATCCGATTCCAGAAATATAAGTTTCATTCAGAATTATCACCCTTTATTTTTCGATTTTTTTCGAATTTTCTGCCCATTTTGTGAGCTCGAGTTTCGTTTTACGGCCGAATCGACGTTTCTGAAACTCCTGGAACATGAAGTTATAGTTCAAAACTAACGTATAAAGCTATTTCGACAAACATCTATAAACCGGAAGTAGTCGAAATAATGGCAGATATTTTGAAAAAAACGCAAAAAATGAATGCTTTTGGGAAAAACATGAATTCTCAGTCCGATATCAACGGATTAAATCGATTAAGATATCGTTGGGTTGGCCGAGAATTGCAGTATCATATGATATCCTATTATTACAAATAACATGAACAGCAAGTAAAATATGGCACGCTGAAAATCAAGTATTTTCTGATTTGGAGCGTTTTTGAACGCCTGTATCTCGAAAACTGCTCCAATGATTTTTCTTAAACTTTCTCTATCAAGATACCTTTTGGTAGTCTTGTGTATGAAACAGTCTGTTTAGACTTTGAAATATCCGTAATAGGTCAAATAACGAACTGAAAATCGAAAAAAGTCGAAAAATCGTGAAATTTTGGAAAATACTCTATTTTATTTTTATTTTTACTGATTTTCAAAAAACTTTATGATATTTAGATATCTGATCTAATGTCGAATCCAAAAATGTATAATATGTATTCAGTTATTGAAATTTAATTTTTGATATTTTGACATTTTTGCATTTTTGTCACTTTTAAACATAGGATTTCTCAGGGGCATTTTATTTGATCATATATTGTAATATATCATTACAGAACTCTGTCGCTATTTAATTGCCTAAACCGGTTTTTAAAACTATCTCGATAATAATCACCATACCGGAAGTATTCAAAAAATGAAAAAAAAAAGTATAAAAATGTCGTTCTTGCAAAAAGCTGGATTTCTCCATCAGATATTACCGGCCCAAAAGAAATAAAGTGTCTTTAGATGGCCCTATTAATGGACTATCATATGGCATCTCAATGGTACGATTTCGATGGTTGGTAAATAAATGATGTTACGCCGAAAATCTAGTATTTTTCGTTTTTGGAGCCTTTTGAGACGCCCTTTTCACGAAAACGACTACTGCGATTTTTTTAAACCTTTTTTACTCAGCCTCCTATCTTTTGTCTGTGGCGTGAATCCAAAAGGAAAAGGTTTGAAATAATTTAAGGTGTCATAAAATGGCCTCAATCTTTGATAAAAGTAGAAAAATCGTTAAATTATCGAAAATGTTCTTTTATTTATCTTTTTTACAAACAACTACTGAATAGATGTTTCTAACATTTCTGGTACAGAAAGATATCTATCCAAACAACTTGTTAAAACTATTCCGACAATAATCCAAAATCCAGAAGTAGTCGAAAAAATAACAGATATTTAGGAAAAAACCGAAAAAAAATTTTAAAAAAAGAAAATACAGTAAAAAAATGGTACTCTTGCAAAAATCGGCATTTCTCAGCCAGGTGTCACTGAATCAAAACAATTAAAGTATCGTTTTGTAGCTGGGCTATTTTATGACATACTTCCTGACTGATTCCTGAAAGCCGATTCAGTGCTGCTTGCAGGTCTAGTTATTATTTTTTTTATTCGGGGGAGCCTATTTCTCAGTGCCTGTAACAGATATCGATCTAGAACCTCATTTTCTATCATTAAACCATGCGTTCGCAACAGTGGGCTATCTTTGAAACTTCTGCGCGGACCGGAAGTGGCCGAATTTCGTACGGTGTCATAAAATCAAAAAACAGCTGTAGATTCGTTAATTCTGTACCTATTTTCATACAAATGACATTTTTGTAAACCCCGAATCTTTCCCAAGGAAATCGCTATCTCATATTTTTCAATTTCGAAAATTCCTATGGGACTATTGTTGTTCGAAAATTAAAAAAACAAAATTTAAGAGACAATTTTTGTCATTTTTCAAAATTTTCGAATTTGACCTACATTTTTGGATACCTGAAGACCACCCGATTCCAGAAATATAAGTTTCATTCTGAGTTATCACCCTTTATTTTTCGATTTTTTTCGAATTTTCTGCCCATTTTGTGAGCTCGAGTTTCGTTTTACGGCCGAATCGACGTTTCTAAAACTCCTGGAACATGAAGTTATAGTTCAAAACTAACGTATAAAGCTATTTCGACAAACATCTATAAACCGGAAGTAGTCGAAATAATGGCCGATATTTTGAAAAAAACGCAAAAATTGAATGCTTTTGGGAAAAACATGAATTCTCAGTCCGATATCAACGGATTAAATCGATTAAGATATCGTTGGGTTGCCCGAGAATTGCAATATCATATGATATCCTATTATTACAGATAACATGAACAGAAAGTAAAATATGGCACGCTGAAAATCAAGTATTTTCTGATTTGAAGCGTTTTTGAACGCCTGTATCTCGAAAACTGCTCCAATGATTTTTCTTAAACTTTCTCTATCAAGATACCTTTTGGTAGTCTTGTGTATGAAACAGTCCGTTTAGACTTTGAAATATCCGTAATAGGTCAAATAACGAACTGAAAATCAAAAACAGTCGAAAAATCGTGAAATTTTGAAAATATTCTATTATCTTTTTATTTTTACTGATTTTCAAAAAACTTTATGATATTTAGATATCTGATCTAACGTCGAATCCAAAAATGTATAATATCTATGCAGTTATTGAAATTTAATTTTTGATATTTTAACATTTTTGCATTTTTGGCACTTTTAAACATAGGATTTCTCAGGGGCATTTTATCTGATCATATATTGTAATATATCATTACAGAACTCTGTCGCTATTTAATTGCCTAAACCGGTTTTTAAAACTATCTCGATAATAATCACTATACCGGAAGTATTCAAAAAATGAAAAAAAAAAGGTATAAAAATGTCGTTCTTGCAAAAAGCTGGTCTTCTCCATCAGATATTACCGGCCCAAAAGAAATAAAAAGTCTTTAGATGGCCCCATTAATGGACTATCATATGGCATCTCAATGGTACGATTTCGATGGTTAGTAAATAAATGATGTTACACCGAAAATCTAGTATTTTTCGTTTTTGGAGCCTTTTGAGACACCCTTTTCTCGAAAACGACTACTGCGATTTTTTTAAAACCTTTTTCACTCAGAGTCCTATCTGTGGTCTGTGGTCTGTGGTGTGAATCAAAAAGGAAAAGGTTTGAAATAATTTAAGGTGTCATAAAATGGCCCCAATCTTTGATAAAAGTAGAAAAATCGTTAAATTATTGAAAATGTTCTTTTATTTATCTTTTTTACAAACAAATACTGAATAGATGTTTCTGACATTTAGGGTACAGAAATATATTTATCCAAACAACTTGTAAAAACAATCCCGAAAATGATCCAAAATCTAGAAGTATTCGTAAAAATATCAGATATTATGGAAAACAACCCAAAAAAAAATTTAAAAAAAAGAAAATACAGTAAAAAATTGGTACTCTTGCAAAAATCGACACTTCTCAGCCAGGTGTCACTGAATCAAAACAATTAAAGTATAGATTTCTAGCTCGATGAATGGGCTATTTTATGACTTACTTGCTGTCTGATTCCTGAAAGCCGATTCAGTGCTGCTTGCAGGTCTAGTTAGGCTTTCAGACTTTCGTCTGAAAGCCTATTGAGATTACTAAAATTATTATTATTAGGCTTTCAGACTTTCGTCTGAAAGCCTATTGAGATTACTAAAATTATTATTATTATTATTATTATTAATTACCGCGAGGAATTAGCTTTTCTATCGGGAAACCATGTGGTGGCTACTTGATAAAATATTTTTGAAATTTCTGCGCATACCGGAAGTGACCGAACTTCGTACTTTCTCTAAAAATTGAAAATCGGCCATAGGTTCGTCAATTCTTTATCCATTTTCAAACAAATTACATTTTTGGAATCCCTGAATCTTTTCTGAGACAATGGCTATCTCACATTTTTCAATTACGAACATTCGTCTATGATTTTTATCGTTCGAAAATTGAAAACATGTTGTTTACGAGACAATTTTTGTTATTTTTCAAAATTTTCAAATTTGACCTACATTTTTGGATACCTGAAGTCCATCCGATTCCAGTAATATAAGTTTCATTCGGAGTTATCGCCCTTTATTTTTCGATTTTTTTCGAATTTCCTTCCCATTTTGTGAGCTCGGGTCTCGTTTTATGGCAGAATTGACGTTTCTGAAACTTCTGGAACATGAAGCTATAGTCCAATACCACCTGATAAAGCAATTTCGACAGGAATCCTTAAACCGGAAGTGGTCGAAATAATGTGCAATATTTTGAAAAAAATGCAAAAAATGGATATTTTTGGGGAAAACGCTATTTCTCCGTCCGATATCAATGGATTAAACGAATGAAGGTATCGTTTGATGGCACGATTGCTGGACTATCATATGATACCCCATTCATACGGATACTATGAACAGACAGCAAAAAATGGCACGCTGAAAATCAAGTATTTTCTGATTTAGAGCGTTTTTGGACGCCTGTATCTCGAAAACTTAACCTGCAAAATTTTTTTATTTTTTCTATCGAGAGTCCTTTTGGAGGTATTTTGCATGAAGTCATTCAATAAGACTTTGAAATGTCTGGAATAGGATAAAAAAGGGACTGAAAATCGAAAAAAGTCGAAAAATCGTGATATTTTGGAAAATGCTCTACTATTTTTTTATTTTTGGAGATTTTTAAAAAAAGGTTGTATATTCAGATAGCTGACCTAATTACGATTCTGACAATGTATAATATGTGTGTAATTATTAAAATTTTTAATTTTTTTGCATTTTTGGCACTTTTGAACATAGGATTTCTCAGGGGCATTATATCTGATCAGATAATGTAATATATCATTACAGAGCCCTGTGGCTATTTTAGTGCCCAAACCGGCTATTACAACTATTTCGATAATAACCATACCGGAAGTATTCAAAAAATGAAAAAAAAGAGTACAAACATTATCGCACTTGGGAAAAACTTGATATCTCTCTTAGGTAATAGCGGACCAAAAGAATTAAAGTGTCGCTGGATAGCCCTATTAATGGACCATCATATGCTATCTAAATAATACGATTTCGATAGTAAGGAAATAAATTATTGTATGCCAAAAGTCTAGTATTTTCCAATTTTTTAACATTCTGAGACGCCCTTTTCTCGAAAACGACGCCTACGATTTTTCTTAAACTTTTCTTACTCAAAGTCCTATCGGTTGTCTATATAGGAAATCCAAAATGAAAAGCATTGAAATATTATAAGTGGTCGAAAAATGGCCTCAGATTTTGAAAAAAAATGAAAAATCGTTAAATTTTTGGAAACGCTCTTTAATTTATCTTTTTTTTCCAAAACTACTCAATGGATGTTTCTGACACTTCTGGTACAGAAAGATTTCTATTCAAACAACATGTTAAAACTATCCCAAAAATGATCAAAAATCTAGAAGTATTCGTAAAAATATCAGATATTATGGAGAAAAACACCAAAAAAAATTAAAAAAAAGAAAAAAAATACAGTAAAAAAATTGGTACTCATGCAAAAATCGACATTTCTCAGCCAGGTGTCACTGAATCAAAACAATTAAAGTATAGTTTTCTAGCTCGATGAATGGGCTATTTTATGACTTACTTCCTGTCTGATTCCTGAAAGCCGATTCAGATTAGGTCTGAAAGCCTATTGAGATTACTAAAATTATTATTATTATTAGGCTTTCAGACTTTCGTCTGAAAGCCTATTGAGATTACTAAAATTATTAGGCTTTCAGACTCGTCTGAAAGACTATTGTTTTTGCTAAAATTATTATTAGGCTTTCAGACTTTCGTCTGAAAGCCTATTGTGATTACTAAAATTATTATTATTATTTATTATTATTATTTTTTTTTTCGGGGGAGCCTATTTCTCAGTGCCTGTTCCAGATACCGATCTAGAACCTCATTTTCTATAATTAAACCGTGTGTTTGCAACATATGGGATATATTTGAAACTTCTGCGCAGACCGGAAGTGGCCGAATTTCGTACGGTGTCAAAAAATCAAAAAACGGCCGTAAATTCGTCAATTCTGTACCTATTTTCATACAAATGACATTTTCGGCAACACCAAAAGAGGAAAGCAGTTGAAAATTTCGAAATTTCGAAACTTCGTCGCTGACTTCTAGCGTTCGAAAAATGAAAAAAAAATTTAAGAGACAATTTTTGTCATTTTTCAAAATTTTCAAATTTGACCTACATTTTTAGATACCTAAAGACCATCCGATTCCAGAAATATAAGTTTCATTCCGAGTTATCACCCTTTATTTTTCGATTTTTTTCGAATTTTCTGCCCATTTTGTGAGCTCGAGTTTCGTTTTTCGGCCGAATTGACATTTCTGAAACTTATGGAACATGGAGTTATAGTTCAAAACTAACGTATAAAGCTATTTCGACAAACATCTATTAACCGGAAGTAGTCGAAGAAATGGCAGATATTTTGAAAAAAACGCAAAAAATGAAGGCTTTTGGGAAAAACATGAATTCTCAGTCCGATATCAACGGATTAAAACGATTAAGATATCGTTGGGTTGCCCGAGAATTGCAGTATCATATGATATCCTATTATTACAGATAACATAAACAGCAAGTAAAATATGGCACGCTGAAAATCAAGTATTTTCTGATTTGGAGCGTTTTTGAACGCCTGTATCTCGAAAACGCTGCCACAGATTTTTCTTCAACTTTCTCTATCAAGATACCTTTTGGTACGATTTCGATGGTTAGTAAATAAATTATGTTACGCCGAAAATCTAGTATTTTTCGTTTTTGGAGCCTTTTGAGACACCCTTTTCTCGAAAACGACTCCTGCGATTTCTTTAAAACCTTTTTTACTCAGACTCCTATCTGTGGTCTGTGGCGTGAATCCAAAAGAAAAAGGTTTGAAATGATTTAAGGTGTCATAAAATGGCTTCAATCTTTGATAAAAGTAGAAAAATCGTTAAATTATCGAAAATGTTCTTTTATTTATCTTTTTTACAAACAACTACTGAATAGATGTTTCTAACATTTCTGGTACAGAAAGATATCTATCCAAACAACTTGTTAAAACTATTCCGACAATAATCCAAAATCCAGAAGTAGTCGAAAAAATATCAGATATTTATTTATCTTTTTTACAAACAACTACAGAATAGATGTTTCTGACATTTCTGGTACAGAAAAATATCTATCCAAACAACTTTTTAAAACTATTCCATCAATAATCCAAAATCCAGAAGTAGTTGAAAAAATATCAGCTATTTGGGAAAAAAACAGAAAAAAAAATTTAAAAAAAAGAAAATACAGTAAAAAAAATGGTACTCTTGCAAAAATCGGCATTTTCAGCCAGGTGTCACTGAATCAAAACAATTAAAGTATCGTTTTGTAGCTGGGCTATTTTATGACATACTTCCTGTCTGATTCCTGAAAGCCGATTCAGTGCTGCTTGCAGGTCTAGTTATTATTATTATTATTATTATTTACCGCGAGGGCCTAGATCTCCATGTTCGAAAACAGATATCGATCTGGAATTAGCTTTTCTATCAGGAAACCATGTGGTGGCTACTTGATAAAATATTTTTGAAATTTCTGCGCATACCGGAAGTGACCGAACTTTGTACTTTCTCTAAAAATCGGCCATAGTTTCGTCAATTCTTTATCCATTTTCAAACAAATTACATTTTTGTAATCCCTGAATCTTTTCTGAGACAATGGCTATCTCACATTTTTCAATTTCGAACATTCGTCTATGATTTTTATCGTTCGAAAATTGAAAACATGTTGTTTACGAGAGAATTTTGTTATTTTTCAAAATTTTCAAATTTGACCTACATTTTTGGATACCTGAAGTCCATCCGATTCCAGTTATATAAGTTTCATTAAGAGTTATCGCCCTTTATTTTTCGATTTTTTTCGAATTTCCTTCCCATTTTGTGAGCTCGGGTCTCGTTTTGGGTTGGTAAAGCAATTTCGACAGGAATCCTTAAACCGGAAGTGGTCGAAAAAATGTGCAATATTTTGAAAAAAATGCAAGAAATGGATATTTTTTGGGAAAACGCTATTTCTCCGTCCGATATCAATGGATTAAACGAATGAAGGTATCGTTTGATGGCACGATTGCTGGACTACCATATGATACCCCATTCATACGGATACTATGAACAGACAGCAAAATATGGCACGCTGAAAATCAAGTATTTTCTGATTTGGAGCGTTTTTGGACGCCTGTATCTCGAAAACTTAATCTGCAATTTTTTTTTAATTATTTCTATCGAGAGTCCTTTTGGAGGTATTTTGCATGAAATCATCCAATAAGACTTTGAAATGTCTGGAATAGGATAAAAAAGGGACTGAAAATCGAAAAAAGTCGAAAAATCGTGAAATTTTGGAAAATGCTCTACTATTTTTTTATTTTTGGAGATTTTTTTAAAAAGGTTGTATATTCAGATAGCTGACCTAATTACGATTCTAACAATGTATAATATGTATGTAATTATTAAAATTTAATTTAAGATATTTTAAATCTTTTGCATTTTTGGCACTTTTGAACATAGGATTTCTCAGGGGCATTATATCTGATCAGATAATGTAATATATCATTACAGAGCCCTGTTGCTATTGTAGTGCCCAAACCGGCTATTAAAACTATTTCGACAATAATAACCATACCGGAAGTATTCAAAAAATGAAAAAAAAAAAGAGTAAAAACATTGTCGCACTTGGGAAAAACTTGATTTCTCTCTTAGGTAATAGCGGACCAAAAGAATTAAAGTGTCGCTGGATAGCCCTATTAATGGACCATCATATGCTATCTAAATAATACGATTTCGATAGTAAGGAAATAAATTATTGTATGCCAAAAATCTAGTATTTTCCAATTTTTTAACATTCTGAGACGCCCTTTTCTCGAAAACGACGCCTACGATTTTTCTTAAACTTTTTTTACTCAAAGTCCTATCGGTTGTCTATATAGGGAATCCAAAATGAAAAGCATTGAAATAATATAAGTGGTCGAAAAATGGCCTCAGATTTTGAAAAAAATTGAAAATCGTTAAATTTTTGGAAACGCTCTTTAATTTATCTTTTTTTTCCAAAACTACTAAATGGATGCTTCTGACACTTCTGGTACAGAAAGATTTCTATTCAAACAACTTGTTAAAACTATCCCGACAATGATCCAAAATCTAGAAGTATTCGTAAAAATATCAGATATTATGGAAAAAACACCCCAAAAATTTAATAAAAAAAGAAAATACAGTTAAAAATTGGTACTCATGCAAAAATCGACATTTGTTACTGAATCAAAACTATTAAAGTATAGTTTTCTAGCTCGATGGATGTGCTATTTTATGACTTACTTCCTGTGTGATTCCTGAAAGCCGATTCAGTGCTGCTTGCAGGTCTAGTTATTATTATTATTATTTACCGCGGGGGCCTAGATCTCCATGTTCGAAAACAGATATCGATCTGGAATAAGCTTTTCTATCGGGAAACCATGCGGTGGCTACTTGATAAAATAGTTTTGAAATTTCTGCGCATACCGGAAGTTACCGAACTTTGTACTTTCTCTAAAAATTGAAAATCGGCCATAGTTTCGTCAATTCTTTATCCATTTTTAAACAAATTACATTTTTGGAATCCCTGAATCTTTTTTGAGACAATGGCTATCTCACATTTTTCAATTTCGAACATTCGTCTATGATTTTTATCGTTCGAAAACTGAAAACATGTTGTTTACGAGACAATTTTTGTTATTTTTCAAAATTTTCAAATTTGACCTACATTTTTGGATACCTGAAGTCAATCCGATTCCAGTAATATAAGTTTCATTCGGAGTTATCGCCCTTTATTTTTCGATTTTTTTCGAATTTCCTTCCCATTTTGTGAGCTCGGGTCTCGTTTTATGGCAGAATTGACGTTTCTGAAACTTCTGGAACATGAAGTTATAGTCCAATACCAACTGTTAAAGTAATTTCGACACGAATCCTTAAACCGGAAGTGGTCGAAATAATGTGCAATATTTTGAAAAAAATGCAAAAAATGGATATTTTTGGGAAAAACGCTATTTCTCCGTCCGATATCAATGGATTAAACGAATAAAGATATCGTTTGATGGCACGATTGCTGGACTATCATATGATACCCTATTCATACGAATACTATGAACAGACAGCAAAATATGGCACGCTGAAAATCAAATATTTTCTGATTTGGAGCGTTTTTGGACGCCTGTATCTCGAAAACTTAACCTGCAAATTTTTTAAAAATTTTTCTATCGAGAGTCCTTTTGGAGTTATTTTGCATGAAGTGATCCAATAAGACTTTGAAATGTCTGGAATAGGATAAAAAAGGGACTGAAAATCGAAAAATCGTGAAATTTTGGAAAATGCTCTACTATTTTTTTATTTTAGAAGATTTTTAAAAAAAGGTTGTATATTCAGATAGCTGACCTAATTACGATTCTAACAATGTATAATATGTATGTAATTATTAAAATTTAATTTAAGATATTTTAATTTTTTTTATATTTGGCACTTTTGAACATAGGATTTCTCAGGGGCATTATATCTGATCAGATAATGTAATATATCATTACAGAGCCCGGTGGCTATTTTAGTGCCCAAACCGGCTATTAAAACTATTTCGACAATAATAACCATACCGGAAGTATTCAGAAAATGAAAAAAAAGAGTAAAAACATTGTCGCACTTGGAAAAAACTGGATTTCTCTCTTAGGTAATAGCGGACCAAAAGAACTAAAGTGTCGCTGGATAGCCCTATTAATGGAACATCATATGGTATCTAAATAATACGATTAGATGATAAGGAAATAAATTATTGTATGCCAAAAATCTAGTATTTTCCAATTTTTTAACATTCTGAGACGCCCTTTTCTCGAAAACGACGCCTACGATTTTTCTTAAACTTTTCTTACTCAAAGACCTTTCGGTTGTCTATATAGGGAATCCAAAATGAAAAGCATTGAAATAATATAAGTGGTCGAAAAATGGCATTAGACTTTGAAAAAAATTGAAAATTCGTTAAATTTTTGGAAACGCTCTTTAATTTATCTTTTTTTTCCAAAACTACTCAATAGATGATTCTGACATTTCTGGTACAGAAAGATATCTATCTAAACTACTTGTTAAAACTATCCTGACAATAATCCAAAATCTAAAAGTAGTCGAAAAAATATCAGATATTTCGGAAAAAAACACCAAAAAAAAATTAAAAAAAAGAAAATACAGTAAAAAAATTGGTTCTCTTGCAAAAATCGACATTTCTCAGCCAGGTGTCGCTGAATCAAAACAATTAAAGTATCGTTTTGTAGCTCGATGAATGGGCTATTTTATGACATACTTCCTGTCTGATTCCTGAAAGCCGATTCAGTGCTGCTTGCAGGTCTAGTTATTATTTTTTTTTTCGGGGGAGCCTATTTCTCAGTGCCTGTAACAGATACCGATCTAGAACCTCATTTTCTATCATTAAACCGTGTGTTTCCAACATATGGGCTATATTTGAAACTTCTGAGCAGACCGGAAGTGGCCGAATTTCGTACGGTGTCAAAAAATCAAAAAACGGCCGTAGATTCGTCAATTCTGTACTTATTTTCATACAAATGACATTTTCGGAAACACCAAATCTTTTCTCGGATGACAGCAGTTGAAAACTTCGTCGCTGACTTCTAGCGTTCGAAAAATGAAAAAAAAAATTTTAGAGACAATTTTTGTCATTTTTCAAAATTTTCAAATTTGACCTACATTTTTGGATACCTGAAGACCATCCGATTCCAGAAATATAAGTTTCATTCCGAGTTATCACCCTTTATTTTTCGATTTTTTTCGAATTTTGCACATTTTGTGAGCTCGAATTTCGTTTTACGGCCGAATCGACGTTTCTGAAACTCCTGGAACATGAAGTTATAGTTCAAAACTAACGTATAAAGCTATTTCGACAAACATCTATAAACCGGAAATAGTCGAAATAATGGCCGATATTTTGAAAAAAACGCAAAAAATGAATGCTTTTGGGAAAAACATGAATTCTCAGTCCGATATCAACGGATTAAATCGATTAAGATATCGTTGGGTTGCCCGAAAATTGCAGTATCATATGTTATCCTATTATTACAGATAACATGAACAGCAAGTAAAATATGGCACACTGAAAATCAAGTATTTTCTGATTTGGAGCGTTGAAAAAATATCAGATATTTCGGACAAAAACACAAAAATAAACTAAAAAAAAAGAAAAAACAGTAAAAAAATTGGTACTCTTGCAAAAATCGACATTTGTCAGCCATGTGTCACTGAATCAAAACAATTAAAGTATAGTTTTGTAGCTCGATGACTGGGCTATTTTATGACATACTTCCTGTCTGGTTCCTGAAAGCCGATTCAGTGCTGCTTGCAGGTCTAGTTATTATCATTATTAACGTATAAAACTTTTGTTGTTTTAATGTATCAAAAAAAATTTAAAATAAGAAACTATGTGCAATTTTTAGTGTTTCTGGATAATATTTCTCTTGAACAGTGATTGGAAGTTAGGTAAATTTCCTTAATTTACCTAAGTGTGAGAATGTTTTTTGAAACCTGGACCTGAGGGACACAAGTAGTAGGAATGGTTAAAAACAGTCATGGGTATCACAAAACTATCTTTAAAGATGACTTTGTTTTGAACAACATAGAAATATGGGCGTATAAAAGACCACCAACATAATGGGTGATATTACATATCAACAATCGATATAATATTTTAAAATCTTCAGAGCATGTTTTATACAGCCGCACATAATTTACCACATAGTTTGTTTGGAGAGCTCGTCAGAAATAACATTCATCTATCTATATATATATACCGTAGTATACATATCAACAACATATACACTTTTTCACTTCAAAATCTTATTTACATTTGGTAAATAATAATAATGGCATCCGAAATAAACACCCCCAGAATTAATTTAGTTTCAAACTGACCTGTTCTATTCCATTTTTGTTGACAGTATTATTCTCATAACTTATCAGACTAGTGCCCTTTGGTATGAAAAATAACATACTCACCAGTTGAATTTGTCTGCTTGAAGCTTGTGTATAAAGTTGTAGTACTTGGGTGACTTCTGATTTCTTCTGTCTAAAACATATCATACAGTTAGTTTATATTCAGCTCATCTGACAATGAAACATATTTCTGCCCACGTAATTTAGTCCAATCATTACATGCCAGATATTTGATTGTGCGCACATAGTTTCAATCGATGGAAAACTTTATAGGTCTATTGTATCACGCGGATATCGATGTTTATACTAGTAATATATGTTCATAGTGTATGTTCATAGTATATGTCCAATCTCGTGGGTTTTTTGTTGGGTCCTGCGGTTTTCCCCCACTGCTAAAGACCCCTACGCGTAAGCGAATTATTGAAATAAAATCGAAAAATATGTTAGTCCTGAAATGACATGGTCTGTGTCGGGTGTACCTTAAACCCCATCCCACCTCTCTCTCTCTCCCTCTCTCATTATATCAGCAAGTCCATTGGCTAATGAATTTAAAACATTAATCAGCCCAAGATAAATAAATATACTTTGTCGTCGTTTAATAGATTTTAAATCATAATATTTTAGACATCCTAGCAGTTTAGGTTCCGGCACTATAAATACTGTCCACTATTTAACTTACTTGAAGTAACAAAACTTTAAAGCAGCCTACCAATTGCAGAATTAAAAGAGTTTTAAAGGGACAGTCCCGTATTATACAGAGGCTCAAAAAAAAGTCTGAGAATGTATGAAAATAAAACGCCAAAATATAGGGGAATAGTGTATATACCTTTTCACAAAATTTCAACTCAAAATATTGAGTCGCTTGGACGTGAACGCCAAAACTGCTTATCCGGACACGTAACCCTTTTAAGATTTCGGGTCATTTTTTTTCATTTGGTGACCTGATAATCGATTTACGTTTCTTGAGAGGTCTATGCAGTGAATGACCCATGTACTGTACTTGATAACAAAAGGTAAATTTTACCTACATATTATTTTTATAGAAAAAAGTCTGGTTTTATCCAAATACTGTATGATACAAAGGTCTCCATTTCCAGATGCAGACTGTCGGGTTTAAGTTATTTACAAGCGTATTACAAAAATCGGGTTAGTTGATTGGCCTTAGATAATGGGTTTTACATGATTTTAACACAAAATTAAGCAGTTTTATTCCCCAAAAAGTTATCGGGATTGGCCCTTTAAATAAACAATTTATGTACAGGTTGGTTGATGACCATAATATAACCCTAACCCTTTACAGATACGGAGATATACTGTAAGAACCACATGATATTACAAGATTCAATCAAGAAATCAGGCCCCAAGTTCACAAAGCATTCTTAGACTTAAGTTAAGAATTAACTCAAAATTGTTGGCCTTACTTTAACCAAAATATAGACCTTTATAAAACTTTTGTTGTTGTAAGGTATCCAATACATCAATAAGAAATTATGTGCAAAGTTTTGTTTGTGGACCAAAGATATTTCTCATAAACAGTGATTGAAAGTTGGGTAGATTCTTAACTTATACAGCTAACTACAATTACAGGAAGGAAGGCCTAAAAGATAATATGTACATTGGAAACAGCGCATCATATTCATTATGAGTGCAAATTTTCATGAAGATTCAAAAACAGAAAGTGGTCAAACCAAGCCAAATATGAAGTCACCTTTAAAAGTTACCCTAATTCCACCTCCTAGGAGCACAGCAAGTTGTAACCAAAATATTACTAGCTATAGAGGATTTTAATGCGTTTTCTTTTAACACATTTCTCGCTCAAAAAAGAAACCAATTAAAAGTTCAATGCAACATTGCCAGATAACACCGAATGGATTCGAGGGGACCCTGTTGCGTTGATTGAATTTTAAAGACAGCTAACAATACATATGCCATGTGCATCCAGCGTATTATATTACTGACAAATGAACACGTGATACCGACACGGAATTCCCTATCGTAATTCCCTTGCGTTATAACTGTTTTATACCATAAAAGCCCCAATGTACAGGACTTTGAAAATCCGATCCACTAGAATTTGGAGTCTTGAACCCACCATGCCCAGTGGTTAATCCGTCACTGGCCTTTCTCAAATAAAAAAGCAGTTGTCATGCAGGATGCGCCAACATTTTGCAAGAGATGGACAGAGAACAAGCTAAAATGTGAAGTAACTGTCCCATAGACGGCAAGGACAACATCTTGGGGTGGTGGTGAAAATATTTCAAGTTTCATTAATAGAAAACCAACGAAGTTGGAAAAACTACCCAACTCTTGTCACGTACAACCGGGGAATCGTGATATTTTTCTTGAGAAATATAATAAATTTAGATTGTAGAATATGATTAAGATGAATAGTGTATTTTGGTGCGGGATACATTTCTACAGATTTTGGTTCTCCATTGGAGTACTTATACTGTATTGGACGTTAGATCGCTCTTGTCGGCTGAACTTGAAAGACGCAAGAGTTCTTTTTAAAAAATGCTTACTAGAATTAGGAAATGCGTTATTTAATGTTTTTGTTTGAGAATTTCATTTTTGCAAAGTGATATATTAAATGGAGTGAGTATAAGCAAATTTGTCCATGCTAGAAATCAAAAATTGAAAAGTTTGAAGAAAATTGAAAAGCAGAAGAAAAGTTTGAAGAAATAATAAAAGATATAATTGATGAAATGAATCGTGTTTTATTTAAAATTTTGTGAACATGTTTAAGCTAAAATTGTATTTCGATTTGAGCTAGCCGCCAAAACCACTGTTTTTGAGAATGGATTTATCCTACGTACACTATCCCACTGCAAATAACTGGGTTTTTCGCATTCCCCATGGGTATATTTTGTTTTGAAAAGCGAACGGCAATAGCCGTGAAGCTCTACCTTATTTTCAAGCAATGGATCCGAAGTAAAAAGTGAAAATTACTATCCCTGTTCAATATCAATGCAAAAGGTGTTGTAGTGAGCAATGTGTGCAAATTTGAAGCGATTCCTTGTTTGATCGCTGGAAATGAAGTGTGTGAGTCTTTTATGGCTACTAACTACGGCTTGCAATGTCGATGTTTGTGTCCTGTACGTGATCGCGTGGCAGCAGTCCTTTATCGGGAATATCTCTTGGAATTCGATATAATTCGTGTGACAGTCTTATATCGAAGGGAATCCCGACGTCCCTTGCAAGTTCACGCTGACTCAAAGTCTCCCCAAGTATTGTCGTTAGAGAATGAAGAAGATAACCCGAAGTCACCCTTATCTTTAGTCTCCCGAAGTCACCACTACCTTTAGTCTCCCCAGGTGTTGCCTTCTTACCCTTAGTCTCCCCAGTGAGAATCCCCAGTGAGATGCCATGGGTAGGGTAGGACTTTTAGGCGAAATGCAATTCAAGAGTTGCAACCCTGGCCATTTTGTAAACAAACAAGGTTTGGACTTTTGTGATTATCGGTTCAAGTCCATTCACACAAAAATGCAACGCCGAGTTGTAACTTTAATCGAAGAAAGCAGGGAACTATTAAAATATGTTCGTCTGTCTGTCCGTGTTGATGGATTTCGAATATGAACATTTTCTGCACAGCGGAAGCCGAGATAAGAGCTAAGCAATTGGATTGGTTGATGCTTTGGGACACGCTAACTCGAGTCCTATTTAAACGAGCGGAATGAAACTTGGTTCCTCCTCTCCCCGTCCCTCTTCTCCTCAAGTCTCCCTTTCCCCTTATTCTCCCCAGTGATGTCCCTCTTCTCCACAAGTCGCCCTTTCCCCTTTGTCTCCCCAGTGATTGGTAGGGTAGAATGAGGGGTGGGTTACCGGTTAGGGTACCCCACAGAGAGCATTGGCCTGGGGCATGGGATAAGAACACAAACAAGTCGGTTAGTCTACAGGTTTTATTATGATTCGAGGAAGTTAGGTCTTTTCTTGTACAGAAGGTAGCTTAATAGGAACAACAATATCGCTAAGATTTTTGTTCCTCGAGTAAGCTACGATGAGTTTACTTTTATAGATTTTGGGTAGACTTTCGTGTAATTCGTTATAATATTTCTTAACGATTTTTGTGGCTTTGTGTGCCGTGCTATTGTATTTTATGACTAGTGGAAGAACACTGGTGTTTAGGAGTAGATTAATGCCGTTTGGGGATATGGTGTTTAATTTCTTAATCCAGTAATCTTCCCGAAGTAAACGGCATTGTCTCGTGTCTTCACTAGTCATAGAGATTTTTTCTATTGGGGTGATAATTAAATCCGATATCGAATGGCTGCTTTGGTTGAAATGTTTCGATACGGGTTTATCCGTTATTTTCCTGATATCAGATAAATGACCAAGCATTCTGTCTCTTAAAGAGTTTTGGGTTTGACCGACATACTGTAGAAAACACGATTTGCATGAAATTAGGTAAATTAGGTTCGAACTTTCGCACGTGAGTCGGTTATTGATTGGGAATTTCTCACGTGACGAATTATTCTCGAAACAATTGGTGCGCTTTAAGTATTTGCAGATTGTGCATCGCACGCTCATGCACGGCATTGCTCCGAATTGTTTGAATGGTTTGACAGGAATTATGTCTTTGGCTTTAATTTCTGCTAAAGTGGTGTTTTTAATCGTCCGTAGAAATCGTTTCGAATAACCCCGTATCCGGAGTTTGTCGAAAACTAGCGTACACGCGCTCTCGAAGTCGGTCTGTCGCGTACAGATGCGATGAAAGCGGAGAATTTGGGATTTAATGATGCCCGAAAAGGTGTGTTTGGGGTAAAATGGAGATTTAAATAAAAGTTGATGTGTGTCTGTCTTTTTAAAAAAATACTTTGATATCTAACTTGCCCGTTACAGTCAGGTTTTCGCCCTTGAACACTGTCGTGTCCAAGAAGTCAATGCTGGTATCGCTGACGGTAGCTGTTAGTTTAATGGAGGGGTGGTGATTATTTAAAGTATCATAGTACTGCCAAAATTCCTCCTCCGTAAGGGGCCAAACTATGAAAATATCATCTAGGAACCGTCCGTAGAAACTTGGTTGTAATGCACATAGTGGTAAGAACTCTCTTTCCCACTCAGCCATGTAGAGATTTGCAAAATTTGGACTATATATTTGACTCATCGATACCCCAGTAGTCTGGAGGTATGTTTGCTCATTAAAGGTAAAGTCATTACGGGTTAGGCAGATTTCTAAAAGTTCCAGAATTTCCTCGTCCGGACGAGATTTCATCGGGTTTCTTAAAAAAGCTTTTCGGAGCGCTTTAAGGCCAGTCTCGTTATCAATATTTGTATACATACTCTGTACATCGATCGATATTAATAACGCGTTGGGTGGTACCTCTAGTTTTCAACAAAATCGTTCGTATCCTTAAGATACAATGCATGTTGGACGGCCAACGGTTTCAAAAAAGAGTCGATATATTCAGAGACATTTCTACATACGCTTGAACAGTCCGACACTATGCGGCGCCCTTTGGGTATTTTATGAGGCTGGAACCATTCCGATTCTGGATTTTTATGTATTTTGGGTAGTGTGTAGAAGTGTCTCTGTCGACAGTCCTCTTTAGCCGAAAGATGGTCGAATTGTTTTACAGTTAGAAGTTTCTTTTTTACTAATCTGTCCAGAATTTCGTTATTCATCGTACGAGTTTCGAGGAAAATTGGTTCTTCTAGTTTTTTTATAATAATTATCATTACTTAATTCTAAAATATAGTCACTGCGGTTTAAGATGACGCAACAAGAGCCCTTATCGCTTTTCTTGATGACTATAGACTTGTCATTCTTCAAGATATTTAACGCAGTTCTTACTAATTTATTAAGATTGTTTTTTTCTTTAAAAATCGGTATATCAGATATTACACTTTTGATACGGTCTAAGTGTGCCAGGATGTCTCCTCTAATGGCTGCATCTGAAGGGTTCCAAGTGGATTTTTCTATAAATTTAGTATAAGTCCAAGCACATTGTGACTGGTAATGCTTACCACACACTGAGACAACGATGCTCTTTAACGTCATAAAAACAACTTTGGTATGCGAATTACGTCATACATCTGTCCTCTGCTTCATTGTGGTTGATTTAGATGCATTGGACATGTCCCCTATACACATAATTATAAAACGTGCAAAAAGATAAAAAAAACCAAACAAAAAAAAACCCGCAGACACATGCAAACTAACTGAATAATTGCGAGAGCGCCTTAATGCAGCCTTTGTGTTTTTAGCCTATTGTTTACTTATTGGAAAATAAATAAATTGGTTTCAGGGTAGGCCCTAGATGCGAAATTTTCTATAGCATTCTTAATCATTTCTTTTGGAGAAAATTTTTCTCTGTCTTGTAATTATCTCTTTGGTGTCAAAGAGTGTCGGAAAGGCCGTCGAATAACTCTACGGTCAGTCATCTTTTTGAAGCCGAAACAGACTTAAGGTTGGTAAGCAAGTCCTATACCTTGCTTGGGACTTGTGCTTAGATTGGCTATGTTTTATGAACGTTCTTTTGCTTACAATGAAGTCTAATCAAAATCTAAGCATAAGGCCGTTCATAAGATTTTTTTCTGGGAACACAAAATAAGGTTAGTTTACTTAAATGCAAAGTCGACTAAAATCTAAGCACAAGAAAGTGCTTAAGAATTTTCTAGATATCGGGCCCTGGATTCGACCCGGCACCAATAAGTGACATGGCGTAGGATCCTTTGAACAAAATCCTGTGTTAAGCTGCCATTATTAAACACCCGATGCTTTATCTCATTGTGTGTGTATGAGAGAGAGAGAGAGGGAGAGAGAGAGAGTAAAATGAATCAAATTCTGAAAAATAATTGAAATGTGTGTGGAAAATTCCACCAGTATTATTCAACAATACGACATCGGTTGGTAACATATTGTTGTAAATATATGTAACAAATTATCCTAGATTCAGTTTTATATTTTCAAATAATCAATAAGTTTATGGGACAATATTTGTTTCATCTGTTTGAAATTTAAATACTCTTCCTTTTCATATTTCTGAGTTGAGAACTGTGTCCTATACTTGAGTCTTGTTGGCATAATATATAATCAAGGTATTGGTCCTAGGCGTCACCAGGTCTCTAATACACCTCTTTGTCTCTACGTGCCACTAATCCAATACACCTCTTTGTCTCTACGTGCTACTAATCCAATACACCTCTTTGTCTCTGCGTGCTACTAATCCAATACACCTCTTTGTCTCTGTTTGCTACTAATTCAATCCACCTCTTTGTTAACTTTATTCTGAAAGTATCACCCCTTAAAACAGCATCCAAACAGCCAAGAACTAGTTGACCTAAATGTTCGAACCCCTGATTGTCCGTGACAAGGAGAAGGGGCGCTTGTCCAACCTCGGGGGTTTTCTACGGCTCCGGATCCTCCGGTTCCTAACACTGCTTAAGACCCATACGCACAAGGGAGTTATTGATATAAAATTAAAACGAAATGACCTAGTTTTTGTAGAGTGGACGTTAAACCCCATTTCTCTCTCTGTGACGACCTAAGTGAGGTTTGTTCATCGGGGTGCATGAATAGTAAATTAAACTAGTTTCATTCTCAGTCTAAGAAAACAAGCATCAAAAGGGACTGGTATTTCTCACAAAGAGTACCAGCCAAGCCTCATATTGATTCTTTCCGCTAATGAGAGAGAAGGCGCTCTAAATTTAGATACCGAGGAGTGGCGCTAGTGTAAAAAGTTTATACTTAGCCTGGCCAAGGAAAGCATCTTAAAAAGCCGCCTCATCTAAGGTGAAATCATTATATGAATAAATTAAACAGATGACCGAATGTTAATTTCACGTGTTTGTCCATGTGTAGAATTTATTGTTTCCGTATTGTCTATTTTGTTTTGGATTCCACTTAAATCGGGTTGCTGTAAAATCTGGTCTGGTTTTTTGCTCAGTTTACTCGCTTACATCCTACACAGCAAAGAGGGGTTGGATGTCTATTGCGTCAGTTGGCGTGATTTCGATTATCCGGTCGCACGTGACAAGGAGTATGGTCACCTGTTTCACCTCGTGGATTTTCTCCGATGTCCTCCCACAGCTAAAACCTCGACCCGCAATCGAATTATTGAAATAAAAATTAACCATATGTCGGTCCGGAAATGACCTACTTTTTGCCGCGTGGATATTAAATATCTCTCTCTCTCTCTCTCTCTCTCTCAACTCTCAACTCTCTCTCAGACAAAATTTGATATATACGGCCCAACAGGACATGATTTAAAATGTCTATGAAACAGATGTTAAATTATTCTGGACTTTTAATATATATGCAAAATGACAAATAAATAAATTAAAACTCTACATCCTTTGATCCTGCGTATTATCTGTTTTTTTAGTCCATTAGACAGAAATATGTTTCTCATTCTGACTTGCCTTTATTAATACACACCCATTTATGTTCCGTCATCAGTATTTTAATAGGGGGATCATGCATGGTGGCTACTAAGTCGGTAAGCTCGCTAGCCTGGAGGTCGGGAGCATTGGCTGTGCAGGTTCATACCGTAGAACAGTAGGACGTTAAACCCCATTTCATTTTATATTTTCGAACTCTGTCCATTCTGTCACTTAAAAATGGCCTTTATTACATAGAAATTGACAGACAACAAGAGCGGGTAGGATAAAATTTCCCCCATACCGTAGAACAGTAGGACGTTAAAACCCCATTGCATTTTATATGTTTGTACTCTGTTCATTCTGTCAATTAAAAATGGCCTTTATTTCATAGAAATTGACAGAAAACTAGAGCAGGTAGGATAAAATTAATATAAAGTCGGCGGCCATATTTGCTGACATCATAGTGGAATAACCTACCACGTGGTGAGTGTCCACCCACGTTCAAAATACTAACTTCGGCACCCACTAAACATCTCTTTTAAAAAATTGTCCACATCGTATATAATATATACCAGTTCGTTTCATATAACTTTTATGCCAACAAAAACTTATAATATTTTGTATGTTTGCTCAAAATATTGGATCGGGAAAGAAGATAACAACGGAAATTAAATTTCATACGAAATCGACCGTGGAGATAGTTAAACTTGTGTAATCAATCATTTCATAAAACCTAATTTAATATATTTTACAGTGAGTCATAGTCATGTAAATATATACGTTCATAAAAGGGCAGCCTCAATGGCTTACTGAGTTGAAGTAGTAGTAGAGAGTGCCCCAGACATGAACCCCTCGGAAATTCATCCCGAGCCCGCTCTTTCGACTAGATTTAATACGTTTCTGTAAAGGCACGTGTTTTTTATTGCCTTATATTGAAAGGGACAATAACACCCTTGCTGGCTCGACAGGTCCAGAAAAAATAGCCTTATTCTAACTACTAGATGTTTTAGTTGTTCCCCTGGGGGTGTAGCATGTAACACAAGCAATAAGGATGACCCCTGGGGTATAGGGAATAAGTATGCAAAGTTTCAAGATGATCCGTTAAGATATGCGGTCTGTAGGTGACAAACAAATAAATACAAAAATTGGGCGTGGCTCTGTCATTTGGCGAAGAGCATGCACTACATAGCCTGTAGATAATAGGTGTAGCTCTATCCCTGGATGCTGGGTTCGCCTTTAGGGTATAAAGAAGAAGTATGTAAAGTTTCAAGACAATCCCTGAAGAATTGGGCCCGTAGACGACCCACATCCATACATACATGCACACACACAGTCAGGGACAACGGCCATATACATCCACATTATCTTCATCTTCATCATTTAAAGGTGCTACATCAATGACATTAATGCACCGACCATGCGCCAAGTGTCTACTAAAATAAGTTATTCGTATCTTTGTGATCTAATAAGATTTGAAAAATTGGATGTGTTTTTGGAATTTGATGATTTCTCTAGTTTATTGGGGTTTAAATTATTCTAATCACTAACCGTGTTTGGTATAAAGCTGTGCGTGTAGGCATCTGTACGCGCATAATGTATATAGAATTGTTTGCTGTGCTTGTTCCGATTTTTTTATGTTGCTTGGTTTGGTGTCAGAAGTAGGTAAGCTTGTCTGGCCATGTAACCCTTTGTGCAGTAGGATGAGTCTATTTGCTCTTCTACGGACTTTTAATTTCTTCCAGTTTAGGTCTACCATTATCTGGGTCATCGATCCATCTTCATATGTGTAATTGTTGGTAACAAATATCGCAGCTTGTTTTTGTACTTTTTCTTATCGATAACTCTGTAACAAACACAGTCATCGGCAAATAAACGAATGTCTGAATCTATATCATCCAAAATGTCGTTTATGTGTAAACTGAATAGAACTCGATCCAGAACGTTGCCTTGTGGTACGCCAGATTCAACTGTTGACCATCCAGATTTTGTACCATTTACTACAACATACTGTTTGCGATAACATAAAAAAGAATCAATCCAGCATAGTGTTTTACCAGCAATCCCATAGCTGTGGACGTATGAAAACAAAATGACACAATATTGTACTCCAAACGTTAACAAACTCTTAAAAAAAATTTGAATAATGAGCTTAAAGGAGCTAAATCGCTAATGTTTGGGACCTACAAATTTCCCGGTAAGATTACAGCATCAGTGTTGATTTAAATTGACAGATAACTCGTGTTTTTTATGTCTAAGACTTAGATGATACTGAGTTAGAGACTTTGTTACTTTTATCAACAGATGAACACGCTAGTTCGTACTAACGGTATACAATATATTGAAAACATTATGAATCATATTGACGAGGTGAAAACTAAATTATTGAACAATATCTATGATATGGATTATCTTACGTGCTCAAAAGCAATAGTAATACACAATTGTCCTCGGAATAGGGAAAAAAAGAAAATAAACACTGTTATTTAATGACTAACGACAAAAAGTCATGACATGATTTCCGTTTGTAATAAAATACAATTTGAAATTTATAAATTGTTTTAAAATTGTATTCACAAACCAGTAAATCAAAACAATCATAAACTATTTTAATAATAATAAACAACTAGTAATTGATTATGAACGTAAAACTGCTCTCAAATCATTCAAACACAAAAAACGGTAACGTTCAATTCTATTTTTAAAAATGGACCATTCTCTCCTTTAATAGACAATTGGTAATAAAACTAATTTCAAAATCCGTAAAAAATAACAAAACTCAACCGATTGATTGGTGTAGTACTTTTGGTATTCAAGTTCATATTTTAATATTGAATCTTTAATTATTGGTTAACACTTTCTATAGAGACAAATTCGGCGTACTAATGAAAATTGTGACATTTAACCCCAAGAAAAATGGTATGGGGACGTTGACAAATTTCCACCATTACATACATTATGTATTAGAGCTAAATGTCTAGACATTTATTAACATAAGGTCATAATCAACTTTCGATGCCACATGATTTTCATTAGATTTGAATAGGATGTTTATTATCATTACCACGGTAAATCATCAATCGAGGCTAGGGTTAGGGTTGGGGTTGGGTTAGGGTTAGGGTTGGGGTTAGGGTTGGGTTAGGGTCAGGGTTAGGGTAGGACTTTTAGGCGAAATGCAACTCAAGAGATGCAACTTTCTGGCCATTTTGTAAACAAACAACGTTTTGACTTTTGTGATTATCGGTTCAAGTCCATTCACGCGAAAATGCAACGCCCAGTTGCAACTTGGATCGAAGACAACATCCTTTATATTTTTTACTTGTTATTGATTTATGAACTGTATTTATTTCTTTTTATATCGGTGTACATTACAATAAATATAATAATATACCATGCAGCACTCTATCTTAATCATGATAAGGAATAATTGTAGGCTTATCGTTATGATTAATCCCATTTCACACTACAAGTTGAACTATTATTATCAATTATAGGTTAAATCAAATGCAGGAATAATCACATTTCACACTAATTGGAATAATCATGTCACACTACACATCGAAGTAATTAAATCTGTATTCCGGCAGTCGTAAGTTGGTTCACATGTGAAGTTTTTCCCGAAAATATAGAAAAAATAAAACTAAAAATATTGAGTTCGAGTAGTTTACGTTTCGTATTATTCTGTTCCGAAAAGTCGAAACACCGCGTATCCCGTAGATTGTCGATGTTACACCTAGAGTGCCTCGATGTTTCCCCTGTGTGACATCTGGTATCCCCCTGTAAAACTATCCATACTAGCCGGGTGTTACAGGAAGATACGATAGTATAGGGGGTGTTACACTATCGTGTCTCCCTGTTAAACTATGCTGATCACCGAAGGAGATACGGCAGGATACAGGGTGTTTCACCTTGCGATTTTCATTCATATTTTAGTTTAATTTTAGATTATGTTACTGAGATGCTAACATTGATGTTTTAGACATGCCTATTTACAAAGAATATATTTTATTCGTACATTTTATATAGCATACACATATTGGATAGCCTCTCTTTAATTTCCCTTGCTGTTTTGATTCCTATTTGAATAAATTTAATTTTAGTGTTTCCCTTCGTGAGAATGTCCCTTTAATAATAAGAAATGGCAAAGAGAGAGACATCGACCTCTGATTGAAGTATAGGCCTACCATATAAGCTTGCCCTTTTTAGGCCCCGAAATTTGAAATGTTGGTATCCGTGTTAACCTGGGTTCATCGTAGGTTAACCTTGGGTTTATACCTAGGTATACCTCGGGTTCCCCCTAGTAAGGTTCACCCCAGGGTTGGGGTTAGGGTTAGGGTCAGGGTCAGGTATAGGGTAATAGGTAATAATAGGCTTAGGCCCTAAAATTTGAAAGGGGTTGGTATAGGGTAGGACTTTTAGGCGAAATGCAACTGAAGAGATGCAACTTTCTGGCCATTTTGTAAACAAACAACGTTTTGACTTTTGTGATTATCGGTTCAAGTCCATTCACTCGAAACGAAAATGCAACGCCCAGTTGCAACTTGGATCGAAGACAACATCCTTTATATTTTTTACTTGTTATTGATTTATGAACTGTATTTATTTCTTTTAATATCGGTGTACATTACAATAAATATAATTATATACCAAACCATACCATGCAGCACTCTATCTTAATCATGATAAGGAATAATTGTAGGCTTATCATTATGATTAATCCCATTTCACACTACAAGTTGAACTATTATTATCAATTATAGGTTAAATCAAATGCAGGAATAATCACATTTCACACTAATTGGAATAATCATGTCACACTACACATTGAAGTAATTAAATCTGTATTCCGACAGTCGTAAGTTGGTTCACATGTGAAGTTTTTCCTGAAAATATAGAAAAAATAAAACTAAAAATATTGAGTTCGAGTAGTTTACGTTTTGTATTATTCCGTTCCGAAAAGTCGAAACACCGCGTATCCCGTAGATTGTCGGTGTTACACCTAGAGTGCCTCGATGTTTCCCCTGTGTGACATCTGGAATCCCCCTGTAAAACTATCCGTACTAGCCGGGTGTTACCGGAAGATACGATTGGATAGGGGGTGTTACATTGGGTGTAACACCGCTTATCCCATCGTGTCTCCCTGTTAAACTATGCTGATCACCGCAGGAGATACGACAGGATACAGGGTGTTTCACCTTGCGATTTTTATTTCATATTTTAGTTTAATTTCAGATTATGTACTGAGATGCTAACATTGATGTTAATGTTTTGATTTTAAATGAAACACGCACGCCTAATTGACACCTATTTGTTTTAGACATGCCTATTTCCAAAGAATTTATTTTATGCGTACATTTTATATAGCATACACATATTGGGTAGCCTCTCCTTAATTTCCCTTGCTGTTTGGATTCATATTCGAATAAAGTTAATTTTAGTGTTTCCCTTCGTGAAAATGTCCCTTTAATAATACGAAATGGCAAAGAGAGAGAGATCGACCTCTGATTGAAGTATAGGCCTACCCTATAAGCTTGCCCTTATTAGGCCCCAAAATAGGAAATGTTGGTATCCGTGTTAAACTGGGTTCTTCGTAGGCTAACCTTGTTTTTATACCTAGGTATACCTAGGGCTCACCCTAGTAAGGTTGGTTCACCCATGGGTTAGGGTTAGGTTAAAGGTAATAGGTAATAGGGTGAGCTACTTCGCACCGCACCCGATATTTTCCCAAATGCCTTTTTTTCCCGGAACTATAAGTAGTAGCAATTGCGCCCCTGAACTACATTTGTCTATTGTCGAGTCGTGTTAAAATGGGCAACGGGTACGTCAACCGAAAATAGGTGTTTCTTCTTCTAAAATGTATAGAAATGAGAAATATTCTAAGTCCATTCCAGGTTAATACGATGGAAAATGCGTTTTGTAAAGATTCTTTTAATCTGAAAATAACCATTTTTTGAATGTTGAGAGAAACTGAAAATAATTGTTTTCATTAATGTGAAAATCTAATAACTATGTTTTTTTATTTATATCCAAATCTAAATAAATATGTTTTTTAAATGTGAAAATACTTGTGAAACAACTGTTTGAATAACTGGGGGGGGGGGGAATCTGGAAATAAATGTCATTGTTGAAATGATTTTTATGTTTATGTGTTGTTATCACAAGTTAAAGGTTACACGAATATATTAAAAAGTTCCATCTAAGTTCCCATCATGCTAAGAGGCGTGACGCCATTTTTTGTAGAATTCCTCGGCATTTTTTTTAAGTACTCTTAAATACTTTTAGAATTTGTAAGAATTAATGAATAGAATAGAGTTGAAAATGGCTCCATTAGTTGTAAGTAGACTTTGAGAGTCGTTTGTAGATCCTAATATGTATTTTTCTTTAGTTTTTATCGCCAAATAAATGGGTCGTATTTGACTCCTCTAATTGTCTATGGAACCTACTGCCTAGTGGGGGTCCTGCCATAACGTAACTTGGGCCTACTTCAAATGGAGACAGGAATGTATTCAAGGGAGACAACTACATTAAAAGACCATACGTAAACAAATGGAAAGTAGTACAAGAAAACGGTTGGATTTGTGTATGGAATGAATGAATGAATGAAATGGGGTTTAACGTCCTACGCTTAAGCACCGTATCTGGGCTAATTGAAGACGGGCATACGCCACAGTGTGCAATGAGGGAAATTTTGCCCGGGCAGCGGCGCTACGGCCTACTCTTATATCGAATTCCAACTGTCAAGGGATCTTTTACGTGCACTCCAATTTGTACACGGGACCTCGGTTTTTCGTCCCATCCGAACGACTAGGCAGCTGTCCTTGTCAGGCCCTCCTTCTGCATCACTGACAAGGGGAAATCACGCCGGAAAATCGAGATGAACTTTCTCGGCCAATGCAGGGATCGAACACTCAACCTCCAGGCTAGCGAACCAGCGCCTTATCCACTTAGCCACCGTGATCCCAATTTGTGTATGGATAGTTAGATAATATTATTTTACTTTCTTTATTGTAGTGAATCACAGTATTTAGTTGAATCGAAGTTTATTGTCGCAGAATATTTAGTTTACCAATTACCAGAAGATGTAATCGAAGAAATGAACTTTGTAGAATAAAGATAGAATTGACATTTGAAGACTATTATTGTGGAACATATTAGAGTGTGAATATAGATTATCGGTGTTTTTTATTCAGTACAAGTATATACGCAGAATTAACATTTCTACGTTAACAGTCATTTTATTTATTTATTTATTTTGTACTACTAATTTTATCGATTTTAAACTGATGTTTGTAATTCTTTCTGTTTTTTCATTATTTCCGTTCGTCGTTTGTCTGTCCTCTCGAATCTGTCGTCTATGTCTTTTCCCTTTCTGTTATTGCTCACGCTAAATTTAGCCAAGGTCAGCAGTCCTTTATCGGAGAATATGTCTTGGAACTCGATTTAATTCGTGTGGCAGTGTTATATCGGAGGTACTCGACCGACGTCCCTTTCCAGTTTTACGCTGACTCCAAGTCTCCCCAAGTATGATGGCTAAAGAATCAAGAAGATAACCCGAAGTCTCCCTTTCCCCTTATTCTAACCCAGTGACGTGCCTCTTCTCCACAAGTCGCCCTTTCCCCTTAGTCTCCCCAGTTTTTGGGTAGGGTAGGACTTTTAGGCGAAATGCAACTCCAGAGATGCAACTTTCTGGCCATTTTGTAAACAAACAAGGTTTTGACTTTTGTGATTATCGGTTCAAGTCCATTCACGCGAAAATGCAACGCCCCGTTGCAACTTGGACCGCCGAGATAAGAGCTAAGCAATTGGATTGGTTGATGCTTTGGGACACGCTAACTTGAGTTCTATTTAAGGGAGCGGAATGAAACTTGGTGCACAAGTTCCTCCTCTCCCCGTCGCTCTTTTCCACAAGTCTCCCTTCCCCCTTATTATCTCCAGTGATGCCCCTCTTCTCCACAAGCCCCCCTTTCCACTTAGTCTCCCCAGTGTTTGGGTAGGGTAGGACATTTAGGCGAAATGCAACTCAAGAGATGCAACTTTCTGGCCATTTCGTAAACAAACAAGGTTTTGATCGGTTCAAGTCCATTCACGCGAAAATGCAACGCCCAGTTGCAACTTGGATCGCCGAGATAAGAGCTAAGCAATTGGATTGGTTGATGCTTTGGGACACGCTAACTTGAGTTCTATGTAAGGGAGCGGAATGAAACTTGGTGCACAAGTTCCTCCTCTCCCCGTCGCTCTTTTCCACAAGTCTCCCTTCCCCTTATTCTCCCCAGCGAGGCCCCTCTTCTCCACAAGTCACCCTTTCCCCTTAGTCTCCCCAGTGTTAGGGTTAGGGTAGGACTTTTAGGCGAAATGCAACTCAAGAGATGCAACTTTCTGGCCATTTCGTAAACAAACCAGGTTTTGATCGGTTCAAGTCCATTCACGCGAAAATGCAACCCCCAGTTGCAACTTGGATTGAAGACAACATCCTTTATATTTTTAACTTGTTATTGATTTATTAACTGTATTTATATGTTTTAAACAACCTAATAATGATAAGACTACAATTATTCCTAATAATGATTATGTTAGATTGCATGATATTTTTGGTATATTATTATATTGTAATAAACACCGATATATATTATATCAACTATAGGTTAAATCACACTTATAAGACTAATCAGTCGAGTCTTGAACACTGAAATCGAGAGCGTCGAACAGTAATTTCTTGTCCTGGTTGCGCCTGTCGTCCCTCTGGACCTTCCTGGCCAGGCCTTACATCTTTTCTTGTAGGGAGTTTGAAAAGGTACCTTTAATGTTGGCCGGCTGCCATGCCTCCGGCCATACCCCATTCTTTATTCCTGCAGCCGTAAGCTGGTTCATATCTGCAGTTTTTCCTGAAAATATAGAGAAAAAACCCACTGAGTTCGAGTAGTTTATTTCGTTTCGTATTATTCTGTTCCGAAAAGTTGTAACACCGCGTATCCCGTAGGAATACGCATGTAAGAGTCGCGATACCCAAGATATTGTCGTTGTTACACCTAGAGTGTCTCGATTTTTTCCCTGTGTGATATCAGGTATCCCCCTGTAAAACTCTGCCTAGTAGCCGGGTGTTACACTATGCTGATCACTCAAGTTTTCATTTTAGTTATATTTTAAATGAAACACGGACGCCTATTTGACACCGATTTGTTTTAGAGATGCCCATTTACAAAGAATATATTTCATTCGTTAATTTAGTTGCCGTTTTTTATACAGATTTGAATAAAGCTAAAAATCACTTGCCTGTAATGTCACCCTTTGGTTTGGAGTGAAACCAGTACACAATAAAGGCGTTCTGGGCTTCGGATAGTTTCCCTTTTGGATCATACTTGAATAAGTGCTTGAACGGTTGCATGGTCGTCTGCAAGTCCTCGTGGAGGTCTGTGATGGCCTCCGGTACCTTGAACGATGTCGAGGCGTCGGGGTTGTCTAATATGGTCTGTTTCGTTCTATGTGTACTGGTCATCATTCTTTTAGTCGGGGGTGGGCCGTCTTCTTCCTCCTCCTCCTCCTCCTCATCATCTGAGACCGGTACTGCTGTGATCATAGTAGCCTGCATGTGGTCTATTCGTTTCGATTCCGTTGTCAGACTGGTTTCCATCTCCGTTATTTTATCCTCATGACCAAGGTTTGTTTTTTCCACTTTTTCTAGTCGCTTGTTAAATTGATTTAGGACCTCCGCCAAGCCCTCTCTGAGAGCGTCATACCTGGTGTCCTCCTGTGATTCTTGCTGGATATCTTCCATGTCGTGTGTTCAATGTAGGAATACAAGTCAAATTAGTAGCTGTTTTCTAACTGAAGGCAGCGCGAACAATGAATCAGACTTCTAGGTAATTTTTCAAATGTGAATGTCGTCGTGGCACATAGTGAGTCCCGGTGTTTCCCCGTGTGACCACAGGTTACCCCCCCCCCCCTGTAATACGATCCCTATTACACATGACGCACCCAAACTGATCGCGCAGAAAAAAAAAATTCGCTTGGCCGCTATAGTCTCACTGATCAAGATGACGTCATCTTAATTCGGCCAAATATAAACTTTTTTCCTCCGACAAAAGAAATTCTAAAACATTTTTTCAAGTATAAGAAAAATAAACAAAGACATTAGTGAAGCATAGGGTAGTTAAAAAATATTTTTCAGATTTAGTGTAAATGGGTATTAAAATGAATAAAAAGCATCATTTTGCCCGAAGCAGTTACGTGTTATGTAAACAACGCCCGAGCCGGGAAGCCAATGATGTTCACGGTGTTCACCTCGCATATCCCGTAGATTCTCCAGGTAACAGTCGCGCCACAAAACAATATGGATATCGAAGAAAATGAAAACCAGTTCTACAATACGGCTGAAGAGAACAGCAATAATTTCTTAAACAGTATTCGGAGGAGCGGTGGCGTGGAGGGATGTCTGAAGCGAAGTGATCACATAGCTATTAGGGGCAGTTACATGTCTGAAACAGAACAGGATGTTTATTTGAATACAACCTACGACACGGACGGCATAGTAATGGAACTGGAATCCATTAAAGCGGTCTTGATTCCAGTTCTCCACTTACGATTCCCCCCACAAACGGCCAATTACATGAGATTCGTGTTTCCTATGCTCAAAAAACACCTGCGCCTTCCTGATTATACGATGGGGCACACATTTCAAGTTTTGAAAAAATGCCGGGGCCTGCAGTTGTTTTACGCGAGCGGTTGGGAGTGTTATCTGTGCTTGTTACCCAAAGAACGAATGAGAATACCAAATTTGGAAGACAAATTTGTTGCCGTCCTGTGTTTTGAGGTCGTAAAACGAATATTCGACCACTTCAAGAAACGACTGTATGAGAATTGCGATCGCGGAGATGTCTCAAATACCTTGAAAATGAATTCACTATCGACCATGAGTGAATTACACATTTTACCGGATGACCAGACTGAAGTGTTTAGCGCCTTTCACGAGGCTACGAAAGATGTTCACGTTCCTGATAATTTTAAACTTTATCTGTCTGTTTTCAATTTCGGAGAAAGAAAACAGGGTATGTGTGATCTGCGTAGTTTGTTTAATACGGAACACATTCATAGCCAGACTTTGCATGTGGCGATCACATTCTCTTGTCGTGATGACTTAGGAATACTATGGTGCAGAGACGGTCTGCAAGGAATAATTGGGCAACGTGGAAATTTACTTTCGACCTTTAGCTTTAAGGAAGCCACTAATTTTCAAACTAATCTGGACGGAAGACCAATGGATGTGTCGATGCGAATTCGCAACCTTGTCGTTTGTCCTGGTGGGATACGATTCGTACAGTTTTATGGAGATTTACCTCATGTCTACCCTAGCACTAGTATGCACCCCGTTTCCGGAACTGTTGTAACGGCAGGTCTCCTACACGCCAGTACACAAAAACATTTAGAAAAAGACGCAGGGAAGTATATAAATGTTTGCAAAGATAATATGTTGACACTGGGCAGCGATCTGAAGGGTCGATTAGGGTTTGTTGTGGAACCGGGCACGATTGAATCTTACTTTGATCCATGCAGTTTGTTTGTTGAGAATGAATTGTGTAGCCTCTTGCGTGAGGCACCTATGTTTGTGCCTTTTGCCTTGATGTGTGGGCAAGTGCCCAAAGCAATGCAATCTGTGGGGCTGTATCTGTTAAATACTTTAAGCACGGTGTGTCAACAATCCAAGCGTACTGGTGAATTTGCGGCCACTTGGACTGTCTTTCAGTTAGAATGCGCACTGGAAAAACTACTTTGGGGTAAGGGATTTTGTTCTCGAAGTGCACAGTACAGCATAAATTTAGGACCCGGTGCTGCGTTTACGTCTAGAAGTTTGACTGATTATCTCGGATTTTTGTCGCTCGAAGAGCCCACTTCATCATGTGCTGAGGAAACCCCGCCGCCCTTAGAGATATGGTGTAAGACAGATAAGTTGCTAGTTAATGTGAAGAACATTTTTGACTTTGCGGATTATCTAGACGCATCTCATGCTGTGATTGGAACAAAGTTAGTTCTCCTATTTTTGAAAGAGGTGCACTTCCGTAAGAACAGTATCTTGCGATTCGAAGAATTTTTGTGCACGTTGAAAGCGCCCGTGACTCTGTCGAGAGTTAATTTTCGCGAGAAAGTGAGCGTGGAATATTTGGCTTTTAATTTGTTTAAATCTAAGCCAGTTAAAAGTGCTTTCGGCAGAGCATTGCAGTTAATTTCTGAAAAGAATGACAAAGTTGAAGATATCATAGTGTTTGGGATAATTCAAATGGAACTTACCACATTTCCACGTTTCAAACTGTATAGTTACTCCCGACATATTCAATTGACATGGGATGGCAGAAATTTCTATCGCGTCGAGGTTTCAAGAGCTCTAGCGACTGAACAGCAACAGAGTGCTCCGGCGTTAACCTTTGATATAATAGCGGAGGTAGGTCGGAAAGGATTAGTACATACAAGCAAATTTAAGGGATCCGAAATTACGGAATTTCCATGGATTCGTCCAATGTTAAACAAACTAAAAGGTGCCAAACTGAATCACGAACAGTTGCAAACGACAGTCCTTTTTGTTTCCTGCTTGGCACTTTTACAACAAGGATGGTATGTAGATTTCCGGGCCCTGGTCGCGTTGGAGAAAGTGTTGCCAGTACCCCAATATAGATTACGGGCCTATGAAATCCAATGTGGTTTCCTTTTAGGCCCCACACGAACGCCGAAAATTTGGCGATTACATCCGTCTATGAACACAAAACTGAAGTTGACAGAAAAATCTACACAACCAGTGGTTAATGAAAATCGCGAAGCAGAGGAAGAAGAAAGTTGGGATGAATTGTTAAAAGATATACTCACCGAAACATGTGACGAAACCGATGAAATTACTGGTGTGGTTGTAAGTCCAGCCCAACATATAGCAGCTAACAGTAAAACGAGATGGTCTCATGTGGAACTAGAAATTGTACATGAAATAAAGAATGACACCTCTTTAAAAACACTTTCTAGGCGTTATGAACGATATAAACAAATGTGTCTTGATAGGGATATTCCTGACCGAGCTTTTTTTCAATTCAAATATAAATTGTATAGGTCCTGATGTGCTATTAATGTCTTGTGAAAACCAAAATATAAACACTTGAGAAAAATGAAACCCAAAAGTGTTCAGTTTCCTTATTTACTGGCGTTTGTCAACATCTTTAATGTTGCTAGTCACAAGATTACCCGAGGGGCGACTTTATTACTGCGAATCTATTTTTTTCTGTTGTTTATCTACATTTGCAAGCCAAGTTATCCCCTTATTTAGGTGTTCTAGCTACGGTTGAAAAAGCAGCGAATGGGGAAATTCATATCAAAGGATTGTTACAGGTAAAAAGCAGATAACCCATCCCCCACCCCCTAACTCCAGTTAGGGTTAGGGTTAGGGTAAGGGCTGTTGGTAAACCGAATTAAGTGTCACCCCGGGTAGAACTCTCCCCACCTAGGTAACCCCCCTAACCCTAGACACCAGTCGGTGTCAGGTGTTAGGGTTTGAGGAAACCCGAAGTTAGTGTTACCCGGGGGTTAGGGTTAGGGTTAGGGTATGGGATAGGGTGGGTTAGGGCGACCAGGGCCGGGTTAGGGTTAGGGTTAGGGGTTAGGGTTAGGGTATAGGACAAATACGAAGTTGGTCGATTTACTCTTGGTCGATTTGGTGACGTCATGGCGTGGTAAGGGTTGGGTTAGGTTTAGGTTTATGGTTAGGGTGTTAGGGGTGCCTGTAATAGGGTTAGGGTTAGGGTTAGGGTTAGGGTTAGGGTTAGGGTTAGGGTTAGGGTTAGGGTTAGGGTTAGGGTTAGGGTAGGACTTTTAGGCGAAATGCAACTCGAGATATGCAACTTTCTGGCCATTTTGTAAACAAACAAGGTTTTGATCGGTTCAAGTCCATTCACGCGAAACTTGGATCGAAGACAACATCCTTTATATTTTTAACTTGTTATTGATTTATTACCTGTATTTATTTCTTTTTATATCGGTGTTCATTAGCATATAATAATATACCAAAATACCATGCAGCACTCTATCTTAATCATGATAAGGAATAATTGTAGGCTAATCATTATGATTAATCCCATTTCACACTACAAGTTGAATTATTATTATCAATTATAGGTTAAATCAAATGCAGCAGGAATAATCACATTTCACAATAATTGAAATAATCCTGTCACACTACACATCGAAGTAATTAAATCTGTATTCCGGCAGTCGTAAGTTGGTTCACGTCAGTGGAGTTTTTCCTGAAAATATCGAAAAAATAAAAATAAAAATATTGAGTTCGAGTAGTTTACGTCGTTTCGTATTATTCCCTAGTTTCGTATTATTCCGTTGCGAAAAGTCGAAACACCGCGTTTGCCGTAGATTGTCGGTGTTACACCTAGAGTGCCTCGATGTTTCCCCTGTATGACATCTGGTATCCCCCTGTAAAACTAGGGCCGGATACAGGGTGTTTCACCTTGCGATTTTGATTTCATATTTTAGTTTAATTTCAGATTATGTACTGAGATGCTAACATTGATGTTAATGTTTCGATCTTAAATGAAACACGCACGCCTAATTGACACCTATTTGTTTTAGACATGCCTATTTCCAAAGAATATATTTTATGCGTACATTTTATATAGCATACATCCTTAATTTCCCTTGCTGTTTGGATTCATATTCGAATAAAGTTAATTTTAGTGTTTCCCTTCGTGAAAATGTCCGTTTAATAATAGGAAATGGCAAAGAGAGAGACATCGACCTCTGATTGAAGTATAGGCCTACCCTATAAGCTTGCCCTTATTAGGCCGCAAAATGTGAAATGTTGGTATCCGTGTTAACCTGGGTTCATCGTAGGTTAACCTTGTTTTTATACCTAGGTATACCTAGAGCTCCCCCTAGTAAGGTTGGTTCACCCTAGGTTGACACAAGTTCCTCCTCTCCCCGTCGCTCTTTTCCACATATTAGGATCTACAAACGCCTCTCAAAGTCTACTTACAACTAATGGAGCCATGGCTAACCCTAACCCTAACCCTAACCCTATCCCTATCCCTACACTATCTCACTACAAATAACTGGGTTTTTCGCATTCCCCATGGGTATATGTTGTTTTGAAAAGCGAACGGCGATAGCCGTGAAGCTCTACCTTATTTACAAGCAATGAATCCGAAGTAAATGTTGAAAATTAATATCCCTGTTCAATATCAATGCGAAAGATGTTGTAGTGAGCAATGTGTGCAAATTTTTTATGGCTTTACTAACTACGGCTTGCAATGTCGATGTTTGTGTCCTGTCCGTGATCGCGTGGCAGTCGTCCTTTATCGGAGAATATGTCTTGGAACTCGATATAATTCGTGTGGCAGTGTTATAGGGTTAGGGACTCGACCGACGTCCCTTTCCAGTTTTACGCTGACTCCAAGTCTCCCCAAGTATGATGGTTAGAGAATGAAGAAGATAACCCGAAGTCTCCCTTTCCCCTTATTCTAACCCAGTGATGTGCCTCTTCTCCACAAGTCGCCCTTTCCCCTTAGTCTCCCCAGTGTTTGGGTAGGGTAGGACTTTTAGGCGAAATGCAACTCGAGATATGCAACTTTCTGGCCATTTTGTAAACAAACAAGGTTTTGATCGGTTCAAGTCCATTCACGCGAAACTTGGATCGAAGACAACATCCTTTATATTTTTAACTTGTTATTGATTTATTACCTGTATTTATTTCTTTTTATATCGGTGTTCATTAGCATATAATAATATACCAAAATACCATGCAGCACTCTATCTTAATCATGATAAGGAATAATTGTAGGCTAATCATTATGATTAATCCCATTTCACACTACAAGTTGAATTATTATTATCAATTATAGGTTAAATCAAATGCAGCAGGAATAATCACATTTCACAATAATTGAAATAATCCTGTCACACTACACATCGAAGTAATTAAATCTGTATTCCGGCAGTCGTAAGTTGGTTCACGTCAGTGGAGTTTTTCCTGAAAATATCGAAAAAATAAAAATAAAAATATTGAGTTCGAGTAGTTTACGTCGTTTCGTATTATTCCCTAGTTTCGTATTATTCCGTTGCGAAAAGTCGAAACACCGCGTTTGCCGTAGATTGTCGGTGTTACACCTAGAGTGCCTCGATGTTTCCCCTGTATGACATCTGGTATCCCCCTGTAAAACTAGGGCCGGATACAGGGTGTTTCACCTTGCGATTTTGATTTCATATTTTAGTTTAATTTCAGATTATGTACTGAGATGCTAACATTGATGTTAATGTTTCGATCTTAAATGAAACACGCACGCCTAATTGACACCTATTTGTTTTAGACATGCCTATTTCCAAAGAATATATTTTATGCGTACATTTTATATAGCATACATCCTTAATTTCCCTTGCTGTTTGGATTCATATTCGAATAAAGTTAATTTTAGTGTTTCCCTTCGTGAAAATGTCCGTTTAATAATAGGAAATGGCAAAGAGAGAGACATCGACCTCTGATTGAAGTATAGGCCTACCCTATAAGCTTGCCCTTATTAGGCCGCAAAATGTGAAATGTTGGTATCCGTGTTAACCTGGGTTCATCGTAGGTTAACCTTGTTTTTATACCTAGGTATACCTAGAGCTCCCCCTAGTAAGGTTGGTTCACCCTAGGTTGACACAAGTTCCTCCTCTCCCCGTCGCTCTTTTCCACATATTAGGATCTACAAACGCCTCTCAAAGTCTACTTACAACTAATGGAGCCATGGCTAACCCTAACCCTAACCCTAACCCTATCCCTATCCCTACACTATCTCACTACAAATAACTGGGTTTTTCGCATTCCCCATGGGTATATGTTGTTTTGAAAAGCGAACGGCGATAGCCGTGAAGCTCTACCTTATTTACAAGCAATGAATCCGAAGTAAATGTTGAAAATTAATATCCCTGTTCAATATCAATGCGAAAGATGTTGTAGTGAGCAATGTGTGCAAATTTTTTATGGCTTTACTAACTACGGCTTGCAATGTCGATGTTTGTGTCCTGTCCGTGATCGCGTGGCAGTCGTCCTTTATCGGAGAATATGTCTTGGAACTCGATATAATTCGTGTGGCAGTGTTATAGGGTTAGGGACTCGACCGACGTCCCTTTCCAGTTTTACGCTGACTCCAAGTCTCCCCAAGTATGATGGTTAGAGAATGAAGAAGATAACCCGAAGTCTCCCTTTCCCCTTATTCTAACCCAGTGATGTGCCTCTTCTCCACAAGTCGCCCTTTCCCCTTAGTCTCCCCAGTGTTTGGGTAGGGTAGGACTTTTAGGCGAAATGCAACTCGAGATATGCAACTTTCTGGCCATTTTGTAAACAAACAAGGTTTTGATCGGTTCAAGTCCATTCACGCGAAACTTGGATCGAAGACAACATCCTTTATATTTTTAACTTGTTATTGATTTATTACCTGTATTTATTTCTTTTTATATCGGTGTTCATTAGCATATAATAATATACCAAAATACCATGCAGCACTCTATCTTAATCATGATAAGGAATAATTGTAGGCTAATCATTATGATTAATCCCATTTCACACTACAAGTTGAATTATTATTATCAATTATAGGTTAAATCAAATGCAGCAGGAATAATCACATTTCACAATAATTGAAATAATCCTGTCACACTACACATCGAAGTAATTAAATCTGTATTCCGGCAGTCGTAAGTTGGTTCACGTCAGTGGAGTTTTTCCTGAAAATATCGAAAAAATAAAAATAAAAATATTGAGTTCGAGTAGTTTACGTCGTTTCGTATTATTCCCTAGTTTCGTATTATTCCGTTGCGAAAAGTCGAAACACCGCGTTTGCCGTAGATTGTCGGTGTTACACCTAGAGTGCCTCGATGTTTCCCCTGTATGACATCTGGTATCCCCTGTAAAACTAGGGCCGGATACAGGGTGTTTCACCTTGCGATTTTGATTTCGTATTTTAGTTTAATTTCAGATTATGTACTGAGATGCTAACATTGATGTTAATGTTTCGATCTTAAATGAAACACGCACGCCTAATTGACACCTATTTGTTTTAGACATGCCTATTTCCAAAGAATATATTTTATGCGTACATTTTATATAGCATACATCCTTAATTTCCCTTGCTGTTTGGATTCATATTCGAATAAAGTTAATTTTAGTGTTTCCCTTCGTGAAAATGTCCGTTTAATAATAGGAAATGGCAAAGAGAGAGACATCGACCTCTGATTGAAGTATAGGCCTACCCTATAAGCTTGCCCTTATTAGGCCGCAAAATGTGAAATGTTGGTATCCGTGTTAACCTGGGTTCATCGTAGGTTAACCTTGTTTTTATACCTAGGTATACCTAGAGCTCCCCCTAGTAAGGTTGGTTCACCCTAGGTTGACACAAGTTCCTCCTCTCCCCGTCGCTCTTTTCCACATATTAGGATCTACAAACGCCTCTCAAAGTCTACTTACAACTAATGGAGCCATGGCTAACCCTAACCCTAACCCTAACCCTATCCCTATCCCTACACTATCTCACTACAAATAACTGGGTTTTTCGCATTCCCCATGGGTATATGTTGTTTTGAAAAGCGAACGGCGATAGCCGTGAAGCTCTACCTTATTTACAAGCAATGAATCCGAAGTAAATGTTGAAAATTAATATCCCTGTTCAATATCAATGCGAAAGATGTTGTAGTGAGCAATGTGTGCAAATTTTTTATGGCTTTACTAACTACGGCTTGCAATGTCGATGTTTGTGTCCTGTCCGTGATCGCGTGGCAGTCGTCCTTTATCGGAGAATATGTCTTGGAACTCGATATAATTCGTGTGGCAGTGTTATAGGGTTAGGGACTCGACCGACGTCCCTTTCCAGTTTTACGCTGACTCCAAGTCTCCCCAAGTATGATGGTTAGAGAATGAAGAAGATAACCCGAAGTCTCCCTTTCCCCTTATTCTAACCCAGTGATGTGCCTCTTCTCCACAAGTCGCCCTTTCCCCTTAGTCTCCCCAGTGTTTGGGTAGGGTAGGACTTTTAGGCGAAATGCAACTCGAGATATGCAACTTTCTGGCCATTTTGTAAACAAACAAGGTTTTGATCGGTTCAAGTCCATTCACGCGAAACTTGGATCGAAGACAACATCCTTTATATTTTTAACTTGTTATTGATTTATTACCTGTATTTATTTCTTTTTATATCGGTGTTCATTAGCATATAATAATATACCAAAATACCATGCAGCACTCTATCTTAATCATGATAAGGAATAATTGTAGGCTAATCATTATGATTAATCCCATTTCACACTACAAGTTGAATTATTATTATCAATTATAGGTTAAATCAAATGCAGCAGGAATAATCACATTTCACAATAATTGAAATAATCCTGTCACACTACACATCGAAGTAATTAAATCTGTATTCCGGCAGTCGTAAGTTGGTTCACGTCAGTGGAGTTTTTCCTGAAAATATCGAAAAAATAAAAATAAAAATATTGAGTTCGAGTAGTTTACGTCGTTTCGTATTATTCCCTAGTTTCGTATTATTCCGTTGCGAAAAGTCGAAACACCGCGTTTGCCGTAGATTGTCGGTGTTACACCTAGAGTGCCTCGATGTTTCCCCTGTATGACATCTGGTATCCCCCTGTAAAACTAGGGCCGGATACAGGGTGTTTCACCTTGCGATTTTGATTTCATATTTTAGTTTAATTTCAGATTATGTACTGAGATGCTAACATTGATGTTAATGTTTCGATCTTAAATGAAACACGCACGCCTAATTGACACCTATTTGTTTTAGACATGCCTATTTCCAAAGAATATATTTTATGCGTACATTTTATATAGCATACATCCTTAATTTCCCTTGCTGTTTGGATTCATATTCGAATAAAGTTAATTTTAGTGTTTCCCTTCGTGAAAATGTCCGTTTAATAATAGGAAATGGCAAAGAGAGAGACATCGACCTCTGATTGAAGTATAGGCCTACCCTATAAGCTTGCCCTTATTAGGCCGCAAAATGTGAAATGTTGGTATCCGTGTTAACCTGGGTTCATCGTAGGTTAACCTTGTTTTTATACCTAGGTATACCTAGAGCTCCCCCTAGTAAGGTTGGTTCACCCTAGGTTGACACAAGTTCCTCCTCTCCCCGTCGCTCTTTTCCACATATTAGGATCTACAAACGCCTCTCAAAGTCTACTTACAACTAATGGAGCCATGGCTAACCCTAACCCTAACCCTAACCCTATCCCTATCCCTACACTATCTCACTACAAATAACTGGGTTTTTCGCATTCCCCATGGGTATATGTTGTTTTGAAAAGCGAACGGCGATAGCCGTGAAGCTCTACCTTATTTACAAGCAATGAATCCGAAGTAAATGTTGAAAATTAATATCCCTGTTCAATATCAATGCGAAAGATGTTGTAGTGAGCAATGTGTGCAAATTTTTTATGGCTTTACTAACTACGGCTTGCAATGTCGATGTTTGTGTCCTGTCCGTGATCGCGTGGCAGTCGTCCTTTATCGGAGAATATGTCTTGGAACTCGATATAATTCGTGTGGCAGTGTTATAGGGTTAGGGACTCGACCGACGTCCCTTTCCAGTTTTACGCTGACTCCAAGTCTCCCCAAGTATGATGGTTAGAGAATGGAGAAGATAACCCGAAGTCTCCCTTTCCCCTTATTCTAACCCAGTGATGTGCCTCTTCTCCACAAGTCGCCCTTTCCCCTTAGTCTCCCCAGTGTTTGGGTAGGGTAGGACTTTTAGGCGAAATGCAACTCGAGATATGCAACTTTCTGGCCATTTTGTAAACAAACAAGGTTTTGATCGGTTCAAGTCCATTCACGCGAAACTTGGATCGAAGACAACATCCTTTATATTTTTAACTTGTTATTGATTTATTACCTGTATTTATTTCTTTTTATATCGGTGTTCATTAGCATATAATAATATACCAAAATACCATGCAGCACTCTATCTTAATCATGATAAGGAATAATTGTAGGCTAATCATTATGATTAATCCCATTTCACACTACAAGTTGAATTATTATTATCAATTATAGGTTAAATCAAATGCAGCAGGAATAATCACATTTCACAATAATTGAAATAATCCTGTCACACTACACATCGAAGTAATTAAATCTGTATTCCGGCAGTCGTAAGTTGGTTCACGTCAGTGGAGTTTTTCCTGAAAATATCGAAAAAATAAAAATAAAAATATTGAGTTCGAGTAGTTTACGTCGTTTCGTATTATTCCCTAGTTTCGTATTATTCCGTTGCGAAAAGTCGAAACACCGCGTTTGCCGTAGATTGTCGGTGTTACACCTAGAGTGCCTCGATGTTTCCCCTGTATGACATCTGGTATCCCCCTGTAAAACTAGGGCCGGATACAGGGTGTTTCACCTTGCGATTTTGATTTCATATTTTAGTTTAATTTCAGATTATGTACTGAGATGCTAACATTGATGTTAATGTTTCGATCTTAAATGAAACACGCACGCCTAATTGACACCTATTTGTTTTAGACATGCCTATTTCCAAAGAATATATTTTATGCGTACATTTTATATAGCATACATCCTTAATTTCCCTTGCTGTTTGGATTCATATTCGAATAAAGTTAATTTTAGTGTTTCCCTTCGTGAAAATGTCCGTTTAATAATAGGAAATGGCAAAGAGAGAGACATCGACCTCTGATTGAAGTATAGGCCTACCCTATAAGCTTGCCCTTATTAGGCCGCAAAATGTGAAATGTTGGTATCCGTGTTAACCTGGGTTCATCGTAGGTTAACCTTGTTTTTATACCTAGGTATACCTAGAGCTCCCCCTAGTAAGGTTGGTTCACCCTAGGTTGACACAAGTTCCTCCTCTCCCCGTCGCTCTTTTCCACATATTAGGATCTACAAACGCCTCTCAAAGTCTACTTACAACTAATGGAGCCATGGCTAACCCTAACCCTAACCCTAACCCTATCCCTATCCCTACACTATCTCACTACAAATAACTGGGTTTTTCGCATTCCCCATGGGTATATGTTGTTTTGAAAAGCGAACGGCGATAGCCGTGAAGCTCTACCTTATTTACAAGCAATGAATCCGAAGTAAATGTTGAAAATTAATATCCCTGTTCAATATCAATGCGAAAGATGTTGTAGTGAGCAATGTGTGCAAATTTTTTATGGCTTTATTAACTACGGCTTGCAATGTCGATGTTTGTGTCCTGTCCGTGATCGCGTGGCAGTCGTCCTTTATCGGAGAATATGTCTTGGAACTCGATATAATTCGTGTGGCAGTGTTATAGGGTTAGGGACTCGACCGACGTCCCTTTCCAGTTTTACGCTGGCTCCAAGTCTCCCCAAGTATGATGGTTAGAGAATGAAGAAGATAACCCGAAGTCTCCCTTTCCCCTTATTCTAACCCAGTGATGTGCCTCTTCTCCACAAGTCGCCCTTTCCCCTTAGTCTCCCCAGTGTTTGGGTAGGGTAGGACTTTTAGGCGAAATGCAACTCGAGATATGCAACTTTCTGGCCATTTTGTAAACAAACAAGGTTTTGATCGGTTCAAGTCCATTCACGCGAAACTTGGATCGAAGACAACATCCTTTATATTTTTAACTTGTTATTGATTTATTACCTGTATTTATTTCTTTTTATATCGGTGTTCATTAGCATATAATAATATACCAAAATACCATGCAGCACTCTATCTTAATCATGATAAGGAATAATTGTAGGCTAATCATTATGATTAATCCCATTTCACACTACAAGTTGAATTATTATTATCAATTATAGGTTAAATCAAATGCAGCAGGAATAATCACATTTCACAATAATTGAAATAATCCTGTCACACTACACATCGAAGTAATTAAATCTGTATTCCGGCAGTCGTAAGTTGGTTCACGTCAGTGGAGTTTTTCCTGAAAATATCGAAAAAATAAAAATAAAAATATTGAGTTCGAGTAGTTTACGTCGTTTCGTATTATTCCCTAGTTTCGTATTATTCCGTTGCGAAAAGTCGAAACACCGCGTTTGCCGTAGATTGTCGGTGTTACACCTAGAGTGCCTCGATGTTTCCCCTGTATGACATCTGGTATCCCCCTGTAAAACTAGGGCCGGATACAGGGTGTTTCACCTTGCGATTTTGATTTCATATTTTAGTTTAATTTCAGATTATGTACTGAGATGCTAACATTGATGTTAATGTTTCGATCTTAAATGAAACACGCACGCCTAATTGACACCTATTTGTTTTAGACATGCCTATTTCCAAAGAATATATTTTATGCGTACATTTTATATAGCATACATCCTTAATTTCCCTTGCTGTTTGGATTCATATTCGAATAAAGTTAATTTTAGTGTTTCCCTTCGTGAAAATGTCCGTTTAATAATAGGAAATGGCAAAGAGAGAGACATCGACCTCTGATTGAAGTATAGGCCTACCCTATAAGCTTGCCCTTATTAGGCCGCAAAATGTGAAATGTTGGTATCCGTGTTAACCTGGGTTCATCGTAGGTTAACCTTGTTTTTATACCTAGGTATACCTAGAGCTCCCCCTAGTAAGGTTGGTTCACCCTAGGTTGACACAAGTTCCTCCTCTCCCCGTCGCTCTTTTCCACATATTAGGATCTACAAACGACTCTCAAAGTCTACTTACAACTAATGGAGCCATGGCTAACCCTAACCCTAACCCTAACCCTATCCCTATCCCTACACTATCTGACTACAAATAACTGGGTTTTTCGCATTCCCCATGGGTATATGTTGTTTTGAAAAGCGAACGGCGATAGCCGTGAAGCTCTACCTTATTTACAAGCAATGAATCCGAAGTAAATGTTGAAAATTAATATCCCTGTTCAATATCAATGCGAAAGATGTTGTAGTGAGCAATGTGTGCAAATTTTTTATGGCTTTACTAACTACGGCTTGCAATGTCGATGTTTGTGTCCTGTCCGTGATCGCGTGGCAGTCGTCCTTTATCGGAGAATATGTCTTGGAACTCGATATAATTCGTGTGGCAGTGTTATAGGGTTAGGGACTCGACCGACGTCCCTTTCCAGTTTTACGCTGACTCCAAGTCTCCCCAAGTATGATGGTTAGAGAATGGAGAAGATAACCCGAAGTCTCCCTTTCCCCTTATTCTAACCCAGTGATGTGCCTCTTCTCCACAAGTCGCCCTTTCCCCTTAGTCTCCCCAGTGTTTGGGTAGGGTAGGACTTTTAGGCGAAATGCAACTCGAGATATGCAACTTTCTGGCCATTTTGTAAACAAACAAGGTTTTGATCGGTTCAAGTCCATTCACGCGAAACTTGGATCGAAGACAACATCCTTTATATTTTTAACTTGTTATTGATTTATTACCTGTATTTATTTCTTTTTATATCGATGTTCATTAGCATATAATAATATACCAAAATACCATGCAGCACTCTATCTTAATCATGATAAGGAATAATTGTAGGCTAATCATTATGATTAATCCCATTTCACACTACAAGTTGAATTATTATTATCAATTATAGGTTAAATCAAATGCAGCAGGAATAATCACATTTCACAATAATTGAAATAATCCTGTCACACTACACATCGAAGTAATTAAATCTGTATTCCGGCAGTCGTAAGTTGGTTCACGTCAGTGGAGTTTTTCCTGAAAATATCGAAAAAATAAAAATAAAAATATTGAGTTCGAGTAGTTTACGTCGTTTCGTATTATTCCCTAGTTTCGTATTATTCCGTTGCGAAAAGTCGAAACACCGCGTTTGCCGTAGATTGTCGGTGTTACACCTAGAGTGCCTCGATGTTTCCCCTGTATGACATCTGGTATCCCCCTGTAAAACTAGGGCCGGATACAGGGTGTTTCACCTTGCGATTTTGATTTCATATTTTAGTTTAATTTCAGATTATGTACTGAGATGCTAACATTGATGTTAATGTTTCGATCTTAAATGAAACACGCACGCCTAATTGACACCTATTTGTTTTAGACATGCCTATTTCCAAAGAATATATTTTATGCGTACATTTTATATAGCATACATCCTTAATTTCCCTTGCTGTTTGGATCATATTCGAATAAAGTTAAATTTTAGTGTTTCCCTTCGTGAAAATGTCCGTTTAATAATAGGAAATGGCAAAGAGAGAGACATCGACCTCTGATTGAAGTATAGGCCTACCCTATAAGCTTGCCCTTATTAGGCCGCAAAATGTGAAATGTTGGTATCCGTGTTAACCTGGGTTCATCGTAGGTTAACCTTGTTTTTTATACCTAGGTATACCTAGAGCTCCCCCTAGTAAGGTTGGTTCACCCTAGGTTGACACAAGTTCCTCCTCTCCCCGTCGCTCTTTTCCACATATTAGGATCTACAAACGCCTCTCAAAGTCTACTTACAACTAATGCAGCCATGGCTAACCCTAACCCTAACCCTAACCCTAACCCTATCCCTACACTATCTCACTACAAATAACTGGGTTTTTCGCATTCCCCATGGGTATATGTTGTTTTGAAAAGCGAACGGCGATAGCCGTGAAGCTCTACCTTATTTACAAGCAATGAATCCGAAGTAAATGTTGAAAATTAATATCCTGTTCAATATCAATGCGAAAGATGTTGTAGTGAGCAATGTGTGCAAATTTTTTATGGCTTTACTAACTACGGCTTGCAATGTCGATGTTTTGTGTCCTGTCCGTGATCGCGTGGCAGTCGTCCTTTATCGGAGAATATGTCTTGGAACTCGATATAATTCGTGTGGCAGTGTTATAGGGTTAAGGACTCGACCGACGTCCCTTTCCAGTTTTACGCTGACTCCAAGTCTCCCCAAGTATGATGGTTAGAGAATGAAGAAGATAACCCGAAGTCTCCCTTTCCCCTTATTCTAACCCAGTGATGTGCCTCTTCTCCACAAGTCGCCCTTTCCCCTTAGTCTCCCCAGTGTTTGGGTAGGGTAGGACTTTTAGGCGAAATGCAACTCGAGATATGCAACTTTCTGGCCATTTTGTAAACAAACAAGGTTTTGATCGGTTCAAGTCCATCACGCGAAACTTGGATCGAAGACAACATCCTTTATATTTTTAACTTGTTATTGATTTATTACCTGTATTTATTTCTTTTTATATCGGTGTTCATTAGCATATAATAATATACCAAAATACCATGCAGCACTCTATCTTAATCATGATAAGGAATAATTGTAGGCTAATCATTATGATTAATCCCATTTCACACTACAAGTTGAATTATTATTATCAATTATAGGTTAAATCAAATGCAGCAGGAATAATCACATTTCACAATAATTGAAATAATCCTGTCACACTACACATCGAAGTAATTAAATCTGTTATTCCGGCAGTCGTAAGTTGGTTCACGTCAGTGGAGTTTTTCCTGAAAATATCGAAAAAATAAAATAAAAAATATTGAGTTCGAGTAGTTTACGTCGTTTCGTATTATTCCCTAGTTTCGTATTATTCCGTTGCGAAAAGTCGAAACACCGCGTTTGCCGTAGATTGTCGGTGTTACACCTAGAGTGCCTCGATGTTTCCCCTGTATGACATCTGGTATCCCCCTGTAAAACTAGGGCCGGATACAGGGTGTTTCACCTTGCGATTTTGATTTCATATTTTAGTTTAATTTCAGATTATGTACTGAGATGCTAACATTGATGTTAATGTTTCGATCTTAAATGAAACACGCACGCCTAATTGACACCTATTTGTTTTAGACATGCCTATTTCCAAAGAATATATTTTATGCGTACATTTTATATAGCATACATCCTTAATTTCCCTTGCTGTTTGGATTCATATTCGAATAAAGTTAATTTTAGTGTTTCCCTTCGTGAAAATGTCCGTTTAATAATAGGAAATGGCAAAGAGAGAGACATCGACCTCTGATTGAAGTATAGGCCTACCCTATAAGCTTGCCCTTATTAGGCCGCAAAATGTGAAATGTTGGTATCCGTGTTAACCTGGGTTCATCGTAGGTTAACCTTGTTTTTATACCTAGGTATACCTAGAGCTCCCCCTAGTAAGGTTGGTTCACCCTAGGTTGACACAAGTTCCTCCTCTCCCCGTCGCTCTTTTCCACATATTAGGATCTACAAACGACTCTCAAAGTCTACTTACAACTAATGGAGCCATGGCTAACCCTAACCCTAACCCTAACCCTATCCCTATCCCTACACTATCTCACTACAAATAACTGGGTTTTTCGCATTCCCCCATGGGTATATGTTGTTTTGAAAAGCGAAACGGCGATAGCCGTGAAGCTCTACCTTATTTACAAGCAATGAATCCGAAGTAAATGTTGAAAATTAATATCCCTGTTCAATATCAATGCGAAAGATGTTGTAGTGAGCAATGTGTGCAAATTTTTTATGGCTTTACTAACTACGGCTTGCAATGTCGATGTTTGTGTCCTGTCCGTGATCGCGTGGCAGTCGTCCTTTATCGGAGAATATGTCTTGGAACTCGATATAATTCGTGTGGCAGTGTTATAGGGTTAGGGACTCGACCGACGTCCCTTTCCAGTTTTACGCTGACTCCAAGTCTCCCCAAGTATGATGGTTAGAGAATGAAGAAGATAACCCGAAGTCTCCCTTTCCCCTTATTCTAACCCAGTGATGTGCCTCTTCTCCACAAGTCGCCCTTTCCCCTTAGTCTCCCCAGTGTTTGGGTAGGGTAGGACTTTTAGGCGAAATGCAACTCGAGATATGCAACTTTCTGGCCATTTTGTAAACAAACAAGGTTTTGATCGGTTCAAGTCCATTCACGCGAAACTTGGATCGAAGACAACATCCTTTATATTTTTAACTTGTTATTGATTTATTACCTGTATTTATTTCTTTTTATATCGGTGTTCATTAGCATATAATAATATACCAAAATACCATGCAGCACTCTATCTTAATCATGATAAGGAATAATTGTAGGCTAATCATTATGATTAATCCCATTTCACACTACAAGTTGAATTATTATTATCAATTATAGGTTAAATCAAATGCAGCAGGAATAATCACATTTCACAATAATTGAAATAATCCTGTCACACTACACATCGAAGTAATTAAATCTGTATTCCGGCAGTCGTAAGTTGGTTCACGTCAGTGGAGTTTTTCCTGAAAATATCGAAAAAATAAAAATAAAAATATTGAGTTCGAGTAGTTTACGTCGTTTCGTATTATTCCCTAGTTTCGTATTATTCCGTTGCGAAAAGTCGA